>CM062810.1:369104443-369839443 GCA_031772625.1 Pinus tabuliformis
TATGATTTTATGTTTGAAGGTGGGCCTCCCAACCCCGAAGGTATGGTTTTTCATTGGTAATAGTTGAGTAATTTTCCTTACTTTTCATGCGCACTTTTAGGCATGGATTGATGGGGGGATTCGGTGGAAACTTGAAAGAGTGGGCTAGGTCTATATTCTTGTCTCCTCCGTTCAATTTGGTGGTTACCCTTGCATCCTAGTCGCATCGGATCTCCTTTACTAGCCATTACCTTTAGGGTTGACACTAATGGGAAATCTTGATTTTGGTTGTGTGGTCCTGCTTCTTGACACCATATACATCACTCCTTTCTTCTCATTCTAGCCCCATTCATCACTTTTGCCATCCGGGTCCACATGTGTCCACTAGGTCCACATAGGGTTAACCTCCCCACCCCTTGTCCACACCTTGGGAATGATGCCCCGGAGGTCGATGCAGCTAAAAAGAAAATAAAAAGCATTATTTGGCCACTCTCAACAGCAAATGTACCACAAAATGCAAAAGATGATTGGAACATAAAAATTTAGCACATGGGCAAAAGCCAAACACATGTTCTACCCATTATTTATGACCATCACCCTAGTTCCTATGGGACCTGATGAGCCCCCTCCACATAAAGGAACCCATGATTGTCCCAACCCCTGGTGGGCAAAGAAATGCCCCACCTTAAAAGGGGGTGCCTACTACTATATCCTACACATCATGCTCTCATCCCCTGGAACCCTAAACAGTTAGGAAAAAAATCAATTAAAAGCAAAAGGCATATGAAGGAGGGGGGAAAATAAAGGTTGGGGTAAGTCATGTACCATGATTTGCTACCTCCTAAACTCATATACCCAGGTGTGGGGTTCCCTTATTATATCTACCCTTGTACCATGGCATGTCGCTTGGAGCATTCCCTTGCCCCCCACTCTGTTCCATCACTATATCATTTCCCACCTGCCACTTGATGGATGTACAATGGACATGTCACCCCCTATAAAGGTTGAAACCACATAATAAGGTCCTTGATTAATCCCCTTTTGAGCTTGGAGACATTTGTACATGCCAAAGTCCACTACGGAAGGGCAAGCCACCATGGAGTGCCCTAAGTAACCGGATTCGTTCTGGAGGGTCCACGAATCCGAATCCGTCGTGTTAGACACGATTCGCTGCAAAATCGTGTCCAAAATTTATGACATGTCGAATCCCCCAGCGTGTCACGAATTTCAGAATCGTGTCACGATTTTAGGCATCGTGTCCTGTTTCCAAGACTCGTTTTGGCGGAAAAGTCACCTGCGCGGGTTACAAAAGCCCGCATTTGTTCATTACAGCCACAGTGTTTATCATTTGGCAAGCGTTTTTGGAGTTGTTGGCAAGTGGAGAAGGGTTTAGAGCAAGGAGTTAAGGGAGTAGAGCGTTCGGCAAGGAGATTCAAGCACCAAGTAAGTGCATTTCACCTCCATTTTTTTGCATTTCTTATTCTATTATAGCAGTTTGTATATAATTTTTTGTTTACAAATTTGTGCATGTTTTGTTCATTTCTTTTACAAGATTCATGGCTCAATCAAAGGTAGCAGTTAGGGGCAAAGGAAGGGCAAGAATGTCATGGGTGGTGATGCCCCTCCTCCCCCAATATCATCAGAGTCTGCTGCAAGTAATGTTGATGGAAGAGGAGGACCTAAAGACTCTAAAGACAATGATAAATATCCATTGTGGAAATATGTCACAAGAGAGGATGGGCCAAACACCAAGGGAAAAGGAGGAGGCAATGTGCAATGGAAATGCAACTTTTGTCACATTTCTTTCAAAAGCACATATTACCGTGTGAAATCACATTTGTTGGCTTTACTGGGTTATGGGATTGGAGCTTGTAAAGTTGTTTCTTTAGAAAAGAGAAAAGAATTGGAAAAGGAGTCCAATGTTGGTATGAAACATGTGGCTTCAAAATCAAGAAAACCCAAAAATGAAGACCCCCTTCCATTTTTGAGGAAAGCCACCACCAAATTTCCATTTGAGAGTTCTACTTCTATTGGGGGACAAGCATAAAAAAGAAGAGCACTTGGTCCAATGGACAAGATTTTCCAAAAAGAGAGATGGGAAGAGCTTGATCTCACCATTGCCTTCTTCTTCTATCAAAACTTCATATCATTTAATGTTGCACGCTCACCTATATTTATTGAGATGTGCCGAGCTCTAACTCGGGGCTCCAGCAGGGTATGTGCCTCCTGGGTCAGAGAAGCTGAGAACCACATTGTTAATGAAGGCAAAAAAAGAGGTGCAAAAAATGCTTGAGCCTATTGTAGCATCATGGCCAACATCTGGGGTTAGCATTGTTTTTGATGGATGGACAGATCTAGCACGACACCCAATCATCAACTTCATGGTGTCTTCCTTGAGTGGTCCAGTTTTCATGAAAACAGTGGATACACTTGGCGAATACAAGGATGCACAGTTTATTGGTGAGTTATTTATTAAAGTTATTGAAGATGTAGGTGTTGATTCTTGTGTGCAAATCATTATAGATAATGCACCTATTTACAAGGCTGCTGGCATGATTGTGGAAGCTAAATATCCACAAGTGTTTTGGACACCTTGCATTGTCCATTCATTGAACTTAGCACTGAAATCCATTGCTTTTGATGTGCTTTGGATTGGAAGCATTAATGAGGATGCAAGACATATCCATAACTTTGTGCAAAATCATACAAATGCCCTCACTATCTACAAGGAGTACACCAATCTATCATTGTGGAAGATTGCTGATACATGGTTTGCCTCTTCATTCATGATGTTGAAGAGGTTGAGGGAGGTCAAGACTGCTCTTGGGTCCATGGTTATTTCTGTGTTTTGGTCTTTTTGGAGAAAGACAGATCAAGTAGCCTCTAAAAGAGTGAAGGACACAATGCTATATGATGCTTGGTGGGAGAGGGTAGATCTAATTATTCGGATCATGGACCCTATCATTTATTTGCTTCGATTTGGAGATACAGACAAACCCATCCTAGGAGAGGTTTATGAGGGATGGGATTCCATGATTGAGTCTGTGAGGAGCATTATTCTACAGAGTGAGTGCCCCGAGTATGAGACATCACCAGAGGCCTTCTGTGATACTATACAGAATACTCTTGTCAGCAAAATAAGGCATGCACAATATGAAATACAAACATGCAACTAAAATCAAAATTCCATTGAGATAGAAATAGGAAGTTGAGCCACTTTATTAAGTTTCCATTGAATATCTGAGTACAATGGGGATGGAAAGTGTGCACCAAGGATTTCTACAAGTAAGTAAATACCCAAGTGAAAATAAGTGAGTTTGTCCTCCCAAGATGGCTCATTCCGACTGTGAGTTTGACCCAGAAATTACTGCAACTGCTGCTGGAGGAAACCGGTGGTTTGGGACCTCAAACTCCACCAAACATTCTGCAAAATTAGGAACAAGCTCCATGATACCAGGCCAGCAAAACCTAGAAATGTTTTGTGCTAATTCCGACCTCTTGGAATTACCCAAAATTGGTGCCACGCCCTCCTTCACTGCTTCAGCGTCCCACCTGAAAACAACTGCTAGTTTGTACTTATTTCCTCCCTCCAAATGGCTGGAAAATTTCTGAAATGCCTCCTTGGAAATTCTGGCCAAATCTCTACCTCCACCTAGCTTCTCCTTGCTGCAAATCTAGCCCACGAAATTCTTCCCAGAAAGCTACTGCGCAAGCCCTAAGTAGGATGAATTTGGTTCTCACTGTAGCAGCGATTTTCAGCGATGCAATTTACCATGAAATCCTTTCCTCCCACAACTCAGTGGTACGAACTCTTGGCCTTGCATCCTCCTATAGCTTAAACTGGTTGATAGAATGTTTGAACAGGCTCACAATCTCTAGAAATCTATTCTCCAATCAGCACAAAAATTCTCTCCTAGGGTAGCACTCTTAGTCCACTGAAAGAGAGTTAGGATTTCCTCCTTGGAAATCCCTATGCTCAACAGCACTAGTTGACTTGGATGAATAGCTCAAGCAAACTCTCAATGTTAGATGCACAAACAAAGAACCTCAAAATGAGCTTGCTTTTCCCTCTTTATAGTCGTTGCCCCTTCATCTCCTTGTGGGTCCCATTAATTCAAACGCCTTTGAGCCTTTCCCTCCTTGTGGATCGAATTTCTACTAAGGGTTCGATTTCTCCCTTTCTGTGGTCCACACTACACACCAACCTTTAATATTTCATTCCCTCCTAAGTTGGTCTTCCTTCCTTTGCAAAAATTTAATTAAGTCTCTACCCCTTTTCTCCTAAGTCCAATTGCCAAAATACACATCAAGTGTCAAAATTGCAAAATTTGGAATTTATCGTAGTTAATTTATTTGTTGGGGACATGATAGTCCTCCCCTCCCAAATGTCACTTGTTCTCAAGAAATTGAAGTATTGGATGTTATAAGATTTGTTGTCCTTCCCAAGCGACATCCTCCTTGGGCAAAGGAAATGAGTACCATGGAGATTAATCATTCTAGTCAAATGGCCACTCTTCAAAATAGGTTGTTTGTCATGGAAGAAAAACAAGTACAGTTAATCTACACCATGGAAACAAATCAAGCCAAGGAGATAAGTGTTATGAAGGCTAATCAGGTCACTTTTCATAATAGGTTGGAGGAAATGGAAAGATTACATGTACAAAAACTCCAGATAGGTCAGGTGACGAATGGGAAAAGAACAAAGAAACAAATCATAAGCCTCCAAATCCACTAAAGCAAGCTTCATCTTATTATGAGGAGGTCATTTATTCCATTGAAAATTGGCTAATTGAAGGTGATCTGGATAAAAATGAAACTGAGGGTAATCAGGTTAATATTTATGAGGTTGATCCATCACCCATGTCAGAGCAGATGCAAAATGGAAAAAGACAAGTCACAAAAGTCTTGGACACTTGAAATTTTCCATCTGAGCATTTTCAAGATCGGGCAAAAAGGTCTAATTTGATCGCATCAACGTCAAAATCATAGTCTATTAAGAAGAAAAGAAAAAAACAGAAAGGATTTGGTAAATCTGATGGCCATATACAACACAGTGTTGGGATGAATCAAAGTCCTACGATATTCAGCATTGGACATGGCATATCAGAAAAGTAGCCCATGGATCTGCCTGACAGAAAAGTAGCCCATGGATCTGCCTGAAAGTAAGCAGGTTCTCAGCATGAACTTCATTGAGGACATATGATGCCATGGGGCATCTTTTGTATTGTATTTCTAACTCTACTCTTTGTTATTTATGTTATTAAAGTAGTTTCATTTCTGATATTAGAATAAATTTCCTTTTCATGCTCTAGTATTTCATTTGAGTTTTGATTTTATAAGATGATATTTTGAACGAACGTTACTAATATATGTCATTTTTGTGGATGTAGATTCCAGGTGCTTGCATGCTATCACTTCCTATCTAACACACATACCCATGCAAAATTGCCCCAAAGTCACTTATTATATTAGCAAATTGCATGTACAAAATGGTAAAGTTCCCTCAAGCCCAATAACTCATAACATGAATACAAAATGAGAGCCCTGTTATCCGCTACCTGTGGGCAGTATGCATAGGAGAAATTTTTTCTCCTAGATGGTCCTCAGCTGGTAGCCCCTTGCAGGTAGAAGATAACTCGATGTTCCATTATCTCCACCACCTCAGCCAGCCATGTGGTCCCTCACCCATCTATTATGATTTTATGTTTGAAGGTGGGCCTCCCAACCCCGAAGGTATGGTTTTTCATTGGTATAGTTGAGTAATTTTCCTTACTTTTCATGCGCACTTTTAGGCATGGATTGATGGGGGGATTCGGTGGAAACTTGAAAGAGTGGGCTAGGTCTATATTCTTGTCTCCTCCGTTCAATTTGGTGGTTACCCTTGCATCCTAGTCCCATCGGATCTCCTTTACTAGCCATTACCTTTAGGGTTGACACTACATGGGAAATCTTGATTTTGGTTGTGTGGTCCTGCTTCTTGACACCATATACATCACTCCTTTCTGCTCATTCTAGCCCCATTCATCACTTTTGCCATCCGGGTCAACATGTGTCCACTAGGTCCACATAGGGTTAACCTCCCTCACCCCTTGTCCACACCTTGGGAACGATGCCCCGGAGGTCAATGCAGCTAAAAAGAAAATAAAAAGCATTATTTGGCCACTCTCAACAGGAAATGTACCACAAAATTCAAAAGATGATTGGAACATAAAAATTTAGCACATGGGCAAAAGCCAAACACATGTTCTACCCATTATTTATGACCATCACCCTAGTTCCTATGGGACCTGATGAGCCCCCTCCACATAAAGGAACCCATGATTGTCCCAACCCCTGGTGGGCAAAGAAATGCCCCACCTTAAAAGGGGGTGCCTACTACTATATCCTACACATCATGCTCTCATCCCCTGGAACCCTAAACAGTTAGGAAAAAAATCAATTAAAAGAAAAAGGCATATGAAGGAGGGGGGAAAATAAAGGTTGGGGTAAGTCATGTACCATGATTTGCTACCTCCTAAACTCATATACCCAGGTGTGGGCTTCCCTTATTATATCTACCCTTGTACCAAGGCATGTCGCTTGGAGCATTCCCTTGCCCCCCACTCTGTTCCATCACTATATCATTTCCCACCTGCCACTTGATGGATGTACAATGGACATGTCACCCCCTATAAAGGTTGAAACCACCTAATAAGGTCCTTGATTAATCCCCTTTTGAGCTTGGAGACATTTGTACATGCCAAAGTCCACTACGGAAGGGCAAGCCACCATGGAGTGCCCTAAGTAACCGGATTCGTTCTGGAGGGTCCATGAATCCGAATCCGTCGTGTTAGACACGATTCGCTGCAAAATCGTGTCCAAAATTTATGACATGTCGAATCCCCTAGCGTGTCACGAATTTCATAATTGTGTCACGATTTTAGGCATCGTGTCATGTTTCCAAGTCTCGTTTTGGTGGAAAAGTCACCTGCGCGGGTTACAAAAGCCCGCATTTGTTCATTACAGCCACAGTCTTTATCATTTGGCAAGCGTTTTTGGAGTTGTTGGCAAGTGGAGAAGGGTTTAGAGCAAGGAGTTAAGGGAGTAGAGCGTTCGGCAAGGAGATTCAAGCACCAAGTAAGTGCATTTCACCTCCATTTTTTTGCATTTCTTATTCTATTATAACAGTTTGTATATGATTTTTTGTTTACAAATTTGTGCATGTTTTGTTCATTTCTTTTACAGTATTCATGGCTCAATCAAAGGTAGCAGTTAGGGGGCAAAGGAAGGGCAAGAATGTCATGGGTGGAGATGCCCCTCCTCCCCCAATATCATCAGAGTCTGCTGCAAGTAATGTTGATGGAAGAGGAGGACCTAAAGACTCTAAAGACAATGATAAATATCCATTGTGGAAATATGTCACAAGAGAGGATGGGCCAAACACCAAGGGAAAAGGAGGAGGCAATGTGCAATGGAAATGCAACTTTTGTCACATTTCTTTCAAAAGCACATATTACCGTGTGAAATCACATTTGTTGGCTTTACCGGGTTATGGAATTGGAGCTTGTAAAGTTGTTTCTTTAGAAAAGAGAAAAGAATTGGAAAAGGAGTCCAATGTTGGTATGGAACATGTGGCTTCAAAATCAAGAAAACCCAAAAATGAAGACCCCCTTCCATTTTTGAGGAAAGCCACCACCAAATTTCCATTTGAGAGTTCTACTTCTACTGGGGGACAAGCATCAAAAAGAAGAGCACTTGGTCCAATGGACAAGATTTTCCAAAAAGAGAGACGGGAAGAGCTTGATCTCACCATTGCCTTCTTCTTCTATCAAAACTTCATATCATTTAATGTTGCACGCTCACCTATATTTATTGAGATGTGCCGAGCTCTAACTCGGGGCTCCAGCAGGGTATGTGCCTCCTGGGTCAGAGAAGCTGAGAACCACATTGTTAATGAAGGCAAAAAAAGAGGTGCAAAAAATGCTTGAGCCTATTGTAGCATCATGGCCAACATCTGGGGTTAGCATTGTTTTTGATGGATGGACAGATCTAGCACGACACCCAATCATCAACTTCATGGTGTCTTCCTTGAGTGGTCTAGTTTTCATGAAAGCAGTGGATACACTTGGCGAATACAAGGATGCACAATTTATTGGTGAGTTATTTATTAAAGTTATTGAAGATGTAGGTGTTGATTCTTGTGTGCAAATCATTACAGATAATGCACCTGTTTACAAGGCTGCTGGCATGATTGTGGAAGCTAAATATCCACAAGTGTTTTGGACACCTTGCATTGTCCATTCGTTGAACTTAGCACTGAAATCCATTGCTTTTGATGTGCTTTGGATTGGAAGCATTATTGAGGATGCAAGACATATCCGTAACTTTGTGCAAAATCATACAAATGCCCTCACTATCTACAAGGAGTACACCAATCTATCATTGTGGAAGATTTCTGATACATGGTTTGCCTCTTCATTCATGATGTTGAAGAGGTTGAGGGAGGTCAAGACTGCTCTTGGGTCCATGGTTATTTCTGCGTTTTGGTCTTTTTGGAGAAAGACAGATCAAGTAGCCTCTAAAAGAGTGAAGGACACAATGCTATATGATGCTTGGTGGGAGAGGGTAGATCTAATTATTCGGATCATGGACCCTATCATTTATTTGCTTCGATTTGCAGATACAGACAAACCCATCCTAGGAGAGGTTTATGAGGGATGGGATTCCATGATTGAGTCTGTGAGGAGCATTATTCTACAGAGTGAGTGCCCCGAGTATGAGACATCACCAGAGGCCTTCTGTGATACTATACAGAATACTCTTGTCAGCAAATGGGACAAGAATTGTACACCTTTACATTGTTTGGCTCACTCATTGAATCCCAAATACTATAGCCATGAGTGGCTGAATGGTGGACCTTCCCGCAGATTCCCTCCTCACATGGATGGTGAAATCTCACAGGGAGGAAAGAGGCATTCAGGCGGATTTTTCAGGATAGTGCATTGTTTGCTGAGGTGGAGGATGCCTTTGCAGAGTTTTCCACAGGCAGTGATCGATTTGGAGGTTATGATGTGATTAGAGACAGGGGGCCTAAGAAGCCCTCTTCTTGGTGGGCAAATCATGGGGCAACAAGCCCTCCTCTTCAGCAGTTAGCCATGAGGCTCCTCTCTCAGGTGACTTCATCCTCTTGTTGCGAGAGGAATTGGAGCACATATGGGAATTTGTATAGTGTGAAGAAGAGCAGGCTTGAGCAGTCCAGGGCAGAGACAATGGTGTATGTGCACACCAACCTTCGTCTTATTTACAGGCAGAGGGAGGAGTGGTTGAAGGGAAAGACAAAGATGTGGGATGTCTTTCCTGATGATATGGGCTTGGACACCAGTGTTGAGTTGGCATTGGCCAACATGGATCTCAATGATCCAGTGCTAGAGCCTGTTAGATTTGATGACTTAGAGGGGTCATCCTCCACACCAGCAGATGCAGAGGCGACTATGGATACAGGGGAGGAGGAGGATGCAGAGGAGAGCAATGGGGACTATCATGATGAGGATCTTGATGCTGATTCTGATGCTGATTGATGCCTTGAGGCTTCTATACCTGTAGTTGTTTTATATTTTCTATTTCTATTTGCCATTGGCATTGCACCAGCACTACCCATGTAACACATTTTGATTTAATGACTTAATGAGAAAACTACAGTTGTCAGTGTGTTTATCTTACTATCTTGTAGTTGTAAGTTGTCTTTCAGTTATGAATTATGAATCATGATTTATGTGACCAGTACCACTGACATATATTTGAATTTTGTATGTATTATGCATGCTAATAGCTATAGATGAAGATCTATGTTTGAAATCAATAAATTTGTATCATTAATTAAAATTTGTGTAAGAAATATCTAATTTTTAATATATATATATATATATAGATATATATATATATATATATATATATAGATATAGATATATATATTAATAAAATAATATTTAACGAATCCTACGTGTCTTGTTCTGGGGGGTCAACGTGTCCGAATCCGACACCACGAATCCCAAATCCTACGAATCCCGAATCCCCATGTCAGGTGACTTAGGGAGTGCCCCATTGATTCCATGACTTGTAAGCTCTTTTACTTGATTATTCTAATGATTTGTTGTACTGGAGGGCAAGAAGATGCATCGGATCTTATGTGGGATTGCAGGTGGGTCTCCCTTTGGGGTTTGGTCTCCTTATACAGGGTCCTAGCCCTCCAGAGGGCCACATTGGCACTTGTAGGGTGAGCGTTGAGAGACATGGGCCTCCACCATAGCAAAGATTGCTTCATGCATTCCCACAACCGCTCATTGATTGCTTGTGTTCCACCTTTTGGATGAGGGTGATGCACCTAGTTCACCATGCCCATTCAGCTCCACACTTGCACTATACACTTAGCAAATGTTCTAGGGTCTATATGAGGATATGTTTCACTGCGGGAGACAAAGGGAGGGATTATGTCATCATCTTAGCCCTTACAGATGGTTTACAAGAATTTTCAATCCACTTGGGACCCATGAAGATGTCCTTGTGCCCCCACACCCACTTGGGATGACCTCAATGACTTGCTTGGAAAACAAGGGACCAACCCCTTGTCCACTATGTTTAGAGTCCATTTTCTCACCATGGCAATTTTGGACTTCATTAGGCCTTCTCAATGGTCCAACAACTCATTTTATTGATCATTCTACCCTCTTGAGGGGCTTATTTTTATGTTATTGAGCTATCTTGGTGGGCTTGTCACCAAGGGATGTTATTATTGCACATTATTTTATTATTTGGGGCTTAATTAGGCCAAATAGGAAAATCAAACTCATTAGGGATGGTATAAATAGATGAGAGGTGATTCATTTCTCTCATCACCACTTGGATTTGGGTTTAGTAGCTACTTGAAGAATTTCACATTCTTTTTTGGAGGACGAGTTTGGTTTCATGGATGAATTTTGATGTATGGATACTATTCTCTTGGTCTTGGAGCTTTATTATTGTCATGATTGATGATTGGATATACTCTTTATACAAGTGATCTATTTTTCATGTTTATTCTTGTATTTATCATATCACATGAATGTTGTTGGGATTTTCGCTATCTATGTCTGAAATTTACTGCTATTTTATGTGAAATTGTGAGAATTTTGAAGCGTTGCATCATTTCATGTGTCATTTATGAAATGCGTGAATGTTCCAAGAGGATATTTTATTTGAATATACCATAATAATTTGAAGAAAATGTAACTAAGTTCAGTCTTGATAAATGTACTTTTGATATTTGTACTTATTCAAGAAGAGAAATATTATTTTTATAATATATGTCAATGAGTTTCTTGCTCATTGAAATAGGTCTAGCACATGTTTAAGTGCTATAGGGAGTGAAGGAGTCAAAAGAAAAGGTTGAAGACCTTAAGGGCATGTTACACCTTGTATGTTTATGTACTAGAGTCAAGAGAATACCTCCAAGCAAAATGAACAAATCTCCTCCATGCAACGACACCTACAAAAGAAGCAATCTGAATTATAAATGTCAAGTCGGCCTGTCGTCTTCAAGTTGTCCTAAAAGGGGGACAATCCTCTATATGTAGAGTCTGTCCACTCGATTATAACTTCAAGAATCCATCTCTTAAGTCAAAGAAGAAAAGATGCGACTAAAGGGTGATCAAGTGACAAGAAAGGGAGCCTCTAGTGCAGCGTACAAGGAGAAGTCTAGGACGAAGTTAAGAGGATTGTTTTCTAGGGTAGAAAATAGTCACACGTGTGAGCAATAGAGCCTCTTCTTATGGTCATTACATCACTATCATCACATTCACATAACATCGTTGGTTGGGCAGTCTAAGTAGGCCTATAAGGCCCCTCACTCAAGTGTAGAAGGAGCTCTCTCAAGCAAAGAAGGAAGAGGTCAACAATCACAAAGAAAATAGTCACACGTGAAAGTAAAGAGGTTGTTTTTGGTGTCATAACAGCCCTCCCATTGCAATAATACAAGTTCGTTCATTGGTGAAGAGAAGAAAGGAATCATCATAAGAAAAGGGTCTCATAAAGGTATCTCTTCTAGAGCAAGTGCAACAAGGTTTACCAACCAAAAGAAAGAAGAAGGAAGTGCCGAAAGGAGGAAGACCAAGTGTCGGGGAATGAAGTGTTGGAAGAATGAAGTGCCGGTGAACAAAGTGCAGAAAGGAGAAAGGACTTGACTTGTGCTTGGAGGATATTCTTGTCAATGGTCTAGGGTTTGGCATTGATCAATAAGAAGCTTCAATAAGAGAAACTTACTAAAGGGTTTTCCTCTCAAGAGAAAAGAGGTTTTGGCCCTGGAAGAGAGACAACATCCTGTGTTCTTGTTCTTATGTTTTTGGTAGCAGTTTGATGAAGTACACAAACATGCATTAATAAGAAGAAGAAGATTAAGCTAACAAGAAAAACAATAAGACTCCACAAATTGTTATCAAGTCAAGAAGAATCACACTACATATCAAAGCTAGGTTACACATGAAGGAAAGGGAAACTCAAGAACACTTATTAAGGAAGGACATCAACAAGGTTGAAGACACAAGCCTAGAAGTCTCAAACACTTCAAGGACAAGAAGGTCTCCAATCCATCATTCATCAAGGAAGTTTACATAGCAAGAAGAAGAGCCTTACATAAAGGCACCTACAAAGAAGATCAGATCGAAGCAAGACCTACATCAAGCTATAAGTCATCAAGCAAGTCCACTTGGAGAAGGCAACTTGAAGAACATCAAGATCCAAGGAAGGAAAGCCATCAAGTCTTCAAGGAGGAAGCAAACCCATTACATCCCAAAAATCTATCAAGTATATGTCCCCTTCTGAATATACATCAATGTCTTTTTGCAAGGAAGGCAACAAATTGGTAGGTACTAATAACTTTCTTCCATGGAAGAAGAGGACTGATCTACTTCTCAAGGAGAATGAACTTCTAGAACATATCAAAAGGAATATCACTATCCCTGCTAAGGAACAAACTCAAGCCTTAGCTAAGTACAATAAGGATGAGACAAGAGCTCAAAGGATTCTAATAGAATCAATCAAAGACTCTCTCATTCCTTATGTCTCCAAATTTGAAACATCAAAAGAAATTTATGATAGGCTAGTAGAATTATTCTCGGTATCCATAACCGAAAAATAAATATCTCTAAGGAATGAATTGTATGAGATGAAGATAAAAAAGGAAGGAATAGCTCCCTACTTCATGAAAATATCTGAAATGAGAGATCAACTTCAAGAGATTGTGGAAGTCGTATTTAACAAACAGATGACAACTGTAGTACTCAATGCTCTACCTGAGGATTGGGGCAACTTCACATCAAGCATATATGCCAAGAAAGAAGCAACCACACTCAGTGAAATGTGGTCTCTATGCAGGACAGAGGAAACAAGATTTAAAACAAAAGAAGCTGTAGGATCAAAGGAGCAAGCATTTGCTACCATGTCTAAGAGAAAGGGAAAATTTGGTCCACGACAAACAAACAACAAAGACATGTCCAAAATCCAATGTTTTGGATGCCAAGAATATGGACACTACAAAAGGAATTGTCCTAAGCTTAAGAAGGACAACAACAAAAAAAGAAAGAGGGAAGAAGCTCACATGACTCAAGAGATGAAAAAAGAAGAAAAGAAGGAAGATCCTCCGTATCTCTACTATGACTAGGTCAAACTCTTTACTTCAAGTCTTCTTTCAAAGTTTTGAGTAGGATAGGAGAATGTAGGAATAAAATAAAATTGCATGACTAGAAACATCTTCTAGAATCTAGAAGCATGAAGTACATAGAGATCTAGATACTCATGAAGATGTAGAATTTATAATAAGAATAAAAATGCATGGGTAGAAATATCTTTTAAAATATAGGAGCATGGTAGATATAGCTCAAGATATTCATATAGAAGGAGCATACCTAGAATAGGACCTCATCCACTATGAAAGAAAATTGATCATGAAAAAGAATCTTAGAAGGCCTCCATCATCAAAAGAAAAGAAACATTTGCAAGGCAAGGTCTTTAAGATCCTATGATGGAATCTTCAAAATAAGGTTCATAAACCAAAGCAAATGTCTCATTGGGAATCCCATTCATGGGATTCAAGAAAAGGATGGTATGCACGCAAGCTAAGACGAAACAAGAAGGGCCACACCAAGGACAACCAAATGAAGCTAAGGAGAATCAAGATGAGGTATGTATGCATCAAATTTTAGTCATGTTATCATTTGTATATTATTGAGTCATGGGAATAGTTCTATAACATGATCAAGTATGAAATAATCTCTTTCACCAAGAACATGCTCAAAGGCATATACTACAATGCAATGAAGGTCAACAAAATAATATGCTCACATAAGGAGTATAATATTGCTGACTACGAAGCAAGAAGAAATGTTGACTAGTCCAGGAAGCAAGCAATGAAGAAATGGTCTCACAACAAGCGTAAGATCGTTAACCTATCTATCTAAGTAGAAGAAAATGAAGGAAGAGATCAAGCATGTGAAGAACACCTCATCACCGAGAAACACTATCTGACAAGATACTTTGAAGATATCTCCCGAAAGAAGGTAGGACAACTCTAACAAAGGAAGGAAGGACCCTTAATGCCTATGTAGGCATTGTAGATATGAAAGATGCATATAACTAATTTTACTCTACAAAGATGTCGTGATGAAGAAGCCATCCAACAAAAGAAAAAGCAATGTTGAAGCAATATCAGGATGAAGTCATGAAGGGATACTAGGTCGAAGCATGTAAACAAGCAAATACAACGAAGCATCCACGAGAAGAGTATTCCGAAGCATGTACAAATGACAAATGAGTAGCTAGATGACAAGAAAACCTGATGTACGGTAAGAAAGACACTTTTCACGAAGGAAGAAATGACATGACAAACTAGAAAGGAAAGTGATCGATGGATGGTTCCCTACCTAGAAGAAGTTCGAACAAAGACTTCATGACATAAAAGAAAGGAAGGAGATCGAGCAGTTGAAGGACCCATGAAGAAGAAGTTGGTGATGAATGAAAGAGTCCCTAGTTAAGAGGGAGCTCTAACAAGTCCCTGATCAAGAGGGAGTTTTCGATCACCCCTGATTACAGAGGAGTGACAATTGTGTTTTTCCATTTCATGGGTCATGCACTAGACCAGGACTAAGAATCGTAAGTCCAGATGAAGTCCATGAATGGAAATGTAGACACAAAATTATTTTCTTCACTTGGGAAGAAAGAACGGGAGGATTAGGTAATCATCTGGCATCCAATACTCTTTGAGGATGTGTAGGGCATCCAAGCCAAGAGTAGGCAAGAGGACCAATATTCTTTGAGGGATGGGAACCCAAGATAAGAATAGTCGTAGAAGGTCATACTCAGTGAACACCCGAGTGGGTATGTACCTTGAGAGACAATGATGAAGGTGTCTATAAATCATTGGTCTCGCCAGCATTGTAGATCATGATCTCATGAAGAGATGGAGCTATTAGTCAAGGCCTTGCACTATGACAATGTTGATTGATATGATGCTATAACAGATGGATTGCAAATCTAGTTTCTCTTATGTGAATTCTTCAAGATTGAAACATAGCCAAACACCTTGTAATGTTGTATGAATACCTTCCTAGTTAAGAGGGAGTGTTGAAGGAAATGTAACTAGATTCAATCTTCATAAATGTACTTTTTCTATTTGTACTTATTCAAGAAAAGAAATATTATTTTTATAATATATGTCAATGAGTTTCTTGCTCATTGAAATAGGTCTAGAACATGTTTAAGTGCTATAGGTGAGTCAAGGAGTCAAAATAAAAGGTTGAAGACCTTAAGGGCATGTTACACCTTGTATGTTTATGTATTAGAGTCAAGAGAATACCTCCAAGCAAAGTCAACAAGTCTCCTCCATGCAACGACACCTACAAAAGAAGCAATCCAAATTATAAATGTCAAGTCAGCCTGCAGTCTTCTAGTCGGCCTAAAAGGAGGGACAATCCTCTATATATAGAGGTTGTCCACTCCATTATAACATCAAGAATCCATCTCTGAAATCAGCGAAGAAAAGGTGCGAGTAAAGGGTGATCAAGTGACAAGAAAGGGAGCCTCTAGTGCAATGTACAAGGAGAAGTCTAGGCCGAAGTTAAGAGGACTGTTTTCTAGGGTAGAAAACAGTCACACATGCGAGAAACAGAGCCTCTTCCTGCGGTCATTACAACACTATCATCACAGTCACATAACATCATTGGTTGGGCAATCTAAGTAGGCCTATAAGGCCCCTCACTCAAGCGTAGAAGGAGCTCTCTCAAGCAAAGAAGGAAGAGGTCAACATCACAAAGAAAACAATGACACGTGTGAAGGTAAAGAGGTTGTGTCTGCTATCATAACAACCTTCCCTTGCAATCATACAAGTTTGTTGATTGGTGAAGAGAAGAAAGGAATCATCATAAGAAAAGGGTCTCATCAAAGCTATCTCTTCTAGAGCAAGTGCAACAAGGTTTACCAACCAGAAGAAAGAAGAACAAAGTGCTAGAAGGAGGAGGACGAAGTTTCGGGGAATGAAGTACCGGAAGAAAGAAGTGTCGGGGAACAAAGTGCAGAAAGGAGAAAGGGCTTGACTTGTGCTTGGAGGATATTCTTGTCAAGGGTCTAGGGTTTGGCATTGATCAATAAGAAGCTTCAATAAGAGAAACTTAATAAAGGGTTTTCCTCTCAAGAGAATAGAGGTTTTGGCCCTAGCAGAGAGCCAACATCTAGTGTTCTTGTTCTTATGTTTTTGGTAGCAGTTTGATGAAGTACACACACATGCATTAATAAGAAGAAGAAGATTAAGCTAACAAGAAAAGTAAAAAGACTCCACAAATTGTTATCAAGTCAAGAAGAATCACAATAGACCTAATTGTCCTAGATTCTTTAACAGATAAGTCATCAAACATTGCACATCAAAGTATAAAGTCTTTGGGTAGTTTCTCTCATGCCACAATTGCCATGAGAAGTTGCCTAAAGGTGTCCTTGATTGGGTATAGTCTCTCCAAATCACAAATTCACCTTGACTCCATCTCTCCCAAAGGCAAGGAACTGATCCAACCATTGGTGATCACTTAAAAGAATATCTTTCTCACCTTCTCCTTCTCTTTCTAGGCCTAGACCTAATATGTCACTTAGGGCATCCAACGAAATGTACTATAGCCATCCAAACACCTCAATTTTTGGTCCACTACTGCATTGGGGTTATCTCTAGAGGCCCTCCGAATTTGAAGCTATTCCAATGTTGGGATCCTGAGATATAGTAAGCCCTGGCTCTAGGATTGTTTCTTGCCCTAGATTTCCCTTGGCTAGTGTCCTCATTTGGATCATTGTATTCAAACCTCAAAGAAAATTTTTCCTTTGATCCTCTTCTGTCCCAAAATTAGGTCAAGCACCTCCCTGGTTGATCAACTCCATAGCCTTGACCTAATTTTGGGTGCACTTGGTCTTTTGTGGTCTCGCAACTTTACAATTCTAATTTCACAAAGATGACATAGAGGCCAATTCTCCATAAGGATTTTCAAGTATAGAAAACCTCTTGACAAGATATATTCCCAAACCCTAGCCAAACCCTAGCCTCAAGAATCCTCTTAGCCCTTCCTAAAGAGCATATCACCTTTCTTGTCAAGCAAGAAAACCATATAATTGAGTCTCTCTTGTGAATAGGCCTTTGGAATCACTCCTTATTCTCTTATTGATCCATTCATTTAGTGATTCCCCTTATATCGGGTCTCCTCCCATCGGTGAAAATTCGTAAAGTGCAATGAGCCTTAGTTGAGGTGATAGTGAGCTATAGCTCCATTGTTGCTCCTTGACCTAGTAGTTGCCCTATAGGATCCCCTCCATGGACCCTTGCCAGTTTGAGCGGTAACAAGCCCCAAGCTCATTTAAATAGATATATAGGAGCAAATCCAATGGAGAAGTGATCAAACAAGTGGCATGATAACAATCTCAATGAAAACAATTGAATTCCATGTGGCTAACTCATTGTTGTAGGTGGCATCAAAGTGTTATGTGTTCTTCCCTTTTCTAGCATGTAAATCTCCTCTTTGGCTGAGCGTAGATCCATTCCCATGTGCATTGTGTTGTGGTTGCCAAGTGTAGACGATAGCAGGTGATAGGGGAGCAAACTTCCATTGAATTCTCCACAATGAAACTCATGTATGTGACACCTATCACAAGTGTTGACGTTGCTCTAAATAATGTTGTAGATTCCAGTTAACATTCTCCTCAAGCTGCCACATATCAATCTCCCAGGGTAGCGTATTGCTTGTGTGAACAAGTGTGCAAATGAGTGTAGTGGAAGGGAGACACACTCCCAAAAAATCTGAACTGAATTTCACTTTATCTGCTATCACAAATCAATCGTGAACTGAGCTCTGCGTAGACTTCTACTTGATTGGTTGTGTAACTGCATGGAAGTTGTTGTAGCATCTGTGTGGGTTCTGATAACTGGAAATTGCTTACAAGTGTGGAGGAATAGTGGTGTTGGTGGAGACCAATCTCCATGTATTCCTCAATCAAATTTGTCACTAAAAAAAATTTGAACCATGCGTTGTTTTCCTCGCTGGCAACGTTGACCATTCCTTTATTTGTCATGTGCGTGTAGATTTATTGATTTGCATGTGCATAATTTTTATTTGGATTGCCTCATACATAGACCATGGAGATTGAGGTGGAGTCCATTGCCCACTCACTAAACTTATCTGCTATTTTAATTTCTCAACATTTGAATCAAATCAAAGTTGTAACTTCAAACATTTTGTTGCCTCATGAACTCAACGTGGTCCATGGTCACTGCCTTTCGACCACCCTTTAACTTGCTTTGACTTGAGTTGTGTTTTATTTGGTGGGCCTCACATGGTAGCCACATCATCTTTGACTTTCATTGGAATTGCCATGTCACTTGTTTGACTTTGGAAAATTTTATAATTTTTCCAATTATTGATTTTTTTTGAATTTTTTCGTCATTTTTGCCACTAATATTAGAAAAATTGGCTTTTGAGGGACTATAATTCATTTTTTGACCTGAAAACGATACCAGAAGATGTTGATGCCGCTTAGCACACACACCTAAGTTAGTGTGAGAAAAGTCCTTAACTCTACAAGGTGTGGCTTGGTGGCAAACCTAAGAGATGGGGCTATCACCAATTCTCAACTCTCTTCGTTAAAGCTCTCTCCTAGGTAAGCTAAGGGGGATGGTCCCTAATGAAAAGTTAGATGAAATGTGAGTTTCTAGGAGATCCTAAGTCAAAGGGACTACAAAATTATGAGCAATATTAATGAATATGATGAGAAATACAAGATATGGATTCAATAATCAAATAAGGGTGTTTTCAATAATAATCAACACATAATTTCAAAAGATAAACATGTAAAACCAATGCCTTGTGATTGTTTCAATAATAGTAAAGACTTTCTCAAAAACAAATACTCAAAATGAGACACCAAGTAGTTCTGCAAAACAAATCAACGTTAGATAAAGAGATATCAATTTGCAAGATATAAACTTCACTTTAGAGAAATGCTAAAATAAAGATACTATCGTTCATAATCATAAGCATGTATAGTAACAATTTGGAAGAAAATGACTTGCAAAATATGAAATTAGATGAATCCCAAATATCACTTGCAAAAGAAAAAGTTGTACTTGCTAAATGAGATACTTCAACAACAAAAATGATTTCATCAATGAGACATGAGATCATTCATCAAGCACATGAAATTAATAAGCTTGCAAGTAAATTGGAAAATGCTTTTAAAAAAATAAATGAGTTAGAATGGTATGCACTTAGCTAAGGTTACATGCAATTATTTTAGTAAAATTTTAAACTAAATGTCTATTCTAGGTGAGAGATTATCATTTTCAACCTCTTACCAAAGGGTGAAGATTGGAGTGACTACGAGGAAGAGGGGTTGAGGAAGCTCTTGTCTTTGTTAACGATATCCTTCCCCTAATCCTTACAAGCCATGTGTGTCTTCGTTCCTATAAGGGGACAACACCACCTTCATAACCGCAGGGTCACACACTTTACTTTACTCCATACCAGTTGAAAGAACTTTCAAAGAAAATCTTGTCCCTATTATTTTTATTCAACCAAGCTTATGCTTGGAGGTAAAATTAAAAATGCAAGTTATGCTAATATGCCTAAATGAGATGCATATAAGTTTTTTTTTTTAAATAAATGTTGATTGCAATGTTTCAAAGTAAGAACAATGAAATAGTACTCAACATAAATTTCAAAAAATGATTTCAATTGGAGTAATAAAATGAAAATTAACTCACAAGTATTGCATGTGCTTCACCAATTGATTGAAAGTAGACAAGCTAAATGAAATGAGACAAATAAATTGCTTAAGATAAAATTGCTTCAAGTGAAATGTAATGCTCCAATAATTGCCAACATGTGTGGCATAAACATATATCCAAATAGTATTGAAACAATTAAACAAGTTGAGTTCAAATAGATCAGAGCTTGCCCACAAAAGTAAAGTGATTGTACATAAATGAAATTGCTCAAGAAATAAGTTGTCAATGTTGAAACTTAGATATGCAAGAGCTTAGATAGAAAAATTAACAATAAAATGTGATGTGAAGTTGTGTTAATTTTCAATTAAGCATGCAAATGAAATAAGTAGGAAAAATTAGGAAAATGAGAATGCAAAGTCAATCCACACACAAAGTCTTCCCTCTAAATGAGAAGCGATGCCATGGGTAAAATCCCAAGCTCCCACAAGAAAATTTTGGTCTTTTATTAATGGTTACAATGAGTAGAAAGCCTCTTAGAAGGCTGCCCAAAAGATGAAGGAAAACTTTACAAAATAAGAGCTACCAAAGCTATAGTTTTCTTCCAAAGCTATAGCAACCACAATGGCCAATGAAATCGTCTCAAAATCTGAAAATTACAAGCCCCAAAAGGCCCACAACCTAGCTAATTTGTAGTTTCCCTCTAATGCTCACAACATCTTTGAAATGATAGCATGCTCATGAATGATAATATCTTGGCTTAAGGCATCTATTTACAATTTATATCTTGCAAGTTAATATCTATTGATCTAACATTGATTCCAAAAAAAATTAGAGACTTCCAAGATTTCTCTTCAAGACTCTAGTTGTCAAAAGCTCCAACTATTGGATGCAAAACAAAAGAGAAAATTCATGTAAAAAGATAACAAAATAAACAAAAATATAATACAAATTAATATGCAAAACACTAAATCAAGTAATGGGAGTGAATCTTCATACTTTCCCTTGAATAGCTTATGTAACATTGAAAGCTCTAAAATCAAATAAGTATGTAATTTAAATGAGTAGATGATTCAAGTAGATAATGTGTGAGAGAAACTCCCCCACTTGCTTCTCTTTAAATTAAAGACTTGGAGTTAAGATTGATGAGTCTTGAGTCACTTTGAATCCAGGAGTGAATTGATCTATGTGAGAATTCTCCCATGCCCAAATGGATTCCTACGCAATTTCCAATAGATTTCTCCCTACACACTTGAAACAAATATTAGCTTGTAAATGGATTAGAGCAACACAATGGATGAGATAGACCAAAAATTCCCCCAAAAAGAAATTTGCAAACTCACTCCTAGAATGCCACTCTAAATCAAAGATGTGTGCAAGAAGCTTGCACATATCAATCCAAAATATATAGCAAATATAAGCTAACATAACTCAAGTATGCAAAAAAATTGAAGCATTATAACAAGATTATGGAAGGATATCACCTCAAAATGCCAAGAGAACACCACCAAAATTGCCCCAAAGTTATTATATTAGCAAATTGCAAGTACAAAATGGAAGAGTTTCCTAATAAATTGGGCTTTAGGAAACTCTACAATTTTGTGCTTGCAATTTGCTAATATAATCAAAGACTTTGGGGCAATTTTAATGTTCTCTTGGCATTTTGAAGTGATATCCTTCTATAATTTTGTTATTATGTTTTAATTTTCTTGCATATTTGAATATCGTTAGCTTATATTTGTCATATATTTTGGATTGATATGTGCAAGTTATCTTGCACATATCCTTGATTTTGAGTAGCATTCTAAAAGTGAGCTTGCCAATTTATTTTTGGAGGAATATTTGGTTTATCTCATCCATTGTGTTGCTCTAATCCTATGCAAGTTAATTTTATTTCAAGTGTGGAGGGATAAATCTACTGAAAATTGTGTGTAGGAATCCATTTGGGCGTGAGACAAGTCTCACATAGATCAACTCACTCCCGATTCAAAGTGACTCAAGACTCATCAATTTTCACTCCAAGTCTTTCATCTAAAAAGGAGCAAGAGGGGAGTTTCTCTCACTCATTATCTACTTGAATCATCTACTCATTTAAATTACATATTTATTTGATTTTAGAGCTTTCAAAGTTATCTAAACTATTCAAGAGCAATTTCCTAAGCTAAACAAGTATGGGGGTTCACTCCCATTACTTGATTTAGTGTTTTGTAAATTAATTTGTATTATATTTTTGTTTACTTTCCTCTCTTTCTACACTAATACTCCTTTTTGTTTTTCATCCATAGTTGAAGCTTTTGATAACAACAGTGTTGAAGAGAAATCTTGGAAAACTCTAGCTATTTCTTGTAGGACCTCTCAGGCACTTGAGGATCAATTTCAAGAAAGTCGTGAGCATTAGAGGACAGCTGCAAATTAATTAGGTCGTGGGTCTTTTACGGTTTGTAATTTTCAGATTTTGAGAGGATTCCAATGGTCATTGTGGTTGTCATGGTTTGGAAGGAGACTCGAGTTTTGCTAGCTCTTATTTTGTAAAGTTCTCCTTCATCTTTTGGGCATCCCTCTAAAAGGCTTTCTACTCATTGAAACCATTAATAAAATATCAAAAATTGCTTGTAGTAACTTGAGATTTTACCCATGAAATCCTTCATTCTCATTTAGAAAGAAGACTTTGTGGGTGGATTGACTTTGCATTCTCATTTTCTTAGTTGTTCCTACTTATTTTATTTGCATGCTTAATTGAGAATCAGTACAACCTCACTTCACATTTATTTTGCTACGTTTGCTATCCAAGTTCTTGCATGTCTAATGTCTTAACATTGACAACTTGTCCCTTGAGCAATTTCATTTATTTGCAAAGAAATTTATTTTGTGGACAAGCTTTGATTTATCGAATTTGCACTCAACTTGTTAAATTGTTTCACAACTATTTTGATATATGCTTCATAATTGTGTCAAATTATGCTATATGTTTTGATAATTGGAGCATTATATTGATGCAATTTTATCTTAAGCAATTAGTTTGTCTACTTTTAATCAATTTCTGAAGCACATGAAAAACTTGTGAGCTAATTTTCATTTTATTTCTCCAATTGAAGTCATTTTTCCAATTTATGTTGAGCTTTATCTCATTGTTCTCATTTTGAAGCATTGCAATCAACATTTCTTTGGGAAAAATTACATGCATCTCATTTAAGAATATTAGTTTAACTTGCATTTCTTAAAATTTACCTCCAAACATAAGATTAGTTGAATAGAAATATAAGACCAAGATTTTCCTTATGAATTCTTCCATTTAGTACGAAGCAAGGTAAAGGTGTGACCCTACAATTATGAAGGTGGCATTGTCCCCTTATAGAAATGAAGGCAAACATGGATTGTAAGGATTAGGGGGATGGTATTGTTAACAATGACAAGTGCATCCTCAAGCCCCTCTTCCTTACAGTCACCCCAATCTTTACTTCTTCGTAAGATTTTGAAGGGATAATCTCTCACTTTAGAATAGGCATTTAGTCTAAAACTTACCAATATAATTGCATCTAACCTTAGTTAAGTGCATATAATTTTAACTCACTTTACTTTTAAAGTATTTTACTTGCAATTTGATCTTATGTGCTTGAATTATTGTTGTATTTTATTGAACAAATGCAATATCTTTCATTTTTTGCAAGTGAAACTTTGGTTCATCGTATTCCATGTTGCAAGTTATTTAAATTGTTTTTAAATCATGAATGATAATATCTTGGCTTTAAGATATCTCTTTGCAATTCATATCTTGCAAGTTAATATTTCTTGAACTAACATTGATTTGTTTTGCAGGATTACTTGTTTTATTTGAGCAAGTATTTATTATTTTGAAATAATTTTTAAGGCACTGGCTCTACATGTTTATCTCTTGAAATTATGTGTTGATGATCATTGAAAATATCTTTACTTGATTATTGAATCCATATCTTGTTTGATTCATCATATTCATTAACTTTGCTCATAATTTTGGAGTAGTCCCATTGACTTAGGATCTCCTAGAAACTTACATCATTTCTTCTAAGTTTTCATTAGGGACCACCCCCCTTAGCTTGTTTAAGAGAGAGCTTTAACGAGAGAGTTGGGAATAGGTGATAGCCCATCTCTTAGGTTTTCCACCAAGCCACACTTGTGGGGTTAAGGACTTTTGTCACACTAACTTAGGTGTGTGTGCTAGGTGGCATCAACACATCCAATTATTACCCCCATGAGAACATTCTTGCTAAATCTAGCAACAAGAACTTAATGATTATCATTAAGAAAATAGTGGAGGATAACAAAAGAGCATATATAGCAAAACCAAATATCCATTGTGGGCAGATAGAATTACAAACAAACGTTCCACTAGAAAGAGCCCCTTTGAGCTTATATATGGCCTTGATGTTACCTTACCAGTACATTTGAAACTCCATGTATATCAGCTACTTCAGAATTTCACTTCAGAAAAAGGTGTCGTTCAATATAGGATTGATCAAATTGTTGAGTTAGATTAAATCATGAGGAAGACATTTGATCAAAGTTGTAAGAATCAGGCAAAGATGAAGAGAATTTTTGACAAGTGTTCTAGGAAAAGGTCACTACAAAAAGGTGATATGGCGTTGTTATGGGGCAAAAGAAGGGAAAAACCAAGGAACAACAAAACGTTTGAAAATTTATGGCTAAGGCCATACATCATGAGGGATATTATTGGTCATAATTCATTCCACCTCAACACACTTAACAGAGAATCACTTGATTTGCCTACCAATGGGAAAATGCTCAAGTTGTTATTTACAGAAGACACGTGATGCCCATGTGGCACTTTGTAATGTATCTCTAACCTTGCTCACATTTCACTTCTTGCTTTTCAACTTCAACTTTTTACTTATGCATTTCCTTTCAGTATGCTTCTCATTATGCTCAATTGACCTTTGATGATTTTGATATATCTAGTGCATGTACTAACGATGTGCTTCATTGCGAGATGTATTAATTATCGATTCTAGGTTCTTATGTGCTTTCCTAAGGACTCTGCACACGTCCCTATGTGGAGCCAAATGTTACCTACTAAGTTGTACCTAGTAGGATGCGAAGACCCCATGACCAGATGTACATGGTACCCTATTTTTTTAGAAGTTTAGAAGTCAGCAAGGCATCCATGCCCCTTTTCCTCTCTCCTCTCTCAAATTCTATAACCCCTACGAGGGAGTTGTAATAAATGTCGCTAGCATGATGAATTTTTGTAACAAGCTTAGGTGACTTGGGAGCAGTTAACGAGTTCACTCTAAAGTGTTTTCTTCACTCAACCAATTATTTTCGCTCTCTAGCGATAAATAATTAGTTGAGTTTTTTCACTCAATACCTCCAAAGTTGGAGTGTGGTTTAATAACTATGCCTTAGGTCTGTCCTAATGCCTGGGGTCAATGTATATTACCATTCTAGGTCATATCCATAGTATCACGAAATTTGAATAAGTTTTTATAGGATTTTTTAATTAATTGAAATTTCTCGCAGAACGGGAATTTCAATTAATTTTGTGAAAAATCCTACACTGAAGGAACTCCACTGCAGTTAATCTGAATCTACTTCACCTAATTGATTATTTAACATACATTATCAAGTTATTTTTTTGAATACTGAAGCAAATTACTTCTGCATCCTACACTAATTAAATATTTGATCTCATGAAACATAAAACAAAGCAAAGAACAAGATATATAGGACACTTATTTTTGGACACAATAGTCCCCAGAAAAACCCAATGCAAGATAACCAGTGCAGCAGTTATAAGGGTTTATTATTATCCAGGAAGAATATCTAAATACAAATCTAGGATGCTCAACTAGCAATATTTTACAAATAAAATACTGACGGAAAATCTGAGTGAGTTTTACTTCACTTCACTAGGCAGAATTCTAGTTGATCCAGCACAAGACTGGTTGAGCCCCGACTATTTCCGCGTTGGCCCTGCATAGGCTCCACGTCAACCTTTCAGGTTGTTGTCGCACGGAATGTCCAGACATCGCGACAATGGCTCAGATCAAGGGCTGTCACACTGATCCTCAATCTCTCCATTTAAATTGTCTCCCTACAACAGACTAAGGGGGGTGGACCCTACAAAAATGGAATGAAGGAGGACTAGTTGGGAACCAACTAGTCCGGGAGACACAATTGAACAACCAAATACTTGTTTAGATCTAGCAGGACATAAATGATTCGATTTATACAATTGAGACCAGTGATTTGTGGAGTCAACTATCTCGCTAAGAAATTTAAGACCAAGTACATGATGGACAACTACTACTAAGGAAAATATTATCATGCAAAGAGATGCAAGATGTGATTAGCAAAGGGATGAGTGAGTATTCTTTAGGTAAGATCGTTTAAGACTCAAGTACTTAGTATTGATTAACTTTATGACAATAGTACTTAAAGAAATGAAGAGACAATCTTATACAAGACAAAGTGCCAAATATTAAGATACACAAGATATATGCTCTTAAAGAAAGATCACTAATACGCCAAAAAATTATAATAACCACAAGCCAATAATGATATTAATTTCAAGAAAGAGAACTAGAGAATTTATCCAATTTATGCTCAATGACAATTACTTGAAAATTCCAAAACTACTTAAGAGATATTCAAATAGCCCAAGTTTTCTATTAGATCCAAATACTTAGCTCAGTAGATTTCAAAATATTTACCAATCACCAAACAAGAAAACCTTTGGGCAATTTAAAATATTAGACTTATCTGTTCCAAGTGTGTGAAATGAATTTCCTTTAGGCAATGAGCTTGTGTGTATGTGATTCAGAAACTCATAAAATAAGAGTTTAAACTTGGATTTTATTGCCAATAATTATACCAAAAATTTGTTGACCTGAACTTATGCAAACAATCATCCAAAAACACTTGTTTTCAAACATTAGATTTAGGGCAGCAACAAATTCTCTAATGACAGCAATAAAATTAAAATCTCAAACCAAGCCAAACATGTCAAACAAATTTTGAATTGTGTTATGAACTCAAATCACTTTAAATTTCAGAATTTGATCTATGGCAACCAATATGTTTCAACAATAAAAAAGAGCAGCAGAAAAGACTTTATGATAGCAGGGAAATGCTTGCTGCAATCAAGAAGACCACCCTTCTAGATTCTTATGACAGTTACTTCCACAACAATATTAAAACTCCTAACTTTCAGAGAATATTTTTTAAGACAACAGTGAATTGTTTAGGATAGCAGCAAACAAATTTTATGACAATTAAAATAGTAAGCTATCAGTGTTATCTTTATACCAAAAAAGTTCCAAACTTTCCCAAAAAAATTTCAGCCTGTTATGATGTGATTTTCATAATTATATCAGATCTGATATACTTATTACAATTAGCAATTCAAATATGAAATAGGCTTAATGATGGGATCTCAACTCAAGAAATTAATTCCTTAATGTGTTAGACAACTTAGGAACTGATTTTAGGCTAACCCACATGAAATTTTGTCACCATTAGAAAGGTATATGATTGTTGTAGCAAACAATGAGGAAAATGAGGGTTTAGAGATCAAACCCTTAGGCCCTAGGCCTAGAAGATCACTTGCCCAAGTTGCCAAAAAAATCCAATACCTGAAACACAAATTTTTACCAATTTTTCTGCAAAAAATCATCATTGATCAGCTTTAGAAAATTAAATATTCAGGTCAAAAATGGAGCAAGGGGAATCTTGGGCCAATGATGGCTAGCACTAGGACCAATAAGGCTAGAGTTGGGCTAGGAGAAGGCAGATCTGGGCTAAGGAGCTCCAAAACTTGAAACTCTTTTTTTGAAAAAATTATTTTGCTTCAAGTCTTCAAATTTGTTGCAAAATATTTGATGGTTGGCCCTACAAAAATATCTGGGACAAGATCTTGCCCTCCAGAGCCTAGATCTGTCTCAAAACCCCCAAATCTCCTTGAAAAAATCTCAGATCTGAAATTTTTCTTAAATGATTTCTCAGGTTTATTCCTGCAAACAATCTTTGAGCCTAGATCTTGCCCCCCCAAGGTCTATATCTGGCTCAGATTTGAAGATTTCTTTCGCTGATTTCTTAGATCTATTCCTGCATTAGTGAAAAGAGAAAAACCCAATACACTATATACAAAAATAGAGAAAATACCAAAAACTCAAGTGTTAAAATTCAAAATTATGTTATAAAATTTCAAATCTACATAAGTAAATAATAGAACTGTACAGATAATTTACAGATCTATCAAAATTGAAGAGTATGAGTCCAACTCCGCTCCCAAATCTGATAATCTAAGACTCTTAATAGCCATATCTATCAAATTTTCCACAAAAAATTAAATTTTTTAAATTTTAAAAGGAGGTTTTAACTTGAAACTCTCTGTGTATTACCAATAAAACCTTATGATAAGTTCGGAGCTTATTTAGCTGACTCTTCAGAAAACACATATTAGGAGTTAGTTGGTCCAACTGAAAATTTCCCCTAACACCCGAAGATCTAAAATCAAGATTTCCCTGCAAAACTCAATCCATTTATAAAAAATAGAGCGAAAAAATAATAATAAAATTCAGACAAATAGAGATACATGCTATTACATTCAAAATTTAAATTATTATTCAAACCCCAGTGACTGAGCAAGATACTTGTACTCAAATCACTCTTTAGAAGCTATCATCAATGGGTTTAGAAAAATTTATGCATGAAAACAACATATTTTACATTATTCCCATGAAGAGTAACACCAGCAGAATTTAACTCAAAGTCTTTCTTTATTATCCAAAAAAAATATTACACCAGAGCTTCTTGCTAAGCACACGATCAAAAGATTGGATGGATCAACTGACAAATGACTTCCTAGTTAAAGATAAATCCTCCAACGGTTAGTTCAAATGATCTTTGTTAAAGCAATCTCGGTCATTGATGAAGATTAAAATTTATTTTAATCTCATCCATCGAAATATTTAAATATTTAAGGAAATTCAAAATTTTTAATTAAATGCATTTTAATTAACTCAAAAATAGAATTTTTGAGTTAATTTCCCAAAAAAATTGACTTTGACTTAATCCTCAGGGATCAAAGGTTTAAAATTTAGCAAAATAATTAATTTACCTTAGTCCCGGGATCTTTTAAAATTTATTTTTTAGAACCGACGAATTTTTCCTTGGAGAATTTAAATTTACACAGAACCTAAAATTAATTAAATTTTTCGCTTAGTATTTTAATTAATTTTTTGTCAGAAAATTTAATTAATTAATCTATGAGGGGATAAATTATTTTTCCAACCCTTAAGACATTTTACATCATGATTTTCATATTTTTTACATTATAAGGGGGAAAACCCATTTGTAATAGACCCTCACATACCACCCATTTCTGCGACACAAATATAATCTAACAGACCAAACAATTTGTAATAAAATAACTTAACCAAATAGTCAGAATTATTCCCAAATCACTTTTACATAGACTCTATCTAGAACACTAGGACTCGCTTAAAATCTTACCAACAAAATCCATTCCAACTTTGGGGTAAGACTGGAGGGGAAAACTCTGCCGACCATCTAAGAATGGATCCGTGAGACGAAAAACCTCCCGGAATGGAGATCGTCAGTAGAAAGGTAGGTATACATAGGTTGTTACATACATGACACGGTTCTGCTGAAATTATTTACATCATATAGATGCAGAATGGGTTTACATTATAACATGATGATCAAGCTGATGATGATAGCTAAACGGCATAGAAACATCGATCAGGCGCTATCCCTTTTGCGAAAAAAGGGGGTGTACTACTATGGGTCATTGACACGTAGTGGTCAACATCTGGCTCTACTTGGGGATGGTTGCTACACTCGAGGAATGTGAGAATCCAAAATCTGCATCCACGCAACACACAATATAACATAAGTAGCATCCATCCAAAAATCATCATATAACATTACGCACATGAAAAATATAAGCTCTTCATTTATTAACTATCCTAATAACATGAAAAACACAAATCTAACTACAAAATGAAATACTAAAATAACAGGGTATAAGGCTAGAAATACAATACAAAGATGACCCATGGCATCAGATGTATTCAATATTGTGCATACTAAGCATTTGCCTGCTTTCAGGCAAATCTGTTGGTTGTTTCTTGGATGTGCCATGTCCAATCCTGCACACGGTAGGACTTTTTCCTATCCGAAAATCAAGTTGCTCGCAGCCATCAGATGCATCAAACCGCTTTCTCATTCTCTTTTGCTTGCGCTTTTGCTTTGTGGCAAGTTGTATCACTAATGATGTGGAACATTCTACTTGAAAACTCTCAGATGAAGTATGTAAGCTATTCGTGACATGTCATTCTTCATTTTGCATCTGCTTTGTCAAGAATGATGGATCAGTCTCACAGGTGTCATGAATTATAGCTTGATCTTTTTTAAATTCTTCTTTGATCATGTCATTCTTATTTAAATCTCCGTTAATGGAGTTAGCCTCTTTCTCGGTATATTCACCATGTAGAGTCCGAAGATTGTCCTACTATGACATCCTTTTTTCTTAATGATCCTCTCTTTTTCTTATATATTTACCACCTAAATAAAGCCATATCTACCAGGGTTTGATGAAGGTATGCAATAATATGTCTTTTTGTTCATATTTAACTTTATACCCTATTGTTTTGTTAAAGTTGCAATTGGCTACCGAATCAATCTGTTTCCATAGCTAATCCAAGTTTCTGTAGCTGTCTCCATTGTTCGCAAGGTTCCAGAGTTCCAGGTCAGCAGTGAAAGGTGCATATGGATAGAGGATGGCTCCCTCGTGGACCCCTTCCTATCCCCTCAAAATTGTTTGCTAAGAGAAGCACAGGAGATCACGGTCAAACTCCAAGTCAACTGCCGAATTAACGAAGAACAAAACCCGAGAACGATTGAAACCTTATCATTTTGCTTTCGGAATAGCAAAATGACGGTTTAGCGATATAAGTTTAGATAGGATAGAGATATTAGGCTTGAATTATTCATATAGTTATGCCAAGAGACCTGCTATAAAACTTATGGCCGCACTGTGATTTGGGTGCGCGCCGAATGATATAATTGTGAACAGTTTGTGAATTTCGTGTGAATAGAATTGGTTTTTGTGTGCAAGCGTTGTGTTGATTGGAAGATCTAAACTGCTATGTGGAGGGGCCCTGCAAACAGTGGCAGGTTTTAATCAATTGCAAATTATTTTCTTTAATTCTTCACTTGCTCTGTTTTGTGTGACAATGCAGCATAATGATTTCGCTAGCGAGTTGTTATTTGCATAAGAACTTTAATTTGCTTTATACCTAGTTTAGTTTGTAATTTAATTTTCTTATTATCTAGCATAACTGAAGTGTGTTCAATTCATAATATAGATGTTGTTTGGGTTATGTTGTTTGAGCGAAAATTGAATAAGTAAAAGAGTGAGAAGTTCTCTCCTAAACAATTGAGTTCAGACAGTATTTCTTCATAGCTGATAGAATAAGTTTCTTTTGCATTTGGAGAACTAGAAGCTTCAGCATAAATATTCAAGATCAAAAATCCCAAAACAATCTAATACAAGTAGAACCACTCTCACATTATCTACAAACTAATTGGATAGAGATTAATTCCTAGGAAACTTAACCAACATCCCTAAGAATTACGACACTAATATAATTGCCAAACACCATCTCCATCTTAAGTTTAGATCTTAACAAATACATAATGACCTAATAAATACCTTCTAAGCACATATTGTGCACCTGTACTTCATTAGTCTACGCACCTTGGTTGACAATTTATGATTGGCAATTCAAGGACATTGAATTGACCAAACATTTTAGCATCATTGCCGGGGAAGTACAATTAGAAGTTAAAAATAAAACCCATCATTAATTTAAAACATGACATGCATAGGGATAGAGACTATAGGGGTAGATTTGTAGAACGATGAAGAAGTTTAATTCCCACAAAGCCACTCACTTCACCACAATTTCGAGATTCCACACCACCTACTCAAACCCGAATTCCATTTAGAGGTCGACAAAGACTTCCTGAAGTCTCAAGATCAGAAATTCAATTCAGAACTTCACCTACTTCTTCTACTGACGCTGTAATTGAAGAAAATCCTACATCCCCGACTATAGGAGTAATCTTTCTACCCCCCATTGGTGAACAAATTTTGGGAGAAGAATTAGAAATTCCTAGTGAAGAAGAGGAATTGGAAACTCATTATGAGCAACCATTGATAGACGAACCAGAAAGATTAAAAGAAAACTATATTAGCTCCAAAGAATCTATCATGGCTAAATAAGGGGAAGGAGAAGTACACAATTTCCATGGCGAAGAAGATAGGATTGGAGGAAGAGGAAGAGGAAGAGGAAGAGGTAGAGGTAGAGAAAGGGGTAGAGGCAAAGGAAATCAAGATCCTTTGGGATTCCCTATTCTTGATGAAGATACAACCCTCACAATGAAAAATATATCACCCTCGATTCTTCCTAATTTCCACAGGAAAAGAAACGAAGATCCAGAAACATTTCTCTTCGAATTTGAAGTATTATGCAGATCATATGACTATCTGCATGATGCTCAAAAGTTAAAATTGTTCCCTGCCACATTAAAAGACTCAACATTAAAATGGTTCATGAGTCTAGGAGTGCATTCTATAACAACATGGGGACAAATGAAAGAGGCTTTCTTAGGAAAATATAGAGATTATTGTATGCCTAGTAACCTTAAAGATGAAGTCTTCAAAATGACACAAAAAGAAGATGAAAATCTTGAAGACTTGGTAGAAAGGTTTGTTTATAATGTTAAAAGAGAAAAAATGGATAATTTGGATGAAGAAACCTTAAAATCTCTTTTACTCAGAGCCGTTAAAGATGAATGGATAGATCTCCTTAACCTAACTGGAAAAGGAGATATTTTTCAACTACCATTTGCAGATATTTGTGATTTATGTGTACATGTCCTAGAGACCCTCTCTTGTCGAATAAACAACTCTGCAGCTGGGACAGTTAGCAGGGCAAAAATAGAAAATTTGCTTGACACCTTCAAAATAGATATTTTAGGAAGCCTAAGTGAACAGATAGACACCCTTAAAATAAAAAACAAGCAAAATTCTGAAAATGTTGCATTATCTATCTTCTGTCCCAAATGTCGGAAGAAGCATGCTCTAAGAGAGTGTCCCTTAGACTCAAAAGCCATAGAAACCTGTCATATGTGCAGATAATCATGATACAAAGGAATGCCCATCCTTACCAGGTCTTAAGGTTGTATTCAATGATGAAGGAATCTCAGAACCAATAGACCCTCTCTACTTTATAGCCAAAATACCATGGCAAAACCCCCAACCAAATCAATCACAAGGATTTAGACCACAACAATTTTCTCAGTCTTCACAAAGTAATTGGAATTCAGCATGGCTAAATCCTTATGGACCCTATGCTCAATATCAACAATACTCGCTATCTTACCTTCCACCACAATTCTTACCCTCATCTAATCAAATTCCTCAAGCTAATCAATTCCCACAAGTCCCACTTCAGAATCAAAACCTACAACTTTCCCTACCATTTCCACAAAAGTCAAATCAACTACCCACTCAACCACTTCAAAATCCTAATAATAATAAAATTCCACAACAACCAGTGTACAACATGGAGGGTCAGAATCCTCAAACTTATGTAATAACCGCATTAGACCTAAACAATGTCCAATTAAGGTCTAGAAGAGTATTACCAAAAAACCCTCCTGTTGTCATTCAAAAAACAAAATCTGATCTTCAAAAACATAAAAATCAATTAGAATAAGGGGAGACTTCTCTCCCTCAAAAAGAAAATAAACAAACAGAAGAAATTCCAATAGATGTTCCTATCATAGAACAACCCTCGATTTCAGTTAAACCACCTTTCCTAAAAAGGTTGAAAATCGATGAAGGAGTAGAGAAACAAATTATCTCGCCTGATTACAATATGATGGATGAATTGAGAAATGTTTGTATTAAAATTCTTTTATTACAAGCCATAAAAGAAATACCAATTTTTGCAAAAACAATTAAAGAATTAAGTACACAACGATCAGGGAGAAGAAGAAAAGATATAAAAAGAATTCATATTGTCGGAAAAATCGCATACATTATGATGGGAAAAACGACAATTAAAAAATATTTAAACCTAGGAAGCCCCATTGTAAAAATTCACATCGATGGAACTAAAATACCAAACACACTGATTGATCTAGGAGCAGCCATAAACATAATGAGCAAACAAGCTATGGACACACTTAGGCTTCCTAACCTTCAATACACACCAACCTTATTGCAACTAGCAGATAGATATGTTATTAAACCAGATGGTGTGTAAGAAGATGTTTTTGTATCTTTAGATTCTTCGGAATATCCTGTTGATTTCACAGTCTTAACACCCAAGAATAATCTAGGAGGACATCCATTAATTTTAGGAAGACCTTGGTTGGCTACAGCTGATGCTTTTATCGGCTGTATATTAGGCGATATGTTTATCTCAGATGGAAATTCTACAAAAGAATTTACATTATACCCCCTGCAAGAACAACAATAGATACATAAACTGAAGAATGGATAGAATATGGAGAAGATATACAACCTATTTTTGTCACTGAACAAGTGAAAGAGGAAGACCAACTTTTAAATTTACTAGAAAATAATGAATCTTCCTCACATTATGAGCATAGTCGAAATGAATATCTCTCACCTAAACAAGTATCATTGTTGTCCATGAGCCCCAAGGGTTAGCTCAATCGGTCAAGTCGGGGCCTCGGCAATGGAAGGTCACAGGGTCGAAACCCGAAAGCTCTTGGGGTTAGGTCTGTGGTGACCGAGGGGTGGACCCCCTTCGGGTGGGGTCCACCCAGATTTCTCGAACCTGGAGTAGCGGATCAACTGACCAGGGTCCGTGAACCAGCTGAAGAAAAAAAAAAAAAAAAAAATCATTGTTGTCCATGGAAAAATTTGGGAATTCCTCAATAGAAATCTTTCTAGGAAAAACCTTGAATGTCAATGAAAACTTGGAAGACATGCAAAAGAAACAATTGATAGAAATTTTACAGAAACATTCTTCTGCTTTTGCATGGGAATACACCGACATGAGAGGGATTGATCCTAAAACTTGTGTACATCATATCTACATTGAACAAAATGCAAGGCCAGTTAAACAACCTCAGCGAAGAATGAACCCAAATCTAAAAGAAATTGTTAAGGAAGAATTACAGAAATTATTAAATGTAAATTTCATCTATTCAATATCTGACAGTCAGTGGGTTTCACCCCTAGTAAACGTCCTTAAGAAGAATGGAAAATGGAGAGCATGCATCGATTATAGGGAATTAAACAAACCAACATTAAAATACCACTTTCCACTACCTTTCATAGATAGGTCTTGGATACTTTAGTAGGGAAAAGATATGTTTCATTCTTGGATAGGTTCAGTGGATATAATCAGATACAGGTAGCTCCTGAAGATCAAGATAAAACCACATTCACTTGTCCATGAGGAACTTATGCTTACTGGGTACTTCCCTTTGTGTTATGTAATGCTCTAGAAACATTCCAAAAGGCAATGCTCGGCATTTTCTCTAACCTTATCCATGATTGTGTGGAAGTGTACATGGATGAGTTCACAGTCTATGGGGATTCTTTCAATGAAGCATTAGAAAATTTAGAAAAAGTCTTAATAAGATGTCAAAAAACAAACCTCTCATTAAGTCATGAAAAATGTTTCATGATGTTTAACGAAGAAATTGTTTTAGGTCACCATATTTCCGGAGATGGAATTAAGGTAGACTCATCTACAGTGGAAGTCATTTCTAAGTTATCAGTGCCAAGTTGTCAAAAGGATGTTAGAAGTTTTCTCGCTTTGACTGGATATAATAGAAGATTTATAGAAAACTTCACAAAAATTGCATCCCCGCTCTTTAAATTACTCACCAAAGACTGTGAATTCAGTTGGGATTCCGAATGTCAAGTTGCCTTTGAAACTTTGAAAAAGAGAATTTCTGAAGCACCCATCTTAAAAGGACCTAACTGGAAATTGTCTTTCCATATCTCAATAAATACTTAAGATTCAGCCTTAGGAGCTGTTTTAGGACAAAAAAATCTCACTCCTTATGCCATTTATTATACTAGTAAAAGTTTAACTCCTGCAGAGTTAAATCATGTTATAACCGAAAAGGAGTTCTTAGCTGTAATTCATGCCATTAATAAATCCAGACATTATATAACTGGCTATGAAATTTTTGTCCACACAGACCATTCTGCCATTAGATACCTAATGAATAAACCAATCACTAATGGAAGCATAACTAGATGGTTCCTACTTTTACAAGAATTCAACATAACCATTTTAGATAGGCCAAGAAAACAAAACACAATTGTCGATTTTCTATCTAAAATACAAAATGAAAACAATGATCAACCCGTAGAAAATAAATTTCCTGACGAATATTTTTTTTCAGTATCTACTAAATCACCTTGGTATGCAGATATTGCTAACTATTTGGCCACAGGGAAAATGCCATTTCATTTATCCCCTAGAGAAAAAATAAGAATAGTCCACAATAGCACATCCTATTCATGGATAAATGAGGATTATACAAGACAGGACCAGACCTCATCACCAGAAGATGTGTTCGGGAGGACGAAATACCAGAGATACTAAAAGTCTGTCACGATGAGCCATGTGGAAGACATTTTTCAGACAAGAGAATTGCTTACAAAATCCTGCTTTTAGGATATTATTGGCCTTCCATTTTCAGGGACACCAAGGAATATGTTAAAAGATGTGACAGTTGTCAGAGAATTGGCAAACCTATTCTTTCAAATGAAATGCCACTGCAACCACAAGTACTTATCGAACCATTTGAAAAATGGGCACTAGATTTTGTTGGACCAATCAGCCCACTTTCGAAGCAAAAGAAGTATACTCTGGTATGTACTGATTATGTCACTAAATGGGTAGAAGCTAAAGCACTTCCTTTTTCTACTGAAAATACTGTAGTTTCATTTCATTTTGAGGATATTTTTACTCGTTTTGGTGTCCTAAGAGAAATTGTAATAGATCAAGGGACACAGTTCACATCCATACTAGTGTAGAAGCTTGTGGACCAATACAAGATAAAGCATCGGAAGTCAACTCCATACCATCCACAAGCCAATGGACAGGTTGAGTCCACAAATAAGGTGATTGAGGCTATCCTTACAAAGATTGTACATGTACACAAGAAAGACTGGTTGGAAAAGCTTCCAGAAGCCTTCTGGACCTACAGAACTACATGGAAGAATACTACAGGGCATACTCCCTATGAACTTGTTTATGGGAAGCAAGTCTTACTTCCAATAGAGTTCTAGATCCAGACCTATAAGACAGCAGTCCAGTTAGATCTTGACTTGTCAAAAGCCTAGAAGCAAAAGATGACACAATTAAATGAGCTCGATGAAATCAGACAAGAGGCCTTCCAGAGGACCAACTTAGTGCAACAACAGAGGTCAAGATGGCATGGTAAGTACATTAAAGAAAGGAAGTTTCATTCGGGAGATTGGGCATTGCTCTTTGATTCAAAATTCAAAAATTTTGAAGGGAAATTCCAAAGCCATTGGCCTGGACCTTATGAAGTTGAGAATGTCTTTGACAATGGTGCAGTTAGAATCAGGACTATTGACAAAGAGAGACTCCTCTATTAGTAAATGGACATCGACTCAAACTTTACCAAAAACCATTAACAAAATATGAATTTGTTAAAATGTTTCAAGATAATTCATAACTGAAGATGGTCAAGAAGAATTCTTCTTCTTTTCCACCCTAGAAATTTTCATTCAGTTTGTTCTTCAATTATATATATATATATATATATATATATATATATATATATATATATATATATATATGTATAATTAAAAAAATATAAATAAAACAAAATTTTGTATAAACATGAAAAACAACATGTTGTTGCCATGTTTATACAGAAAATTTAAAGTGAAAACCAATTTTTTGGCCCTTCAAGTTTTATTTTCAAAAAAAAAAAAGTTCATCTACTAAAGCCTTCTTTTTCTTAAGCTGCAGAATCAACAACTTTCTGCAGCTAAAACATGTTTTTGCAGCCTAATAATTTTGAAGTCTACAAAGATACTTGGTGATCTGAATTAAAGGACAGTTGACAGCAAGGCACCTGTGGGAGATCAAAGGACAACAAATAAGGTTAGCAAAAGAAAGTTAAAGGTACGTGTTGCTTTAATTTAACAATAGGGAAGGTTATATAGCATGTATGACTAAGAAGATACAGTACTAAAGTACAATCATTATAACCTAAGGGTAATGGCCACCTAACAAAATATCATATGCCACCACTTTAAAAGTCATGTCATGACCTTATGCCAAATCTGCCAAATTAATTACCAAATCATAAGTTTGAATGCGCCTAACAGTCGGATTCATTCCCATAATCCTTATGATAACCCATTTGTTCTTCCCTATTCTTACACTCCTCTGAACTTTCACAGCGACTCCATCTTTCCGCCAGTTAGCAAACCTTACCAGCCCCATTTTCCTGTCAAGGTAGCCAATCTTCGAGGCAAAGCATCCTTCAGAATGGGGATAATAGTTCAAACTGAGCCAGCAGGGAAGAAATTCCTGGAGGGGTACCCACAAACTAAAGAGTTGCTACAAAGAAGACAATGGTTGCAGTTCATTGAAAAATTTAACGGCTTCCACAAGGAAGTAACCAAGACATTTGCGCGCTCATTCGATGGAATTGAAGCAAAAATTGGGGACATAAAGCTCACAGCAACAGAGTCTATGATCGCCAAGGCTACAAAGCTGCCAAGAAATGTAGAAAAATGGTTTAAAAGCAAAGGGATTGACAGCGAGGATTGGAAGGTCTTCCTCAAGAATCCGAACATGGACACTATAGTCTACAAAAAAGGTATTCCCATCACTGCTCTTAAAAACAAATGGAGAAACTTAGTACTTGTGCTTCAAAAGTTTATCACTTGTGAGGCTAGGTTTGGGAAAATGTATTTTTATCATGTTAGGATGATGATGCACTTCCTTGAGGATCATTAGATGAACCTTCCTTATTTCCTCCTAGATAGCCTCAAGAAAATGTCTACAAATATTCAGAAGAAAATTCAATGCATAGAAAACACCATGTATCATCATGGCCTGGTAAAAATATTGGTCGAATTTCATCTCCAAAGTATAGGGGATAACTAGGAGAGTTTCCTAGTAAGGGACCACTTTGAAGAAAAATCCCAGAAAAAGCAAGTAGTAGCAGGGCCCTCAGAGGGAGGAAGAGAACCATAGAAATGATAAAGGAATAGGCACCTCAAACTTAGACAAAAGTAACAAAAGAAGCGTTGCCTATAGTAAAGATTTTGCAGAGAATGAAGAGGTGAAACCCTAGAAGAAAGAAAGCCAGCCCGGTAAAGAAGAACTCTCCCAAACTAAGACCTCTCCTCTAGAAGAAAAATTAGAGAATAAAAGGAGGAAAGTGCAGAAAATACAAACCTCGGGGTTGAAAAGGAGCACGAGGTTGAACACAATTCCACAAACAACCTCAAAAAATATAGAATATATTAATCTTGAGGAAAATGAGCCAACTGAAGATGAGCCAACAGAGAATACTCCAACAGAGATTGAGCCAACAGAGGTTGAGCCAATAGGGGATGAGCCAATTGAAAACCCTAAAAATTCTCCAACAGGGTCACCGAGATCATCACCAAGAACCATAAGCCCATTACATAGTCCAGGAATTGACCCCGCTGAACAAGAAATATATGACTATATAGAGTCACTGGAAAGGAAGGAGACAACAACAAAGGAAACAATTCAGAGCCCTAGAGAAGGGAGCAACCAAGTAAATGAACAATCAGCCTCAAACATCTTGAAGTAGGAGATCTTTGAACTAGAAACACTGAATCAGAATCTCAAAAATGAGAATCAGGCCTTGAAGACACAGAGTGAGATACAAATTGCAAAGAGTGACAATATGATCCTACATCTAAGCTTGTGGTATAAGAAAAACAAGAAGTTGAAGAAAGAAAATAGAATTATGCAAAGAGAGATTATCAGTTTAAAGTACAAAATTCTAATGAGGAAGCCTAGAATGCTGATCTCTACCAAAAAGAAGAAAACAATGAAACATGGAGATGATAAACAAGAGGCACAAGTGAATGACAAGGAAGAAGTGTATGAGGACATACAACATCTTCAGTCCGGGGGAATGTAGAGTTCGAAGATTGTCCTACTATGACATCCTTTGCCTAATGATCCTCTCTTTTTCCTATATATTTGACACCTAAATAAAGCCATATCTACCATGTTTTGATGAAGGTATACAATAATATGTCTTCTTGTTCATATTTAACTTTATACCCATTGTTTTGTTAAAGTTGCAATTGGCTACCGAATCAGTCTGTTTCCACAACTAATCTAGGTTTCTATAGCTGTCTCCATTATTCGCAAGGTTCCAGGGTTCCAGGTCAGTAGCGAAAGGTGAGGATGGATAGCGGATGGCTCCCTCATGGATCCCTTCCTATCCCCTCGAAACTGTTTGCTAAGAGAAGTGCGAGAGATCACGGTCAAACTCCAAGTCAACCACTGGATTAACGAATAACAGAATCCGAGAATGATTGAAACCTTATTGTTTTTCTCTCAGAATAGCAAAACAACGGTTTAGCGATATAAGGTTAGATAAGATAGAGATATTAGGCTTGAATTATTCATACAGTTATGCCAAGAGACCTGCTATAAAACTTATGGCCACACTGGGATTTGGGTGCGCGCTGAATGATATAATTGTGAACAGTTTGTGAATTCCGTGTGAATAGAATTGGTTTTTGTGTGCAAACATGTTAAAATTGGCAACTAGGGCAAAACTTCATGTGGGTCATCTTATTCATGGCTAATAATATTTTTATTAGATTCCTCTCGTCGAGAGGTGTAAGATTGATATAAAGATCATCCAATTCCGATAAGTATTCATTAAGATATGAATTTATTTTGATTATGGAATTATTATCAAGCCGACCTACAACTCATGTAGGCTCAGAAGCCCAACAGTCGCATCTATTCACCCACCAATGTTGTGTATAAATATAAGAGGACTTTTCCTCATTTGGACTCACTCATCTCATCACATCTCTCTCTCTCTACTACGCAGATATGAGTCTCTTCTCTACTGCGCTGAAATGGGTCTCTCTCTCTCTCACACATGTGAAGCCGGAAGCTGTTGAAATTGATGTTGCAACTGCAGAAGTAAAGATTGACTTGCGTGGCCTAGAAGATCTCCTCTTTGGAACTACGCTGTAGGTTCATCTGAATCTCCTTTGAAAGCCGCAACTTTTGGTGGTGGAATGAAGTCAATCCGACGAACGATTTGCAAGATATCGACTGCCCTAGTTTGAAGCCGGAAACTGCTGAAACTGAAGCTGCAACTGCAGAAGTAAATATTGACTTGCGTGGCCTAGAAGATCTCCTCATCTGAACTGCGCTGTAGGTTCATCTGAACCTCCTCTGGAAGTCGAAACTTTTGGTGGTGGAATGAAGTCAATCCGGCGGTCGGTTTGTGAGATATGGTCTGCCCTAGTTTGATAATGAAGCCGCTAATGCTAATGCTACTGATCTAGGGTTTGCTACTGTTGATATGAATCAGATTTATTGTACTATTTCTCTCTGCTGAATTATTGAAGACAAAAGAAGATTTGATCAAAGGGTTTCCCCACACATTGTGGGGTTTGTCCCTGGCTAGCCGCCACATCTTGTGTCTCTTGTCTTGGCTTGTTTTCTGTCGATCGCCTAATGTTCTATCTGCACTTTACTTTATGTACATGTGATTGCTAATCGGTGGAATATAATAAGAAAAAGAAGTAAACTGTTATAAGCATAGAACATACCATAACTTAACATGGTATCAGAGCTGAGGTGAAGACAAAGCCCGAGCAAGAGCAAGAGCAATCATTGAAATAAGATTGGCAAGGCTATCCTAAAAGAACTATGGGGTCCTCAACACTCTTTCCTGCCAAAGAAAAGCTCCGTGAGAAAGCTGACTATCACGGATGGAAGATGTCTATCGATCTAACCCTTGAAGATCAAGGAGTGCTGGACCATGTAAAAGGCAATATTGTTGAGCCTTCATCAAATGCATCTGCTGCTGCCTGGAACAAATGGAAAAATGGAGAAGTCAAAACAAAGAAGATCATCCGGGACTCTATCGACAAGCGCTTGGTGGCCTACATCTCTGATCTAGACACCTCCAAGGAAATCTACGATAGACTGGAGAGTTTATTTAAAGTTAATGATGCAAATCAAGTTTTGTTTCTTAGAAATAAGTTGAGGGAAATCAAGAAGGGTAAAGATGAAAGTATGCAAGCATACTTCTTAAGAATCACCGAGATCAAGAACAATCTCCTATCTATTGGGGAAACTATTACTGACAGAGAAATGGTACTCACAACTCTCGGAGGATTACCATCTGAATGGTATGTGTTCAGGACTACTCTTCTGAACAATAATGTAATTCCTAGTTTCGAGGAATTAATGGCTAGATGCATTCAAGAATAAACAAGGGTCGAAGAGCAGGAAATGCCCTTGCCTAAAGGTCCTCCTACTACTTTTTCTTCTCATGCTAAGAAAAGAAATAATTCTGGGTCTAAATCAAAAGGAAAGGCTGGACCTAAGGGTGGAAGAAAACAATGATGTTACATCTGCGATAAAGCAGGTCACTATGCAAGGGAGTGCCCTGATAGAAAGGACTCACACCGGGACAATGATCAAAATCCCTCTGATGGCAAATCAAAGGAATGACAAATTCAACAGCAAAGGTAAGAGGAGAGTTGGGGATCGAGGAAGAGGACAACCATTCAAGAAGGCTAGAAAGTCCAGGATGTATTAAATGCACCTGACCTCAAAAAGAACCTAGTGTCCATCTCGGCAATGGAAGACAAAGGCTACAAGGTAACCTTAAGCAATGGCAAGGTATGTATATGGAAATGCCTTTACTCTTGGGTTTAGTGTTGATTCATCATATCAGGTCGATGGAAGTCCGCTAGGTGTCATGTCTTGTGACACAACTCTTCAGTCCGAACTTTGGCATCAGAGGTTTGCCCACCTTCATTACAAAGCTCTACTTGGTGTAAAACAAATGGTGATAGGGATGCCCGAATTCCAAGTAGAGAAAGAAGGTGTATGTCCGGGATGTGTCGAAGGAAAGCTCAAAAGGGGACCGTTCCCCTCAAGCCAAAGCAAGACCTCCGATGTATTACAGTTGGTTCACTCAGGCATATCTGAGGCTGGCATTAAGAGGGAGACTACTACACCACATACTCTTGAGCAGAATGGTGTGGCAGGAAGGAAGAACCACATGATGATGGAAGTTGTCGGGGCCACGCTACATGATCAAAGACTTCCAAAGTTTCTATGGGCTGAAACTACAATCACCGTCGTATATGTACAAAATTGATGCCCTCATCAAGCATTGGGTTCCTAAACTCCTGAAGAAATGTTCACCACCGGTCAAAGGGAATTCGTGATTAGTCATGATGTCACCTTTGACAAAGATATGGCTCTCAACAAGGTGGACAATCTGCTGACTTTGAGTAGCTCTTAAGAAGCTGACACCAGGGAACCGAAAGAAAAGGATGATGAATCAATGCCTGATGTAGAAGAACCCATGGATCCGATTGATCCTCATTCACATGAGCCTTCCTCTTCTAGGAAGAGGCCTTCATGGCTTAGGGGGATACTTGATGATGCTGAAGGACATGCTGCACCCTGAGGAACCTTCCATCAAAGTAAGAAACTTAACAGGTATCAGGGATACCTGACCATCATGAGCATCATCATACAAAATGAACCTTCATCATTCTCAGATGTCATCAAGCATTAACTATGGAAGGATGCTATGACCATATAATATGAGTCTATTATGGAGAATGATGTCTAGGAAGTAGTTCCCAGACCCTGGACAAGACAATTGTTGCTTCAAAATGGCTTTACAAGATAAAGCATGCAGCAAATAGAAGTATGGAAAAGTATAAGGTTCATTTTGTTGCTCGTGGTTTATCCCAGAAGGGAGGTATAGACTATGATATTTGCACCTGTTGCCAGATATACGACCATGCGCTTGATCTTAGCCCATGTGGCTTCACAAGGATGGAACCTACATCAGATGGATGTTAAGACTGAGTTCTTGCATGGTTCTATCAAAGAAGAGGTCTATGTGGAGCAACCTGAAGGATTTGAGATTTATGATTGAAAATCTCATGTATGCAGGTTGAAGAAAGCTCTCTATGGGCTGAAGCAAGCACCCCGAGCATGGTATGAGAGGATTGATAGCTACTTGATGAAGTTGGGATTCACTAGGAGTGAAGCTGATACTAACCTTTACTTTAAGGTTGAAGATGACAAGCCTCTCATACTGGTGTTGTATGTGGATGACCTATTTCTAACAGGTGCAAACCCTCTCATTCACAAATGTTAGAGGGAGATGGCTTTTGAATTTGAAATGAAGGACCAAAGACTTGAAGTGTGGCAGAAGCCAAGGGAAAATTTCCTATCTCAAGGAAAATATGTGGTAAATATATTGGAAAGATTCGGTATGATGGACTGCAAGCCTGTGACTACCTCGAGGATCTTAACTTTTAGAAGTTATATGGTAGTGATGTCGGACCAGACTTGGGAAATGCCTCTGAGTTTCAAAAACTCATTCGCATTGATGTTCTTGGTGAACCTCCGTCCGAACATATGTTTTGCAGTTAGCATTGTGAGCTCATATTTGGTTGAGCCTCACTGGATTGATGCCAAGAATCTTCTGAGATGTCTTCAGGACACAATCTCTCATGGATTAAGATACACTGCCGGAGATGTGAGACTACTTGGATATACTGATGTTGATTGGGCAGACAGTGTGGTGGACCGTAAGAGCACTTCTGGGTACTGTTTCACCTTGGGATCTTCTTCGATATCCTGGATGAGCAAGAAGCAGAAGTCGGTAGATTTGAGCACCGCCGAAGCAGGATATATTGTTGCTAGCATAACCTCGTGTGAGGTAGTCTGGTTGCGAAAGCTCTTCAGTGAGATGTTTGGATTTACATTAGATACCACTGTGATTCTCTGTAACAACCAGAGGTGGGATTCGATTATTGAGGAATCCCGTATTCGTCAATTGCTCTAGCAGATAGACATCATCTGGGATATGGTAAGTTGATGAGCAAGGAAGCTCCATCACATTAAGATGATGTACAGGTTGATACACCTTGTCAAAGCCCCGAGGAAAGATCTAATCTGTGATTTTCCAAAACGACTTGGAGTCGGCAAGAAACCTTTGTACAAGGGTCTTGCATGTTGCATACATTGAGCTCTGGGAGCTCTAAGGGCTTGCGGTTCCTACTGGAGCAACATATGACCACAAGGTGACTCACCCTCCCCTGGTGGTGCACACTGGAACAAGATGATTCGCTCTCTTGTGGGACAAGATGATTCGCTCTCTTGTGGAACAAGATGATTCGCTCTCCTGTGTAGCAGGATGATTAGTTCTCCTGTGAGGCCTAGATTGATGTGTTCTCCATGGCAGCCTGGATTGATGTGTTCTCCACTGCAATTGTAGCAGGATTGATGTGTTCTCCTATGAGGCCTGGATTGATGTGTTCTCCATGGAAATTGTAGCAGGATTGATGTGTTCTCCTGTGAGGACAGAATTGATTAGTTCTCCTGTCGAGGCATCCTACCCATGCAGTCTGGGACTCATGGGAAGTACCTCTCATCTGATCAATGAACAGGGAAATGAAGTTAGGGACCATAGTAGTACTGATGGACGCATCGTTGTAACTACCGTACTCCCTACGCTAGGATGACCTCCATTGATCTGGGATCAATGATACTGGTCTGGGACCAGTGGTAGGAGTTGTACCATACTATGACGCTGACTTCGGGTCGGTTGAGACTGGTCTGGGATCAATGGTACATACTCTGAGACTGAATTTGAGTCAGTGAAGGATGATATTGGTCTGGGACCATTGGAGTTGTACTCACTATGACGCTGACTTTGGGTTGGTTGAGACTGGTCTGGGACCAGTGGTACATACTCTGAGACTGACTTTGAGTCAGTATGATACATCCTCGATCATTTCTTCTTCTTCATAATTCGGACAAAAGCAGAGTAGAACAGAACAATGCAAGAGCAGAGCAGAACAGAACAAAACAGTACAGATCAGTGCAGGGCAGAACAAGACACAGCAGAATAGGCAAAATAGAGCAGAGCAGGGCAAGGGTCAGGTTGTACAATGCAATGCATTTGATGGATGAATAGTAATGACCGATAGACAGATTGCAGATGAAGTTCTCCATGGTTGAGAGGGAGTGTTAAAATTGGCAACCAGGGCAAAACTTCATGTGGGTCATCTTTTTCATGGCTAATAATATTTTTATTAGATTCCTCTTGTCGAGAGGTGTAGGATTGATATAAAGATCATCCAATTCCGATAAGTATTCATGGAGATATGAATTTATTTTGATTATGGAATTATTATCAAGCCGACCTACAACTCATGTAGGCTCAGAAGCCCAACAGTCGCATCCATTCACCCACCAACGTTGTGTATAAATATAAGAGGACTTTTCCTCATTTGGACTCACTCATCTCATCACATCTCTCTCTCTCTACTGTGCAGATATGAGTCTCTTCTCTACTGCGCTGAAATGGGTCTCTCTCTCTCACACATGTGAAGCCGGACGCTGTTGAAATTGAAGCTGCAACTGCAGAAGTAAATATTGAATTGCGTGGCCTAGAAGATCTCCTCTTTGGAACTACGTTGTAAGTTCATCTGAATCTCCTTTGAAAGCCGCAACTTTTGGTGGTGGAATGAAGTCAATCCGACGAACGGTTTGCAAGATATCGACTGCCCTAGTTTGAAGCCGGAAACTGCTGAAACTGAAGCTGCAACTGCAGAAGTAAAGATTGACTTGCGTGGCCTAGAAGATCTCCTCATCTGAACTATGCTGTAGGTTCATCTATACCTCCTCTGGAAGCCGAAACTTTTGGTGGTGGAATGAAGTCAATCCAACGGTCGGTTTGTGAGATATGGTCTGCCCTAGTTTGATAATGAAGCCGCTAATGCTGATGCTACTGATCTAGGGTTTGCTACTGTTGATATGAATCAGATTTATTGTACTATTTCTCTCTGCTGAATTATTGAAGACAAAAGAAGATTTGATCAAAGGGTTTCCCCACACATTGTGGGGTTTGTCCCTGGCTAGCCACCACATCTTGTGTCTCTTGTCTTGGCTTGTTTTCTGTCGATCGTCTAATGTTCTATCTGCACTTTACTTTATGTACATGTAATTGCTAATCGGTGGAATATAATAAGAAAAAGAAGTAAACTTTTATAAGCATAGAACATACCATAACTTAACAAAACATTGTGTTGATTGGAAGCTCTGAACTGCTATGTGGAGGGCCCCTACAAACAGTGGCAGGTTTTAATCAATTGCAATATGATTTCCTTTAATTCTTCAATTGCTTTGTTTTGTGTGACAATGCAGCATAATGATTTCGCTAGTGAGTTGCTATTTTCATAAGAAATTTAATTTGATTTATACCTAGTTTAGTTTTTCATTTAATTTGCTTTATACCTGGTACAACATGGTCCTTTTATTTGCTTATTATCTAACATAATTGAAGTGTGTTCAATTCATAATATAAAAGTTTCTTGGGTTATGTTGTTTGAGAGAATATTGAATAAGTAAAAGAGTGAGAAGTTCTCTCCTAAACAATTGAGTTCAGACAATATTTCTTCATAGCTAATAGAATAAGTTTCTTTTGCATTTGGAGAATTAGAAGCTGCAGCATAAAGATTCAAGATAAAAAATCCCAAAACAATCTAATACAAGTAGAACCACTCTCACATCATCTACAAACTAATTGGATAAAGATTAATTCCTAGGAAACTTAACCAACATCCCTAAGAATTACGACACTAATATAATTTCCAAACACCACCTACATCTTATGTTTATATCTTAACAAATACATAACGACCTAATGAATAACTTCTAAGCACATATTGTGCACCTGTACTTCATCAGTCTACGCACCCTGGTTGACAATTTATGATTTACAATTCAAAGACATTGAATTGACCAAACACACCACAAGACGGGACCTGTGATTTCCTCTCTTCCAACCTCTTATGTAATGAACTCATTTCTCTGGCATGTCTTACTGTTAACTTCACTTGATTGAGTTCAATTTTCACGAACCTTTCTTGCAGAGCGACATGATTAGCTTGCATAGTCTTTATTAGATTTTGAATAATGGACATCTGATTAGAATGATTAACTTCCATTATTTTTAATCTATTTTCGATGATATCTATTTCCTTTGTATTTATGACACATGGTACCTGCTTTTCCTCTATGGCCAATAATCTATTCTGAAGAGATATTTGACCAACTTCCATGTCATTTATAATTTTATCATTCTTTGCTTTCATGCCCATGAAACAATTTTTCATATAGTTTATCTTTTTATTATGATTTGCTTGCATGGTAGCTAACTAATTATTATAATTGAATCTCATGATGGTCATTTCTTCATCCATAGTTGACAATTTGTTCTGAATCGAACTTATTTCTTCTTGATAACTTTCTTCCATGGCAGTCACTTGATTTGAATGATTGAATTCGATGATCGTCATTTTTTCCTCTAGGGCTAATAACTTGCTTTGCATAGAATTAATTTCCCTGGCATGATCAGCGGTTAATCTTGCTTGATTAAGTTCCATATCTTTAATAAGTTGAGCCTGATTAACTTCTGCATTCTTGATTAGTTGAGCCTGATTTAACTGTATGTCTTTAACCATTTGAATTAACTCCTTGAAATTATTTTCAATTTCTATAGTTTCCTTTACTTCAACTTTCACTTTGACCTTTTCTTTATCGTTGTATCTATCTTCAAAGGCATCAACGATTGATTGTAGAGAATCAAAAGTGTTATCAGGGAACTTAGTAAACCAATCTAAAGCATCTCCAAATAAGGTGAGAACGAAAATCTTCATCTTCATAGTTAGAAGATCGGCGATGCTTATATAGAGACTAACATTTTGAAGGTGAGTCTCAATAGTAAAAGCATTATTACCATAAAAAGGAGGAAATTCATCGATGGCTTCACCAAAGAAATAATGATAACCATGCGGGGCTCCCTAAATGTTAGTAAAATCACAAGGAGCAAAAAATTCAAAATCCATGATGACCTACCTAACAGGAAAAAGATGGGTCAAATGGATACCAGAGAGAGAGATTCCTGCTCAAGAAAATCAAAACATCTACAAGAAGCGAGCTTCTAGCAGAAATTCTTGTAAGAAATGGAAGAAGTGGAGTCGCCACTTGAGCATGAATCTCTCATAAAGATTCCAAAGGCGAAACCGAAAAGTTAGTGGATGGAGGCAAATGGATATTCAGGGAGGGCTCCTTGTCTAGGATTAAATGAATGGATAAGTGGAGTTGTCACCCAAACAGGAAACCAACCGGAATGTCCAGGTGCAAAAAATGAAGATGAAAGGATTAGATGAGAGAGATGACGAGAGTTAGGATGGTGAGAAATGAAGAGACGAAATGACGCTAGAAAAATGAGATGAAATGTCATAAGGCCAAGGTCCAATAAATTGGTCCTTGGTGTCAATGCCAAGAAGTGTTGGCTTTGCCGGCTCAAATGAGAGAGAGATGGAAGATGACGGAAGAGAAAAAAGGAAAAAAGAAAAAAAAAAATCATGAACTTTGGCAACAAGATAAACTTGTTGCCTTAGCAACAACACCAAAATGTTGTGCCAAATGACGGGAAGAATAAAGATGAGATGATTAAAATGATGTCGAGGAAACTAGGGATAGAAAAAACTTTGTCCCTGGCAACGGCGCCAAAAAATGTTGTCGCACAGAATGTCCAATCACTATGACAATGGCTCAGATCAGGGGTTGTCACCCTGATCCCCAATCTCTCTGTTTAAATTGTCTCCTACAACAAACTAAGGGGGGTAGACCCTACGAAAATGGAATGGAGGACTAGTTGGGAACCAACCAGGGCGAGAGACACAGTTGAACAACCAAATACTTTTAGATCTAAGGCTTTTGTGATCCATAATGTAGATATAAGTCTTTCGGATTAATCACATTGTTAAGATTAATCAACCCATAACTAATAATATTATATAAATTAATACTATTGATAAATAATTATATTATATAAATTGATAATATTGAGATAATATATTTTATTTTCCATAACAGCTATTTTTAATTTAAATATATAATATTTTATTAGATATCTACATACCATTAATATTTAAATAATATTTTATTTTCCTTATTAACTAAGTCACCAACAGCTAATTCTCAACCGCTAACCCTAGACAATGATGCATTCATGCTATTTATTCCTTTAGATTGATTGATTTCCCACCTTGTCCTGAGGATGAACCACATTAGTTGGTTCGAAACGTCGACCAAATCCTAACAATGTGATTAATCTGAAAGACTTATATCTAGACCAAATACTTGTTTAGATCTAGCAAGACTTAAATGGTTCAATTTATACAATTGATACCAGTGCTTTGTGGAGTCAACTATCTTGCTAAGAAATTTAGGACCAAGTACATGATGGATAACTGTTGCTAAGGAAAATGTTATTATGATGAAAACAAATGCAAGATGTGATTAGCAAAGGGATGAGTGAGTAATCTTGAGGTAAGATCATTTAAGACTCAAGTACTTAGTATTGATTAACTTTATGACAAGAGTACTTAATGAAAAGAAGAGACAATCTTATACAAGACAAAGTGTCAATAAGATACACAAGATATATGATCTTAAAGAAAGATCACTAATACGCCAAAAAATTATAATAACCACAAGCCAATAATGATATTAATGTCAAGAAAGAGAACTAGAGCATTTATCCAATTTATACTTCAATGAAAATTACTTGAAAATTTCAAAACTACTTAAGAGATATTTGATGGCCCACAAATTGATGGCTGCTATCTCAGCAGCTTACAGTGTTGTTACAGGAGGAACAACAATCATTGCTCTCTCAGCAAACTACAGTGTTGTTACAGGAGGAACAGCAAATCATTTCTCTCACAACAAACTACAGTGTTGTTACAGGAGGAACAGCAAATCATTGCTCTCACAACAAACTACAATGTTGTTACAAGAGGAACAACAAATCGTTTTTCAGCCACGCAGTCTGTAAAAACACAGTTTAAATATCCCTTCGTAACTCCCCAACCAAGGATCTTTTTGGAAAATCGCTCACGAGTTACCAAATAGACCCTGCTCTGCACAAAACCCAGATGCCAGAATTTCGAATTTCGTCTTCCTTTGATAAGAAATTGACCCGCAAATTTGATGACGATTTTCCTTTACGAATTTTCTTTCTTTTGTTGCCTTGATACAAAGTGCTCTGTATTCTCAAATCTGTAATGTAAAATGACTCTTTCCAATACACAATCTTGGATGCAAAAGTACTAGATTAGAAGATTAACTGAAATATGATTCTCCAGGTTCTCATTTAAATGTAAATAACAGAGAAAATACAGTGCAGGAATTCCTCATTCAACACAACAATTTAAAGACCAAATCAATTTCAATCTCCAGATATTAATATTATGGTTCACAAACCTCACAAACACATATGCAAATAACTATCTCACACACACTTACAGATTCGATTTGCTGACACAAAAAGCCACTGGTCTAAGAAATGCTATTCAATTAACTTCAATCTCACACCAAAACTTCCAGCACCCAAAAATGTTCCTCCTCTCTCCCCAAAAACTAAAAACAACTGTCCAAGAAATGAGTTCATGGATGTGAACCAATTTCCCTTAGCCCTAACTACCTACTAGCTATAAAATCATTTATTTTAACTAGATATTCCTAATTAATCTTAACTAGAAGTCAATAAAATTTCACAAATAAACTTTAAATGTTCTAGCCTTGACATGTGATCAATCCATCACATTGCTAGGCTCTTGGTCTAACTTTCATAACTTATCATTTTTATGTGCTCGGCCTAATGCACCTGCATCAGACTCCCCAAGAATAAAATTTTATGAGCTCCTGCTCATAAGATCTTCTATAGAATGACCTACTTTTTGTAGTGCCGCTTCATCCATCCAAGAAGAATCCCCCATCGAACGGTCTTTACACTTCACAAGATATTCCAAGTATTCTTTCCTTCTGGTCTTCTTGGCAACACGTGTATCCAAAATCTGTTCGGCCTCTAAACTCTTTGCCACAGGAATTTGCTTTAGCCACTGTTGTTCCTTTCCTTCATCCTGGTCAAGATTCCCAGAAGCTTGATCTGCATCACCAACTATGTAGGGATACAAATCTGCTACATTAAAAATGGGTGAAATGCCAATTCCTGGAGGTAACTCCAGCTCATAAGCATTCGCTGAAAACTTGTGGAGGATCTTACAAGGTCCTATCTTCTTCACTTTCAATTTGTTATATTCTCCCCTTGGAAACCTCTCCTTTCTTAGGTGAGCTAGGACCACATCTCCCACTTCAAAGTTTACCTCCTTCCTATACATTTGCTCATTGCTTGTAGTTGTTGCTTGTATCCTGTAATATTTGTTTTACTTGCTCATGTAGCTCACTCATGGCTGTTGCAAAATCCTCTCCATCAGCACTTCTATGCTCAAGATTTCCCAAGTCTCTTAGCTCACAAATTCCCCTCGGATGCATGTCATACAAGATCTGAAATGGACTCTTTCCTATGCTCCTATTTGGTGAGTCATTATATGCAAACTCAGCCTGGGCTAGCACATGATCCCACTGCTTTGGTCGGTCACCTACTAAACTCCTCAACAAATTACCCAAACTCTTGTTTACAACCTCTATTTTCCCATCAGATTGTGGATGATAGGTTGAGCTAAAATTTAGCTTAGTGCCAAGTTTCTTCCACAAGGTCCTCCAGAAATGTCTGGTGAATCTTGTGTCCCTGTCAGAGATTATACTTTTTGGCAAACCATGCAACCGAACAATCTCATCAAAAAACAAATTAGCCACATGGGTGGCATCACTAGTTTTGAAACACGGAATGAAATGAGCCATCTTAGTAAATCTATCCACAACTACAAGGATTGAATCATTACCTCGTTGAGTTCTCGGTAAACCCATAACAAAGTCCATACTCACCGAATCCCAAGGTCTGTTGGGAATGGGTAAGAACATGTATAGTCCAGCATTCTGACTTCTCCCTTTAGCATGTTGACATACCCTGCAATTACTCACATACCTTTGTACATCTACCTTCATCTTATTGTACATATTCCTTCATCTTAGGCCAAAAATAGAAGTGACTCAACTGCCCAAGTGTTTTCTCAACACCAAAGTGTCCAACCAACCCGCCATTATGTTTTTCTTGGACCAAGTTTTCCCTCATTGAGAAATTAGGAATACATAGCTGATTGTTCTTGAACAATAGCCCATGCTGCAATATAAACTCTTTCCATGGACTGTTGTCCCTATTAACTGTATTTTTACACGCTGCAAAAGTTTCTTTAAAATCAACATCAATGTCATATAAGTTCTTCAAATAATCAAAGCCTAAAATTTGTATTTGACTTTGCTGCATGATTAAGCATCTCCTACTCAAGGCATCGGAAACATTATTTGCCTTCCCACTAATGTGCTTCAAAACAAAAGCGAAATTTGAAGGAACTCCACCCACTTTGCATGTTTATGATTTAACTTATGTTGCTGCATAATCTATTGTAAGGCAAAATAATACGTCTATAGAAAAAACTCATTAGGCATCAAGTAATGCCTCCAATGCTTCAAAGCTTGAACCACCACATAAAATTCTTTGTTGTAGGAAGAGTATTCCGGTTTTGACTCATTTAACTTCTCGCTGAAATATGCAATGGGCATATCTTCTTGGCTCGATACAGCTCCAATGGTTGTCCCACTAGCATCACATCTCACTTGAAAGGGTTGATTGAAGTCTGGCAACTTCAACACCGACTTCTCAATGATTTTCTTCTTCAATAGTTGAAAACAATTTCTATTGTTGTTGTCCAATAAAATCGCTACCTATTCTTCTTGATGGTGTCAATGATAGGTGCACAAATGCCACTAAAATTCCTAATAAATTTTCTATAGAAGCTGGCTAAGCCATGAAAACTTCTCACCTCAAAAATATTCTTAGGTGAGGGCCAATTTACAATTGCCTCTATCTTTTCCGAATCCATTTTCAAGCCATCCTTTGAAATGACAAAACCCAAGTATACAAGCTCACTCTTCATAAAATAACACTTCTTCATGTTAATCAATAACTTTTCTTGCTGCAATCTCTCTAAAACATACCTCAAATGTCTTAAGTGCTCTTCTTTAGTTTCACTGAAAATTAAAATTTCATCCAAGCAAACAATGACAAACTTAGCAATGGACTCCTTCAAGACTTCATTCATCAACCTGTAGGAATTTACAGGGTATGTTCCTCAAACAGAACACCAAAGGACACCGCTCACAAACAGATCACAGATCAATACACCAGTGTTCTTGATTTGGTCAAAACTCTCAAAGAGAGAAACAGTCCACGACCTGAGCCAATGCGGCCACTTCAGGCAATTTATTAATGTAAAAGAAAGAAAATTTACAGTCTTCCATGTGAAAATGGCGTAGAATATCACAGGCATACTTGAACTGAGAAAGGGAAATACCTTCCTTGGATTGCAAGACTTGAAGACCAAGAAAATAATGCAAGTGTCCTAAGTTTGTCATTTCAAACTTCTTTTTAAAGTTGGACTTCACATGGTTTATAAGGTTGGGATCACTACCAGTAATGATAAGATCATCAACATAAAGAACAAGAATGATAAGAGACTTTCCCACTTTCTTGGTGTAGACAGTATTGTCAGAATGACACCTAGAAAAGCTAGTTTCTAAAAGAAAGATATCCATTTTGGCATACAAAGCCCAAGAGGCTTGCTTGAGACCATAAAGGGATTTCTTAAGCCAACATACAAGGCTAGAGTCTGTTTGTATAAATCCAATAGGTTGTCCCATGTAGATTTCTTCATGCAAGTCCCCATGCAAGAAGGTAGACTTAACATCCATCTGATGGACTTCCCATTTGAAAGAGGCATCAAGGGAAAGAACAAGGCGGATAGAGTTCATTTTGGCAACAAGGAAGAAGGTTTCAGTATAGTCAATGCCTTCAACTTGTGAAAAACCCTCAGCAACAAGACAAGCTTTATGTTTATCAAGTTTTCCATCTGGTCCATACTTGGTTCTGTAAACCCATTTGCATCTAACAAGTTTTCGCCCTTTGGAAGAGGAACAAGATCCCATTTATCATTTTCCAATAATGAACGATACTCTTCATTCATAGTTGCGTCCCAATCTAGATGCCCTGAAGCTTCTGCAAAGGTGTCAGGATCATAATTCGTTGAAGCTTGACCCAGTAAAGAAGAAGCTCTATCGAGCTGAGAACGTGTATGTCGCTGATCTATAGGATCACCGGCAAGAGCACCTATTGCATCTTGAGTAGCACAGACCCATTTTGGAAGTTGAGGAGCTGAAGGAGGATCTTGAGGAGGTGGGGTGGGATTGTCATCCTTGCTGTCATCATCTAAAGAAGAAATATTTTCAGAAGTAGAAGGGATAGAGAGAGGTGGCACATCCGCCAAACTAGGCTCATACGCCGATATATTTGCAACAAACTTTACATCTCTTCGAATGATAACATTTTTGGACTTAAATGGAATAAGTCTATATCCTTTGACATCTTCAAAATATCCAACAAAAATACATTTTTCACTCTTAGGTTCTAAAGATTTATGTTTCTCATCTGGAATATGGGCCCATGCTTCACTTCCAAAAACATGAAAGTGACTTACCTCTGGTTTAATTGAGCTCCATGCTCCTTCTGGAGTGATATTCTTTAAAACTTTAGCAGGAGTGCGATTCACTATGTAATTTGCATAGTTAATTGCTTTTGCCCAAAAATTAAGACTAAGTCCTTTAGATTGAAGCATACAATTAACCATTTCCTTTAAGGTACGCTTCTTCCTTTTAGCTACATTTTGTTGTGGAGTATATGGAACAGTATGTTGCATTTGAATTCCATTCTCGGTGCAAAAGTTGATGAATTTGTTGTTAACATATTCTCTGCCATTATCAGATCTTAGCTTAAGAATTTGATGTCTAGATTCTTTTTCAACAAAGGCCTTAAAGGCCAAGAACATGTTAAATACTTCACTCTTGAGTTTTGAGAAGTATACCCAAGTGCGTCTAGAGAAATTATCAATGAAAGTTAAGAAATACTTGTAGCCAGAGAATGAAACAACTGGAAGTGGACCACATAAATCACTATGCACAAGCTGTAAAGGGGTTGAGGTGTGCTAAGAGGCACATTTTTCAAAACTATCCCAATGATGTTTTCCGAGTACATGATCCAGGTGGCTCCAGAGACACACACAAGACAGAGGACTCAGGAAAGCTCAAAAATAAAAGTGTTTGGATTATCCTTGAACTAGGACCAGAGCGTAGATATCATCGTCTTGATCGTGGTGGTGTGAACGATTCGTCAATTCGAGTCTGGATAAAGGAGATAGAGGGAGTCAAAGTTGGGTTGACTTTTGATGACTGGGCAAGTTTAACGGAGACACAATTTAGAATTTTCTGGAGGACGGAATCTGGCCAACTCCGGCTAGATTCTAGGAAAAATTGTGGCTTAGTTAAAAAGACTCCTACGCCTTAAAAACAGAAATTTTTAAAATGGCATATTGCTTTTATAAAACAAAAAAATATATATATAAAAAAAGGGGGTGGGGGCCACCAACCCTGCCACCCCCTATGCTCCTACCCGCATTAAATAAAAAAATTAGGTGGAGGGGTGGGCCACGACCCCCAGCCCCTCCCACGGAACCAAAAAATAAACCAACAAGGTGAGCAGCCATGACCCCGCCACCCCACAACTCACACCACACCGTTCTATATATAGTGGGTGGTGGGCCAGCCCTTGGGGCACGGACCCAACCACACCCAAAAACATACCATGACCGCCATTAAAGGAGGGATATGGGCCACGGAGAGGGGACAGGTGAGGTGGGCGGGCTGCCCAAGGCGGGCCCAGCCCAACCTCCCTCCCCATTAAAGGTTTTCATCATGCAAAAAAAAGGGAGGCGGTGAGGTTTGACCACCCGACCTCCTCCATAACAAACTGAGTTCAAACCAGCTCCGCCAACGGAGTTATTGAGAAATCCACCACCACAATTTTTATTTAAACACAGTTTGTTAGTGCACCCAAAGAGAGAAAGGCAGCGCACGCAGTTTGAGACAAAATTTTGCAAGAGAGGAAAATTTCACTTTGTCAGAATTTGACAGATTTTATATGGTTTCAACACTTCTCAATGCCATGAATGCAATGCCGCCGTCCGTTTCTCCATCAAAGTTCTGCATTTTTTGACCATTTTTCAGTATGCAGGTGGAACCATGATTGCAGCAAAAATAGGGAGCAGAACCATGATCCTTGAAATTTTCCCAAGGAGGTAATTTTTCTCCATGTCGGAATATAGTCAAGTTTACAGTTATTTTTCAGGGTTTTCCGCATGGATCGCAATGGCAAGGGCAAATTCACCTTTCGAGTTGCAGATTTCCAATCTACCCATGGAGCAGAATCTTTGAGGAATCTAGGGGGAATCTAAAAGATTCTTTGAGCCCCAGATTCATGTGTGAGCAGCCATTTCCATGCGATTGATGTTGTGAGATTGATGGTCCGAGCAGCGTCAACAGTTTGACATCCACTTCTTCAGATGGCCCTAGATGTGAGGTATATGCAGTTTATTTATGTACTTCTTTTGCTATGCATCATGTTGCACAGATCCCTGTTTGATGCTTGATGTGGGATCTTGTTTCTTACTTGTTTTCATGATTCCTGCTTGATGTGATGCGGAATCGTCTATGTGATGTACTTGTTGTCAGGTTATGTTTTGAGATCCCTTTGTTGTATGTTGATGGGATACTCATGTGTCGCCATGCATGTTTGCATTGAGATCCCTTTTATGCCATGCTGGCGGGATGCTCATCATGTATGAGTTTGTGTCATACTGATAGGAGTCTTTTGACTGAGAGTTCCTATAGTGGAATATCTCTTGGCGCCACTCCTATGTGAGGGCATTTTCCTTGTATGATAGCGACATCATTTCTATGTACATCATCACTATTGACAACACTTAATGTAGCAACCTACACCATCTTGACATTGGGGCCCAGAGACGTAGTCCCTCCTGGACGAACTCCATTATCAATGCCTTATGTTTTCATGTGTTGATGATTGACATGTTCTTTCTTCTTTACAGCATGCAGATGTATTCATTTATGTTCTTTTAAAAATGCAATCTAACACATCACGAAAGTAAAAGGTCTTGGAAGGGTCCTTTGTCACACCCAGACCCGGATCAAGTGGTATCAGAGCAGTCTTTGCGTTGATGTGAATTGCAAGCGTGAATAATGGAACGTGCAGCGACAGAGGATGAAAAAGCGATGTATGAGACCATGCTCAAAATTTCCAAAAGGGTGGAAATAATGTATGAAACTCTACAGAAAGAGATATAGAAAAAGGAGCGATTGCAGCTTCAGTTCCAAGCCACAGAAGAGGCCCTGGAAGAACTGAAGCACAACAACCAGAATCTTCAAACAGAGAACGTTGAATTCAAGATGCATCTACATGAAGAGAAAGAGGAGAAACATAGTCTGCTACTACAACTGCAAGAAAAGGACGAGATCTTGGAAAAGTTGCAGCATGACCCATGTGAGATAAAAAGTAATTCTCTAAATTCATGTATGTTTCATGATGATGATTTCGCTATTTTCGAAAATCATACCACAGGAATTGGCTCCAAACTGTTGAAGAAAATGGGGTATGAAGGAAAAGGCTTGGACGTTAATGGCCAAGACATTGTCAACCCCATCAAAGTAGAAGAATTACCCTATCAGGAAGGACTTGGGTATGTCAGAAAGGAAGTTGGGGAATGTGCCGAGACAACTAGCAAATCACCAACAGCAGATGATGAGAAGCCATCAACAGTTCTTTCCAAATCGATAGAGGTAAAAGATGTTGATTTCCTTTTAGTTTCGTCGTCACATAGTATGATTTCTGTTGGAGATGTGGAGATCCCAATTACAGGGACAAACATGAGGCTCCTTACCAAGACGAGGCACAAGGAGGAAAAAGAACTTGGTGTTAATAACCAAGGCATAACTCAACCATTAGAGGTTGTGCAGAGACCTCAATTTGCAGGCTTGAGATACACCAAGGGAGAATGCTCGAAGGTGTCAGATGCTTCCGAGACATCGTTGAAATCGTCAAGGGAAGAGAATGATGGGAACACATCCCCATCATCCCAGGGCAGTGCCCATTGCAGGGAAAGAGCTGAGGCAAGCTCTTATCACCATACTGACATCAGAGACAGCAAGGGAAGGTATAACCACTCTCGACATTCAAATGTTCATTTCGATTATAATCATGTTTTAATGATGGACATAAATCAAGACATCGAAAAACATGTACCTTTTGTGGATTACATAACCATACATTTTCTAAGTGTTGGAAAAGAATGGTAGCACGCAAAAGGAGGAGGTATGAAAGACCCTCTCAACAGCATGTAAAGAAACATGTTAAACAGATCTAGAGGAAGAAGATGTATTGCAGTCATTGCGACAAAAATGGCCATCAAAGAGTCACTTGTTGGAGGCTCCATCCAAAGCAGCGCCTTAAAGACAGAGTGTCGATGCATGAACCAAGTGAAGCAGTTGTTCGACAAGCAAATGCGCCACAAGGAGGCGACCCATTCACCTTGATAAGTGAAAAATGGTTTCTAGATATGTTAGTAGCTCATGGTCATGCTTTTGTAAATCATTTGTTGCATTTTAAGATGTAAAAGTGATGATGTGTTTTCCATCACTTGTTCAGCAACAATGATGTCTGGTCTTGTTTTGAGTTGCGTGATAAACTGTGAAAGTGATGGTGTTTCCATCACTTATCGAAACAATAGTGTTTGGCCTTATCTTTTTAAATCATGTGTTACAGTGATGATGTGTTTTCCGTCACTTATTGAAGCAACAATGATGTGTTGGCCTTGTTTTCGTAGCTGGGGTATTGTGTCCATCTTGATGTAAACTTGACCACCAGGTATGTGTTATGAAGTCGTGGCAAATATGGGATGCTTGGATCATTAGTTGGTCATGAAAGTCAAGCATGTAATTTGAAAAAACAATGTACTGCAGGTTGCAAAGGTTGTAGGTGTCGGCTCATCGCTTAAGGCTCTGAAGAATAAAGGTGAAGGAGATGGAAGCGAGACCTTTCAGGATGGTTGTGATGCAGACAAGGTACAGAGAAGTTGCAGATTATTTTTCATGCTTTTGGAGGACCAAAAGCTCCTCAGTGGGGAAGATTGATCCAGGTGGCTCCAGAGACACACGCAAGACAAAGAGGACTTAGGAAAGCTCAAAAATCAATGTGTTTGGATTATGCTTGAACTAGGACCAAAACATAGATCTCGTCGTCCTGATCGCGGTGGTGTGAACGGTTCGTCAATCCGAGCCCGGATGAAGGAGATAGAGGCAATCAAAGTTGGGTTGACTTTTGATGACTGGCAGGTTTAACGGAGACACAATTTAGAATTTTCCAGCGAACGGAATCCGGCCAACTCCAGCCGGATTCCGGGCGAAATTTTGGCCTAGTTAAAAAGACTCCTACGCCTTAAAAACATAAATTTTTAAAATGGCATATTATTTTTATAAAACAAAAAAAATATATAAAAAAAGGGGTAGGGGCCACCAACCCTGCCACCCCCTACACTCCTACTCACATTAAATAAAAAAATTGGGTGAAGGGGCAAGCCACGACCCCTAGCCCCTCCCACAAAACCAAACAATAAACCAACAGGGTCAGCGACCATGACCCCGCCACCCCACAACTCACACCACATCGTTGTTCTATATATAAAGGGTGGTGGGCCGGCCTTTGGGGCATGGACCCAATCACACCCAAAAACATATCACAACCGGCGCAGAGAGGGGACAGGTGAGGTGGGGGGCAGCCTAAAGCGGGCCCAGCCCAACCTCCCTCCCCATTAAAGGTTTTCATCATGCAAAAAAAAGGAGGCGGCGGGGTTTGACTACTCGACCTCCTCTGTAACAAACTGAGTTCAAACCAACTCCGCCAATGGACTTATTGAGAAATCTGCCACCACAATTTTTATTTAAACACAGTTTGTCAGTGCGCCCAAAGAGAGAAAGGCATTGCACGCAGTTCGAGATAGAATTTTGCAAGAGGGGCGAAATTTTACTTTGTCAGAATTTGACAAATTTTATATGGTTTCAGCACTTCACGACGCCACGAACACAATAACGTTGTCCATTTCTCCATCGGAGTTCTGCATTTTTGGGCCATTTTTCAGTATGCAGGTGGAACCATGATCGCTGCAAAAATAGGGAGCGGAACCATGATCCTTAAAATTTTCCCGAGGAGGTAATTTTTCTCCATGTCGAAATATAGTCAAGTTTACAGTCGTTTTTCACGGTTTTTCGCAAGGATCGCAATGGCGAGGGCATATTCACTTTTCGAGTTGCAGATTTTCAATCCACCCATGGAGCAGAATCTTTGAGGAAACTAAGGGAATCTAAAAGATTCCTTGAGCCCCAGATTCTCAATTTCTCAGAATTCAAAAATTGGACAATCGATTTTGCACTATTCGACGCCACAAATCTAATGGTGCATTCAGATTTCTCAGTTGCTCATTCTATTCTTCAGCCACTTTTCTAAGTGGAATGCAGGTGTCAGCGTTCATGTGCGAGCAGCCACTTCCATGTGATTGATGCTGTGAGATCGATAGTACGAGAAACTTCAGCAGTTTGACATCTGCTTCTTCAGATGGCCCTAGATGTGAGGTATATGCAGTTTATTTATGTACTTATTTTCCTATGCATCGTGCTGCACAGATCCCTCTTTGATGCTTGATGTGGGATCTTGTTTCTTACTCGTTTTCATGATTCCTTCTTGATCTGACGCGGAATCATCTATGTGATGTACTTGTTGTCAGGTTATGTTTTGAGATCCCTTTGTTGTATGTTGATGGGATACTCATGTGTCGCCATGCATGTTTGCATTGAGATCCCTTTTATGCCATGCTGGTGGTATGCTCATCATGCATGAGAGTGTCATACTGATAGGAGTCTTTTGACTGAGAGTTCCTGTAGTGGAACATCTCTTGGCACCACTCCTGCATGAGGGCATTTTCCTTGTATGATAGCGACATCATCTTTATGTACATCACCACTATTGACAGCACTTAATGCAGCGACCTACACCATCTTGACACTGGGGCCTGGAGACGTAGTCCCTCCTGGACGAACTCCGTTACCAACATCTTATGTTTTCATGTGCTGATGATTAACATGTTCCTTCTTCTTTACAGCATGTAGATGTATTCATTTATGTTCTTTTAAAAATGCAATCTAACACATCACGAAAGTAAAAGGTCTTGGAAGGGTCCTTTGTCACACCCAGACCTGGATCAGTGCACATCCGGAACAAACACCATCTTTGCAAGATACCATTGGAAGACTTGTCACCATATTTTCTTTACATAGATTTTGAAGGGAGGGATAGTTTAAGTGACCAAATCGCTCATGCCAAAGTTTGTTCACTTCATCATTATGAGCAACAAATACCGAGGGAAGATTTGATGACCCAAAGTTGTTAAACTTATACAACCTTGTAGAATCATCAGCAATGCCAGTAGTTAAAATCTGTCTAGGATCTCTTAGGTCCTTAATTACAACATCGTGAGGTGAAAATTCAACGATTTTACCTTCACCTGAATGAGTTATTTGATATACAGATAGAAGGTTGCAGGATAAGGTTGGAACACATAATACATCATTAAATTGACCATAGTCTAGATGAACAATTCCAGTCCTTACAACACTAAGAGATCTATCATCACCAACATATATATTTTTGGTGTTACAATCATTTAAAGAAGAAAAAATGGCTTCGTTTTTGGCCATGTGATTAGAAGCTCCAGAATCAATGAGCCACTCATGAAAATGAGAAGAAGAAGATACATTTAGTGCATAACCAACCGAGATGCTTGACAACCACATGTAAAAAGTGTTATTCCTGAAGATGAAGTTGAAGTTAAAGAGTGCTCCAAATGGATGTTATCATTTTTCATTGTTGCTTCCAAGGCTTCCATCTTCTTAAAGCATTGGGATTCTAAGTGGCCATCTCGATTACAAAGGTGGCAATGTCTATCAATCTTTTTCCCTTTGTTTTCATTTGCCTTATCATTTTGTTGAAATGATTTTTCATTTTGAGACTAAAATTGCTTAGGACCCTTGTTTGGTTTAGGACCATTCTTTTTAGGATACTACTTCTTAGGATTCTTTGAATTTGGTTGCTGCTGGGTGGCTAAGGCTTTCTTAGAAGAGTTTCCAAGATTAAGAAGACCCAGATATAAGAGCTTTTCTTATTCTCTTATTAAAGAATCACAAAAGGCATCAAAAAGAGGGGGGCTTGTAGTCTTGTCCTTGAGAAATAAAGGCTTCTCTAGTAGAATGGAAGGTGGAAACAAACATAGAGTAGGTTGGTCCCAACTTAGTAAGAATGGAATAGATAAAGCTACCATCTTCTTTCTTAACCTTAACACCTTCCAAGAGAAGTCTAAGGGTCTTGAACTTAGACAAAAAATCTTCAATGGAAGAAACATTATTGGGGTCCAATGTAAGCAACTCATTTCGAATTGATGGGCTCTAATTTCATTTTTAATTCCAAAAACTTTAGTGAGTTGTTTCATTGCTTCATTAGGAGTATCAAGTTCTGCGATATGGAATCTAAGGTCTGGATAAATAGACATCCCTATCAACCGACGTGCTTGATCTTGCCTATTTTCCCATTTGGCTACCTTATCTTCATCTTGAGGTTTGGTTTCTTGGCCTGAGGCTATTCTGTAAAGACCTTTACTTCTAAGTAAATCCACAATGTATGACCACCATTGGAAGTAGTTGGTGCTGTCAAGAATAACTTGGCATGGACTTTCCATTTTAACAAAAACTGAAGCTGTAGATGCTGAAACTAAGTGTTCCAATGGAAAGATCTCAAAAAATTACGCTGATTAAAAAAAAGGGCTTCTGGATGAAGAAGTTATGGCTTTTTGAAGAAAAGTTGTTGAAGATGCCGACAAAGTGCGTGAATGTGCGGAAATGAATGATAATGTTATATTTAAAAAAAATTCCCCCCCTTTCCAAACTTAATCTAATTAGTTCACTTTAAAAAAAAAATATGTGACTCACTTTTATAAATAAGTGAAAGTCACTTTTACAATGATACTTTATGAGCTACCCTTTAAATTGTAACTTAAATAAAAAATAAAGAAACTTTAGAATTATAAGTAACTCACTTTTTATAATGGGTGAGAACACTTTTACATAAAGTAACTTTAAAACATAAGTTACATGTGCTTTTTGAAAAAGTAACTCAACAAAAAGAAAGACTTGAACTCAAAACCTCTATTCTCATAAACTAACTTTGGACCAAGTGAACTAGTTTAAAATGTTAGTAATTTTTGGAAAAGAGGAAGGTTTTTTTTTTTTGTTACTGAAGCTTTGGGGTGCGTGCTTACTTGAAAAAGTTTTTTTTTGCCTCCAGATCTTAAAAATGACGTATCTAGGCCTACCAGAAACCTTTTCACGTGAAACGAAAGGGGTTCCTCACTAGAACAGATGCTCCTAACACAATAGAGTAGTCCTATCTGCCTGAAAGAAATCAGAAATAGTATATCTAGGAAACGACATTCGGATGCAGTTGTACCGGCTTCAAATTTGGATCACCAACGGATGAGGCCCTCAAATAGCTCTGATACCATGTAGGAATTTACAGGGTAAGTTCCTCAGACAGAACACCAAATGACACTGCTCACAAATAGATCACAGATCAATACACGAGTATTCTTAACGTGGTTAAAACCTTCAAAGAGGGAAACAGACCACGGCCTGAGCCAACACGACCACTTCAGGCAATTTATTAATAAAAGAATGAAAAATTACATAAGCTTCTCTCATGAACGGTTACCCTACAAACGACCCTCCATGCTCTTTAAATAGAGATCATGGACCAATCGAGTGTTAATCCACGGATCAAGTGTTGGTAATGCCGAGGAGAGAATGAACCATTGGATCACTTCATGTATAGAACATATCGTGATCGTGTAAGTAGCAAAAGTACATGGTAAAGAAACACACTTCACCTAACTCTACACTAAACCAAGTTATACTTAGCTATTTCCTATGTGTCGGAATATCCTAACACAACCTCATAAAGGTACTCGATGCATTGGACAAGCCAAATGGCATGACCATCCACTCATACAAGCCTTCATTGGTCTTGAAATTTGTCTTCCACTCGTCTCCTTCTCTAATCCGAATTTGATGATAACCACTCTTCAGGTCAATCTTTGAGAAGTAAGTTGCTCCACACAAGCAATCCATCATATCATCTATCCGTGGCAATGGAAACCTATAATGAATGGTGATCTTGTTGATTGCTCTAGAGTCTGTGCACATTCTCCATTCTCCATCCTTCTTTGGACTTAGTACTAAAGGTACGGCACAGAGACTCAAACTTTCTCTATTAATCCTTTGTCCAACAATTCTTGGACTTGCTTCCTCACTTCCTCATTCTCTTTGGGTGTCATCCAATATGCATCCTTGTTCGGAAGACTCTCTCCTGGTATCAAGTCTATGTGATGGTTGATGCTTCTTTTGGGTGGCAACTCACTTGGCAATTCATCAACTGCAATATCATGAAACTCATGCAACAACTCCTGAACTTCAATAGGTAAATCTACAATTTCAGTATGCAGAAGTACTACCTTTGGCTTGCAAATGACTACATAGCTTACCTCTTCTTCTTCCATCTGTTGTAGAAATTCCTTTCCACTAAGTAGCAGTGCTTTTGGGCTGCTTGTTTCAGTTGTACCTTCCTCTTTCAATGGTACAAGAGTGTGCTTGATGCCATCCTTTTCGAACTTATAACAATTTCTCTCTCCATCATGTGTCACCTTCCTATCAAACTGCCATGGGCGACCCAAAAGAATGTGACAAGCATCCATTGGCATTACGTCACAAAGCACCTTGTCTTTATACCTGCTTATCTGAAACTAAACTTCACTTTGTTCATGCACCAACAATTGGTATCCTTTTTGCAACCACGATACCTTATAAGGTGGGGGTGCTTATTCTTTTCTAATTCCAATTTTTCCACCAGTTCTTGGGAAACTAGAGTGTTTGTACTTCCGTTGTCAATCACCAATTTGCAACGTTTGCCTTTTGCCTTACACATTGTCTTGAATAAGGATTTCCTTTGGACTGGCTCAGCTAAATTCTTTGCTGGTTTTAACAGGACTTTGTGCATCATCAACACCTCTCCAGTCTTTGGCACATTCTCTACCTCAAGTACTTGTGCCTCTACTGCTTCAGTTTGAGCTATGTATGCACCTCGATGTCCCGTATTTTCATTCTCAGGACATTCAAAAGATCGGTGACCTAATCTGTTACATCTATAACATCGGTAAACAGTCTCTCTGCCTTTTCCTCTACCTCTACCTCTCTAGTAAGGTCTTCCTCCTCTACTACCACCTTCTTTCTCTGACTGCCCTTGCTGATTTGAGTTGCCTTCACCATTATTTTGCACATGAAACTTTCCTCTTCCATTTGTCTGTCCTTTCCCTTTGGAAAAACCATGTCCTCTGCCAAAGCTTTGCTTCCTAGCTATCTTTTCTTTTGCCTTCAAAGTGCATTGGTATGCTTCCTCTATTGTCCTTGGAGAAAGTATGTTGATTTCATCTTGAATATCTAGCCTCAAACCATTGATATATCTTGTTTTCTTTTCCAGGGTATCTTTTACATAGCCTGCTCTCAAATTCACCTTGTAAATCTCTTTGGTGTATTCTCTCACTATCATTATCTTTTGTTTAAGATTTTGCATCTATTTGTAAAGAGTTAGCTAGTAATTCTTTGGCAAGAACTTACTCTTCATCTTTGCCACCATTCTATCCTAGTTCTTGATCAATGGTTTGTCCTTCTTCCTTCTTTCAGCTTGTACATTGTCCCACCATAGTGCAGCATGGCCTTTCAACCTTGTCACAACAAACTTGACTCTCTTATCCTTGTCAATTTCCTCATACTCAAAATACTTGTCCATCTCACTAATCCAATCTAGTAGATTCTCATCTTTCAAACTGCCATCATAAATAGAGATTTCAGGCTTTGGCCTTGAACTTGAGCCCAATACTGCTCTCAACAACTTAATCTCAACAACTTCTTCAACAAGTGTTGCTCCTTCTTCTTCAAGTTCCTCTTCGGCCTCACTAACATCTCCACCTTCAGGATCCCGTTGTCTCCCTACTTCCATGGCTTCTAACTGAATTTGCAATCTCCTTATCTCTTCCTGAAGTTCTGCATTACCCGCAGGTCTACCTCCACGACCTCGTGCCCTTCCTACTTGCCTATTCATCTCTCTATACTATAGAGACCAACAACATTAAGGCTCTGATACCACAAATTGATGGCCCACAAATTGATGGCTGTTATCTCAATAGCTTACAATGTTGTTACAGGAGGAACAACAATCATTGCTCTCTTAGCAAACTATAGTGTTGTTACAGGAGGAACAACAAATCATTGCTCTCACAGCAAACTACAATGTTGTTACAGGAGGAACAACAAATCATTTCTCTCATAGCAAACTATAGTGTTGTTACAGGAGGAACAACAAATCATTTCTCTCACAGCAAACTACAGTGTTGTTACAGGAGGAACAACAAATCATTGCTCTCACAACAAACTACAGTGTTGTTACAGGAGGAACAACAAATCATTTTTTCCAGCCACGCAGTCTGTAAAAACACAGTTTAAAGATCCCTTCGTAACTCCCCAACCAAGGATCTTTTTGGAAAATCACTCGTGATTTACCAAATAGACCCTGCTCTGCACAAAACCCAGATGCCAAAATTTCTAATTTCGTCTTCCTTTGATCAAAAATTGACCCACAAATTTGATGACGGTTTTCCTTTACAAATTTTCTTTCTTTCTTTGGCTTGATACAGAGTGCTCTGTATTCTCGAATCTGTAATGTAAAATGACTCTTTCCAATACACAATATTGGATGAAAAATTACTGGATTAGAAGATTAACTGAAATATGATTCTCCAGGTTCTCATTTAAATGTAAATAACAGAGAAAATACAGTGCAAGAATTCCTCATTCAACACAACAATTTAAATACCAAATCAATTTCAATCTCCAGATATTAATATTATGGTTCACAAACCTCACAAACACATATGCAAATAACTGTCTCACACACACTTACAAATTCAATTTGCTGATACAAAAAGCCACTGGTCTAAGAAATGTTGTTCAATTAACTTCAATCTCACACCAAAACTTCCAGCACCCAAAAATGTTCCTCCTCTCTCCCCAAAAACTAAAAAACAACTGTCCAAGAAATGAGTTCATGGATGTGAACCAATTTCCCTTAGCCCTAACTACCTACTAGCTATAAAATCATTGCTTTTAACTAGATATTCCTAACTAATCTAAACTGAATATCAAAAACTTTTCACAAATAAACTTTGAATGTTCTAGACTTGACATGTGATCAATCCATCACATTGCTAGGCTCTTGGTCTAACTTTAATAACTTATCATTTTTATGTGCTTGGCCTAATGCACCTGCACCAATATTCAAATAGCCCAAGTTTTCTATTAGATCCAAATCGAATGCAAGCCTTTTCAATGATACTTAGCTCAATAGATTTCAAAATATTTATCATTCACCAAACAAGAAAACCTTTGGGCAATTTAAAATATTAGAATTATATGTTCCAAGTGTGTGAAATGAATTTCCTTTAGGTAATGAGCTTGTGTTTATGTGATTCAGAAACTCGGAAAATAGGAGTTTAAACTTTGATTTTATTACCAGTAATTGTACCAAAAATTTGTTGATCTGAACTTATGCAAAAAATCATCCAAAAGAACTTATTTTCAAAGATTAGATTTAGGATCGCAGCAAATTCTCTAATGACAACAGTAAAATTAAAATGCCAAACATGTCAAACAAATTTTGAATTGTGTTATGAACTCAAATCACTTGAAATTTCAGAATTTGATCTATGGCAGCCAATACGTTTCAGTGATAAAAAATAGCAACAAAAAAAACTTTATGATAGCAGGGAACTGCTTGCTGCAATCTAGAAGATCACCCTTCTAGATTCTTATGACAGTTACTTCCACAACGATATTAAAACTCCTAACTTTCATAGAATTGTTTTTTAGGACAGCATTGAATTGTTTAGGACAACAACAAACAAATGTTATGACAACAACAATATGACAATGAAAACAGTAAGCTATCAATGTTATCTTTATACCAAAAATTTTCCAAACTTGCCCACATGAATTATCAAAAAAATTCAATCTGTTATGATGTGATTTCCAGAATTACATCAGATTTGATATAATTATTACAGTCAGCAATTAAAATATGAAATAGGCTTAATGATGGATTTCCAACTCAAGAAATTAATTCCTTAATGTATTAGACAACTTAGAAACTGATTTTAGGCTAACCCACATGAAATTTTTTCACCATTAGAAAGGTATATGATTGTTGTAGCAAACAATAAGGAAAAGAGGGTTTAAAGATCAAACCCTTAGGCCCTAGGCCTTGAAGATCACTTGCCCAAGTTTCCAAAAATATTACAATACCTGAAACACAAATTTTTACCAATTTTTCTGCAAAAAATCACCAATGATCAGCTTCAGAAAATTAAATATTCAAATCAGAAATGGAGAAAGGGTAATCTAAGCCAATGAGGGCTAGCACTAGGCTCAATAGGGCTAGAGTTGGGTTAAGAGAAGGCATATATGGGCTTAGGAGCTCCAAAACTTGAACCTCTTTTTCTGAAAAACCAAAACACAAATAAATAAATAAATATTTTTCTTCAAATCTTCAAGTTTGTTGCAAAATCTTTAATGGTTGGCCCTACAAAAATATTTGGAACAAGATATTTCCTTCCAGGACCTAGATCTGTCTCAAAACCCCCAAATCTCCTTGAAAAAATCTCAGATCTGAGAATTTCCTTGGATGATTTCTCAATTTTATTCCTGCAAACAATCTTTGAGCCAGGATCTTGTCCCCCAAGGTCTAGATCTGACTCAGATCTGAAGATTTGCTTGGCTGATTTCTCAGATCTATTCTTGCACTAGTGAAAAGAGAAAAATCCAATACACTACGTACAAAAATAGAGAAAATCCAAAAAACCTAAGTGTTAAAATTCAAAATTATGTTATAAAATTTCAGATCTACAGAAGTAAATAACAGATCTATACAAATAATTTACAGATCTATCAGATAATTTACAGATATATCAGATCTGAGGAGTATGAGTCCGATTCTACTCACAAATCTGATAATCTAAGACTCTTAATAGCCATATCTATCAAATTTTCCACAAAAAATTAGATTTTTTAAATTTTAAAAGGAGGTACTAACTTGAAACTCTCTGTTTATTATCAACATAACCTTATGATAAGCCCAAAGCTAATTTAGTTAGGCTCTTTAGAAAACACAGATCGAGAGTTGGCTGGTCCAACAGAAAACTTCCCCTAACACCCAAGAATCTAAAATCAAGATTTCCCTGCAAAACTCAATCTAGCCAACAAAAATAAAGCGAGAAAATAAAATAACATTCAGACAAATAAAGATACCTGCTATTACGTTCAAAATTTAAATTATTAATCAAACCCTAGCGACTGAGCAAGATACATGTACTCAAATCACTCTTCAGAAGCTATCATCAATGGCTTTAGTAAAAATTATGCATGAAAATAACACATCTTACAGTATTCCCATGAAAAATAACACCAGCAGAATTTAACCCCAAAGTCTTTCTTTATTATCCAGAAAAAATTACACCAAAGCTTCTTGCTAAGCACACAATCAAAAGATTGGATGGATCAACTGACAAATGACTTCATATTTAAAGATAAATCTTCCAACGGCTAGTTCGAGTAATCCTTGTCAAAGCAATCTCAATCGTTGATGAAAATTAAAATTTCTTTTAATCTCATCGGTCGAAATATTTAAATATTTGGGTAAATTCGAAATTTTTAATTAAATGCATTTTAATTAACTCAAAAATAGAATTTTTGAATTAATTTCCCCGAAAATTTGACTTTGACTTAATCCCCAAGGATCAAAGGTTTAAAATTTAGCAAAATAATTAATTTACCTTAGTCCCAGGACCTTTTAAAATTTAATTTTTTAGGAACGACGATTTTTTCCTTTGGATAATTTACATTTACCTAGGACCTATAATTAATTAAATTTCTGATTTAGGATTTTAATTAATTTTTGGCAAGAAAATTTAATTAATTAGCCTATGAGGAGATAAATTATTTTCCCAACCCCCAAGACACTTTACATCATGATTTTCATATTTTTTACATTATAAGGGGAAAAACACATTTGTAATAGACCCTCACAGACCACCCATTTCTGCAACACAAATATAATCCAGCAGACCAAGCAATTTGTAATAAAATAACCTAACCAAATAGTTAGGATTATTCACAAATCACTTTTACATAGACTCGATCTAGAGCACTAGGACTCGCCTAAGATCCTAGCAACAAAATCCATTCCAACTTTGGGGTAAGACTAGAGGGGAAAACTCTAACGACCATCCGAGAATGGATCGGTGAGACAAAGAACCTCCCAAAATGGAGATCGTCACTAGAATGGTAATTTTACCTAGGTTGTTACATACATGACACAGTTCCGCTGAGATTATTTATATCATATACATGCAGAATGGATTTACATTATAACATGATGATCAGGTTGATGATGATAGTTGGACGGCACAAGCAGGCATTATCCCTTTCGCAAAAAAATGGGGTGTACTACTAAGGGTCATTGACACTTAGTTGTCAACACAGGCTCTGTGTCAGCCCTGCATCAGCTTCTCTTCACTCTACGTCAGTTCTCCCGGATGTTCCGGTAGTTCCCGACAGTTCTGGTAGTTCTAGCAATTCTGGATTCTGCGTGACAAGCAGCTTTTCTGCTCTGCATTGGCCCTTCTGCCTCTGCGTCAAGACTGCATGGGCCCAAACTAGCCTAGTGTCAACCTTTCCTAGCAACTGCGCTGCCTCCCTACAAGCTCTCTCCACCTCTTTGTCAGTATTCTCTGGAAGGTCCTTCCGGATTCTCACTACCCCTCTACTGCTAAATGATCATTTAGTTCGAATTTCTTAGCTTCTTAGCCCCAAAAATCGAACTCCAAATCAATCTCTCTCTCTCTCTCTCTCTCTCTCTCTCTCTCTCTGTGTGTTCTTTCAAATGAACCCCAAGCCTCCATTTTATACTTTTCCTGTTGAATCTTCAACAGCCGAGATTAAGTCTCTAATCAAAGGCTAAGATTAAAACATGACTTGGTCTGCCTTCTAGATCATTCTCACCCATATTTTGATTAATACCCATTAATATTTTAGTTTCCCTAAGTTTAGACTTAGGAACCCCATTAAAAATATTAATTATTTTAATCAAATACAATCCATGTGGAATTTCACCAAACGGTTTCTGGGTTCTTTAGAACTCGTGTGTGTTATGAAACCAGCTCAAGAAAAGATAGAAAAGATAGATCAACACCTTAGAATTCAGCCTCTTCGAGGGGGAAACCTCCTTTACATTACATAAATGAATAATTCTTCGATGATACAAATGACAAAACCTCCTTTCTATATATAGGAGTCTAAGGAGTCACAATATAATCCAACCGACCTAACAATAATAATATAAAGCCACAAAAATAACAATAGAGGGATTCTAAGGGGCACAGAAATAACAACATGGGGGTAATAGGGGCACAACAATATAAATAAGGGGTATAACTACAATAGTAATGGGGTAATCACTAGTATTATAGGGACCCAACATGCCCCTCTCCTTCAAAAAAGTGTTGTCCTCAACGCTTGAGTAGTTCTGGATACTTTTGCATAAAATTCTCATCCTCCCATGTGGAATCTTCAGCGGATAAGTTCTTCCACTTGATAAGATACTCTGAAATTGATCGATTTCGTAGCTATCGAGTTCTTGTTTCTGTGACTGCTTCCAGTTCCAATATAATTTTTCCTTCCTCGTCAAGTTCTGGCAATATTGTTTGAACTGGGAGCTTGTCGCCTATAACCTTCTTTAAACATGAAACATGGAAAACTGGGTGCAATCGAGAAGCTGCAGGAAGCTCCAATTTGTATGCCATAGTACCAATCTTTTGCAACACCTTGTACGGACCATAATACTTTGGTGATAATTTATTATCCTTCTTAGCTTGCTTTAGGGACATTTGCTTATATGGTTGTAGCCGTAGGAATACCCAATCACCTACATCAAAACTTCTTTCACTGCGATGTTGATCTGCCTGTTGTTTCATTCTATTTTGTGCCAACACGAGGTTATCCTTTAAGAGTTGGAGGACTTGTTGTTGATGTTCGATGTGATGTTCCACTGCCTGAACCTTAGAATTTTCTCTTAAATATGATGTGATGGATGGTGGTTGATACCCATAAAGTGCCATAAATGGGGTCATTTTTGTTGTTGTATGGAAGGAAGTGTTATACCACCATTCAGCCAGAGGCAACCATTTGACCCATTGTGTCTGTTTATCAGATACAAAGCAACGAAGATATCCTTCCAAACATTTGTTTACTATCTCAGTTTGCCCATCAGATTGAGGATGATAAGATGAGCTATGAGCTAACTGAGTACCAAGACAAGAAAATAATTCTGTCCAAAAATTTCCAGTGAAAATGGGATCTCTGTCACTTACAATAATCTTTGGGTTTCCATGTAGCTTTTGAAGTGTTTCCATAAATGCAGTAGAAACTGTACTGGCTTTAAATGGATGTGATAATGCACAAAAGTGTGCATACTTGGTAAGTCTGTCAACTACCACCATGATGACACTCTTTCCCTCAGACTTGGGTAAACCTGTGATAAAATCCATTGAAACCTCCTCCCAACGTTGGCTTGGAATGGATAAAGGTTGTAATAGACCCGGTGTCTTAATTGTTTCAACTTTATTTTGTTGGCAAACCAAACATTCCGCCACAAACTTTTGAATATCTGATTTAAGGCCATCCCAAAAAAATTCCTTCTTAACCTTGGGGTAAGTTTTTAAAAATCCTGAGTGCCCTCCTAAGGGAGAAGTGTGCAATTCCATAAGAATCTTTTGTTTTAGCTGGGAATTCTTACAGAGGTATAAGCGATCTTTGTACCATAACGAATCATTTTGCCAGCTAAATGTATCAGACGTACTGGAATCTTGTTGTAGCTTTCGAATAAGTGCCCACACTTCTTCATCATTCTTCCATTCCTCCCTTGCTTCATTTATCCAATCTGGTTGGATAATAGAAATGGCGCACAACAATGCTTCCACATCCTCATCCTTTCTTGAGAGTGCATCTGCCACCACATTTTGCTTCCCTTTTTTGTAGATGATTTCAAAGTCATAACCCAACATCTTTGTGACCCACTTTTGTTGCTCTTCAGAGGATAATCTTTGTTCTAAAAAGTATTTAAGGCTATCATGATCCGTTTTTACCTTGAAGTGTCTTCCCATTAGGTAGGGTCGCCATTTCTTAAGTGCATGGAGTATTGCCAACATTTCCTTCTCATAAATAGCTTTGCTTAAAAACTTTCCCTTGATTGGACGACTTTCAAAAGCAATGGGTCTTTCATCTTGCATTAGAACAGCACCAATTCCATTTCCTGAAGCATCACATTCCACAATAAAGGTTTTTGTGAAGTCCGGTGTAGCTAAGACCGGTGCTTGGCACATTGCCTCTTTAAGATGTTCAAAGGCCTTTGTTGCTTCCGGAGTCCATGAAAATGCATCTTTCTTCAATAATGTTGTTAGAGGTGCTGCTATTCTCCCATAATTTTTAACAAACTTGCGATAATACCCTGTCAACCCAAGAAATCCTCGCAGATGCTTTATGGATGTGGGGATTTTCCATTCCTTAATGGCTTTAATTTTGCTAGGGTCTACCTTAACTCCTTCATGAGATACAATATGACCCAAATATTCCACCTCTTGGACTCCAAAGAAACATTTGGATCTTTTTGCATATAATTGTTTCTCCTCCAATAGTTGTAGCACCCTGTCAACATGTTCAACATGATCCTTCCAAGACTTGCTGTAGATTAGTATATCATCAAAAAATACTAACACAAATTTTCTAAGGAATGGTTTGAAAATTGAATTCATCAAACCTTGAAATGTTGAAGGTGCATTGGTAAGGCCAAAAGGCATGACCAAAAATTCATAATGACCCTCATGAGTTCTAAATGCCGTTTTCGGAATGTCTTCAATCTTCATTCTGATTTGATGATATCCCGAACGAAGATCCAACTTGGTGAAGTAAATTGATCCATGCAATTCATCCAGTAATTCATCAATGACAGGAATGGGGAACTTATCTTTAATAGTGAGCTTGTTGAGCTCCCTATAATCCGGACACATGCGCCATGATCCATCCTTCTTGTGCACCAATACTACTGGAGCAGAGAAAGAACTTTGACTCGGTTGAATTATACCAGCCTCTAGCATTTCTGCAACCATACGTTCAATTTCACTTTTTTGGACATAGGGATATCTGTACGGCCTGATGTTTGGAGGAACACTTCCTGGAATCAGATGAATAGCATGATCATGATCACGCATAGGTGGGAGACCTTTGGGAGTCTCAAATACCTTGGAATGATTGTCCAGGACTTTTTGGAGATCTGGAGAAATAGATGATTCCGATGTGGAAACATCTAGCGAACATAATTGTGCAATTACACCTCTTTGCTCCTTTTTTAGAAGCTTTGTCATACCATTAGAGCTGATTATCTTTCCTGGTTTCCCTGCAATACCCCTTAATTCAACTTCCTTTCCTTCCGTAGAAAATTTGATGAAAAGTTCTTGAAAATTAAAAGCTATTGTACCCAAGGATTGTAGCCATTGGACTCCTAGTACAACATCAGCACCTCCCATTGGAATGGAAAGCATTGGGCTAGTCAATACATATTCTCCCATGGATAGCTTGATATTATGGCACTTTCCAGAGCAATTTATTGTTCCTCCATTTGCAATCATCACTTGACACTCTGGTGCTGGATATAGGAAGCAATTCAATTCTTTTGCTACCCTACAATGAATAAAATTGTGGGTGCTTCCTGAATCAATCAACACTATTACCTTTTTCTTCTTGATTTGTCCTTCTATCTTGATGGTTTGAGTGGTAATTCCCGCCAATGCATTACAAGATATGGTCGGATTTATTTGTTCTTCATCTAGGCTTTGTTCCTGGAGTATATCTTCTTCTTTTGACCTTTCTTGCTCCTTTTCTTCTTCCTCTTCACAATCTATGTAGAATAATTTCTTCTCAGCACACTTATGACCTTTAGTGTATTTGCTATCACAACTGTAACAAAGCCCTTTTGCTCTTTTTTTCTTCCAATTGTTGTGGTGTCAACCTTATAGGTTGTGGAAGACTAGGGGCAACAACACTTCTGTCTTTATAGTTGTGAGTGGTATGCTTCCTAGTTGCCATAATTTTGCTTTCCATTTTTCTTGCTAACCTGAATGCCTTCTCTAATGAATCAGGTTCCCAAAGGCGAACATCATGTTGGATATTATCCTTTAAAGACCCTATGAACACATCAATCCTATGCTCCTCTGGAATATCTTTTACCCTTATGTTCAATTTTTGGAACTCCTCAATGTGCTCCATTACTGAACCCTTTTGTTTGAGACTTATCAATTGGCTAAAAAAAGTGTTGCTTTTTGTATCTTCATAATGTGCTATCAATTCTTCCGTAAAAATTGCCCAAGTGATAAATTTTTTACGAGAGCAAAGCCATTGATACCATACAAACTGATTTGGTTCCAAATATACAGTTGCCATACGTACCTTTTGTGTGTTTTGCACATTATTGAGATCGAAGAATTGCTCCATCTGTAATATCCATGTGGCGGGATCCTTGCCATCAAACTTCCTCATATCGATTTTTGGAATATGGTGGGTCTTCGATCCAACATTAGAGTCTATGGAATCATGATTAACATTTCTTTTGTTCACATCATGAGTTTCCTTTACAACCTTTTCACCATTAGTAAGTATTTCTTGTAGAAAATTTGTCAAATCTGTCTTCAAATCTGCCATGTCTGTCTTCAAATCTGTCTTCAAATCTGCCATGTTTGTCTTCAAATCTGTCTTCAAATCATCCATCTTAGCTTCCATGCCCTTTATCTTAGATTCCACGCCATTTATCTTAGATTCCACGCCATTTATCTTAGCTTTTGTCAGCTTTTGTGAGCGTGACATTTGTTGCACTTGTTCTTGTAATTTTGATATATCATGTAGCATTTCTTCCTCTTCTTCATGAGTCATGCTAGAGCTTTCAGGTTCCTTACTAGGTGTTTGCATTTTCTTTCCTCGGGGCATCAGTTACCGATAATAATGCTTTACTATGCCCTTTGAATTCCGTTAAACCAAGCTTACACAGAAAATTAAAAAAAAATTACACACCTTTTTCACTTTATAGAAGCCTGATATTGAATCTGATGTATCTCTGTAATTTCAGATCATCCAATTCTGAAGTTGCAACCTGTAGTAGCCTTCTACGTTCTCTTTCCAATGCCACAAGTCTGACCCAAATTGGATTCTCCAAGGAAGAGTTATGTGAAATCTCCCACAGTGACTTGCTTTTAGATTAGTTCAGTAGAGCGAACTTGTACGACATGCCACGAGTCACTGTTTCAACCTTTGGATCTGAAACTCACATACACGAAACTACAGTCCGTCCTCTTTCTGTACCTTCTTACGAAATTTCAATCTGATCCCCAGAGAGAAAGTTATGACGATTTTCCCCAGGTAACTTGTTTTGAATGTAATTCAGGAGTCTGCAAAAATACCAACTTCCTCAGATCATATCTCTGCAAATATCGCGCGAAAAGCTCTGAAATTCGGACCCAAGGTTCAGCGCAATTTCTTCTCAAATGGGTTTTTTTTGCGACTTCGGAAACGTCACAGAAAAAAAGTTATAGCGAAAATGCCACGATGACCTGTTTGGAGCAGTGAAACCCTAGAATCCAAAGCTCCGATACCAAATGTTATGAAACCAGCTCAAGAAAAGATAGAAAAGATAGATCAACGCCTTAGAATTCAGCCTCTTCGAGGGGGCAACCTCCTTTAATTACATAAATGAATAATTCTTCGATGATACAAATGACAAAACCTCCTTTCTAAATATAGGAGTCTAAGGAGTCACAATATAATCCAGCTGACCTAACAATAATAATATAAAGCCACAAAAATAACAATAGAGGGATTCTATGGGGCACAGAAATAACAACATGGGGGTAATAGGGGCACAACAATATAAATAAGGGGTATAACTATAATAGTAATGGGGTAATCACTAGTATTATAGGGACCCAACAGTGTGCCTTAGCCTCTCCACCAATTTTCGAGGCTAGAGCACTTCCGATGCTACCAAAAACTAACACTCCCTCTTAGCGAGGAAAGTGCTCTAGCAACAATGTCTAACTACATGTTGCTCTGTCTCTGAAGCACCTCATTTCTGCACTGTTGTTGCCACCAACACTATGTTGTTGTTGCTACTATACTGATGCTTATGACCTTGCCACTACCACTGTTGCATCTGTATTACAACTCCCTCTCAAACGTTGCATCTGCTATGCTACTAGCAATGCCACTGCTAACATTGCATCTGTACTGCAACTCAGTTGCTGAGAGAGACAACTGAAAAACATGTAAAATTATTTGAACTTAATTGTGTTCAACATAATACAATGAATGTTGGAATCTAACTATTGTTGATTCTAACCCTCTAAATCTTCTGCGATGTTGCTGACTCCTGCACTGCTGCCAACCTTGCTTTGCGCTCATTAGTCTCTGGTCCCTAGCTACAGCATTTGTCCTCCAAACACTCCACTGCATCATTTGCCACTAAGTCCATCTCTCTACTGTTGAATATTGGGCTCCCGTAACAAGGAATTGATCCAAGAGGTGGACTCCTCAAGGATCCTGCGCACATGTAGTCCTCCCGACTACAGCTCAATATCGCCCCATCTCCCGCCCAGAGATGCGTGGGCACTCATGGCAAACTCATCCTCGTCAATCTTTGCTGAAGCAGCCTTAGGATCATGTTTCTCATCTTTGTCCTTTTTCTTTAAAGGACACGAGGATGCATAGTATCCCATCTCGCCACAACTGAAACATTTCACCTACGAAATGTCCTTCTTTCACTTTGCCTTCTGCGGTCCCTTCGATGCTAGAGTTGCGTTCTCCTCCTCCTCCTTTGTCGTTGTGCCACTACCAATGTTGCCACTGATGTTGACCTTCACCAAGTCCCTCCTTAACTCCTGCTGAAGAGCCGTCCACATCTCCTCCCATGAATGTAGGTTTTCTCTGCCCATATGCTTTGGATGGAAACTTGCCATTCATCTGAGACTCCATTCAGTGCTATCCTCGCCATCATTGTTAGCTGAGGAGTGGACCCCACTACAAGAAGTTGGTCTCTAGTGTCCTGAAGACGTTGAAGATAGAGGTTCACCCCTTCTCCTTTCTGCATCAAAGTCCGCTACAACTTCTGCTCTAAATACATCTTTCATTGTTCGAAAGAGCCTTCATACAGAGAAGACAAGGCTTCCCACATCTCTCGGGTTGTATACTTGCCCTGCAAGTGTGAGACCACATGATCTCGAACTCCATCAAGAATGAGCCTCTTTGCCTTCCCCTACTCGGCCTTATATTTCTTCTTCTGATCATTATCAGCAGGAACAGCTACAACACTATTGACGTAGGCCTCGAGATCATATTCCTCCAGAATAGCTAAGATTCTAGTCTTCCATATGACATAGTTGGAGACTCCGTCCAACATGTCCTGATATTTGAGCCCATGTGACGCCATCTCACATAACTATCGAACTGACTCCTCTAGTCACTGTTTAGCATAGCTGCCCAGCAAGTGAGAAATTCGAACTTTCTGGCATAAATTTCTCTGAGGAGAAAATTCCCCTTCTACGTGTCTTCATTCTTTTCAAATGGATTTATGCCCCGACACAAACTGCGCCCTTCAAGCACTGCGTTGAGGCTCTACGTCACTCCCTCTACCTCTACAAACTCACGAACTGGAAATCGTACCTCTTTGTCGTCTCACTCAAAGAGAGATTTCCTCGAATATGCTTCCCGGCAAGGACTGCACAATCCCTTCAAGGAATTCGAATTGCTGCCAAGTGCATATTTCGGCCTCACTGCTCAACACTATATCTGCTCTTCCTGTTTCAAAATCAATGCTTTGATACCACATGAAAATTCCTACACTGAAGGAACCCTTACTGTAGCAAATCTGAATCTACTTCACCTACTTGATTGTTTAACATACATTATCAAGTTATTCTTCTGAATACTGAAGCAAATTACATATGCAAACTACACTAATTAAATATTTGATCTCATGAAACAGAGAACAGAGAAAAGAACAAAATACATAGGACACACTTATTTTTGGACACAATAGTCCCCGGAAAAACCCAATGCGGGAAAATCGGTGCAGAAGTTCTGAGGGTTTATTATTATGCAGAAGAAATATCTGAATACAAATCTAGGATGCTCAGCTAGCAATCCATTACAGAGAAAATACTGGCGGAAAATCTGAGTGAGTTTACCTCCCTTCACCCAACAGAATTTCAGCTGATCCATCACAAGACTGGCTGAGCCCCATCTATTTCTGCGCTAACCCTGCGTAGGCTTTCCGTCAACCCTGCATTAGCTTCTGTACCCTCTACGTCAGCTCTCTCGGTTGTTCTGGCAGTTCTAGATTCTGTGTGATAGGCAACTTTTCTGCTCTACGCTGGCCCTTCTAGCACTGCATCAGGACTGCGCTGGCCCAGACTAGGCCAACATCAGCCCTTCCCGGCTACTTCGTTGCCTCCCTGCAAGCTCTCTCCGCCTCTTTGTCAATATTCTCTAGAAAGTCCTTTCGGATTCTCACTGCCCCTCTATTGTTGAATGATCACTTAGTTTGAATTTCTCAGCTTCCTAGACCCAAAAATCGAACTCAAAATCAATTCTCTCTCTCTCTGTTTTTTCAAATGAACCCCAAACCTCCATTTTATATTTTTCTTGTTGAGTCTTCAACGACCGAGATTAAATCTCTAATCAACTGTTAAGATTAAAACATGACTTGATCTGCCTTCTAGATCATTTTCACCCATATTTTGATTAATACCCATTAATATTTTAATTTCCCTAAGTTTAGACTTAGGGACCCCATTAGAAATATTAATTATTTTAATAAAATACAATCTGGGTGGAATTTCACCAAATGGTTTTTGGGTTCTTTAGAACTCATATGCCTTAGCCTCTCCACCAATTTTCAAGGCTAGATCACTTCCAATGCTACCAAAAACTAACAAATTTCTCATGTAAAGTTGCATATAAGTGGATCTAGGATATGTTGGTGGCATGTAGGTACTTGAAATTCACACTCACAACCCCAACATTATCTTAAGACCACCTTTAGGGGCCAGAAAAATGACAATTCCCCCTTGAAAACACACTTTCTCTAATGTTAGTGGCAAGAAAGACAAAAAAAATAAATAAATGAATAAATGGTGGACACCATACATATGTCACCAAGTCAAAAGGTCAAAGGGAGTGACATGGCCATTCAAGTTTAGTTCAAGGAGTAGTTAGAAGGTTGATATGGTAGCCACTTCATCACACAAGTTAAAGGACTCAACAGGTCGAGTTTGACTGTCCCTTGTGTTGGCATTATGATACAAGTATTGTCCTTGATGGCAACTCTACAGGTCAACTCAGTTTTGATAAGAGGCTAACAGGAATATTAAGAGGCAATAGGGCAGTGGTACAGAGGATCAGGAAGATGGAACTAAGGTCTATTGATTCAAATAAAGAAGTTGACGGAAGAAGATGATGTAAGAGACGTTTAAGAGATACACGCAGGTTTACTTAGTCCAAGCAGCGTATACACGCAGGTACTTAGAACAAAAATAGTGTATAACGTACACACGCACTCCCACAAAAGGCAAAGCGCGTACATGTTGAAAACCATGGTTTTGGTCCAAGGTATCTTTGGACCATGATATTGACCCTAGGTATTTAGTCCAAGGTATTCGGTCTATGGTATTTGATCCAAGATATTGGTCCTAAGTGGATTCGGTCCATGGTATTGAGAAAGGCCAAAAACTATATAAAGAAGAGAGGATCATGAGGCCAGACGTGCAAGTAAATAAGATTCTAAGGAATACTTCTATCTGAAGTATATTTTATGTTGTAGGGTTATGTTTGGGACAAGATCTGAAATATTTATGTGCACTTTGAGTTCAATATTGGATCATGATCATGAGACCTGAAATGACTTATTCTTGAATGATTTGATATTGGTTGAGGCTAGATCTGATGTTTTGCCTCTGTTTTATTCGTTATTTATCATGGTCTAGGTTTGTCTGAAGTTTGGAATTGCAGCAAAGTTCTGAGTCAATATTTGCAGATCTGTATGCAGGTTCATCTCGGCAAAGGAGCGTATACACACAGGTTCTGTTCTTTCAAGTAGCATATACAAAAGAAAGGCTTGATGTTCAGAGATCACTGATCTATCAGGTCAGTATTGCTAATTTATTGCTGTTGCTATTTTACTATTGTCTGTCAATGAAGTCTTCTTAGATCTGAATGTAAATCTAAATGCCTAAGGAGGTTGATATTTGATTGATTGTATAAGTGAGAAGAAGTGTTTTCTATTGCCTTCCTGTGTAAAGTTCTGTAAGTTGACAGTAGATGTTCAGTACACTGCTGGTTGGTACAGTTCATGATAAAGAGATTTTATGATTAAGAATCTTTAGAGGTATACGCAGGATGGGCTGAAGGAAGTAGCATATACACGTAGGTTTTCTTCAGTGAAGTAGCGTATAAAATCTGACACATGAATTTTTGAGATTTCAGTTGGTTCTGAATGTTGATACAGGTTTTTGGGTTCAGCACAGTGTTTTGATGACAGTGATCTGATTGTTTCAGATTAACTGCATGTTGGTTGATGAAGTTTGAGTTTCTAAATTACCAATGGGTTATTGATGAGTCAAGGTCTTCATATGTCTTGATATGTGCCAGGAGCATCCAGTCTGAAAATTCATGAAACATGGTCCCTGGTGGAAGAGTGGAGTTTTCTGTAAGCTGACACCTATGTACTAGTAAACATATTGGCTAATACAAGAGCTATGGGGTTATAGCTCCCTTCCAGAAGAAGCTGGAGAACGAGAAAATGTTGTAACCTTCTACAAGTAGAAGCCTGCGTACTGGTATGAGTCTGCACCAATACAAGATTGTAAACAAATTTTCTTATTAATAAAAGAAGACAGAGACGATAGCAGCAGGTGGTTTTCACCCACATTGGGTTTCCACCTTAAATCTTGGTGTTCATGTGTCTTGCTTATGTGTAATGTTTTATTATGTTTATACTGCACATGGTTACTGTTTAATGATTGATGAAGTATTGATGCACTGATTAAAGATCAACATATGATAAATTAACTAAATCATAAGTTTACTGCATAAACGTTGGTTCACTTAAAGACAGTTGCGTGTACACGCTAGTTCCCCTCTCTGAAGTAGCGTATATAAATATGATTATGAGAAAGAAAAATTCTTGATCTAATAATATTGATTCACCCCCCCTCTCAGTGTTATTTCCAACAATTGGTATCAGAGCCAAATTCTTCAGAAGAAGCTTGATCGCTTGAAGGAAGATCCATCAAGATGAATAATCACGAAATCATGGGATCCAGCAGACTGCCAATCTTCGATGGGAGAAACTTTGTTTATTGGAAAATAAGAAGACAACCTATCTACAATCTCTTGGAACAGATGTCTGGGAAATTGTGAAAGGAGGATATAAATTTCCAAAAGCAATTCCCTCAGACATGGCAGGTAAAAAGCAATATGAAACCAATGCCAAAACTGTCAATACTTTATTGGGAAGTTTGTCACAATCAAAGTTTGTCAAAGTCATGCAGCTCAAATCAGCCAAAGAGATATGGGACAAAATCATTCAGAGCTACGAAGGAGACTCTCAGGTAAAACGTGCTAAGCTTCAAACTCTTAGAATTCAGTATGAAACTCTTAAGATGCATAGTGATGAGAATATAGCTAGTTACTTCTTACGTATAGATGAGGTTGTTAATTGTATGAAGAATTTGGGTGAAGAAATAAAGGAAGTTACCTTATTTGAGAAAATTTTCAGATCCTTGATTGCTAAATTTGAATCAAAAGTGTCTGCCATAGAAGAAAAATAGGATCTGCAGAATATCACTATGACATAGCTTCACAGAATCCTAACTGCTTTTGAGATGAGAAAAGGAGGTCCATCAGATATGAGAGAAGTCGCATTTAAATCTTCAGCAAAAGGAAAAGAAAAGTAAGAACACAATGAATCAGGACACATTTCAGAAAAAGAAGATGAGGTAAATTTTGTCAAGAAGCTTCAACGGGGTTCTGGAAGGTTCAGAGATAAGCTACCTTTCAAATGCTTTGCTTGTGGTAGAGTCGGTCATTATGCTGCCAAATGTTCTCATAAAAATCAATATGAAAAAGGAAAGGAATATGAAAAAGGGAATAGGAAATAAGTTGTGAATAGAAGGAGTTACTATACTCATGAAGATAGCAATGGTTTATCTAATAGTGATGAAGATGAAACTGGTCAAGATTACAGACTTCTCATGGCTTATGATAGCGATGATTTTTGGGATAGTTTAGAAGAGGATAGTGATGGTTTATCTAATAGTGATAATGATAGACTTCTCATGGCTTATGACAATGATGATTTTTGGGATGCTTTAGAAGAGGAAAACTTTCATGAAGAAATCTCTAAACTCAAAATATGCTTAGAAGAAAAGAATATGATCATAGATACCTTGACATACCAACTTGGTGAAAAATAAAAACACAATGAAAAACTAGTATGTGAAATTGTGGGTCTAAAAAAAGATCTTGAGAAAACAAAATCTCTCAATCTTAAATTTGCTAAAGGATCAGAAACTTTAAATGAAATATCAAAGTTCAGCGTTCTCCTCTGATAAAGACAGGTCTTGGATATACTGAAGAAGCATCTCAATCATAGAAGTTGTCAACCTCCACCAAAAGCTATCTTGATGCAGCAAAGACCAATGAACAGTATGACAATCGTCAGCAAAGGCATAAAGCTGATCACCAAGTAAATCATACTCAATTTGCTCCAAGGATGAATATCAATAGAAGCCACGACCAACCTCAGGAAAATCATACTCAATTTGCTCCAAAGATGAATATCAATAGAAACTACAATCAATAGGTAAATAGATTCAATAGTCGCAGAAACTTCTTTAATGGGCAATGCTTTTCATGTCATAATTTTGGGCAGAAAGCTGCTCAATGCGTTGCTTACAAAACCATCATGATTAGAGAAGCAAGAAATCAAAAGAATGTAACAGGGATTAAGAGAAGTTCCTAAAATAACTTTTCTCCTCTTGAAAATGAAACAGAATGCTCAATTTGTAACAACTTTGGTCATGAAGAATCTGAATGCAGGAGAAAATTTCGACAAACACCTCAAAAGGAGTAAACGACATTAAATCCCAAGATATGGAGAAGGAAAGAATCTCGAACAGAAAGATGTGGTATATCCTTGTATGCAGAAGGACAAGAAAATCAGTGGTACATCGACAATCGATGCTCCAAACATATGACAAATGACAAAGAGAAACTTCACTCATATAATGCCTTAGAAAAGGAAAAGAATGTCTCATTTGGAAATGACACTCCAGTTGTCATAAAAGGTAAAGGTTATGTTTTCTTGAAAGAAAAGTTTAAAGGTGGAAATGTTATGTATGTAGATGGTTTAAAGCATAACCTGTTGAGTGTCAGTCAAATGTGTGATCAAGGAAATGAAGTGGTGTTTCGATCAAACGGATGTGTTGTTCATGAACTTGATACAGGAGAGACCGTGATCAAAGGTACAAGAACTCCAAACAACTTATACATACTCAAAGGAGGACAACAACAGTGCTATCTAACCAAAAATGATGAAAACTGGCTGTGGCATAGAAGACTGGGACATCTAAGCTTTTCTCAAATAAAAAAAGCATGCAGACTCAAGGTTGTTCATGATCTTCCAGATATCGGGATCCCGGAAAATACAATATGCAAACCATGTCAAATCGGTAAGAAAACTAGAGTTCACTTCATGGAAAAAGAAGGGTCATCTAGTAAACCTCTTGAACTTATCCACACTGATTTATGTGGACCAACAAGGAAAAAGTCACCTCGTGGAGAAGAATACTTTATTTTGTTCATTGATGATTTTTCTAGAATGTGTTGGATAAGTCTTCTAAAGCATAAAGATGAAGCATTTGAAAAGTTCTGAGTCTTCAAAGCTTTGGTTGAAAATGAATTAAATCGAAAAATCAAATGCCTTAGATCTTATCGAGGAAGGGAATTTATATCGGATGTATTCTTTGACTTTTGTGAACATCATGGAATAAAAAGGGAATTCTCCACTGCAAGAACACCTCAGCAAAATGGTGTAGTAGAAAGAATGAACAGAACAGTTCAACAAATGGCTTGAGCCATGCTAGATGAATATGGAACTCCTGCAACCTTCTGGGTGAAGCTGCATTTACTATCGTGACTATTTTCAACAAAGCAAATGTTTGGGTAAATAGCACTCAAACTCCACATGAACTTTGGTATGGTAAGACTCCTACTATAAAATACTTTAAAGTTTTTGGAAGCAAATGTTCTATCAAAAGGACTAATGAAAAACTTGGTAAGTTTGAACCCAGAGCAGATGAAGGGATTCTTCTTGGTTATTCTTCCAAAAGTAAAGGATATAAATGTTATAATAAAAGACTTGGGAAAATTGTTGAAAGCATTGATGTTGTAGTTGATGAAGCATGCAGAAATCCAAAACAAATAAAATCAACAGATGATTATGACAATAAGGAAGATGGGGATTACTTTCCCACATCAAATCAAAATTATATTGAAGAAGAAACCAATGAAGCACCAGAAGAAGATATAATGGTAGAAGAAAAGACTCTGTCCAGGTATGTTCAGAAAAATCATCCAGAAACTCAAATTTTAGGAGAAAGGGAGGCTGGTGTACAAACAAGAAGAACTATTACAGGGACCTCAAGCTATCTAGCATTACTATCCTCCACCAAACCTCAAAATGTAAATGAAGCATGCAAAGATGAATGTTGGGTCAAGGCCATGGATGAAGAACTTGAGCAAATTGAAAAGAATGACACTTGGGAATTAGTTCCTAGACCTCATGATAAAAATATTATAGGAACTAAATGGATATTCAAGAACAAGTTGAATGAAAATGGAGAAGTCATTAGAAACAAGGCCAGACTTGTTTGTAAAGGGTATGCTCAACAAGAAGGTATAGATTTTGAAGAAACTTTTGCACCTGTTGCCAGACTTGAAGCCATAAGAATGTTTCTTGCTCTTTCCAGTTTTCAGAAATTCAAAGTATACCAAATGGATGTAAAATCAGCCTTCCTTAATGGAGATTTAGAAGAAGAAGTTTATATTGAACAGATAGTAGGATTCATTCTTGGAAATGATGCAAAACTTGTATGCTAACTCAAAAAGGCTCTCTATGGTCTGAAACACGCTCCAAAGGCTTGGTATTACCGCCTTGACAAATTTCTACACCAACAAGGTTTTACAAAAGGTTCTGTAGATAGCAATTTATATACAAAAATTGAAAATGATAAATTGTTAATTATTATTGTTTATGTTGATGATATCATTTTTGGTAGCAATGAAGAATCCATGAGTCAGAATTTTGCTTCAGTAATGCAGCGAGAATTTGAAATGTCCTTGCTTGGTGAACTTACCTATTTTCTTGCTCTACAAGTTCAGCAAACTAAAGATGGATGCATTCTCAGCTCAAATGATGAATCAACAGCAGTACATCAACCAACTTACAGATCCATGATTGGCAGTCTACTTTATGTAACAGGTACCCGACCTGACATCATGCATGCAGTAGGAATAGTTGGAAGATTCCAATCAAATCCAAAGGAATCACACCTTCAGGCAGTCAAAAGAATTTTCAAATATCTTCAAGGAACTCAAGACGTTGGACTATGGTATCCTAGAGGTGCAGATCTTACTCTTCATGCATATACAGATGCAGATTGGGCAGGAAGTGTTGATGATAGAAAAAGCACTAGTAGTGGTGCATTCTATATGGGTTCCAGGTTAGTGTCTTGGTTCAGCAAGAAACAAAGTTCAATTGATTTATCTAGAGCTGAAGCAGAATATGTGGCTATTGCATCTTGCTACACACAACTACTTTGGATGATGCAAATTTTGCAAGACATTCAGACCACGTGTACTCCACCCATCTCCATTCTATGTGATAATACAAGCGCCATCAGTATTTCAAAGAATCCAATCATGCACTCCAAGACCAAGCACATACCCGTCAAGTACCATTTTCTACGAGAACAAGTGCTTGTACAAAAATTCAAATTGGAGTATGTCCCCTCCAAAGAGTAGGTTGCTGATATATTCACTAAACCACTGCCCAGAGAAACATTTGAATATCTCAGACAAAAGTTGGGAGTTATTGTTGCATCATCCTACCATTAAATCCAGTTTTTCAGAGGAAGTTTACTACACGCTAGTTTCATGTAGTATATGCACGGGTAAATGCGGGTTGCCTTGGCTGAAAGCGCGTATATGTTTTTCTAACAAAAAAAAACAATGGTAGCACAGGTTCAGGGGGAGCGTTCACATTCCACATTGTTGGCATTATGGTTGCTGAACTCAACTATTTCTTAGTTGCATCAGTCATTAGTGTGATATAACTTCTTCTGTCATGGTCTATATTTCAATGAGTTTTATTGGTCATATAATGTAATTTATTTCCCCAATATCCTTGGGATGGATGATGTAATAATTGTTGTATTTCTGTCATGTATAAACTTTGGTATATCCCCACTTGGTTGGGCAGATGAGTCAAATATGGTGTATCCCCACTTGGTTGGGTGATTGATGTATGTATGAGTTCGTGGTCATAGGGAGGTCATACTCACTTTGTTGAGTTATAGTGTCATGTTATTATATTGAATCATCTCTCTGCAAACTCGGCATGTACTCAGGGGGAGTATGGATAGCATCATGCAAAGGAGGAGAGTAGAGTGGTCTGCCCTTTGCCCTTGATGTCAAAGGGGGAGAGTATTTTGGTATTTTGGTGTTGTATGATATCTCTAACAGTCTTTACAGCTTGCAGTAGTCAACACCATCATGGTTGCCATCAAGTCCAAAGGGGGATATTGTTGGCATTATGATACAAGTATTGTCCTTGATGACAACTCTACAAGTCAACTCAGTTTTGATAAGAGGCTAACAGAAATATTCAAAGGCAATAGGGCAGTGGTATAGAGGATTAGGAAGATGGAACTAAGGTCTATTGATCAGAACAAAGAAGTTGAAGGAAGAAGATGATGTAAGAGAAGTTTAAGAGATACACACAAGAGAACAGAAATATCATATAATGTACACATGCACTCCCATAGAAGGCACATCCGAAGCTACCACAAATCAACACTCCCTCTTAGCTAGGATTGTGCTCTAGCAATACTCCTCACTAAGTATTACTATAATCATCCGGCATCGATCCCTGTCCTAATGCTAGGTTTGTTGCCCACCATCCTCTGCACTGCTATATCATGTATTGTTGTCCATGGTTCTGCCACTGCCATTGTTGCATCTGTACGACAACTCCCTCTGCATTCGTATTACTGTTGGTCCTTTCTCCCAACACTGCATCCGCACTGCAACTCCTCTCATCATGTTGCATCGTGCTATGCACCGCAGCACTGCAACTTGGTTACTGAGAAGTAAGTAACTGATCTCCCAACTTTGACCTCTCTGCTGGGCTAGATACCCTCCTGATGCTGAAGCACCCTCTACCGCTGACAAGTGCTCCCTCTTTGACCTCTGCACTGCTGCAACAACTCCCTGCATCTCACACTGTTTCACCACTCTTTGTGCCATCTTGCACTGGTGCAACATTCCCGTGCCTCTCGCACTATTGCAGCCTTCCAGCCTCGCGCTGTCCTGAGAATCCTGCATTGTAGCTCTCTCTGCTGCTTCACCCGCGTCTGTCTCTACCCACATCAGCCAATCCTGCTACTCCTCTTCGGGGTTCCCGTAGCAAGGTCTAATCCAAGAGGCTAGGTACCTCGAGGATCCTGCCCCTCATCCCCTATAGTCCGCCTGACTACAGTTTGATGTCTCCCCACTTTCGCTCAAGTGGTGCGTGTGCACTCATGGCACAGTCATTGTCTGTCTCCACTTCCTTCTCTGCCCTTGTTGGCACTGCCTTAGTCTCAGAAGACTCTCCCTTACTCTTCTTCCTTGGACACTAGGTCGCATAATGACCCAGCTCCCCACAGTGGAAGCACTTGATCTTAGAGATATTCTTCTTCTTATGCTTTTCTTGCTTTCCCTCAGATGTTAGGGCAACATCTTCCTCCTCTTCCTTTTTGACTTTGATCCCTTTACTGTTGCTTCCCGCGTTTGTCTGCCGTCTGATCTCTTCTTGGCGAAGAGCCGCCTACATTTCATCCCAAGGTGGAAGTGTCTCTCTGCCCAGTATACTTTGGACAATACCTCCCAGACTTCTGAGACTGCATTCAGGGTTGTCCTCACCATCAATTCTTGATCCGGTGTGGCTTCTATAGCAGTCAACTAATCTCAGATCCCATTCAGTCCTCCGAGGAAGGTGCCAATCGTTTCTTCCTTCTTCATCTGATATGACCTCAGCTGATTTTCTAGTAACATCCTTCTCTGCACAGAAGTATGCTGGTACAATTTCTTTAGGGCCACCCATATCTCATTTGTTGTTTCCTTCTTGGCAATGTGTGGTACTACATGGTCCTTGACCCTGTCAAGGATGATGCTCATGGCTCTCACCATTGCCTCCTCGTACTTTTCGTTCTCAGTTGGGTCAACTAGGATAGCTATAGTCTTCAAGGCGAAGTGATTGACACGATTTCTGTCAAGTACGGATAAGATTCTGGCCTTCCAGACTGCGAAGTTTGATGCTCCATCCAATCTGTCCTGGTCTCTTACTCCGTGTAGTTCCATGAGGCTCTTCTACTTCCCTCCTAGAAGTTCTTGATGTGACTCCCTCTGAGTCTCGATTTCCCTCCTGGAAGTCCTTCTTTCGATGTCAAGATGCCCCCTACTCTAATCGTCTGTGCAACTGCACCACTGATCCGGATTTCTCGGTTAGAAACCCTCGGTGGAAACTCGCTCCTCTTTCCCTTGCCCTGTCAGGTACTATTCTTACTACAGTACCTCACCAGCTCCACTCTACAATTTTCCCACAGCCTCCTAAACCCCAGCAACCTGAAGTTGAGAGCTCCTAGGCTCTGCGCAATCCCAACACCAGCAACCTAGCCTCCTCAACGAACTGCATCAACCCTCCTACTTTTGCGTGAGTCGCTCTTTTCCTCCCTTAGCCTTTGCACTGCCTCTTCTTGGCTCACCCTTGATGACACAGGCACTACATCACCCTTCTCTTGTTGCTACTCTACTAGAAACAACTTCTGTCACTTGGGACAGCTGTTTTTCGCCGCTATTTCTCCGCTCGGCTGATTCCTCAATTCTCCTATGATCTACAACCACGCTCTGATACCATTTTGAAGACCAGTTAGAAACCCTCCATGCACTTTACTGATTTATTCCTACCTACTTGTTCTGTTACTTAACAAGTTATTTACACTGTAAATACTGAAAATAAACACTAGTGCATGCTCAACATATTACAGATCATCAACTAAAGGAAACAGAAACAAGCACACAAAATGACACCGTTATTTTTGGACCAATGTCCTCGGAAAAACCCAATGCGGGAAAACTGATGCAGCTATCTGAGGGTTTTCTTATTAAGCAATTTCAGAGTACAATATGGGTGCCAAATCTGGCTTACCTAACAAAAAATGCCCTTGGAAGTAGTACCTCTCAGTCTAAGACAAATGTCCCAGCTGAAACCCTGGATAAACCCTCCGACAGCTCCTCAGCTCCAATCTGCCCCAGAAACCCCAGCGTCTGCCTTTCTGGACTGCGTCAGCCTCTCTCTGCCCAACGCTGGCCCTGCATCACCCTGAATGGGTTTGCGTTAGCATCAGAAGGCCATGCGTCAGCCTTCTGGCCCTCTACGTCAGCAACGTTGGCCTCTCTGAAGCACTGCGCAGCTCCTGGCTGCCTCTGCATGGCCCTGCGTGAGCCCTGGATGCTACTGCGTCACTCTCTCTGGCTCCTACGCTGATCTCCCGGCACTATCTTTGCCTCTCTATCTCTCTGTACTCACTGCCCCTCAGCTGCAACTCTCGTTACTAATTCTATCTCTCTTAGCAAACCCCGCTCTAGAGAATAGAATGACTGATCATCTGGTGTGCTCTCCAAGTGACCCTCAAGTCTCCTCTTATACTTTTCTCATTGACATATCAACGACCGAGATTAAATCCATAATCAACGACTAATATTAGATTTGGCTTGATCCATGTCTTTTGGACCATTCTAACACAGTTTTATATTAATCCACATTAATATTTTAATTTCCCTATGTTTAGACTTAGGGACTCCATTAAAAATATTAATTATTTTAATATCTACCAAATTGTTTAGAATCTACCCAAACCCTTTCTAGGTATTGGAGATCTCATGTGCCCCAACCTCTCCACCAATTTTCGTGGCTAGGGCACATTCGATGCTACCACAAATCAACAATTGCTAGTTCACACAACATTCCACACAGAGTTATCTATAGCAGTACATACTATGCAAGCATGATTTTGAGGCTCCATGCAGAGGTCAGTTATCTCAGAGGTTTGTTGGCAGATCACAGGGGGATAGGCTCGAGTTTTGGGGGGATTTTCTCCCACTTCAGATCCCCTCTTCTACACATATCACTAGTCCACAACTCACACCAGCCACTTTAGGGGATGCATTGCCACAGTAGGAAGGATCAGTACAGGCCAACAAGGATTAACCAAGCCAGTGTGAGAAATGCTTGGAGCAGTTAGCAGCCACTAGGAAAGTTGATTTTGCCTTGGGATTATTAGTCCATGCCACTTATTTACATTAGTTTTCTTGGGATTTCCTCCCCCTTAGGTTCATTACTGCCCATGGTTGGAAGCTATATTTTCGGGCATACTCTATCAAAATTCTTTTGCTATCAATAATATTGAAAAGGTTTTGGAGGTCTCTTGTGTTGTTTTGTAATGCATGATCATTAGCTTATGAGGTAACCTTGTGTTTAACCCATGATTATTATGTGCTTTTTTCTATGATTCATTCCACTTGCTTACGTTAGTTTTGTAACTCAGCCTAAAGGCACTATTGTATAGGAAGGAGGAGCTACAACTATTTGCAGTTCCCCTTAGACTTTATCTTGTTCTAGGTTTGATTTAGACTAGTGTGTTCTCGTTGAACAACAAGTCCAATCTTGTCATTATAGGAGAAAACTCTCTTGGATTTAATTGTTGTATTGCAAGAATTTGGTTTAGTGTTTGTAGGTTACTGAAGTACCTGGAGTTGGGGATGTTGACTAAAGTAGCCAAACAAAAAGCCCACGATCCAAGTTAACTTGAAGCCATCCTAGTATTTTCAAGAAGATCAAAAGAAGGGAGCCTTAAAGAGCCCATATCATTCTTTCATTCCATGACTTTAAATTCATTATTCCTCATCATATCTATGTGCAAAAATTTAAACATTTTAGCATCTAAGGCTTTGTTTTGGTCTATTTTGTCCAAGAAGAGACGAAGTTTACTTGGTTTTCTTGGGCAAAATAGAATAGTGTTCAGCTGATATAAATTGACAATATCATTGAGAATGATCTAACAATATTGAACTTTTGGAGCTGCCTTTCAAGCTTTTACTAGTTGCTTACTAACTTGTCTCTTCGTTGTCTCTTGGGCAGATTTTCAGACAGTAATGACCTTTGCTTTTGGGACTACTTGTTGGAGGCAAATTGCAGGCTTTTGGGACTGCTTTTTGGCTGATTTTGTGGACAGTGAGGACCTCTTTTTCAGTTTATTTTTGGGATAGCTTTGAGAGGGAAGACATTGGTGGGCTTTGTATTTAGTCATCAAAGATAAAACATCTGTAAAACCATCAAATTTTAACCATTGAATCCTCTTCAAATATTCTTTCTCCATCGGAAAATCCTTCAAGGATTCATTCTTTTGTAATAATTTGTAATATATCCCATTTGTTTATAAGGGAGTTTTAGGAGACTTATTGTAATTTTGGTTTTTCTAACTTCTGAAATTTCTCTTCAAGAGATGACCACTTGTAGCATTCATTTGTCATTATTGTCTAGCTTATAACATTCGGAAAAGAGCATCATTCCCCTTTGAGGGACGCATTTGTAAGCTCTGTCTAAAACTACTCTTTATTCCTCACTTTAAGTAGGGGGATCTAATCTAATAAAAGGCAATTTTTTGGGGAGTTAGGTGGTTTACCCCCGAGGCATCCCCTTCCCCAATTGGGAAAGACCCTTGTGCGTTGTTTGAGTGGTTCTATTTTTGTGTCATCTATCAACTAAAGTAGAGTAGATTAAACACTAAGTGCATATAGCTCTTCACTTGGACGTTATTTCATCTACTCCATGCAATTTCGTTTAAAGTGCTTCTACCTACTTATGCCATCTTTCCATTTCATTGTAATATTTACTTAGCATAGTCATTTACTTTAGTTGCTAATTTATTGTTTACTTTCAAGCATTTCCAACTTTCTAAACTAGATCTTTACTTTGCATTTCTTTCTTAAAGCAAGAATCTACCTCCAACTTAACTGGTTGAAGTAGTAATTAGGGACCCTCTATCCCCTATTGTCTCCTTACTCTAAGATCAGGGCCCTCGCAAGGGTAAGGTTTGGGGAAGAGAGTTACTTTGAAAATTGTTTAAACAATATCTCAATCTAATTCACTTAACTTCAAGTGACAACCTAACTAAATTTAAAACTTACCAAGAACATCTCACTACATTGCAAAGCATGGTTGGTACTTGGATTTATGTTTTATCTGCTCCCTTATTTGGCAAGAATTATTTATTTTGAGGAATAATTATTATTTCAAGTATCAAATTGTTGGGAATCTTATTACATTTTCAAATTTATTTTACTTACTAGTATCTTATTTGCTACTTTAATTTTAAAGGCATTGATCTTTTGGGGCATCTTTATTTCAAGCATTCCTTTTCAAAGTTATCTTCTTTACTTAGATCATTTTCTTACCAAGCACTTATAATTTGGCACTAGTCCATACTTGTTGATGTATAAGCTCATTAAACTCATGAATGTGCTTTGGTTCTCTTATTTCTCTACAGAGTTGAGTTACATCTTGGTTATTTTCAGTAACTTATAAAACTTAATTAGTTAAGCCTTATTTTTCTTGTAGGGTCCAACCCTCATGGCTTCGACTAGGAGTGAGCCCAGATGAAGGGGTTGAGAATTAAGTGAGCCTCAACTTGAGACTTGCCCCCAAGGCCACACCAAGTGGAGTTAGAGATTTTTTGCATAGTAATCCCATGTGTGGATTAAGGCGGCAACATTTTTTGGCATTGTCTCTAGGGATAAATCTTTTTAAACCTAGAATACAATATTCTTACATGATTGGATTTTTAAGATTGGTTTGTGTCCAAGTGAGGAGTCCAATGAATCAAAACATTCCAAGTTATTCTAAGAGGAGAAATCCAAGTAGCTTGCTTAGCCCCATTCTTGAGCCTGAAAGGGCATATAGAAGGTGGTTAAACAAACTCTCTTCTAGTAGACTTCTCGCTAATCTTGAACAAGAAGCAATTTCTAATATCCATGTCCTTTATGTTAACACTAACCAAGTAGTTAAAGGCGTGGATGATGTGTATAGACCTATCAATTTTATTAACATCCAAGGATATCCCCATCCGTTGCTTAAAAAGGCCATAGAGAAGTTGTCTTCCTTCCATGGTGACAATGAAGTTGTCTTCCTTCCAAGGCGACCATGGAGTAGTGGCGAGAATCACAACCATGAAGATGTGAAGATTAAGTTGTTTGTGCTATCATTGGAAGAGGATGTCTTGGACTAGTTCTTGGAACATAATGACAACAGTTTCACAACTGGTTCTAATACATTAAGGAAATAATTTCTTGAGTTGGGCATTCATCATTAGGCTTATTTCATGCTTTAATTGCTGGCTGTAATAACTATATCAGATTTGATATAATTTTGGAAATTGCATCATGAAAGGCTGAAAATTTTGGATAATTCATGTGGGCAAGTTTGGAAAAATTTCGGTAAAGTTTTGGCATAAATATATCATTGATAGCTCACTGTTTTCATTGTCATATTGTTGTTGTCATAAAGTTTTTCTTACTGCTGTCCTAAAAACTAATTTCTGAAAATTAAGTACTCTGTCATGGAATTGTGATAAAATGCATATCTTTTGTTTCATAAACTAAGTATTTTTCGAGCATCTGATATTAATTTGTGAAAATTCTTTTGTTCTCTTTGAGCTATAATTGCATTTGAAAGAATCTAGAAGATTTGAAGTAAGCTTGTGGTCTAATTATGATATTGCTAAGAAGTTTATCTTTCAATCTTTGTCTAGTGAAGTGAACATTCATTTTGACAATTAAGGGCTTTGATATATAACTCTGAATCAGATCGTAGCATAAGCAAGTGTTTCTAATCCTCGGGTCTAACTTCTTCTCATCATCCGGTGCATTTGCATATAAGTTAGTTTTACATAAATAAAATTTACTTCCAAGCATAAGTTTGGTCGATAGAGAGATAGTTATCCATCCATCTTTACTTGAAAAGCCTGTTTTTAATAGTACTTAAAACGGTGACCTTGCAGTCGTCAGAGACACAGTTCTCTGCAACGCCGGAAGCACCAGGTATGTTAGATTTTCAGGAGAGGTATAGTTAATCACACCTTAGTGTGCTTCACCTTATCTTCTTTCTGCCAGTTGCTACGAAATCGGGCTCAATATAGAAAGGATCGAAGGGTTAAAACTTAGATTGGCAATTAATTAAAATTAACCAAGATTCTTGCATCTCATATTAACTTTAGGATCTGCATTTCATATAAGATATTCATTTAAACAACAATTTCTAATCGATTACTTGGTCTTAATTTCCCTAGCAAGATCGTTGACTCCATAAGGCACTGGTATCAATCGTTTAAAATCTAATCAAATCCTATAAGTCTTGCTAAATCTTAATCAAGTACTTGATCGCTTCACTATGTCTCCCGAACCAGTTGGTTCCCAACTAGTTCTTCTTCATTCCATTTTTCCATAGGGTCTACCCCCCTTAGCCTGTTGTAGGGAGACAGCTTAAACGGAGAGATTGGGGATCAGGGTGACAGCCCCCGATCTGAGCCGTTGTCGTGGTGCCTAGACATTCTGTGCAACAACAGGGGGATAACAAAGAGGATCACCACCTTTTGGATGCATTGAACGGAACAAGAATGAAAATGAAATGATGGAAGAGTTCAACAAAAAATTCAATGACATAGTCAAAAGTCTACCCCAAGATATCAAACACCCAGAGAAGAACATCCTCATCTATTATATTGAGGCTTTTAACATTGATTATCAATATGAGTTAATATGTGAGGGCTACTACGCTTGGGTCTGCTCAAAAGAGACGACGAGATGGAAGCTAAAATATGGCGACTGAGGAACTGCAAAAATATCTGAAAACATTGTTCACGCCTCCCAAACCCATCGATCTGGGCAATAATCGAGTACGTGGATTATCAGGAGCTGTGCAGGACGAGGCGGTAAAGCAGCAAATCATTTGGCGGCACCGTGCACCAGCGTTCGAACTCCCAGAAGCAGATCGACCTCCGCAAAGGCCATGGACGACCTCTCCCCACCTGAAACGAGGCATTCCTTACAAATCTAGACTAGGGATATGCGTTAAGGGCAGTTAGATGGCAGATCAACTCAAACGCTGGCTAGATCCGACTGCCTGCAAACCTCCTTTCGCTGGTTTCTATCGGCTAGTAGACTCGGCAGTCACGACAGCACAGGAGTGGGTATGGGGCTAATATCAGGGGGCTCTCCACTCAGACCTACCACCCAAACCAAAACAGAATCCCTGCGATGGCGAGATCCATATAGACACAACACTGGAATGGGAAGTACCACACCCAGGAGGTCTCTTGGATCCTACAGGAAGGTATCTGAAAACAAACATCACCTGACATAATAGCCCAGATAGGCTAAAACAAGAACCAGACAGAGCATTAACATGCATAGAACCATTAGATAGCCCAAACCTGGCGAAGCATGACCCAGATAGTGCATTGATATTCTTAGATATGTCAGATCTGGGCACAAGGGCAACAGATTGAGCCCTTCCTTAGAGAGACCCACACTCTACAAAGGCGGACCTGATACAAATTTTCATCAAAACCCTGGAAGGCAGGCATCTTTGCTGGAGGATCTGGAAGGGGAGGAGGATCCAGGATTTAAAGTATAAAATCCAGAACCACCTCGGTATACCAGCATGCAGGAAAAATCTGATCTTTTCAAGTCTCAGTTTACAGGATAACCACTCACTTCAGGATTATGGAATTGCCACAGACTCGACCATCGTGATCAACTTGCAACTGAGGGGTGGATGCTCTGGAACTAACTCAAAGAGCACAGGCTCTTTTAAGGATGCAGTCAAAGGAAAGGAAAAAGCACAAACCAAACCAGCACCACTGCCCAAGCTACCAGGGCCCTACATTGTAGAACAAAAATCTAAGAATCCCGCTCTCACCATCGCAATGCCCGAGGTAAATGATTTGTACACAGATCTCTATTCCAAAGTAGTTATATGCAGATTTAATGGTTTCTAGCCTAAATCTGATGTTTTGCACCAATGGATATATGTTGCATGGTCACCAAACTGTGAAATATATTTATGCCCCAAGGGGTTTTTTATAGTCAGATTCACAACAGTACAAGAAAGGGAACATATCCTCAACAAGGGACCATGGTTCTGGGGTAATGCAGGACTCTTCATGACCCCTTGGTTTCCAAAATTCGATGCCAACACAATGGTGGTAACAAAGATGCCAGTTTGGGTCAGGCTGCACAACCTTCCATTACACTTCTGGCACCATAATGTTTTAATAGCCATAGGGAACTCCTTGGGAAAGTTCCTTAAGATTGACAAGGACAAACTTACAAGGGGAATATTTACATTTTCCAGGATATGCGTTGAAGTAGATCTCAGCCAGGGACTACCAGACAGCATCACTTTGAATTTCAATAATACACAGTGGACTCAACCTTTAGATTATGAAAATACAGCTTTCTGATGTCGTGGATGTCTACAAACTGGCCACCTCCATAGTGCCTGTCCACAAGCAAAACAAACCCCCAAATGGAACAAGAAGCAACAAAAAAAGCCAAAAGGATGGCAATATACAACCCCTTTGGATGAAGAAGCAGAAAAAGCAGAAACAGCAGAATATAAGGCAGAAATGGATGTACAACAGGCCCAAAACAGCACACTAAAGGAGGACAAAGAACCCAGCAACCCTTTGCAGCAACAAGAATCCCAACTAATGGAAATATCTGGCAACAAGTGAACTCATGCATCAAAAGGATCTGATTCTGACAAGGACTCTCCCATAAATACAAATGAAAATCAACTATCCATTGTAACCGCCACTCCCAACACTAGAGGTTGGCGAAAGGTGGAAAAAAAGAAAGGGAGAAAAGAATAGATTTTTATATTTTTTATTTTTCTCTTTGTATGTTTTCTATGAAAACAGGAAACCATATGCATATGCTTTTTAGCATCTACAACATGTAATTTTGTCTCTATGAATAAAATTACAATTTTTTCCAAGGTGAAAAAACATATCATCCAGTCAATATGAAAGCAACTGCCCTTCTGCTGACTCGTGCAATGGATCCAAAGGGAAGGGTAGGAATGACAATATAAAAGGTCACAAGGTCAGGAAGCGGGAAAATGAAGTGACCACGCATGGAGTATCACAGGGAAAGAGGGAGCCAAGCGATGCAATGTTTTCCACTGGATCCTTTCTTCTAACCAAAAGATAAAGATATCAACCATTAAGCTCATGAACTTCCAATGGATAGCAACCTCAAGCATATAATCCCCCCATTATGGTCCCCATCATTAATGTCATGTTTTATGACTCCCATAGAGTCATGAATGGTAGGAAAGTGAGACCAATGACAAGGGGATACACAACAAGCAGGTTGCTCATGATAATCATATTTACAATCCTGAGGGTATGAAGGGGAAGGAGGTGTTGAAGAATCTAGGGCAAATTTAGTTAATTTGATTCTTCTAGCATGATAACTACTTGTGAGGTATTTTAATTTTTCTTCTTAGCACATTCTTCACTTGTTCTTATTAGAGTGTGTCCTCTTATATTCATCAAATAGTTACCAAAAACAAAGATACAAGAACACAAGATATTGGCTTTCTGCCAGGGCCAAAACCTCTCCCTCTTGGAGAGGAAAACCCGGACAAAATTCTTCCTATAGAGATTCCAATTGACGAGTACCAAGACCATGACCCTTGACCTATGATTCCACTCCAAGACCAAGACACCAATCCTCTTCTTTGTCACTTCTAAGATCATCATCATTGTTGCACCATCACCGAGGTCTTCATCAATGAGATCTCCATATTGAGATATGTATAGGAGAGTTGCATATAGATCCATCAATATCATGATTGTCTTATCATAATTGTACCTTCACCGAGATCATAACCTTTGTGACTATGTCTCCATCAAGAACGAGATCATGACTATAATAGGATCATGACTGCACCTTAATGTATGTCGAGATACAGTGTGTCACTATGAGATCCTTCCATCATAATTATGATGAGACTATGTGTGCTATTGTAGGATTCCTGTGATCATCCTTGTCACCAAGATTATGACTACACTGAGATCTTCACCGATGATGTGATTGTGTTCTCTTCGCACCTAGCCACTGCTATACCGAGAACACATCACTGTAATACCCATCCGACAACCATAGTGATCCTTCTCCATCCGAAGTATTTAACTTCTTCCTTGATCCAAGTTTCCTGTACCATTGTACCTTGTCCGATATTTCAAAGATATATGCAAAGATGTCACTGTGATTACCACCAAGATTTCAGAGATATGTCGAGATCCCTGTACCATCCGAAATTTTGTACCTCCGTCCTCATCCGAAGTTGTGGAGAAGCCCGAGTTTTTCTGTTTCTTTGTGGTGACACTAACTGTGTATATAGTTGTTTGTCCATGTATTCAAGCCGACATGAACCAGTGAACCATTGTGTCTCCATATGTGAGCTGACTTGATATTTATATACATTTTGAGGCCGACATAACTGTTTTTTTCAACATTTTGCTTACTGTCTTCTTCAAGAGGATTGTGCTTGTCTTGGAGGGTTGATCTAGACACTAGGTTGAGTCATATATATTACATATATGCTTAAGAAGAGCTCTTTAACATTTTCTTTGACTCTTTGACTTTCATATAGCACTTCAACATGTGTTGGACCCATGTAACGAGCAAGAAACTCAGTTTATAATTTACAAAAATAATATTTATTTTCTTTTACAAGTACAAAGATCAAAATTACATTTATGAAGACCGAACCTAGTTACATTTTCTTCAACATTCCCTCTTAGCTAGGGAGGTATTCATAATGGTATTTGGTCATTCTCAATCTGAAGAATTTCTCATAAGAAGAATCAGATTGGTAACCCATCTATATAGCATCATAGTGTTGATTTGTGTTGAGATTTTCTGTTTGGAGCAAAATAGGAAAAATCTCAGCTGATGACAACAATAGAATTCAGGTCCTAGATTAACTCCAGGTTGTTGGGAGGGAGTTAATGCCTCCTATATTTGATGTGAGGGAGTTAATGAGGCTGTTAGATTCTCTATGCTATATAACAGGCAACCATTCGGATGGTTTGCTAAGAGTGTGAGAGTTTTGTGAGGATTTCTTGATGTAATCTCCAATTTGATTAATAAATTCCTGATGCCTATGTTTGGTGGACGTAGCCCAGATTGGTTGGGTGAACCACGTTAAAAACTGTGTTTATGTGCTTGATATTTTGCTGTGTGTTTAATTGATTTGCTGTGCCTCTGAATTCCAACAATTGGTATCAGAGCACTGTTGGACGTCTGGCGCAGCGGAGGAGGTCGTGTTGTATCAAGTCCCGGAGTGCTGGTGCGAGTTAATGGTTTGATTATTTTTTAAACCGCTGGTGCGTTCAGAAGGTGCTACGCTAACGAGAGGAGGGGCTGCGCTGAACGCGGTAATACCTGGTGCGTGGAGCATTTTTTCTGGTTGCTGGAGCTGTTGGTGCGTGACTGCTGTGTATCCGTGTGAATGCGTTCAGAAGGTGCGGACTATGCTGGTGCGGGCATGAACCTGCCTGCGGTGCTGCGCTGATCAAAGGTGCCATCCGAAATTGGAAAGATTCCATTTTTTTTTAAATCCTTGGCATTATGTAATGGTGAGACTATTTTTTTCGAAAGAGTTTAATCGTTACAATATCAGAGAGGCTACAGTGATTACTATGTCAGATTTATGATTCTAATTGGCTCGGTATCCTTGCAAGATATATCTTTAATACAATAGGTAAAACTATTGAAGAGTCCCTGTCGTTGGGAATGGCAGCGTAAAACAAGTTGAGTCATTTTTTAAAACGCAGTGCCAGTTAGTCAATTTTTTTTAAAACGCAGTGACAGCTTTCAAAAACACTTCCAGGTTCAATAATTCTCATGGTGGTTCCAACAATTGGTTTCAACATAAATTCGAACTCTGAGTACTTTAGTGGGCGGCCCTTGCAATTCTCTGCGAAACAGTAAATATCACAACCGTAAATAAAAGATTGGTTTATTGGTGCAAATAAAAAACAAGAAGTGTATGTATTTTGTTTTTTTATAGGGTGGAATTTGCACAAGTACCAAGAAAGTTTTTTTTTAAGAAAAATAAGTGCAAAGGGCAGTTTTTTTTTGTAAAGGCATAGGCAGTTTTTTTTCTTTGTTATGACAAAGGCATAGGCAATTTTTTTTTAAATTGCCTGTTGGATATTGGAGATTATTGTGTTTTTTTGTTGATACAAGATGGCCAAAACTCAAAGTGCCCGTTTTGAAATTGAGAAATTTAATGGCAAGAATAATTTTGAGATCTGGAAGGTGAAGATGCACGATTTGCTGGTTCAACAAGGTGTGGCGAAAGCACTGTTGGGGAAAAACAAAAGACCTCCTTCCATGACGGAGGATGAATGGGATGAGATGGACGATAGAGCTCTGAGCGCAATTCGGTTATGTTTGGCGGACGATGCTCTGTTCAACATTGTGTCAGAGAAAACTGCCGCAGACTTGTGGCAAAGCTTGAGAAGCTCTATATGACGAAATCTTTGACAAATCGGATTCTCCTGAAACGGCAGCTTTACGGTTTGCGGATGAAAGAAGGTACCTCAATTGCTGATCACCTGAATGTTTTTAATACCTTATTGGTGCAATTAGACAGTCTAGATGTGAAATTTGATTCAGAGGATAAGGCAATAACTCTATTATGTTCATTGCCCGAATCTTGGGATCACTTTGTTACTTCCATAAGCTTTAGTACATCAGATATCCTTGAGTTTGACGATGTTGTTGGAGCCTTGTTGGCTGAGGAGACGAGGAAGAGGTCGAATGCAGACACCTCTACATCAGAGGTAATGATGGCCAGAGGTCGCTCACGAAAGAGACACTCCGGGGGAAAGCATAGCGACTCTCGCTCAAAGTCCAAAGGAAAGAAGCCAAAGGTGAAGTGCTGGCATTGTGGCAAGGCTGGACCTCTGAAAAAGGATTGCTGGAAGCGAAAGCAGGCTGCTAAAGAAGGCTCTTCGACAGAAAAGAAGGAAGCCAACACCACAGATACAGGTTCAGTATCAGGTTCAGGTATGAGTGATGAGGTATTGTCTGTTAATGTTTCAAAACATGATCAACATTGGTTGTTAGATTCCGGGGCATCTAACCACATGTGTATTCATAAAGATTGGTTTAAAACATATAAATCAATTGATGATGGTGTTGTGTACATGGGTAATGATGTAACATGTAATATTGTGGGAATTGGAAGCATACAACTGCAAATGTTTGATGGCACAACCAAAATGTTAACTGATGTGAGACATGTACCAGATCTAAGAAAAAAATCTAATTTCATTAGGAGCACTGGATACGAATGGATATAAAACTGTAATTCAAGGTGGAGTAATGAAAATTTACAAAGGCATCTTACTAGTTATGAAAGCTAAGAAAGTAGGAAATCTATTTCAGTTAGAAGGTAGAACTGGGTCAGATCATGTGTCTGTGTCTGAACATGACAGTAGTTCCATTCACTTATGGCATCAAAGATTGGGGCATATGAGTGAAAGAGGATTGAAAATTTTGGCTGACCGAAAGTTACTTCCTAATCTAAGATCTGGAAAATTGGATTTCTGTAAACATTGTCTGTTTGGTAAACAAAGTAAACAAAAGTTTAAAACAGGCAAACATACTAGTAAAGGGATACTTGATTATATTCATTCAGATGTTTGGGGTACAGCCCCTACAGCGTCGTTTGGTGGCTCGTCGTATTTTGTGTCGTTTATTGATGACTTTTCTCGGAAAGTATGGGTCTACATGTTGAAAAAGACGTCTGATGTTTTTACCGTTTTCAAGCAGTTTAGAGCATTGGTAGAAAACAGCACTGGTAGAACTATAAAATGTTTAAGAACTGACAATGGTGGTGAGTTTTCCTCCAAGGAGTTTGACAGCTATTGCAAGGATGCAGGGATCGAGAGACATAAGACCACGGTTTATACTCCTCAGCAGAATGGAGTTGCTGAACGCATGAACAGGACTCTTCTAGAGAGAGCAAGGTGTATGCTGAGTAACACCGGGTTGCCAAAGGAGTTGTGGACGGAAGCGGTGGCAACAGCTTGTTATGTGATAAACCGATCTCCATCAACGGCAATAGGCTGCAAGGTTCCGCAAGAGGTATGGAAAGGACACCCTTGTGACTATTCTAAACTCAGAGTGTTTGGTTGTGATGCATATGCTCTAGTGCCTAAACATCAGCGAACTAAATTAGATCCGAAATCGAAAAGGTATGTCTTTGTTGGGTATGGTGATGGAACAAAGGGATATAGATTGTGGGATCCTACTACCCGCAAAATCATCATCAACAGAGATGTAAAGTTTAATGAATCCTCTCTTGTACAGTTAGATGTAGATAGAAGATTGAAACAGGATGATGTATCTGATTTCAGCATATTCAGTTTGACAGCATTTCTAATGATAGTCATAACGACCATAGTTCAGATTCTAGTCATGAATAGGTTTCAGAATCAGATTATGAACAGGGTTCAGATGGAGGACATGAACAGGTCTCAGATGGCGATCATGAAGAAATTCCTACAGTTGATAGACAGCCAATTGTGGAAGCACCAGAAACATTCTTAAGGAGGTCTACAAGGATCAAACGCCCTCCGAGAAGGTATGATGATCATGTTACTTCAGTTGCTTTGATCGCTAATGATGATGAACCTTTGTGTTATCAGGAAGCTGTAGAAGGTTCAAATAGTGACAAATGGAAAGCAGCCATGAAGGAAGAAATGATGGCCTTAGGTAAGAATGGCACGTGGGATCTGGTTGAACTTCCCAAAGGCAGGAAAACTGTGGGATGCAAGTGGGTGTTCAAGGTGAAACGAGGTGTGAATGATACGGAAGACAGGTACAAAGCGAGACTGGTTGCAAAAGGGTTTTCTCAGAAAGCTGGCATAGACTTTCATGAGATATTTTCACCGGTCGTTAAAATTGTTTCAATTAGAATTGTGTTAGCATTAGGTGAGGATTTCTTGATGTAATCTCCAATTTGATTAATAAATTCCTGATGCCTATGTTTGGTGGACGTAGCCCAGATTGGTTGGGTGAACCACGTTAAAAACTGTGTTTATGTGCTTGTTATTTTGCTGTGTGTTTAATTGATTTGCTGTGCCTCTGAATTCCAACAATTTGGGGTAGCATTAGATGTGCTCTATGCCTCAAAATTTGCAGGAAGGCTTAGACACATGCATTCTCCAATACCCAGAAATCGTTTTGGGAAAATCCACCCGGAAATAGTTTTATTAAAATAATTAATTATTTTTAATGGGACCCTAAGTCTAAACTTAGGAAATTAAAATAATTAATTAGTATTAATCTAAAGTGTGGATGGAAATTCTAGAAGAAGGCAGAGATCAAGAAAAATGATCCTAACCATTGATTAGAATCTAATCTGGGTCGTTGAATGATCAACGAGAGGATTATAAGAAGAGACTTAATGGGCACTTGGAGAATACACCAGAGGCAGATACTCAGTTACCCAAGTAAGATCGATTTTCCCACTGGTCGAAGTTCGGCAAGAGAAAATCGAATCAGAGGGAGAGTTGCAGGTGAGAAAGAGGGTGAGGGCATCAACACATTCAGAGAGTGCAAGGCAACAAGACGCAAAGCAGGAACAAGGTGACGCAAAAAGAGGCAGCATAGAGGCAGTTTGACGCAGAGCCTGCGTGAGCAGCTTGATGCTGAGCTTGGGAGAGCAGTTTGACGCAGAGAGGATCAGAAGGATTCCGAGGAAGAAGAAGTGCTTCACTTAGTAGAGAAATTGATCAAGAAGTGTTTGTAAAATTTCTCATTCCTATTTTCCTGGTTGTAATTTGTACAAGAGAATTTGCTGAATAATAATAAAAACCCTCATCTGCTCCACCAGTTTTCCCACATTGGGATTTTTCGGGGACGATTGTCAGAAAATAACTATGTCATTGTGGTTGTATTTGTGCTAGTATATTTCCTTACATTTACTTTCTACAATGTTTTAATTGTGAAGGCTGCAGTAGAATATATTTCGATATTTGTCGTAAGAATATTGTGGTAATAAGTAGAAGAAATAGTATTAATCACTGCAGTAGGATTTATGTTTAGAAATTATCACATGGTATCAAAGCTACAAGGAAGCAGAAGAAAGAAGTCGGAGGACCCAACTTTGGAAGGAGAAGGAATTCGAAACTCCTATAGGGGTAGAAATTCGAATCTCCCAAAGGATTGCGCGTTACAAGCCAAGGAGATTGGATTTCGTGGGAAAACTCTCTCTGAGTGAGTCCGCATAGAGGTAAGTCTTTCCAATCGAAATTTGCTAGTGGTAGAAGGAATAGCGCAGCAGAAGAGTCAGCAAGGAGGGTTGTCTCAGATGGGACGCAGTTTTTCTTGCAGCAATTGCTGATACAGGTTAGCGTCAGAAATTGGCACAATATGGGTACTCAAAGTGTCTCATATTTATCCATCAGATTAGATGAGGAATTCGCATGCCTATAAAATTCAGCGTCAGCGGATGTTTAGTACATTGATAGCAGGGCTTCAGCTCATATGATTGGAGTACAAGAACATTTCTCGAGCTATAAAGAAGAACAAATGGACTTCCAAATAACTATGGGAAACAGAAGGAAATGTACTCCAATAGGGAGAGGCACCATATCTTTTCAGACGGAAGTAGAAACCAACATCCGAGCCACCAATGTTTTGCATGTGCCAGGATTATGAATGAACTTGATTTCAGTGTCCTAGTTACAGGACATTGAGGGATATAATGTATACTTCATGTGAAAGAAGGTATACGTCAAGCATCTAAGCTAGAAGAAGAAAAAGCAAATTGGGGTTCGAAGCAACAAGTTGTATAGGTTGCAGCTTGAATCACCAATGGCACAGATAGGTAGCACTTATAATGGTGAGGAGCAAAATGAATTATGGCACAGGCGAATGGGGCACTTACACCATGGAGCACTGAGGATGCTCAAAGCAACTGTTACGGGGGTTCTAGTCGTTAGTAGTGAATATGATGACTTATGCAAAGGATGTATACTAGGAAAGTATGTTAATGCAACTTTTTCCAGAAGTAACAATAGAGAAAAATGTGTATTAGGATTAATTCACTCAGATATCTGTGGTCCTATGTCCACAAGGGCTCTTAGTGGTGGTGAATACTTTGTCACCTTTATCGATGATCACTCCAGAAAAACCTGGATCTATTTCTTAAAGACCAAGGATGAGGTCTTTGATCGTTTCCAAGAGTTTAAAGCTCTCGTTGAAAATATGACAGGGAAAAAGATAAAGGTATTGCATTCAGATAATAGTGGAGAGTATACAAATAAAGACTTCACAGATTTCTGCGCAAAGGAGGGCATCAAAAGAGAGTGGATGGCTCCATATAATCTGGAGCATAATGGAGTAGCAGAACAGGAAAACAGAGCTATTAATGGGGCAACCAAAGCTATGTTGTATGATCGGGATCTACCTAGGTATCTATGGGTAGAAGCTTGCAAGATAACAGTATATATCCATAATAGAACTCCTCATAGAGCATTGGGGAAGAGAATGCCCGAAGAAGTTTTCACAAGGAAGAAGCAGGAAGTCAGTCATCTCAAGATATTCGGAAGCATGGCTTATTGTCACTTTCCAAACGAGAAGCGTAGTAAACTGGATCAGACTCCAAAAAATGGGTATCTCGTAGGATACAGCGAGACCTCAAAGGCATATAGAATCTACATTCCTGGCAGCAGGAAGACTGTAGTAAGACGAGATGCAAAGTTCATGGAAGGCAATTTTCAGGAAATCTCGTGAGATGCCTGCAACAGATCAGTCACGAGATGTTCTATTAGCACAAGAGCAATAGGGGCAGCAAGAAGGACATGCAAGAGGACATACATCTGGATCGAGTACAGTGACTAGCATCAGTATCTCCTTAGAAGGAGGAAATGCAAATGATTCTCAACAGACAGAACGACAGGATCATGATGAAGAGTTGGTTGAGCCTTCTACCACTAGTGGTAGAACTAACAGAGAAGCACGACAGACACTGAGGGACGCAAAGGAGTTTGTTGGAGCTCCTAAAGCTGAGAAGAGGCAACGTAGACAACCAGATAGATACCAGGCATTAGTAGCTCAGGTTGAAGAACCCTCTAGCTTTCAGGAAGTTGTTCAACACCAAGTATGGGTGGATGCCATGGCGGAAGAATTCAACTCCATCATGGTGAATGATATTTGGGAAGTAGTACTAGACCAGAGGATAGATCAGGTGTATGATCATGATGGATCTACAAGATCAAGTATGTTGCAAACGACAGTATAGATAAGTACAAGCAAGGTTTGTGGCAAAGGGGTATGCTCAGAAAGAAGGAATAGACTATGAAGAGACCTTCCATCAAATCTGTTATATCCCTAGCATCTCAAATGGGATGGGAGATTCATCAGATGGATGTCAAGACAACATTCTTGAACGGAGTGATAGAAGAGGAGGTGTATATAGAACAGCCTGAAGGCATCGAAACTCATGGGAGGAAAGCTCACGTTTGAAGGTTAAAGAAAGCCCTGTACAAGCTCAAACAGGCACCCGGAGCATGGTATGGTTGGATTGATATTTACTTGTAGCAGTTGGGATTTGTCAAGAGTGATGTTGATCCCAATCTCTACTATTTTTTGGTAGTGAATGAGCCACTTATTCTGGTATTGTATGTAGATGACCTATTCCTAACTGAGTCTTCCAGGCTCATCCAAGATTGCAAGAAGAATCTTGAAGCCGAATTCGACATAAAGGACTTGGGATTGATGCATTATTTTTTGGGGTTGGAAGTTTAGCAGAAGAATGGAGAGATCTTCCTTGGACAAGGAAGGTACGCTATAGAAATTCTGAAGAGATTCAGAATGTAGGATTGTCGACCCATGGCTACTCCCATAATCACCAACTAGAAGAAAATAGATGCATCAGAAGACAAGGAAGTAGATCCCGCCTTGTATAGGCAGCTCATTAGGTCGCTTATGTATCTAGTCAACACTAGGTCAGACATTTGTTTTGTTGTCAACACTCTTAGTCAGTTCATGGCAGAACCAAAAAGGGTGCATTGGGAAGCAGCAACATACATTCTTAGGTATGTACGCGGAACAGCTAGATATGGGAGGAAGTAATCCCGAGGAAAGGATGTCAAAGGGTGCATTGGGAAGCAACAACATACATTCTTAGGTATGTATGCGGAACAGCTAGATATGGGATGAAGTAATCCCGAGGAGAGGACGTCAGTTGGAATGGGTTCACTAATGCAGATTGGGAAGGTAATTCAGTAGAACGAAAAAGTACCTCAGGGAACTGCTTCAGTGTTGTGTGAAAATTCCTAGACCTAACAATCTCAAGAATCCTACTGCAACCAACTGAATCTACTTCACCTAGATTGTAAATTACATTACAAGCTTATTTTAGATTTCTTCCTGAAACATTGAAGTAAATTACTGAAGCAGACTACAATTTAAATATGATTTTGAAACATAATAACTGAGCAAGGAAAACAGAAACACATAGGACAATGTTATTTTTGGACAATAGTCCCCAGAAAAACCCAATGTGGGAAAACTGGTGCAATAGCTTTGAGGGTTTATTATTATTAAGCAGTAGCAAATTTTGAATACATCACTGAATACCTCACAGGGTTATTCAGTTACAAAGAAAAATACTAGCAGAAGCTTTGTGAGTTTTACCTCACACAATCACTGAGAAAAATTCTCGGATGTTCCGATTGCTAGATGAGGTGCCCCTGGAAGGCCCTACTATGTCTCTGTATTGTCTCTACATTGTCCCAGTGTCAACCCTTTCAGGCAATGCATCACCCAACTGGGGAATCGATCAGTAGCCTAGGGTCACTGTTCTCAACCTCCTAGTCTCACACCCCAGCTTAAGGCTGCTAAAACTGACTCACTGCACTAATTTTCAACTTTCTCTCTTTGCCTTTGCACTACTTCTGCTTGTCCCTTCTGGCCCTCTGTGCCAAGGCTACAGGATCACTCTTTGCCTCTCTATGTTGATGATTCTCCTGCTGAGAATCTCACTTTCTCTCTGGAAGTTATCCCTACCCCTCTGTTACAAGAAATCTCCTCAATCAGTTTTCCAAATCGATTTCCTTGATCTCACTGTGTATTTTCCAAATGAACCTCAAGCCCCTTCTTATATCTTCCTATTGGAAAACCAACGGCCTAGATTAAATCTTAATCAAAGGCTCGCACCGTTTTGGCTTGATCTGTGCCTTTTTCTAGAAGTTTCACCCATTATTAGATTAATACGCATTAATATTTTAATTTTCTTAAGTTTAGACTTAGGAACCCCATTAAAAATATAATTATTTTAATAAAATCACTTCTGAGTGGAATTTCTCAAAATTCTTTCTGGGTTCTTTGGAATACATGTGCCCAAGCCTCCGTGCAAAATTTGAGGCTTAGAGCACATCCAATGCTACCCCAAATCAACATGTTGGATCAAGGATGATATCTTGGTGCAGCAGAAGGCAGAAATTGGTAGCACTGCGCTCAGTAGAAGCAGAATATATGGCATCTAGCACAGCTACATGCGAAGCCATATGGCTCAGAAAAGTGCTTGTGAGGTTATTCGGAAAAAGGATGGAAGCAACCAAGGTTTACTGCGATAATCAGAGTTGTATCAAACTCTCTAAGAATCCAGTTTTTCATGATCGGTCAAAACATATAGATATTCGTTGTCACTTTATCAGAGACTTTGTTCAGCATGAGGCAGTACAGCTACAGTATGTCCCCATAGGAGAGCAGGTGACCGATATACTCACAAAGGCTCTCAGAAGAGCTAAGTTCACTCAGTTCAGAGAGCAGATAGGTATGGTTGAAAATTTGTTTTAGTAAGAGTAGCAGTTTGCAGTGCATGGACAGTTGGCAGTGGCAGTGCCAGCAACAGCACAATGCAGACATTCAGAGGGAGTTGTAGTACAGATGTAGCGTTGACAGTGGCAGTGTCAAAAGCAGCAGTACAGTTGCAGCAATAGCACAATAGTTGGTGGACAGCATGTCAGACATCAAGAATGCAGAGGACGATGCTTCAAAGTCAGAGCAGTATGCAGTATCAGTATATTGTTAAAGCACATTCCTCGCTAAGAGGGAGTGTTGATTTGGGGTAGCATTGGATGTGCTTTAGGCCTCAAAATTTGCAGGAAGGCTTAGACACATGCATTCTCCAATACCGAGAAATCGTTTTGGGAAAATCCACCTGGAAACCATTTTATTAAAATAATTAATTATTTTTAATGGGAACCTAAGTCTAAATTTAGGAAATTAAAATAATTAATGGGTATTAATCTAAACTGTGGATGGAACTACTAGAAGAAGGGAAAGATCAATTCAAATGATCCTAACCATTGATTAGAATCTAGTTTGCGCCATTGAATGATCAACGAGAGGATTATAAGAAGAGACTTGATGGGCACTTGGAGAATACATCAGAGGCAGATACTTAGTTAGCCGAGTAAGATTGATTTTCTCACTGTCGAAGTTAGGCAAGAGAAAATCGAAATAGAGGGAGAGTTGCATGTGAGAAAGAGAGTGAGGGCATCAACACATTCAGAGAGTGCAAGGTAGCAATACACAGAGTAGGAACAGGGTGACGCAGAAAGAGGCAACGTAGAGGCAGTTTGACGCAGAGCCTGCGTGTGCAGCTTGACGTTGATCCTTGGAGAGCAGTTTGACACAGAGAGAATCATAAGGATTCCGAGGAAGAAGAAGTGCTTCACCTGGGATAGAACTTGGTCAAGAAGTGTTTGTAAAATTTCTCATTCCTATTTTGTTGCCTGTAATTTGTACAAGAGAATTTGCTGAAGAATAATAAAAACCCCCATCTGCTGCACCGATTTTCCCACATTAGGTTTTTTCGGGGATGATTGTCCAACAATAACTGTGTCATTGTGATTGTATTTGTGCTAGTATATTTCCTTACATTTACTTTCTGCAATGTTTTAATTGTGAAGGTTGCAGTAGAATATATTTCAATATTTTATCGTAAGAATATTGTGGATAACTTATTTCTGAGGTAATAAGTAGAAGAAATAATATTAATCACCGCAGTAGGATTTTTGTTTAGAAATTTTCACGCATAGTAACCAACATCGTTTCCACAGGAAGGCCTTGACTAACAGATCTATCTCTCATTAGATCAGAGCACAATGTTGGCGAGAGCAATGACTATAGATACCTTCATCATTGTCTCTCAAGGTACATACCCACCCAGGTGTTCACTGAGTATGACCTTCTAGGAGTATTCTTATCTTCGATTCCCAGCCCTCAAAGAATATCAGTCCTCTTGCCTACTCTTGTCTTGGATGCCCTACACATCCTCAAAGAGCATCGGATGTCAGATGATTACCCAATCCTCCATTATTTCTTCCAAAGTGAAGACAAGAATGGTGTGTCTATCTCTCCTTCTCAACTGGGAAAGATATGCCCATTCCTAGCAGGAATGTACCCAAGCTCCCTCTGATCAGGAACTTGCCCAAGCTCCCTTTTAATCATGAACTTGTCAGAACTCGCTCTTAGCTAGGGACTCTTCTACACATCAGCAACTTCTTCTTCGTGGGTGCTTCAACTGCTTGATCAACTTCTCTCCTTGATGTCATGAAATTCAATTGAGCTTCTTCCTTGTAGGACAATAGCCATCGATAAATTTCCTCCTCAGTTCGTCATGTCATTCCTTTCTTCATGGAAAGTGGCCTTCTTCATATCTGGAACCTTCATCATATGACTACTTCTTTCTCATCATGCTTCTTCCATCCACCACATGAATGCTATTTGTACTTGTACGTAGCCCTACATGAACTCATCTAGATATTATTCAAGAAATAAAAACATAATACTAAATCAAATCATACCTTACAAGATGGCTCTTCATCATGACATCTTTTTGTAGGTATCAACATCTTGCATACATGTTGACACATCTCCCAAAGATATCCATTGTCAAGGATCTTCATCTTTTTCCATCAGAGTGTTCATATCTTTTCGGGAGATTTCCTAGTTAAGTCTTCTTGGTCTTTTGGATGTTGATCACCTTTATCGGGGTTATGATCTCTTCCTTCCTCACACATTCCATTCTCAGGAGTTTTCAATCAAAGTTTCTTAATTGTAGTCAACCACCTCATACTTCATATGAGGACATATTATGTTGATTTCATCTAGTGTGACTTATGCCTTCCTGCATCCTTTCAGAGGAGGAGATCCTGTTTCTCTTGATCATGCTTCTTAAGATAGAAGTAATGATCCTTGTTACATGACATGACATTATAATATTAAACACAAGCATACATACCTTATTTTACCTTTAGGTCATCTATGCTTCTTTTAGCAGCTTCCTTGATTGAAGTGTCTTCAATCCCTTGATCTGCTTCTTTTCTCATGTCATCATCATCCATGAATTCCAAAAGTTGGAGTTTCTGATGAAACACTTGCTTCCTTTCTAGATTGGTGAACCCTCTGATGAGGATTCCATCAAAGAATCTTGAGGATCTTGTATATCCCCATCTGGAAAATGTTTCCTTTTTGACTTTATGTATGATGAGCCTTGTCCTGGATGACTCCTTCCTTTCCTTCAATGTCCACTGAGGTTCCCAAGAGCTACATCCTTCATGTTTGTTTCCCATGGTTTTTGTCCTTCATGATTCCCATGGTGATGTCACGAGCTCTTGTTTCTAATGCTTCCATGATGCCACGATGTATCTTATTATCTTGGTCATATCTATAACACAAGATTTAGGAGCTTATGATAGGACCCTTTTGTGAGGGATACCATCTTACTCATAGTAGAGATTTGTTACTCCCTCTTTCCTTGGCCCCTTTTCTTCAACTTCCTCCATCTTTCCAGTGATATGAGCTTCTTTCTATAATCTTTCCATAGCATTGAATCTTAGCCATACTTATTCTGTTTTGCTTGAGGACCAAACTTGCCTTTCCTTTCTACACATGTTTGAGTTCTTTTATCCTTCAATACTTTTTCCATCAACTTGTCTTTCTCTATTTAGCATAGAGACCATAAGTTGTCGAATGAGGTAACTTTCTTATCCCATGGATATTTGTTACCTTTATTGTTAGTGCATTATGAATCAATGATGGTTATCTTCCTTCCTATATCTTGTAGATGGGACCTTATTAATATATCCTACATCCTTTGATACACTTTACTTTCATGTAGATAAGATTTCATGTGACCTTCTTCATTGCACCTTCAAAGAATGAGTTTATCATATACATCTCTTTGATGTCTCCAATATTTATATATGAGGGGATCTTTCATAAGTATCCCTTTCCATGAATTCATAGGAGACCTTTTGATATATTCAATGACTTCAACTACTTAGAGGACTATGCCTATCCTCCTTCTTTATGCAAAGGAATCTTGATGACCCAACTGATTTATAGATCTCCTTGCAAACACAAAGTCATTTAACCAAATTTGATTATAAAATGAAAAGATACTTACTTGACATGTGAAGATGAAATCTTCACCTTGATTGCTTTGATGATGGTTGAAGAAGATGTATTAGTATTTCTTCTTGAATGACCTTCTTTTGAATGAGAGAATATTTCCTCAATACAAAAGGTTGCTCCTTTTGATGAGAATGATTTGCTGCTTCTTCGGATGATCTTATTCAAGGGCAAGGAGATGATCCTTTCTTGAAGATGACCACGCCTTATTGCCTTCAATATGCTTTGCCTTCTTTTGTAGTGTAGATCAAGATTGTTGCTCGGGTTTCAATTTGTTCCAAGATGAGGTGATCTTTGATTTTGAGATCCTTTGAGTTACCTTGCTTTATAGACATCTTGATGAGGGTCTTGGTGACCTTTTTGATGATGACTTTGGAGATACAAGCTCTTGTTGTTGTAGACTGTCTCCTTGATTATGTAGACAAAAACCCTGTTGTTGTAGACTGCTTGTTGTAGACTAATCCTTCAATCTTGACAAAGCCCTTCAACTTGCTTTGATGCCCTTCTTGAAAACTAATCCTTGTATGTCTCTTTTTGTTGCCCTTCCTTTGACTTCGACACCTTAGCTCTGATCCCATGTTGAAGAATCTAGGGAAAATGTAGTTAATGTGATTCTTCTAGCATGATAACTACTTGCGAGGTATTTTAATTTTTCTTCTTAGCACAATCTTCACTTGTTCTTATTAGAGTGTGTCTTCTTATATTCATCAAATAGTTACCAAAAACAAAGAGACAAGAACACAACATATTGGCTTTCTGCTAGGGCCAAAACCTCTCCCTCTTGGAGAGGAAAACCCACACAAAATTCTTCTTATAGAGATTCCAATTGATGAATACCAGGACCATGACCCTTGACCTATTTCGCCACTCCAAGACCAAGACACCAATCCTCTTCTTTGTCATTGTTGAGATCATCATCATTGTTGCACCATCATCAAGGTCTTCATCAACGAGATCTCCATATTGAGATATGTATAGGAGAGTTGCATGTAGATTCATCGATATCATGACTATCTTATCATAATTGTACCTTCACCGAGATCATAACCTTTGTGACTATGTCTCCATCAAGAATGAGATCATGATTGTAATAGGATCATGATTGCACCTTAATATATGTCGAGATATAGTGTGTCACTATGAGATCCTTCCATCATAATTATGACGAGACTGTGTGTGCTATTGTAGGATTCCTGTGATCATCCTTGTCACCAAGATTATGACTGCACTGAGATCTTCACCGAGGATGTGATTGTGTTCTCTTTGCACCTAGTCACTGTTATGCCGAGAATACATCACTGTAATACCCATCCGAAAACCATAGTGATCCCTCTGCATCCGAAGTATTTAACTTCTGCCTTGATCCGAGTTTCCTGTACCACTGTACCTTGTTTGATATTTCAAATATATATGTGAAGATGTCACTGTAATTGCCATCGAGATTTCAGAGGTATGCCAATATCACTGTACCATCCGAAATTCTGTACCTTTGTCCTCATCCGAAGTTGTAGCGAAGTTCGAGTTTTTCTGTCTCTCTGTGGTGACTCTAATTGCGTATATATAGTTGTTTGTCCATGTATTCAAGCCGACATGAACCAGGGAACCGTTGTGTCTCCATATGTGAGTTGACTTGATATTTATATATATTTTGAGGCCAACATAATTGTTTTCTTCATCGTTTTACTTGTTGTCTTCTTCAAGAGGATTGTGCTTGTCTTGGAGGGCTGATCTAGACACTAAGTTGACTCATATATATTACATATATGCTTAAGAAGAGCTATTTAACATTTTCATTGACTCTTTGACTTTCCTATAGCACTTCAACATGTGTTGGACCTATGTAATGAGCAAGAAACTCATTTTATAATTTACAAAAATAATATTTCTTTTCTTTTATAAGTACAAAGATCAAAATTACATTTATGAAGACCGAACCTAGTTACATTTTCTTCAACAGGAGGGACACATCTGACGGATAGTTCTTCCTCAACATCATACCTAGGAGAGGAAAAGGGATCATCCATAATTGTGATAATATGAGAATGGTCAAGGCGAACGTTCCTGGATAATGTAGTTATTCTATTGGGATCCCGGGGAAGGTCAAGAAAAACAAGGCCTTTATCAGTGTCATCATCAATATCACAAATGGGGCCCACCATTTCCAATGAACCTTCTTCATGCATGGGAAAACCATGATCCTCCCTTTCGATGGTGTGAGTAAGAATATCATCATGAGTAATGCCCTGGAGAAAAGGAGAATCAATTCCAACCTCATTTTCGGTGTCAGTATCATAAATAGGGTCGTACTCAAAATGATGGTTGTCCACATCCCACTTTCCCTCATTAATGCATAAGAAATCGGAAATGTCATCATCATAGGGAGCTACAATATTCATGCCTTCAAATGCCCTTTCTTGAATGAAAGTCCCCACTTCATCGTGTTGATCCTCATGGACTTTGATGGGGCTCTCATTCATGTCATGCACATTCTCAATCCTTAAATTTGCATCTTGAAGCCCCTCTATAGTCTTATGATATTCTTTAGATGGGTTCCATTCTTCCATATATTCTTCATTTTCATGATTGCCTTCCACATTCGGATTTTCTTCAAGGTCACCTTGATCATCTAATTGATTACATTGTATGGGGCTTTGCGATTGATTATAATATTTTTCATTGATTAGGTCAGTCATAATATTAAAAGCACAGGTTAGGCCAGCAAAGTCAAAGAGACGGCTAGAATTCTTTTCATAGGAACACATCATTATGTAGAGTTGTTTTTGTGTTGACCCATGAAACCTGAACATGAATTCCTTATCCGTGTTCTCCAATAAATCTTCATTAAACTCAAGATATTTGTCCACATTCTTTTGTAGTTCTTGAAGATCTTGGTCACTGAGTTGTGCAAATGGAGAGCCAAGGGTAATTTCTCTTTTACCATAATCCATTTTTCATGATTTTTCATATTAGGATGAGGACGGAGTCACCAGGGTGAATTAAAATGCTTTGATAGATAATTGCTTCAACCTACAAACATTAACTTTGAAGTTCAACAAAGAACTAGGGCTTCGTTATTCCAATGGAGTCGCCAAAATTATTGTCAATGACATCGTAAGGGAAATAAGACACGCATCTCGTGTCCTCGGCAAAGGCGCCAAAATTTTACTGCTCAAACTAGCAGGGGTCTTCGGAGGGGATCCTATAGAGCACCTACTAGGTCAAGGGCAACAATGGAGTGATAGCCCATTGTCACCTCAGCTAAGGCTCCCTACTCTTTACGGGCTTTCACAGATGGGAGGAGACCCAGAATAAGCGGAATCACTAGATGAATGGGTCAAATAAGAGAAAAAGGAGTGATTCCAATGGCCTATTCATAAGAGACTTAATTATTTCTTGCTTGAAAATCAAGGTGATATGCTCTCTAGGAAGGGCTAAGAGAATTCTTGAGGCTAGGGTTTGGGAATACATCTTGTCAAGAGGTTTCTTATATCCAAAAATCCTTATGGAGAATTGGCCTTTACGTGATCTTTGTGGAATTAGAGTTGTCAAGTTGTGAGACCACACAGGACCAAGTGGACCCAAAATTAGGTCAAGGATATGGAGTTGATCAACCAAGGAGGGGCTTGACCCAATTAGGAAAAATAAAAGGATCAAAGTACAAATTTTCTTTTGAGATTTGAATGCAATGATCCTAATGAGGTCACTAACCCAAAATCAACCTAGGGCAAGAAATGGTCTTGTGGCTAGGGCTTGATGTATCTCCGGATTCCACTGTCAGAATTGCTCGAAATTTAGAAGACCTCTTTTGAAAACTACAGTGCAATAGTGGACCAATTTTCAAGGGTTTTGGATGGCTACAAATTATTTCGTGTGATGCCCTAGGAGACCTTTTGGGGCTACACCTAGAATTGGAAGAAATGAAGAAAAGAAATGTTATTTTGACCACCAAGGGGATACGAGGATAAGTGCCTTATTACTAGGGCTTAATGGAGTCAATATACACATAGATCACAAAATTTCGTGAAATAAGGGGCCCTAATTGATCTTTGCTAGCCTCTCCAAAGGCAGTGACTAGATCGATTCATATTTATACTTCAAATTTGCGAAGGAGACAAAGTTTCAAGGTCTTTAACCTGATAGGTGCCTCTAGGAACATTCGCCCAATCCCTCAAAGGTCAACACATGCATTTCATCACTTATTAAGATCCCAGAAGAATTTTACATTACATTTAACCCATACAAGAATAAAGATAACAACATACATGCAATTATCCAGTAAGATAACAAGAATAACATCAAAATTTCAACTTACATGAGAGAGAGAGAGTACCCATTTATCAACTTCGCATTAGAGAAGCTCCAAAGACAATAGCGAAATCCAAACATCATAGTGCGTAAAAAAGCTCCAAAAATTTATCCCATCAAAAAGTGTGAAAATCTCATAAGAGATACTAATCCAATCCAAGTGATGATGATCAAAATAAATCACCTCACTTTTATTTATACAACCACTAATGAGTTCAATTTTCCTAATTTGGCCTAATTGAGCCCCAAATAATAAAATAATGTGCAATAATAACATCCCTTGGTAGCAAGCCCACCAAGATATCTTAATAACATAATAACAAGCCTCTCAAGAGGGTAGAATGATCAATAAAGTGAGTCGTTGGGCCTCTGAGGGGGCCTAATGAAATCCATAGTGTGACATGATGTGAGAATGGACCTCAAACATGCTAGACAAGGGATTGGCACCTTGTTCTCCAAGTAAATCCTTATGGTACCCCCAAGTGGGTGTGAGGGGTACAAGGACATCCTCATGGGTCTCCAAGTGTATCGAAAATGCCTGTAAACCATCTGTAAGGGCTAGGATGACAACATAAGCCCTGGTACATCCTCACCTAGACCCCGGAACATCTGCCAAGTGTATGGTGCAAGTGTGTAGTCGGTTGGGCATGGTGAACCAGGTGCATCATCCTCACCCAAAAGGTGGAACACGATAAATCAATGAGTGGTGTTGGGAATCAATGAAGTACTCTTTGCTATGGTGGAGGCCGACGGCTCTCAACGCTCACCCTAAAAGTTCCAATGTGGCCCTCTAGAGGGCTGGGACCCCGTAAAGGGTGACCAGGCCCAAAATGAAGACCCACCTGCAATCTTGCATAAGATCCAATGCATCCCCTTGCCCTCCAATACAACAAATAATTAGAATAATCAAGTAAAAGAGCTTACAATTCATGGAATCAATGGGGCACTTCATGGTGGCATGCCCTTCCATACTGGGCTTTGGCATGTACAAGTGTCTCCAAGCTCAATAAGGGGTTAATCAAGGACGTTATTAGGTGGCTTCAACCTTTAAATTGGGCAACATTTCCATCGTACGTCCCTCAAGTTGTGGTAGGTGGCAAATGATATAGTAATAGAACAGAGTGGGGATCAAAGGATTCATCCAGACCACATGCCATGGTATAAGGGAAGCTATAATAAGGGAAGCCCACACCTGGGTATATGAGCGTAGGAGGATGCAAATCATCGTACATGACTTACCTCAGCCTTTGTTTTTCCACCCTCCTTCATATGCCTTTTCCTTTGATTGAGTTTTCTTCATAACTGCTCGGGGCCCAAGGGATGAGATCATGATATGTAGTATATGGCAGTGGATACCTCCTTAAGGCAGGTGTTGGAAATACTGAGAGGGGGGTGAATCAGTATTCCTTAGAAATTAGCACTTTTAAATATTTTCAGAGCATTAGTTAATCTTCAATTATTATTAATGTTTATGCAGTAATAACAGTAAATAAAATAACACAGTAGGCACAAGAATTTTAGGTGGAAAACCCCCTCGGGTCAAAAACCACCAAACATTTTTCTAATAAATTCTTTAATCTTCAACCCCAACTGAAATGAAAGCAACAACTTCCTAGAATTCTAGAAAAACATTCTTCTCCAGCTCCCACTGGAAGGACGCCCCAACGCCCTAGTTTCTTCAGTAATCAACTGAATGGATGCCCCAACACCCTAGTGAGCCACAACTCGCCCTAGCACCACCCTACCACCCTGAAGTGTTTACAGGCCCCAACCTATAGGTGACTTCATTCACCTACCTAGCACCACCCTACCACCCTATAAAGACAAAAATTAAATACAAAAGTGTGGACTCCCATACCAGGGACAATGATCCATGATACAATATGATTTACAATGATTTTGACCGAACACCCAATCACACTATGACCTGCAACCCAACCATGACATCATCCCAACAGAGACTCCTATACCTCCCAATAATGCCTTTTCGACTCTAGGAAGATTGACTCTTTTACAATAATGACTCTTCCAATGATCATACTTTTACAAATGACTCTTTTACAAATTTACAATGATGACTCTTTGCCTTGACACTTCTTCACAATATACAGATGGTTGTCATGTCTCCAAAGGATGTCTAGTTGCAATGCTTCCTTTGATTTGATACTTCTGCTCTTGAATTCTTGCTTGAAGTTGTACTTGAATCTTCTTCTACCTTCATGCAAAATTTTCCCAAAGAAACCAATTCCAAAACAAAACAAAATACCCTTAACTTACCTCTGCCTGCAAAACACATGTATGTGCATAATAATGAATAAATACAGATTAAAATTACAATGTGTAACTGAAGTGTGCTTGTCACTTTTGTTGTTGACATGTTGCAACAGTAGACAAAGATGTAGGAATTTACAGGGTAAGTTCCTCAGATAGAACACCAAAGGACACCGCTCACAAACAAATCACAGATCAATACACCAATATTCTTGACATGGTTAAAACCCTCAAAGAGGGAAACAATGCACGGCCTGAGCCAACGCGGCCAATTCAGTGAATTTATTAATAAAAGAATGAAAATTTACATAAGCTTCTCTCATGAATAGTGACCTTACAAATGACCCTCCATGCTCTTTAAATAGAGATCATGGACCAATCGAGTGTTAAGCCACGGATCAAGTGTCGGTAATACCGAAGAAAGAATGAACCGTCAGATCACTTCATGTCTAGAACATATTGTGACCATCGATTGTAAGTTACAAAAGTACATAGTAAAGAAAACTATATACTAGCCATGTTATACTTAACTATTTCCTATGTGTCGGAATATCCTAACATCCCCCCTTAAGAACAACTTGGGATAGGATTGAAGGATGTACAAATATGACACCATAGGAGAAGGAAGGAGGCATTCCGCATTAGAGCCTATCCCCCCTTAGTGACAACTTCCTGAACTCCAACCATAAATCAAAGTTCAGTAAACTTCGCCTCTGTGAGAGCCTTTGTAAATATGTCTGCAACTTGATCATCGGTTGAACAATATTGCACTTCAAGAACATGGTCATGAATGAGATTTATGATGAAGTGCATGTGTAGTTCAATGTGTTTGTTGCATTGATGTTGGACTAGATCTTTGCATAGTTGAATGGCACTTTGATTATCACACCAAAGTGTAGTCGAATGTTGTTGTTGAAAGCCAAACTCTGACAAGATCTGACGAAGCCACAGGGCTTCCTTACTAGCTTCTACGGCGCCATGATACTCTACTTCTGCTGAAGAAAGAGAAATGGCACTTTGTTTCTTGCAAGACCATGTAATAGGTCCAGAACCAATAGTGAAGACATAACCTGGAGTAGACTTTCGATCATCACGGTCACCAGCCCAATCGGAATCAGTGAAACCAACCAAATAGAGGAGATGCTTCTGCACTGTAATGAATCCCAAATTGAACTGTATCTCGAACATAACGAAGTATTCTTTTATCTTCTTTCCAATGATTTTCATGTGGTTTTTGCATAAACCGAGCAATAAGGCCAACAACAAAGGAAAGGTCAAGACGGGTATGGGTCAAATTCAAAAGTTTTCCTACAAGATGACGATATAAGGTAGCATCAACTTCAGGGGAACTACAAGTGGCTGAAAGTTTGGCTCCAGACTAAAAGGGAGAAGAGGTTGGCTTACATTCTTCCATGTGAAAGTGGAGTAGAAGATCACAAGCATACTTGGACTGGGAAAGGGAAATACCTTCCTTGGATTGCAAAACTTGAAGACCAAGAAAATAATGCAAGTGTCCTAACTCTGTCATTTCAAACTTCTTTTTAAGGCTGGACTTCACATGGTTTATAAGGTTGGGATCACTATCAGTAAGGATAAGATCATCAACATAAAGAACAAGAATGATAAGAGACTTACTCACTTTCTTGGTGTAGACAGTATTGTCAGAATGACACCTAGAAAAGCTAGTATCTAAAAGAAAACAATCCATTTTGGCATACCAAGCCCGAGGGGCTTGCTTGAGACCATAAAGGGATTTATTAAGCCAACATACAAGGCTGGAGTCTGTCTGTATAAAGCCAGTAGGTTGTTCCATATAGATTTCTTCATGCAAGTCCCCATGCAAGAAGGCAGATTTAACATCCATCCGATGGACTTCCCATTGGAAAGAGGCAGCAAGGGAAAGAAAAAGGCGGATAGAGTTCATTTTGGCATCAGGGGAGAAGGTTTCAGTATAGTCAATGCCTTCAACTTGTGAAAAACCCTTAGCAACAAGACGAGCTTTATGTTTATCAACTTTTCCATCTGCTCCATACCTGGTTCCGTAAACACATTTGCATCTAACAAGTTTTCGTCCTTTTGAAAGAGGAACAAGATCCCATGTATCATTTGCCAATAATGAACGATATTCTTCATTCATAGCCGCGTCCCAATCTGGATGGCCTAAAGCTTCTGCAAAGGTGCTAGGATCATAATTCGCTGAAGCTTGAGCTAGTAAAGAAGAGGCTCTACCAAACTGAGAATGTGTACATCGCTGATATGTAGGATCACCTGCAAGAGCACCTGCTGCATCCTGAGTAGCGTGGACCCATTTTGGAAGCTGAGGAGCTGAAGGAGGATCCTAAGAAGGTGGGGGAGGATTTTCATCCTCGCTGTCATCATCTGAAGAAGAAATATTTTCAGAAGTAAAAGGGATAGGGAAAGCTGGCACATCCACCGAACTAGACTCGTATGTCGATATATTTTCAACAAACTTTACATCTCTTCTAATGATAACATTTTGGGCTTAAGTGGAATAAGTCTATATCCTTTGACATCTTCAGAATATCCAACAAAAATACATTTTTCACTCTTAGGTTCTAAATCTTTATGTTTCTCATTTGCAATATGGGCCCATGCTTCACTTCCAAAAATACAAAAGTGACTTACATCTCATTTAATTGAGCTCCATGCTTCTTTTGGAGTGATATTATTTAAAACCTTAGTAGGAGTGTCATTTACTATGTAATTTGCACAGTTAATTGTTTCTACCCGAAAATTAACACTAAGTCCTTTAGATTGAAGCATACAATTAGTCATTTTCTTTAAGGTGTGATTCTTCCTTTCAACTACACCATTTTTTTGTGGACTATATGGAACAGTATGTTGCATTTGAATTCCATGCTCAGTGTAAAAGTTGATGAATTTGTTGTTAACATATTCGCCACCATTATCAGATCTTAGCTCAAGAATTTGATGTCCAAATTGTTTCTCAACAAAGGCCAAGAAAATGTTAAATACTTCACTCTTAAGTTTTAAGAAGTATACCCAAGTGCGTCTGGAGAAATCATCAATGAAAGTTAAGAAATACTTGTAGCCAGAGAATGAAACAACTGAAAGTGGACCACATAAATCACTATGCACAAGCTGTAAAGGGGTTGAGGCATGCCAAGAGGCACGTTTTTCAAAACTATCCCGATGATGTTTTCCGAGTACACATCCAGAACAAACACCATATCTGCAAGATACCATAGCAAGACCTGTCACCATATTTTCTTTACCTAGATTTTGAAGGAAGCGATAGTTTAAGTGACCAAATCGCTCATGCCAAAGTTTGCTCACTTCATCATTATGAGCAACAAATACCCATGGAAGAGTTGATTACCGAAAGTTGTTAAACTTATATAACCTTGTAGAATCATCAGCAATGTCAGTAGCTAAAATCTGTCTAGGATCTCTTAGGTCCTTAATTACAACATCGTGAGGTGAAAATTCAACGGTTTTACCTTCACCTGAATGAGTTATCTGATATATAGATAGGAGATTACAGGATAAGGCTGGAACACATAATACATCATTAAATTGACCATTGTCTAGATGAACAGTTCCAGTCCCGACAACACTAAGAGATATATTATCACCAACATATATATTTTTGGTGTTACAATCATTTAAAGAAGAAAACATGGCTTTGTTTTTGGCCATGTGATAAGAAGTTCCAGAATCAATGAGCCACTCACGAGAATGAGAAGAAGAAGATACATTTAATGCATAAACAGACTGAGATGCTTGACAACCACATGTAGAAAGTGTTATTCCTGAAGATGAAGTTGAAGTTGAAGTGGAAGAGTGCTCCAAATGGATGTTACGCTTCTTCATTGTTGCTTCCAAAGCTTCCATATTCTTAAAGCATTTGGATTCTAAGTGGCCATTTCGATTACAAAAGTTGCAATGTCTATCAGTCTTCTTCCCTTTGTTTTTATTTGCCTTATCATTTTGTTGAAATGATTTTTCATTTTGAGACTGAAATTGCTTAGGACCCTTGTTTGGTTTAGGACCATTCTTTTTAGGATATTGCTTCTTAGGATTCTTTGAATTCGGTTGTTGCTAGGCGGTTAAGGCTTTCTTCGAATAGTTTCCAAGATTAAGAAGACCAAGATATAAGAGTTTTTCTTGTTCTCTTATTAAAGAATCACAAAAGGCATCAAAGGAAGGGGACTTGTAATCTTGTCCTTGAGAAATGAAGGCTTCTCTAGTAGAATGGAAGGTGGAAACAAACACAGAGTAGGCTGGTCCCAACTTAGTCAGAATGGAATAGATAAGGCTACCGTCTTTTGTTTTAACCTTAATACCTTCCAAGAGAAGTCTAAGGGTCTTGAACTTGGACAAAAAATCTTCAATGGAAGAAAAATTATTTGGGTCCAACATAATCAACTCATTTTCGAGTTGATGTGCTCTAATTTCATTTTTAATTCCAAAAACTTTAGGATTTGTTTCATTGCTTCATTAGAGGTATCAAGTTTTGCGATATGGAATCTAAGGTCTGGAGAAATAGACATCCCTATCAACCCACCTCCTTGATCTTGCCTATTTTCCCATTTGGTTGCCTTATCTTCATCTTTACGTTTAGTTTCTTTGCCTGAGGCTATTCTGTAAAAATATTTACTTCTAAATAAATCCATAATGTAGGACCACCATTGGAAGTAGTTGGTGCTGTCAAGAATAACTTGTCATGGATTTTCTATTTTAACAAAAATTGAAGTTGTAGATGCTGAAACTAAGTGTTCCAATGGAAGATCTCGAAAAATTAGACCGATTCAAAAAAAAGGCTCTAAAAACAGCTTCAGGATGAAAAAGTTATGGCTTTTTGAAGAAACGTTGTTGATGATGTCGACAAAGTGCGTGAATGTGCAGAAGTGAATGATAATGTTATATTTTTATTTTTTTTTAAATCCCCTCCCTTTCCAAACTTAATCTAATTAGCTCACTTTAAAAAAAATTATGTGACCCACTTTTATAAATAAGTGAAAGTCACTTTTACAATGGTACTTTATGAGCTACCCACTAAATTGTAACTTAAATAAAAGATAAAGAGACTTCAGAATTATAAGTGACTCACTTTTTATAATGGGTGAAAACACTTTTACATAAAGTAACTTTAAAACATAAGTTACATGTGTTTTTTGAAAAAATAACTCAACAAAACAAAAGACTTGAACTCAAGACCTCTATTCTCATAAAGTAACTTTGGACCAAGTGAGCTAGTTTAAAAGGTTAGTAATTTTTGGAAGGTTAGTAATTTTTTTTTTGTTTTTTTTTTAAGTCACTAAAGCTTTGGGGTGCATGCTTACTTGAAAAAGTTTTTTTCTCCTACAAAACAAAAAACCACACAACCCAACACAAACATACAAAAAAACCAAACCTTATGACTTGAAGTTAACTTTCACCACCACATACATATTTTCCTCAATGTTTCTGATTTTCCAGGATCACACTAAGGCGCGGCGGAAAGAGCATACGCATGAGAAAAATCATTTATTTATGTTTCTGATTTGCGCAGATCACACAGAGTCGCAGAGCAAAGAGCATATGCAAAAATGAAAGGTATAGATCCGGTAATAAAAAAAACTCAAAGCTAAATAAACCGAAATAAATAGAGAGATGAATAACAAACACTGCAAATAAAGACTATATACCTCCAGATCTTAAAAATGACCTAGCTAGGGCTACCGAAAACCTTTTCACGTGAAACGAAAGGGGTTCCTCACTGAAACAGATGCTCCTAGCACAATAGAGCAGTCATCTCAGCCCGAAAGAGGTCAGAAACAGTAGATCTAGGACACAACAGTCGGATGCAGTTCTACCAGCTTCGGATTTGGATCACCAACGGATGCAGCCCTCAAATAGCTCTGATACCATGTAGGGATTTATAGGGTAAGTTCCTCAGATAGAACACCAAAAAACACCGCTCACAAACAGATCACAAATCAATACACCAGTATTCTTGACATGGTTAAAACCCTCAAAGAGGGAAACAGTCCACGGCCCGAGCCAACGTGGCCACTTCAAGCAATTTATTAATAAAAGAATGAAAATTTACATAAGCTTCTCTCATGAACGATCACCTTAGAAATGACCCTCCATGCTCTTTAAATAGAGATCATGGACCAATCGGGTGTTAAGCCACGGATCAAGTGTTGGTAATACCGAGGAGAGAATGAACTGTCAGATCACTTCATGTCTAGAACATATCGTCACCGTCGGATTGTAAGTTACAAAAGTACATAGTAAAGATACACACTTTACCTAAATCTATACTAGACCAAATTATACTTAACTCTTTCTTATGTGTCAGAATATCCTAACAAAAAACTCCCACTCTTGATATAGGTCTGGATTCTATGCAAGACTATATACAAAATTGACCTAAAGATATATACAATAAAAACTGATGACAGACCCTAGACTTGCGATGGACCAAGTTCTAAGTACAACAGCAGAGACCATTCTATCAACTATGAAAAGATAAGTAACATGAACTTACAACATCATATATATTTAACAGACTTGGTGTAGCATCAAGAATATGTAGCATCAAATGTGTAGTATCAAGAATAGGACATTTGAAATGTGGTATCAAAACTAACTGTGACATATAGAGACATAGAAATATAACTGAGACCGTGTATATACTTAAGTTGTCCTGCAAAAGCATATGTCAGAGATGATACTCATATTTCAAATATAAACACTAATCATACATACCTTGCTGTAGGAGACATACCCTTGATTGTTGATGTGTGGTCCTTACTGTAGTGATTCTTGAATGCATGCTTTTTCTTGCCTTCTAGGAGCTCGATATTGAATCTGTTGTATCTATGTAATTTTGGATCTCCAGGGTCTGAAATTTCGTCCTGTGGTAGCCCTCTGAATCTTCTTTCCAACCCCATAGGTCTAATCAAGATTGGATTCTTCAATAAAGAGTTATGTCCAATCTCCCACGATGACCAGATTATAGACTGGTTCAGTAGAGCAAACTTGTACGAAGTGCCACGTGTCAATGTTGCAATCTTCGGCCTTGAAAACGCTACTTAGCAAACTACAGTCCATCCTCTTTCTGTGATTATTTACGAAATTTGAATCCAATGCTCAAAGAGAAAGTTATGACGATTTTCCCAACGTCGCTTGTTTGACATGGAATTCAGGAGCCTGCAAAAACCCTAACATCCTCATATCATATCTCCGAAAATATAATGAACCAAGATCTGAAATTCAGTCACGAGGTTCATCATGATTTTAGCTCAAATGGGTTTTAATTTCAGCTTCTTAAGCTTCGCAGAAAAAGAGTTATAGCGAAAATTCCACAATGATCTGTTTGAAGCCACAAATTCTTTACTAGAGGAGGATATGAGGGTCATTATTTATATTAATGTCTTGAGTTGAGAGGGTCCTCAACAAGTGAATGTTGGAGGAATTTTAGGAGAAATTTTTTTTTATTAATTTTTAACTATTCAATGACCACAAACAATTATGAGTGCCATGCCACAACCCCATAGGGTTTTATCCCACTAACTAGGGTTACTAACTTCAAACATGAATATCTCTCAAACCGTGAAGAATTACTTGGCGTGCCATATATCAACGGAAACATCTCAACGAGTAGAATCCATCTAGAAGATCCTTGACTTAGAATAGAGTAGGTTGTCAAGTCAAAATTCCCATGCAAGATCGGGGTAGACCCTGGTGCTGCTTGGGTTGACATCAATGACAACCACTGATCAATAGTGGGGTGGTTCATCACCCACCAAGAATTGGGACAATCATGGGTTCCTTAATGATGAAGGGGGTTCATCTAGGGCCCATAGGAACCAGGGTGATGGCCATGGATAAAGGGTAATGCTCATGTTTGCCCTTTTCCCACATGCTAAATTTGTATGTCCCGACCATCTTTTTCATTTTGTGATACATTTCCTATTAAGAGTGGTCAATTATGCTTTTTCTTTTCTTTTTAGCTGCATCAACCTCTAGGGAATCGTTCAAAGCCTAACCCAAGGTGTGGACAAGGAGATGGGATGCTAACCCTATGTGGACCCAGTGGACACATGCGGACCCAGATGGGAAAGGAGATGAATGGGACTAGAATGAGTGGAAGGGAATGAAGTATATGGTGTCGAGAAGTGGGACCACGCAACCAAAATTGGGATTTCCCACGTAGTGCCAACTCTAAAGGTAATGGCCAGTAAAGGATATCCCATTGGTATAGGATACAAGGCTAACCACAAATTCGAGCAGTGGAGACAAGATTACAAACCTAGCCCACTCTTTCCACCGAATCCCCCCATCAATCCGTGTCCAAAAGTGCCCATGGCAAGTAAGGAAAATTACTCAACTATACCAATGGAAAGTCATACCTACGGGGTCGGGAGGCCCACCTTCAAACATACAATCATAACAAGTGGGTGAGGGACCACATAGTTGGCTCAGGTGGTGGAGATAATAGCACATCGAGCTATCTGGTGGCTACAAGGGGTTGTTGGCTGCTAGCTGAGGACCATCTAGGAGAAAAAATTTCTCCAATATACACTACCCGTAGGTGGTAGGTAACATCTGAGTCCCACTAGAACATGAGCTCTTGGAGAGGTGCATAAAGCTACTCAAACGGGAGGTCATGAGAACACTAGTAATATCTTGGTACTGTAGACCTGTTACCTACACATATCAAAGACCAAGCACATAGGGAAACATGTTTTTGTGGTGTCTTATGATCACCCATGCTTAGTATTAAGCCATAAAATCAACAAAAAGGTAAAATCCAATTGATCTAATATGAAAATATCACATGATGTTAGTTCTAATGAAAAAAATGAGCATGCAATGCATCCTACCAAAATATGCATGTTACATCACCCAAATACTAAGTGTAATCATAGACCCAATGTAACCAACATATCATCCATAAATATGAAAGCAACTGCCCTTTTGCTCACTCATGCAATAGAACCAAAGGCAGGGGTAGGAATGACAATGTGGAAGGTCACAAGGGCGGGAGGCGGGAAAATGAAGTGACCACACATGGAGTATCACAAGGAAAGAGGAAGCCAAGGGATGAAATTTTTTCCACGGGATCCTTTCTTCTAACCAAAAGATAGAGATATCAACAATTAAGCTCATGAACCTCTGATGGATAGCAACCTCAGGCATATCATCCCCATTATGGTCCCCATCATTAATGTCATGCTTTATGACCACCATAGGGTCATGACTAGGAGGAAAGGGAGACTGATGACAAGGGGAGACACAACAAGCAGGTTTCTCACGATAATCATATTTACAATCCTAAGGGTATGAGGGGGAAGGAGGGATACATCTGATGGATAGTTCTTCCTTAACATCATACCTAGGAGAGGAAAAGGGATCATCCATAATTGTGATAATGTGAGAATGGTCAAGGCGAGGGTTCCTGGATAATGTAGCTATGCTATTGGGATCCCGGGGAAGGTCAAGAAAAACAAGGCCTTTATCAGTGTCATCATTAGTGTCATAAATGGGGCCGCCTTTTCCAATGAACCCTCTTCATGCATGGGAAAACCATGATCCTCCCTTTCGATGGTGTGAGTAAGAATATCATCATGAGTAATGCCCTAGAGAAAAGGAGAATCAATTCCAACCTCATTTTCAGTGTCAGTATCATAAATAGGGTCGTAGTCAAAATTATGGTTTCCCACATCCCACTTTCCCTCATTAATGCATAAGAAGTCGAAAATGTCATCATCATAGGGAGCTACAATATTCATGCCTTCAAATCCCCTTTCCTGAATGAAAGTCTCCACTTCATCATGTTGATCCTCATGGACCTTGATGGGGCTTCTTGCACACATTTTGTCAAAGTTCTAAGGAAGCACTTATACCAAATTTTTCAAAGGATCAAGATCATCAACCATTAGCTTTTTGAGTCATTATAAACCCATTCTGCAAATTTATAATGTAAATGATGCTAGTAAAACCGTGTATGTATGTATCAACCTAGGTAAGCCTTCCTTATCCCTCTGTGACTTCCCTTCTTCCCTCTGCTCCCATTTATTCCCCTTGGCCTGCTTTCCCTTAGGTAGTAGCCCTCCATAGGTGTCACAGGCCTCTAGGAGGGCTTGGCCTTGGACCACGGGGCTAGTTAAACCCCTAGCGTTAGATGCAGCATCTAAGAGGATTTTTGCCCCTTCATTTAGCCCTCATTCCCCTCATCTCTGTCACTATTGGTAAGCATTTGATTTCTAGAATAAATTTTGTTGGGTTTTGCAGAGAATTTAGGCCACAATCTTGTTCTTATAGGAATCCATCCTACTGCATGGACTTTTGGCAAACAAGAGGGTCATCTTCTAGGGCAAAAGGCCTATAGGTTTGCACCATTTAACCCCCTTTTATCATTGTTTACCTACAATAGTATAATTTTATTCTAACAGTGATATTTAGCTCACCTAAATGATACAAACTCAGTTCACACATACTCTAACTCATTAAAATAAATCATTGCAAGAACTGGGTTTCCATTTGAGTTACTTGTTTCATGAGAATTTCTTACTGTCATAAGATCTCTTAAGTCTGATCATAACAGTGAATTAATTGTCTCTTCATAGTTTACATTTTGCATTTCAAGTGCTCTTAAGGAATTGAGTATTTTGGGCTTGTTTAATAGTCTTGGCTTTAGAATAATTCAAGAGTAGTCTATTGTTATCATTTTACTGTTGTCCTAATTGCTCAGTAATGTCGCTTGGTATCATAAGATCATAAGCAACTCTAATTGCTTTCATTGGTTCATGCTTTGTTGATAGTTTTCATTTGTGAAAAGGATTTGTTCTCATTATCTAATGTGTTATTGTGAAGAATATTATTGGCATTGATAAGAGCACTAACGTTTGTTGTCTCGTAAGCTCCATAATTTAAATTGTACACTAATAAGCTCACTCTTTAAAGCACTTTAATCTTTTGGGCATTGTTACTTGGGCATCTTGTGTTACATCACTTGTCTTTTGAGATTTAATTGTTTCAATGATTCTAATTGGCATTAAAGTGTCTTGTTCTAATTGTGTTTAAATAATATCATTGAATGCCTCTTGAGAAATTTATGATCTTGGCTAATTGAGAATCTGATTGGTAATTGTTGTGATATTTAAGATTTAAGGATTGGTGAATCGAATTTCATATCTCTTAATAATTGTCTTGAAGAGGAGAAATATTGGCTAAGAGTATTTACAATCTTATTGTCTCCTTTGGACAATCATCATTGGCATTTTCTATTGTCTCATTGCTAATTGTATAAGTGGATAAGTGCTCTTTCATTTATCTATTGTGGATCTTTGGTTATTGAGCATTTAGATATATTTTGTATCTTGTTGGCACTTGTGATATTGAGCACATTTCATCTTGTGTTAAGATCATCATTAATTTCTAATTAAGTACTCCTCGTCATAATACTTAACTTAAGCAATCTTAACCTAAGAATCACTCATAACCCTTGCACAAGCATTCTAAGTCTAGTTGCATTAATAACTTACCTCCAAGCATAAGCTTGGTTAATAGAAAGTAGGCAACCTTTCTCATCTTGCTTGAGGAGTCTAGCACCTCTTTGGTGGTTAACACGATGACCTTGCAATCCTCAAAGTCGAGACTGCACCGAAGGCATTGGATGGTTAAAGCCTAATAGAAGGTATTGTTAATCAATCCATTGCTTGCTTCCTATTGGCCTCTTTCCCACAACCTTCTCTAGAGACTAGCTTCAAAACATTTAAGGGAAAGGATACATCTAGAATAGGCATTAAATTAAAAGCAACCAATATTCTTGAATCACACGTATATCTTAGGATTTACATAGCATATAGTATAGTTAAGCATTCAAGCAACAATTTTCCATCCAGTTACTTGACATCTAATTAATAATAAGCAAGAAGTTGACTCCATAAGGCACTGGTCTTATATTCAAATCAAATTTAATCCTTAAGTCTTGCTAAATTAACCAAATAGCTTGGCCACTCAATCGTGTCTCTTGGACTCGTTGGTTGCCAACTTGTCCTCCATCTTCACATTTCCATAGGGACTACCCCCCATAGTTTGTTGTTGGTTGACAACTAAAACAGAGTGGGCGGGGATCAGAGTGATAGTTGGGCCCTGAGTCATTGTCACAGTGTTTGTACAATCTGAGCAACAACATTTTATGGTGTCGTTGTTAGGGACCATCTTATTCTTGGTGCCTCAACTACATCTTCTCAATCTTTCATCTTTCATCATTCCCTATCCTGTCAACACCACATTTTTTGGCACCATTGTGACATTTTCCTTATCTCTTTATCTTTTCATCACCTTATCCTTTGTCCTCTCACTAATCTTTTCATCTTCTCTATCCGCACCTTTAGCACCTGGGGATTCTGGTTGGTTTCTTGTTTGGGTGGCGACTCCACTTATTCATCCATTTTTTCTCAGACAAGAAGCCTTCCCTGATATCCATATGCTTCTCCCTGACTAACCTTTCGTTTTTTTCCTTTTGGATTTTGGAGTTAGATTCATGTTCAAGTGGCGAAACCACTTCTTTCATTTCTTATAAGAATTTTTGCTAGATGCTTGCTTTTTGTGGATCTCTTGTTATTTTTTAGCAAGGATCTCTCTCTCTGATATCCATTGGCTCCTTTCCCCTTTAAGCAAGTCATCATGGATGACTTGTCCGCCCCTTGTCATTTTACTAACATTCAAGGTTATCCTCGAGACCTTACAGAGAAAGAAGTTAACTAGATTAAAGCATTAACGGAAATCATTAAAAGTATGCTTGCTAATTTTAGAAGTCGAAATCACTGATATGGTAAAATCACCTAACTGACATTGAGAAGGCTCAGGAAAAGGTGCCACATCAAAGCATACCATATTGCAAAACTTGTGACCACTTTCATGATGAATCCACTTGTGCCATTGCAATCAAAATACGAGATAGTGGAAAGGCAGGAACAAGTGATCAAGGGGATATTATCAAGGAATTAACTCAAAGGCTTAGAGACATGCAATTCAGTCAAGCTCAGTTGATGAAAACTATGGAGCTTAATCAAGATAAATTAGTTGCAGATCACGCCAAGGAAATGAAATCCCTGCGCATCAAGTGGATGGCTATTCAAGAAAGGCATGTTGAAGAGTTAAGCTCCATAAAGGAAAATCATAACGAAATAAGCTCTATTTAGGACAAGGAAGTCAATCTTCAAAACTAATTATTAGCCATAGAAGAACAACATGTTGAGGAGCTGAAAACCATGGAAATTAATCATTCTAATCAGATGGCCACCATGCAAAGTTATTTGATCACCATGGAAACAAATCATAAGGAAGAAATGAATTCTATTCAAGTAAATCATGATAAAGTGATAAAGGACATGGAAATCGATTTTCAAAGCAAGTTGTTAGCTATAGAAGAAAAACATTATGAGGAGCTAAAGATCATGAAAATTAATCACTCCAATCAACTGGTCACCATAGAGGAAAAGTGTGCTCAAGAGATGGAGGCTATGATGTCCAATATGCAGAATCATTTGATTTCCATAAAAGTAGATAATGACAAAGTATTAAATGATATGGAAGCTGGTCAGTTATGTCTTCAAAATAAGTTGTTGACCATAGAAGACAACCATGCAAAAGAGGTTAATGCTATGAAAGATGAACATTCTAAGTAGATAGATGCAATGAGAATTGAAAATATCACTCTTTAGAATAAGCTGCAAAAAATGGAAAGATCGCAAGTGTAGGAATTCCAGCACAGATCAGATGATAAAAGAAACAAAGAGCTTTCAGCAGATCATGAGCCTCCCAGTTCGCCAAAGCGATTCTCATCTCATTGCGAAAAGGTCACTTGTCCCATTCAAGACAAGTCAGCTAGAACTACCATGGTTGAGAAGGAAATTTTGAAAGATCAAGCTTATGTGTCTCCGTTGACAAAATATATCTAGAATAAAGTTGGGCATGCCTCAAATTTTTCATCCAAGCAGTTCCAAGATCAAGATAGAAAATCTATGTTGGTCCCATTATTAACATCACTGCCTGCTGGAAACAAAAATAATAAGCAGAAAGGAAGAAGGAAAAGGTTTGATGCATCTGATGGCCGAGAGGAGCTCGATATTTAGATAAGTCAAAGTCCTAACATTTTCAGAATTCAGCATGGCACATCCGAGAAGCAGCCCACATATATACCTGAAAGTCGGTAGATGCTCAGTATGCACTATGTTGAACACAGTTGATGCCATGGGGCATCTTTTGTATAGTATCTCTAACCCTATTCCTTTTCATTTATGTCATTATTTAGTTTTATTTTATGCACTTATGTTTTATGCCTTTGAATTTCAATTTGTGAAGATTTCTTTTATTCCAGCGGATTTACTATATATGCATGATGATTTCGATTTTGAATGGATACATATTTGATGGACTTTCGTTTTCTTGGATACAAGAATTTGGGATTCTCACGTTACTTCATGGAAGCAATGTGTCCCCATATGAAGCTAGATGTTGCACACATTTTTTTAAAGTTCTAAGGAAGTAGTTGTACAAAATTTTTAAAAGGATCAAGATCATTAGCCATCAGCTTTTTGAGTCATTGTAAACCCATTCTGTAAATTTATAATCTACATGATGTTAGTAAGACCGTGTATGTATGTAACAACCTAGGTAAGCCTATTATTTAGGCGACGAATTTCATCCTAGGAGGTTTTTCATCTCACTGATTATTTGTGTTTCTAAACATGGATGATCAATAGAGTTTTTCCCTCCAGCTTCACTCCAAAGCTAGGGTGGAATTTATCATCAAAACCTTGGGTGAGTCCTAGTGTTTTAGTCGAATCTTCTGTAAAAGTGATTTGAGAATAATTTAAACTAATTGGTTAAATTATTTTATTACAAATCACTTGGTCTACTATATCATATTGTGTCGTAGAATTGGGTAAATATTTTGAGGGTCTATAACGAACGGGCATTCCCCCTTTGAGGGTTGAATTTGTAAAATCTTACGTAAAAAATATCTTAGTGAATGGTCCCTCATACTTAGACACCATGACTAAAGTATTTGAGGGTGGAAATATAATTAATCCCTTAAGTGTCAATTAATTAATTTTTCTGAAAAACAAAAAAAAACAAAAATCCTAATCTAGAAAATTAATTAATTAGCGGAATTGGTTGAGTTTCTGGAAGGAATGGAGATGGCTCTGCGACCTCAGGACTCTAGCTCCTCGCTACATTCAGTTAGGGCTCTTTCAGCTCGTGATTGTGGTTAGGACCTATTGTAGCGGCTACAACCACCCTCCAAAAGTTTTCCTTAGCCTGTTTTGGAGCCTCCCTACCAACCTTCACAGCAGCTTGCCTTGCTTCGTCAAGTCCTCAAGCTTCAGTGTCTTTCTTGCTCAAAGGCAGCCTGTCGATCACAGTTTGATCTTTTCCCTTCACAGGCTGCTCACCCGGACTTGGTCCAGTTGCAGGCTAAGCAGCTTCCCCTTGAAAATTGCACATTTCTGGAGGGCAACCAGCCTTCCCTCTAGAAATTGTGCAATCCTCTCTAACAGCCTGCTGGGCTCCAAGATTGTGCAATCCTGCCAACCAACCCTCCCAGCAAGATTTGCGCAAATTTTCCAGCAGCAAGCTGTTTAGCCCGGGATTTGCACAAATTTGGGCAGCGATCAGTTGCTCTGCCCAGAAATTGTGCAAATCTCTTGGGCAGCCAGCCCAGCTCCCAGCCAGAAATGCGCATTTTTCTCCAACATTCGATCAGTCTCTTGCATGTGCAGCTGAAGTTGTCAGTTCCCTCCGGGACTGAGCAAAACAAATTTGCATGCATGGGCTGCTTCTTCCAAGACAACATGCAAAGGAATCCCTTGTTCCAGGGATCTATGTTTAGCAGTTGGAGGTTACATGCAAGGAGCAATTTCGAAACCTCCCACCAGGTGTCACTTCTCCTAGATTCGTGGCATGCACGTCACAACCTCGATGTGTTCAAAACTCATCAACCGGATACTGCAGAGCCCATTCCTCGCATCAACCTTGCAGCTCTGACATCCCACATCACATCTAGGAGCAGTCGGCACATTCAGCTCAGCTGTTTTGGGGTAATCCTACTTCCCGTGCCTTGTGCTACATTTCTGTCACTTTTTGTGTTTTCGCTTGTGTGAGTATTGTTTGTTTTATTTCTTTGGACGCTTGTTGTCGTTGACATGTATTCTAGTTTGTCCTGGCTTTGTTCAGTTTTCGTTGCTATCTCACTGTTGTCGCATGCATGAAAATGTTTTGCACGGACGTTCGCCCAACCGCCAAACTGCCTCACCCACATGCATGTTGATCTGTTCACTGAATCGTTCATTCATGTTTTGCATGCATTGGCAATCACTTCTGCTATCACTTAGTGTCGCCATGCATTTCATCGACTTGCTTTCAGTTTCCCGTCGATGAGTCGGGCCAACCTTGGGCTGGTCTCTGCCTTCACCAAGGCTGCATTGCGCAATCTGGAGAAGGAAGGCTCACCTTCCTCTCCAGATTTGTGCATTCTGACCCAGCACTGACCTCCTGGACTGAATTGTGCATTTATGGAGGTCAGTTGCTGCTTGGCCCAAGAAATTGTGCAAATTTGTCCCTGGGCCAGCAGTCCTTCCCAGCTGGAATTGCGCATTGCGCAATCCCAGTAGTCAGTAGCCAGACTGGATTGTGCATTGCGCAGTTCCAGCAGTCAGTCAGTCTCCCAGTAGCCCGAACTGTGCCTTGTGCAGTCTTGGCAATCAGTCTCCCGACCTCCCGGTCAAAATTGTGCAACCTTCATGATCATTCACCCAGGTATGTTGCAAGTCAGTTCTCATGTTCATTTTGGTTTTCGACTGACAGATTGCTTGCTATGAGTGTTTCCATGTCTCCAGGTATCACAGGTGTTCATCTGCCTCTCAGCAGTACAGGTACAATGGTTTCTAAGAGAGCAGAGATGAAGACACCGTTTAGAGCACGCTTGGGGATGCAATCGATCAAGTGTCCATGGGCTTACCTACTCACGAAGACATCAAGTTCTTCGTGGACAAGGACATCAAGCAACAGCATCACAGCGAGCAGCATCATGAACAACAACTGAAGGCAGCATACCAAATGCAACGAATGCAAGAGGAAGGTTGTTCACAACATAGAGGCGGAGCAAAGTTGCAAGATCAACCAGACCCACTGATAATGAAAGCAACTTTGGAGACTCAAGCTATGAAGTGACGACGCGACATGAAGATCGTGCGAAGGCAAAAGATGGAAGAAAGAAGGAGTCACATGTGCTAAAGCAACAACTCAGGAAGAACATGAAGCTGCACAAACAGACAAATGAGTTGCAACAGGAACAGGGACAACAATGGGCATAACATGCACTCACGGATGAAGCTGCACCCATACAAGTTAAGGATCCATCCTAGCAGCTGACATAAAGCAGACACGGTGAACAGTGTTGTTGATCGGATGCAAGGGATTCAGCAGCATGCATGTCGTTGAGCACACACATACAATCCAACCCATTCAACACACTCACCAAGGCAAAGATAAGAAGCAAGTCCAACTGGGGTTGAACATGTACTTCGGCAAGTTGATGCGCATGACCACCAGCACACACTTGAAGATCAGCACGGACACTATGCATCAGTGTGTTTCCAGTTCAACCATACCCAAGAAGACCATGCGCATGTTAGCAGACGATTTGGATGAAGGGGTCAAACCAATGCACCAGTTGCAATGGAGGCAAGAGTTTGCTTCAGCAAGATGTCACCATGAGGTGCATGCACACCATCACGGATGACCAAGCTTAGCATCATCTCACCACCTTCACCATCACAAGCATTTCATAGAGTTGGTCTCACCACAGCGGACCGAGTGTCAGTGATATCTTGCTTGGCTTGCCTCAAGCCATGTTGTCTCACATGAGTACATGTGCATTGTAACGTTGAGTCATGTCAAGTGTAAGTCAAGTGTCCATAGTTGTATGTAACAGTCAGAGAGAAGGTGAAGAGTCATGAGGGTAGTTGAACTATCACAAAGGGGAATGTGAAGGGTCACCCCACCCTTTGCTATAAATAGTCCCTCATAACTCATTGTATAGGCTTTTGGTCAGCCAAGCTTCTACTAAGACTATCTTGAATAAAGCTTGGATATTATTGTAATGCGCCTTGGCTTCTCCACTGCACTGAGCTATTACATCTCTTTGGAGGAGCAAGCAAATGTGGCTGTAATGTTCCACTGTCGGGGCTAGCAGATTTACATGGTGTATTGTATGATTGTGACTTACACTTATTTAATAACAAGAGCCAACACATTTTCATGCATATGTTGTTATTGTAGTTGAACTCCTCCGATTGCCTTAATGATATATGTTGTTTAACTTACGTACTTGTATATGAACTGATTTGCATGCAATTATATGAATCTTGTCGTTAATGTGTTGCATATGTTGTTAATTTTGTCACTGTCCGTGTCGACTGCTCTGCCAGACATCAAACAAACCTTTCTTATGAACCTTGCTATATCAACCATCACACTCATCTCAGACTGATCCGTGAGTGTTGTTCGTGTTATCTTACCTTGTATGTTGTGACTTCCGCATCCGAGTGGACTGCTCCGCCGGAAGCAATGCATGTCCTTTGTGTGGTGTTTTCCTAGCTGAGTTGGGACTGATCCCTTTCAGCCTGGAACTCACCTTCACCTTCATCTCCTTTCAAAGTGTTGGAACCTCTCGTCCGCATTCCTTAACTCTCTGCGTCAGTCACACCCTTGCTACTGACAAAGTTATGTTACATGCCTCTGTGCGACATTGCGGCCAAGGCATTACCTTAAGACCCACTGCTGGGACTCCTACACCAAATGATCTGAGGTCTAATTGGGACTTCTTACCGAGGAGATCCCCTTGACATGTTGGTGGGTCCAGCACGGTCAACATTTATGGCGCTAGAAGGAGGGTTTGATGACAAGCAGTGTCCTCTCATCCAATTTTGAACTTTTGCATATCTTTCATGGAGTCTTGCATTATTCTTCCCGCAAGGTGTTTTTCGAACCGTGAAGATGTCTCCATCTCGGGGAAGCTTTTCAATCTCTTGTCCACTCACACATATGAGGGTGAAGGTGAAGTGGCCTGGCCTGAGCACTTACATAAATTCCTTTCCATGATTTATGAGGAAGATCAGTTTACTGACGAACAGGCTGGGTTTCTGCTCGCATACACACTTCGTGAATCTCCATTTCGTTGGGTGCTCAGCCTACCGGCTGACACCGTGCACTCATGTGAGCACTTCTGTGATCTTACTGAAGACATGTTCTATCATTTTGATCCAGACCATCTTGACCGAAAACTATTACAACAACGGAGGGCTCCGCATGAATCCATTATTTATTTTTGGCAGCGCTTCCGTGACTTGTAGTTTCAGGCTCCGAGGAGCCAGATGAAGTTCGCTTATCTCTGGGACTGGTTCGAGTATTGTCTTAAGAAATTTTCCCGTCCCAAGAGGAATCTTGATGTCAAGCCTCGCTCAACCTTCTTCGTTGATGGAACTACACAATCCCATGTGGGAGCAGGCACTGTCTCAACGGACTGTCCACCTCCCTCTCATTCAATAGTTCCACCATCGCCCAGTGATGCTGAGGATCATGTTCGCACATCTGTTCATCCTTCACACCCTCCCAACATCACTCCACTCAATTTTCGCGCAAAGTTGGTTGTGAGTCCTTTGAGTTCCCATATGCATTCTTTTCTTCGACCTCCGTCTTTGCACTCAGGTGTTCCTCCGGATGATGTTGTCTTGTGTTCGTCCATTCTGGACTCTTCACTTGTTGTGAACAAGGAACAACCCATTGATGGAGTTAGTGTTGCACAACCAACATGCATTGTCATTCATGAAGAGTATGAGTGGGAGCTTGAACATCAACACTCGACGAAGGATGACTCCCTTTTGTCCGAGCCCCCTTCGTGCTTTCCTAGCTTCTTTGGTGAACCTTTCATCCATGATTTTTCATGTGCCTTCATCCACGGATGCACCCATTGTTGATCACTCGCGGGACTCACCGGATGCTAGTCCATCATTCGACAACGAAGAGGACAAGTTATTCATTAAAGATCCACTTCATCCTTCATCTGTCTTTCCCAGAAACACAGAGAATGATTTCATTCGCTTTTCATCTACCCCTCTGTTTGATTCATCTAGTCATGAGGATGCCAAAGAATTCATTGATTTTTTTGATCGTGGCGATCGTGATCCATTTGCTTCCGATGAATCTATCGAAGTTGATCTTTTGAAGTCACCGGTTTATGATGATCTACCTATTGATGAAGTTGAGACACCCAAGATTGTCGACGCACTTCAGCCCGAGCTGATGGTTATGTCAGGCCCTCGCTCTCTTGGGATTAGTCTCACTTCCGATCATGAAACTGTTCAATCACCCAAGGCTCCTCATCACTTGTCTGTATGCATTGAAGATCCATCTCACTCATAGATCACACTTCCTCCACTCGAACTGCACGATCCCATTGCTCATGCATTGGAGAAGTCTTCAAGCACTCGTGCATAACGCAAATTATCTTTGTTTCTTTTGCTTGCTTGCATGTCACAGTCAAAAGTGTGCTTGTGCTTCAAAGTTGCACGTAGTGTCACACAACACCATGATAAGTCCACGGACTGTTTGTCATGCACATGCACTCACTTATGTCCCGTGGGCACTTTGAAACACAAAGTGTGGTTGTCTTCATTGCTATATCTTTCTTGTTTGTTGGTCCGCACGGCTGGGTTACTCGCGAACTAATCCTTCACCAACATGGGTCTACCAATGCGCTGGTGGCTGCATTGGAAGTATCACTTCACGTGATCAGGCCCATGCACCGTTAGTGTAGGAGAAGGAGTAATGTTTGCTTTGAGTTGTTTGTTTGCATGTTTATTTTCTTACATGCTTTGTTTGCTTGTTTGCTTGCTTGCTTGTTTGTTTACTCGCTTTGCTTTCATTTTTGCTTCTGCTCTTTCTTTGCTTTTTTTATTGTTAGTTTGTTCGCTTGTTTCGCTTGTAGGTTAATTTTTATGTCACCATGTGTGACTCATGAAACGAGCTGGGCGAAGTACAAGAGGGTTTGTACAGCTATCACTACTTGGTTATCTGTTATCTTGCCTCTGTATGAAGAACTTGTTACTTTCAGTCCATGATACGTTGAAGGAAAATACGTATTGTTCAAAGTGAACCTTGGTGAAAACAAAACACTTGTGCACTAACTAGTGTCACCTTCTCTAGTCGGTTGTTTTTTGGGTTAGCCCTTGTCATCCCAGTCAAGTAGAGTAAGGTGAGGGGGAAAACCTTCACAGGCACGTCAGAGATATAATAAACTACTTCTCTGCTGGAACAACCTCTTCTGCTCTCAATAAGTCGAGATCCCTCTTCCGCCTCTAAAATGAATAAGTGCTATGCACAGTGAAAATGAAAAAAAATGAAAAATGAATAAGGTGAAAGAAGAGAAAGGCTTCCTATGCAGGGAGGTGATGCAAGTAACTCCGTCGGGGTATTGACCAGCTCGTTGGTAGCGAAGACGGTTGTGTTCCTATGTGACTCCACCGGGGTACTGTCCAGGCCTGCTGACAGTGGAGCAATACCATAGATGAAACTAAGACTCTGACAATTATATTGCTTATACACCTATATACCCCTCAACCCCAATCAAAAAAAATGTGTGGCCTTGGCTTGGAATGTGTGTCAATTGACCAAAACTCTGGCAGATGCTACATCTTACAATCAAACTAGTGTGAAGCCAAGATGAGCTGAGAGCTAAACAATACTTCCGAAGGTGTTAGACTTGCTTTTCATGAACAAGGTACATTCAGAGAGCTGGAGTTCTACCTGTGTGTTGCCAAGTGTTGTAGTGGCTACAAACACCCTCCAAAATTTTGCCTTAGCCAGTTTTGGAGCCTCCCTACCAACCTTCACAGCAACTTGCCTTGCTTCGTCAAGTCCTCAAGCTTCAGTGTCTTTCTTACTCAAAGGCAACCTGTCGATCACAGTTTGATATTTTCCCTTCACAAGTTGCTCACCCGAACTTGGTCTAGTTGCAAGTTGAGCAGCTTCCCCTTGAAAATTGCGCATTTTTGAAGTGCAACCAGCGTTCCCTCCAGAAATTGCACAATCCTCTCTGACAGCCTGCTGGGCTCCAGGATTGCGCAATCCTGCCAGCCAACCCTCCCAGCGGGATTTGTGCAAATTTTCCCAGCAACAAGTTGTTCAGCCTAGGATTTGCGCAAATCTGGGCAGCAGTCAGCTGCTTTGCCCAGAAAATGTGCAAATCTCCTCGACAGCTAGCCCAACTCCCAACCAGAAATGCACATTTTTATCCAGCAGTCAAGCAATCTCTTGCATGTGCAGCGGAGTTGACCGGTTCCCTACGGGACTGAGCAAAACAGACTTGCATGCATGGGTTGCTTCTTCCAAGACAGCATGCAAAGGCATCCCTTGTTCCAGGGATCTATGTTTAGCAGTTGGAGGTTACATGCAAGGAGCAATTCTGAAACCTCCCACCAAGTGTCGCTTCCCCTAAATTCGTGGCATGCACGTCACAACCTCGATGTGATCAAAACTCATCAACCGGATGCTGCAAAGCTCATTCCTCACATCAACCTTTCCACTCTGATATCCCACATCACATCTAGAAGCAGTCGGCACATTCAGCTCAACTGTTTTGGGGTAAGAATACTTCCCATGCCTTGTGCTGCATTTCTGTCGCTTTTTGTGTTTCACTTGTGTGAGTACTATTTGCTTGAGTTCTTTGGACACTTGCTGTCGTTTACATGTATTCTAGCTTGTCCTAGATCTATTTCAGTTTTCGTTGCTATCTCACTGTTGTCGCATGCATGAAACTGTTTTGCACGGATGTTCGCCCAACCGGCGAACTGCCCCACCCACATGCATGTTGATCTGTTTACTGAATCGTTCATTCATGTTTTGCATGCACCGGAAATCACTTCTGCTATCACTTAGTGTCGCCATGCATTTCATCGACTTGCTTTCAGTTGCCCATCGACGAGTCGCACCAACCTTGGCCCGGTCTCTGCCTTCACCAAGGCTGCATTGCATAATCTAGAGAAGGAAGGCTCACCTTCCTCTCTAGATTTGTGCATCCTAGCCCAGCACTAGCCTCCTGAACTGAATTGCACATTTCTGGAGGTCAGTGGCTGCTTGACCCAAGAAATTGTGCAAATCTGTCCTTGGGCCAGTAATCCTTCCAAGCTGGAATTGTGCGTTGCGCAATCCCAATGGTCCTTCCCAGCTGGAATTGCACAATGCGCAATCCCAACAGTCCTTCTGAGCTGGAGTTGCGCATTGCGCAATCCCAGTAGTCCTTCCCAGTTGGAATTGCGCATTGCGCAATCCCAGCATTTAGCAGCCATACTGGATTTTTCATTGCGGAGTTCCAGCAGTCAGTCAATCTCCCAGCAGCTCGGATTGTGCCTTGTGCAGTCTTGGCAGCGGGTCTCCCGACCTCTCGGCCGAAATTAAGCAACCTTCATGATCATTCACCCAAGTATGTCACAAGTCAGTTCTCGTGTTCATTTTGGTTTTCGACTGATAGATTGCTTGCTATGAGTGTTTCCATGTCTCCAAGTATCACAAGTGTTCATCTGCCTCTCAGCAGTACAGGTACAATGGTTTCTAAGAGAGTAGAGACGAAGACACCGTTCAGAGCACGCTTGGGGATGTAGTCGATCAAGTGTCCATGGGCTTACCTACTCACGAAGACATCAAGTTGTTCATGGACAAGGACATCAAGCAGCAGCATCATAGCGAGCAGCATCATGAACAACAGTTGAAGGCAGCATACCGAATGCAGCAAATGCAACGAATGTAGCGAATGCAAGAGGAAGGTTGTAGACAAGATAGAGGTGGAGCAAAATTGCAAGATCAAGTAGATCATTGATAATGAAAGCAACTTTGGAGACTCAGGCTATGAAGTGATGGTGCGACATGAAGATCGGGTGAAGGCAGAAGATGGAACAAAAAAGGAGTTGCATGTGCTGAAGCAGCAACTCAAGAAGAACATGAAGTTGCACAAATAGACGAATGAGTTGCACCAGGAACAGGAACAACAGTGGACGCAACATGCACTCACGGATGACATTGCGCCCGTACAAGTTAAGGATCCATCTCAGCAGCTGACATAGAGTAGACACGGTGAGCAGTGTTGTTGATCGCATGCAAGGGATTCAGCAGCATGAATGTCGTTGACACACGCATGCAATCCAACCCATTCAACACACTCACCAAGGCAAAGATAAGAAGCAAGTCCAACTGGGGCTAAACATGTACTTCGGCAAGTTGATGCGCATGACCACCAGCACACACTTGAAGATTAGCACGGACACTATGCATCAGTGTGTTGTTGGTTCAATCATACCCAAAAATACCATGCACATGTTAGCAGACAAGTTGGATGAAGGGGTCGAACTAATGCACCAGTTGCGAAGGCAAGAGTTCGCTTCAGCAAGATGTCACCATGAGGTGCATGCACACCATCATGGACGGCCAAGCTTGGCATCAGTTCACCACCTTCACCATCACAAGCATGTCATAGAGTTGGTCTCACCACAGCGGACCGAGTGTCAGTGATTTCTTGCTTGGCTTGCTCAAGCCATGTTGTCTCACATGAGTACATGTGCATTGTAATGTTGAGTCATGTCAAGTGTAAGTCAAGTGTCCATAGTTGGACATAACAGTCATAGAGTAGGTGAAGAGTCATGAGGGTAGTTGAACTCTCACAAAGGAGAATGTCAAGGGTCACCCCACCCTTTGCTATAAATAGTCCCTCATAACTCATTATATAGGCTTTTGGTCAACCAAGCTTCTACTAAGACTATCTTGAAGAAGGCTTGGACAGTATTGTAACGCGCCTTGGCTTGTCCATTGCACGGATCTAGTACATCTCTTTAGAGGAGTGAGCAAATGTGGCTATAACATTCCACTGTTTGGGCTAGCAAATTTACATGGTGTATTGTATGATTGTGAATTACACTTCTTTAATAATAAGAGCCAACACATTTTGATGCATATGTTGTTATTGTAGTTGCACTGCTCGGTTGCCTTAATGATATATGTTGTTTAACTTACGTACTTGTATATGAACTTATTTGTGTGCAACTATATAAATCTTGTTGTTAATGTGTTGCATATGTTGTTAATGTTGTCACCATGCGTGTCGACTACTTTGTCGGACATCAGACATACCTTTCTCAAGAACCTTGCTATATCAACCGTCACACTCGTCTCGGACTGATCCGTGAGTGTTGTTCGCGTTATCTTACCTTGTATGTTATGACTGCTGCATTCGAGTGGACTGCTTCGCCGGAAGTTGTGCATGTATTTGTGTGGTGTGTTCCTAGCCGAGTTGGGATTGATCCCTTTCTATCTGGAACTCACCTTCACCTCCCTCTCCCTTCGAAGTGTTGGAACCTCTCGACCGCATTCCTTGACTCTCTGCATCAGTCACACCCTTGCTACTGACAGAGTTATCTTACTTGCCTCTGTTCAACTTCGCGGTCAAGGCATTACCTTACAACCCACTATTGGGACTCCTACACCAAACGGTTTGAGGTCTAATTGGGACTTCTTACTGGGGAGATCCCCTTGACATGTTGGTGGTTCCAACACCGTCAACAGGACCCTATTGTACCTCCATGTATGACTGCAACTCTCTGTTGGCATTGTCCATCTTCCATTATTCTAGCACCTGGGGTATACATCGACGTACTTGTCTGGGCAACTGTTAGTTGGCGCGAACATTGTGCGAATCTCCTATCGCTGTCTGTCAGCTGAGATGGAGGTTGATATGGTCGACTACTCCGAGGATCCTTTTGACTCTGTGCCTATCTGGACAGTTTCTCCAACACATCTGTCGGTTACTACATCTACCATCTCTCTATAGCTCCCTTCGACACTGGCAAGTGACCCTAGGGTTTTCTCAGCGTCTGTTTTTTCTCATCCCTATGCACTAGCTCAGAATTTTGTGTCGTCGGTCAGTCCTTCTTCATCATCTTTGTCAGTTCTCAACTCACTGGACACATCCTTTTACTTGTCGTGCTCCAACTATTCTCCACCCTCCCTGGCTTCCCTTCAGTTCCTCGCCTCCTGCTTGGACCCATCCACATCCTCTATTTCACCGGATCTCTCGGGTATACCCTCCTTTGTGGTACCATTCCTATCTAATCCACTAGATCTGGGTCTCCATTGCTTTCTCACATCGACTCCTTCTGCCCCCATCCCCCCTCCATAGGTTTCTATCCCTTACACATCAAGTCTTTTGGAGGCTCCTCCCTTCCGCTACCTGACCTGGGAGAAGGTTCTAGGGCTTGTATAGGACAGGATATTGCCTCTTATCACCCTATCATCCCCTCCTCTGGAAAATCGCCCCTAACTGTTAAGAAGTACAACGGAATCAAAGCCGAAAGCAAGAATATTTCGCTAACATTTGGTGACGACCTACAGATGGGAGATGTGCTCGACAACACTGATAGGGTTCTAGTTGGCCGGGTTCGGGGATGATCCTATATTGTCGCCCAACGCAGACAATGGATTTTTGAGATTTGGGGCCAAGTGCTTGAAGATCTTCCATCAGTGATTACTTTATCTCGCGAATGGTTCGGCCTCCGTTTCCAGCGCCCTGAATACATACCCTAGGTTTTATCTAAGTTTTGGCACATAGAGCTCGCTCTAGTCTTACTCAAGAGATGGAGTCCTCTTTTTGACCCAGAACGTGAGCATACGGGGGTTGGCCCAATCTGTGTTTCTTTGCCTAGTCTGAGGACATTTTTAAACGCATTGGCAATGCTCTGGGGACTTATTTGGACTATGATAAATCCTATATTGTCACTAGGAATATGGTTATGGCTCGCATCTTGGTACATTTGGATACGCGAGAAGGTTTGGAGGAAAACCTTCAAATTTAGTGAAGGAACACTTGCTGCTTACAGATACTCGATTATGAGGGGGTTCCCTATAGATGTCGTCGGTGCCATAAAATTGGGCATCTGTACAAGGGTTGTCCATTGCTTGCTTCTAATTCTACTTCTGTATCTCAGCCTGATCATAACGCAATGGATATTCCAACAGGATCACAAGACAAGAAACATGCAAAGGTTGTTTCTCGTCCCCCAAAGACATCTGCGCAGATGCATGCACCGAGCATGGAACCTGTTCACCCTCCCTCTCTCGCATCACTAGATCTTGTGCAGCTTCGGCTGGCATCACATCGGGTAATCCTCAGTCTACTCTCCCTATTTTTATTGCCTCTATTTTTGTATCTCAACTCTGTGAATCCATATTGCATTGCATCTTAGCACCTGCATTTGTCCACCCCCCCTCTTACATGCTCCCCGGTATACTCGCCCCCCCACATTTTCTAATACCCCTCTCATTATCCTTGTTGCCCCCCTCATTACACCCTCTTCTAAGACTTCAAATGATTCCCAACCAAGTCATCCTTACCTTCTTTGATCATTGGTCAGATCTTCATCCGATAAATGTTGCAGCATTGGTGTTGTCCCCCCTACCAAGTCCATCAAATTACTAGAGGCAGACATTCTGATATCTCGAAGGCTATCATCCAAGCTAGATTGGATGTAGCACATGGAAAACAACTACCCATTGATAAGGTCCTTAGAGCTTTGACCTCCCCCTCCCCTGGTTCTCCATGAAGTGGTTATCCAACAATTGTTGTGTGATGGCTAGTCCTGCTAAAAAACTAGCCTTTAGGAGACTATTTGAACTCGAGAAGGTGGACATCTTTTTCCTTTGGGAAACCCTTGCTCTCATTGATCAGATCATCCCTTCCCTTGAAGCACTTGTATCTGGTTGGTACTTTCATGCTCTTGATGTCTGAGGCCGCTCCAGAGGCATTGCTTTTGGTTATAACCCTTAGACTGTAAAGTTGCTCAATATTTGGGGGGGGCAAGATGGTATTATTGGGGCAGACATCTTTTCTTCTGATCTTAGGAGGGATTGGAGACTGATCAATGTCTATGGTCCATGCATTAATCGGGTTACATATTGGGTTAACCTTCTCAATACTTCATACAAGCAAGCTGATAACATCATCCTAGGGGGTGATCTTAATGTCTCCATTGGCCATGCGGAATATTGGGGACACAATGCCCATATTGATCCTCTATTTGATTCCATCAGTCTACTGTTGGAAGATCACCACTTTATTGATATTCCTATGAATCGGCTCCAACCTACCTGGCGTAATCGAAGGACTAGAGAGGCTATGCTTGCCAGAAGGCTGGACCATTTCCTTATCAAAGAATCTCTTCTAGGTCGATTATCCATGTATAGGCAATGGGTGGGATCAGGAGGTTTATCTGATCACTCTCCTATCTACCTTGAATTTGCAAGTGCATATCGCAAGCCAAAAGCCCCTTTTAAGTTCAACTCGACCTGGCTCAAGGATGAGGAGTATACCAAAATGGTCATTGATTATTGGAAAGCACTTCCCCCTACTCTTGGACAAACTCTCACTGAATCTTTTGCTAAAAAACTTCTCTGTCTCAAGCACAAAACAATCGACTGGGCCAGAGAAAAAAGAGTAAGGGACGATCACCTCCTTAATGATATTGAAATTGAACTTGCAAATCTAGTTGGTGCAGATGGTCAGGGTTTGAATCTGCTGAAGCAAAAGATCGTCTTATCAAACTTGAAGCAGAGAGGACTAGAATCCTAAAGGACAGAGAGGAAACCTAGAGACTTAGGAGTCAAGCCATTTGGCTTCAATCTGGGGATGATAGTACAAAATTTTATCATCAATTTGCAAATGGTCAATGGCCCATTAAAACTATCTGGAATTTGGAGGATGATTCTGTACACCGAGTACAATCATTCAATCAACTGGCTTCTCTCAGTACCTCTCATTTCAGTCGACTCTACAAAGCACCACAGGAAGCTACTCTTGTTGAGATTACCAAATTGGCAAGGTTGTTTCCCAGGTTTTTCAATCATGAAGTCACTGAGGATCTCGTCAAGTCAATATCTATGGGTGAATTGAAAGGCACTCCCAAATGGATCAAGAAAGACAAAAGCCCTGGACCAGACGGATGGCCGGTAGAATTTTATCTTGCCTTTTTTGAAGTTATTGGCAATGATCTTTTCCAGGTTATTGAAGAATGTCGGGTAAGTGGACATATGTATGATGCATTTAATTCAACCTTCATTGATCTCATACCCAAATCTGACTCCCCTCAGGCCTTCAATGACTTTAGGCCCATCTCTCTCTGCAATTGTATTTATAAGATCATAGCCAAGATTATTGCCAACTGCCTTAAACCTATTTTATTCGAGCATATCTCTCCAGAACAGTTTGCTTTCTTTAATCATCATCAAATTCACGAAGTTGTTGGTACTTCTTAGGAAGTCCTCTATTCCATCAAGATCAAGAGGCTTAAAGGTATGATCCTCAAGATTGATCTAGGAAAGGCATTTGATCGTACTAGCTGGCTTTACCTGAGAATGATTTTGATTCATTTAGGCTTTCCCTTAGCTTTCATCCAATGGATCATGTGTTGTATTACCAATGTTTCATATAGTGTACTTATCAATGGTTCTACCTCATCCTTATTTCATGCTGAGCGAGGCCTTAGACAAGGTTGTCCTCTCTCTCCCCTACTATTCTTGCTGGTCATGGAAGGCTTGAGTCGGTATATATCTGAGGAAAAGAGATAGGGAAGACTTCAAGGTATTAAAATCACCAATAGTTGCATCCTTACCCATCTTCTTTTTGTTGATGATGTCCTCATATTCCTCAATGGGTCGATTGGAGACACAACTACATTTTCTTCTATCCTCAGATATTTTTGTTTTACCACAAGCATGGAATGCAATCAACTTAAATTGACTCTGACTATTGTTAGTTTCTCCCTCAATGAAACACACACTGCTCATTAGTGATTTCCTTATACTATTCTCCCTTTTGATGATGGTCTTAAATATCAGGGATTTAGACTCAAGCCCATACAGTATAAGATAGTTGATTGGGTATGGCTTGTGGCAAAAATAGAAAGGCGACTGAATATCTGGCATCACAGATGGCTCTCTAGGGTTGGTCGACTCACGCTTATCAAATCTATATTGGAAGTTGCACTGGTGTACTAGATGTCCTTGACATGGATTCCAAGAGGCATATTGCATAGAATACAACAGTTGTGTTGCATATCCTTATGGAAAGGGAAACGAGAAGGCCATACATATGTTTGGCTAAGATGAGAACTCGTTGCTCTCCCAAAGAAATAGGGTGGATGGGGTATGAAAATTTTAGATGCCTTTCCTAAAGCACTAGCAACCAAAATGGGATGGCAAGTTCTTACTTCAAAGAATATATGGACTGAGGTGGCCATACAGAAGTATATTAATCCTCTCCATACCCTTGACTGGATCAGGCAACCAACTTGGAACAGAACAAATATATCTACTGTTTGGAGAGCGGTTCTAAACTCTTAATCATTCATCTGTTGATGCATTAACCTAGAGGATTGGTAACCTGGTTAGTATTGACATGGATCCATGGTCTGGATGTGGGAACGCATATCAGGTCCCACCTGAGCTACTACACTTCCTCTCGAACACAGGTATCACTATACTTGCCCAAATAGTTGATCAGGACTATTCCACTATCTTCTATCAAGCCTAGAAACCTACTGACCTATTGGGTATACCTAACATTTGGCACAATGATTGGAAAACCTATATTAGTGCACTCTTAGAATCACATGTCTGGATCACTGAGGGAGAGGATGAGCTCATCTGGGCTCACTCACATCATGGTTCCTATTCTCCTAAGGAAGGATATCCACTCATTTATTCTGCACACAAACCCCCTGTATCTTATTGGTGGTGATGTGCTCTCTGGAAGCTGAAGGCACCTCCCAGAACTAAACTTTTCATGTGGTGTATACTCCGCAACAAAGCCCCCACAGGGAACAATCTTCAAAAGCATTCAAATTTCGGACCAACCTAGTGTATACTATGCAAGCAGGCATCGGAATCTATTGAACATTTATTTCTTTTATGTCCTATTACCATTGCGTTATGGTATAATGTAGTTGCAAATCTACACCTATCCAATCATTGGCATGAAGCTAATATATTGGAAGCATGGCAATTGTGGTGGTTTGATGCACACCCTTGGAGGAATTTCTCTATAAATAGAAGGCTTTCTTCTTCTATTATCACGATGGATCTTGAGTTTTAGTCTGATGTAAATTTGTAGATGCTAGTGTAAAGCCACTGTCTTGCTGGAAACGTTTTAATTATCATAATAAAAGACGTTGGGGTGTAGTTCAAGGTGTCTTTGTCTCACTAATTTGTGGAATGTATTTGGTATGTGCATTCTTATATTTTTCTTTAAATATTTATTAAATCGTTATTTCATTGTAAATGATAGGAACATTCTATTGGTGAGTTTATCTTAGGTGATCTGATTCATTTTATGTTCTATGGTTTCTTCTTGAGAAATATATATAGTTTGCAAGTTCCCCGGTCCTTGGTCTCCAAGTTCACACTCTGTAGGCACAAGCTGACTATGTTTGGATTCTGAATATTTTGTGTGATCTTCTAACTTCACTAAGGCTGCTTTTAACATTTATTTTTCGAAATACATCTAGCCATTGTCAAGATTTACAAAAATTCTATTCTTCAAAATCTTTTCAAGCATTGTACATTTGTATATTTTGTAATTATATGTTTTGTATAATAATCTTTTTTGTAAATTATTTTAGTTTCTAATCCTTGTTTTACAGTTCAGCTTTTGGGGATTTGGGAATTTTTTTAATTTTTGTATATATTGGGGTTTTGGATACTTGTAATTTTATTTGTTAAAGTGAGATCAAAGAAAATTTTGTTGGATTAGAGCTAGATCTAGGCCCTTCAAGGTAAGATCTAGCCTCTAAAATGCAGGACCAACAACTGAAGATTTTAGACAATATTGAAGATCTAGGGAAAAATAATAATTTTGTGAGGATTTGAAAAAAAAAATAAGCCCTTTGAGGCAGCGGTCTAGCCCTCCTAGCCTTACCATCAAGCCTCAGGGGCTCTTTTACCCTAGTCGCAGGCCTACCTTAGGCCTCAGCCTCCCCCATTGCCCTCTTTTCTCCTCCTGGTATGTCGCAGGCCTTAGTGGCCTTGTTCCCTAAGTCACAAGGCCTTAGGCCCTCTCCCTTGCCCTCCGTCCTCTTCCTTCTCCTCTGATGTCCCCCATTCCCATCTATCAGCCTCCCTTATCCCTCCATGACCACCCTTCTTCCCTCTGCTCCCCTTTATTCCCCTCGGCCTGCTTTCCCTTAGGTTGTAGACCTGTCAACCTTCTCCCACCCTTCTGCAGCAGCCCTCCTTAAGTGTCGCGGGCCTCTAGGACGCCTTGGCCTTGGACCGCAGGCATAGTTAAGCCCCTAGCCTTAGATGCAGCCACTAAGAGGCTTGTCGCCCCTTCATTTAGCCCTCATTCCCCTCATCTTAGTCACTGTTGGTAAGCATTTGATTTCCAGAATAAATTTTGTTGGGTTTTGCAGAGAATTTAAGCCACAATCTTGCTCTTACATGCAGCCATCCTACTGGAAGGACTTTTGGCAAACAAGAGGGTCATCTTCTGGGCCAAAATGCCTACAGGTTTGCACCATTTAACCCTCTTTTATCACTGTTTACCTACAACGGTATAATTTTATTCTAGAAATGATATTTAGCTCACCTAAATGATACAAACTCAGTTCACACATACTCTAACTCATTAATAAATCATTGCAAGAACTGGGTTTCCATTTGAGTTACTTGTTTCAAGAGAATTTCTGACTGTCATAAGATCTCTGAAGACAAATCATAACAGTGACATAATTATCTCTTCATAGCTTACATTTTTCATTTCAAGTGCTCTTAAAGAATTAAGTATTTTGGGCTTGTTTAATACTCTTGGCTTTACAATAGTTCACAAGTAATCTATTGTTGTCATTTTACTGATGTCCTAATTGCTCACAAATGCCACTTAGTATCATAAGATCATAAGTATCTCTAAGTGCTTTCATTGGTTCATGCTTTGTTGATAGTTTTCATTGGTGAAAAGGATTTGTTCTCATTATCTAATGTGTTATTGTGAAGAATATTATTAGCATTGAGAAAATCACTAACATTTGTTGTCTTGTAAGCTCCATAATTTAAATTGGGCATCTTGTGTTACATCACTTGTATTTTGAGATCCAACTGTTTCTATCACTCTAATTGGCATTAAAGTGTCTTGTTCCAATTGTGTTTAAAGAATATCATTGAATGTCTCTTGAGAAATTTATGATCTTGGCTAATTGAGAATCTAATTGGTAATTGTTGTGATTTTTAAGATCTAAGGATTGGTGAATCTAATTGCATATCTCTTAATAACAATGTTCCACCAAGATTCGGGGACGATGAGGTGAGGGAGCAAGGATATGCAGGAGCGGCCTATGCAAAAGCTCCCCACCAATTTTTAGGAAATGTCGGGGTCTTAAAACCATATAAATATAAAATATAAAATATAAATTGAGGAATCATATAACTGAAACAAATTTAAAATGAAAAGCATGATCATTGATATCATCATCATATAAATTACAATCATACATCATACATGCAATTTTGTAATTGTACAGTGTAACTACTAGTCTACTAACTTATTAACAATGTGCAATGAAAATAAATTATAAAATTATAAATGTTTAAAGTTTTAAACTTTAAATGTTAAACCATATTGATGTTCCACTTCCAACTATGAACATTGAATATTGAATAATATAAAAGTCATGTCCGATACATCAGTGGCAGCATTCCATTCAACGAAGGAGCAGATAGAAGGTTGCATGGGAATGGTGGCAATGTTCAGTTCAACGAAGGAGCAAACAGAAAATGAACTGTGAAATGAACCTAATGTAAACCCTTCCCGTTGGTCAACAAATATTAAAAATTACGATTTTTTTGTTTCATTAAAAAAAAAAGTTGCGATTTTTTCTAGGGAAACGACCCCTCGAGACCCCTTAAGACCCCTTTCACCTAGGAAACGACCCCAATTGGAGGAAACGACCCCTTTCAAGTTTCCTCGCATACCTTGTTTTTTGGGAGCGTGGGGAAATGTCCCCCTCTCGTCCCCAAGTCCCCGAAGCGTGAGGGAACTAGGAAAATCAACCCCCAAGTGGGGGGGACACGACCACGTGGAACACTGCTTAATAATTGTCTTGAAGAGGAGAAGTATTGGCAAAAGAATTTACAATCTTATTGTCTCCTTTGGATAATCATCATTAGCATTTTGTATTGTCTCATTTGTTGATTGTATAAGTGGATAAGTGCTCTTTCGTTTATCTATTGTGGATCTTTAGCTATTGAGCATTTAGATATATTTTGTATTTTGTTGGCACTTGTGATATTGAGCACATTTCATGGTGTGTTAAGATCATTAATTTGTTGTTAAGTACTCCTCATCATAGTACTGTACTTAAGCAATCTTAACTGAAGAATCACTCATAACCCTTGCACAAACATTCTAAGTCTAGTTGCATTAATAACTTACCTCCAAGCATAAGCTTGCTTGATAGAAAGTAGGGCCACCTTTCTCATCTAGCTTGAGGAGTCTAACACCTCTTTGGTGGTTAACACAGTGACCTTGCAGTCGTCAGAGCCACAGTCTCTATAGTGCTAGAGGCATCGAGTGGTTAGAGTCTAACAAAAGGTATCGTTAATCAAGCCATTGCTTGCATCCTGTTGGCCTCTTTCCCATAGCCTACTCTAGAGACTAGCTTCAAAATAGTTAAGGGAAAGGATACATCTAGAATAGACGTTAAATTAAAAGCAACCAAGATTCTTGCATCACACTTAGATTCAAGCAGCGCTTGTCCATACGGTTACTTGGCATCTAATTAATAATAAGCAAGAAGTTGACTCCATAAGGAACTGGTCTCACATTCATATCAAATTTAATCCTTAATTCTTGCTAAAATTAACCAAGTAGCTTTCCCACTTAATCCTGTCTCCCGGATTCGTTGGTTGCCAACTTGTCCTCCATTTCACATTTCCATAGTGACTACCCACCATAGCCTGTTGTTGGGAGATAGCTAGAACGGAGTGGGCGGGGATCAGAGTAACAGACCCCACCCTGAGTCCTTGCTGCAGTGAATATACAATCTGAGCGACAATAGAACTCTCATTCATGTCATGCACATTCTCAATCCTTAAATTTGCATCCTGAAGCCCCTCTATAGTCTTATGATCTTATTTAGATGGGTTCCATTCTTCCATATATTCTTCATTTTCATGATTGCCTTCCACATTTGGATTTTCTTCAAGGTCACCTTGATCATCTAATTGATTACTTTGTGTGGGGCTTTGCGACTGATTATAATATTTTTCATTAATTAGGTCAGTTTGAATATTAAAAGAACAAGTTAGGCCAACAAAGTGAAAGAGACGGCTAGGATCCTTCTCATAGGCACACATCATTATGTAGAGTTGTTTTTGTGTTGACCCATGAAACCTGGGCATGAATTCCTTATCCATGTTCTGCAATAAATCTTCATAAAACTTAGCATATCTGCGAAGGAGACATTTTTGATGTCTTTAACCTAAAAGGTGCCTCTAGGAACATTCGCCCAATCCCTCAAAGGTCAGTGCATGCATTTAATCACTTATTAAAGGTCCTAGAAGAATTTTACATTACATTTAACCCATACAAGAATAAATATAACAACATACATGCATTAACTAGTAAGATAACAAGAATAACATCAAAATTTCGACTTACATGAGAGAGAAAGAGCGTCAATTTGTCAACTTCGCATTAGAGAAGCTCCAAAGACAATAGCGAAATTGAAACATCATAGTGCATCAAAAAAAGCTCCAAAAAATTATCCCAGCAAAAAGTGCAAAAATTTCATAAGAGATACTAATCCAATCCAAGTGATGATGATCAAAATGAATCACCTCACTTCTATTTATACAACCACTAACAAGTTCAATTTGCCTAATTTGGCCTAGTTGAGCCCCAAATAATAAAATAATGTGCAATAATAACATCCCTTGGTGACAAGTCCACCAAGATAGCTCAGTAACATAATAACAAGCCTCTCAAGAGGGTAGAATGATCAATAAAGTGAGTTGTTGGGCCTCTGAGGGGGCCTAATAAAGTCCATAGTGTGCCATGATGTGAGAACCTCAAACATGGTAGACAAGGGGTTGGCCCCTTGTTCTCCAAGTAAATCCCTGTGGTGCCCCCAAGTGGGTATGAGGGGTACAAGGACGTGTATCGAAAATGCCTGTAAACCATCTGTAAGGGCTATGATGACGACATAAGCCCTGACACATCCTCATCTGGACCTTGGAACATCTGCCAAGTGTATGGTGCAAGTGTGGAGTCGATTGGGCATGGTGAACCAGGTGCATCATCCTCATCCGAAAGGTGGAACACGAGCAATCAATGAATGGGGTTGGGAATCCATGAAGTACTCTTTATGTTAAAATTGGCAACTAGGTAAAAATTCCACGTTAGACGACTCATTTGATGGAGATGATGATTGCATTGAATTCCTTTTTTTGAGAGGACCAAAATATACCTAAATATTATTAAATTTGGACAAGGGAAAGTGTATTTTTGAATTACGAGCACACATGTGCATATTTGATCAAGTTGGCCCTAAAGCAAATTGGACACCCTTGGAAGGCTATAAATACAAGTAACCTCAACCTCATTTGGACATTATCATGAGACATTCTTCTATTCTCTTTCTTGGTTTTGGTTCGCACAGGTCTAAGACAGGTCCGCAGAGGGATGAGTTTGCTCGAAGGAGAAATTGCAGGGTTCAAAGCTCACATCTTTGTTTTAGGGGTTTGGGCCTCAGTTGTAGGCATGATACAAGAAGATCTCGACTACAATCGCTTGCTGGATGGCTCATCCGTGCGACTGAATTTTTTCAGTGGCACACACAACACGTCCATGTGACTGGCATCTAGGGTTCCAGTGTCACAGTCGCAGGCTTTCCAAACGTTGATGTTGACTGCAATCACTGGCTTACAGGTTCAATGGAGTGACTAAAGCATTTCAATCGCTTACACAACATGTCCTCCATGCGACCTGTTGTCACCCTCTGCAAAATGTGTTTTCAGTTGTTAAAAAAGGGCAAAAGAGCAGAGAGGTTTGCAGCCATCTTCTAAGCCACAAAAGCACTCAAAGCTAAATCGGACCCCCTCCAATGGGTAGTGCTCGGAATTAGCTTTCCAACGGTATATGGATTTCCTCAAATGGACTTTGGGATCTAAAGTTAGAGGAGATTGAAGTTACCCTTGAAAAACCAAAAGACAAAGAGAAAATGCCTAAGGGTAAAATCCCAGGTCCCGACATATCGGCGATCCCCCATATTGGCGATCGAAGGTCCAAAGCATCAGAGCATCAAGAGATCAGCGCATCACAATCGGTGATCAAACAAGTGACACCCTTTCAAAGTTGTGATATCGCATAGAGTTCCGATTGCGATTAAATTCGTTGGGCTTGGAGCCTCTAGCGTTAAAGCGTCGGGAATGCCTTGACACATTTAGTAAAGGAAATCAGTCGCAAACAAGAAGAGGGTTGACCGTTTCTCTTTCCTCAAGGGGACCACGAGGTTGAACATCATTGGATCCAATAAATGAAACGTGTCTACACATGATTAGTTCTGATACATGACACTTGGCAGCATATGGTTGGTTCTAATAAGGGACATGGGGCAATTGATGTCAGCATGACATAGTGGTGCGGTGGACACGTGGTAGGCAAATTCGGCATCTTGAGGGGTCATAAGGGGCCAAAACAGGGCGACACATGTCACCACTCACAAGGTGACATGTGGCAGAGGATGATGTCACATCAGCGATCAAGGATCGAAGGATGAGCATTGTCGCTCCTAGTGAAACCTCTTATTGTGATCCGCTGATAAAGGGGCTCTAACACATGGGCTAGTCTACGGTCACATAAAGAGCCAAAGATCCAAGGGCTTAGCGCAGAGGGTGATCGGCAATCAGCAATTGGCGAAACAACGCATCACTCCATAGTGAAACCTCTGATTGCGATCTTCCGATAAGGGGGCTCCGATTTCGTGCTAGCGCATGGTCTAGAACAACTTAAAGGACCAAGGGCACCTAACCATTTACAAAGGAAAATAGTCCCCAGACAGGAGTCTAAAGGCCCTAGCACCTTAAGGCTAAGCACCTGGTCATATGATGAAGAAGTACTAAAAGGGCTCAAAGCAAAAGGGGCCTAAAGGGATCGGAGTTCATTGTTTCACAAAGCTTATTGCGTGTAAAGATTGTGACAGGTATAATCCTCATATTACACTGTGGTTGTTTTATGAGGCATGTTACATTCTGATAGCGTGGTACAGGGCTTTAAAGATGTAATGGGTCGACAGTCGAGGTATTTAATGGAGATATGGGGACTCAGGAAGACTTAATGGCTCAGCATGGAGCTCCACTCAGTCATACAATGAAGGACTGTCAGGACAATCTCCGCTTTTGCTTTGTGACAAGCCACCACAGTTGATCGCTACCAACTCCAAAGAGTGAAGTCAGGCAGTTAAGGCGAAAGCAACGAGAATCGGTCGAGCAGCTAGAGGGACACATTGTGGCAGAGACGTGGCCTAATCAAGGGCCTTCACAAGAACGACAAAGGATATTTTCCTTAGTCATCTTTCAGTTTTTCTTATTTCTATTTATTTTGTAATTTTTGTGTATTTTCAAGAAAGGAATCAAATCCTTGGTAATCATTTTAGGTAGCAGATCTATCGCACGCCAAGACAACTAGTCTATCAGATAGTTGGCCCTGGGCTGAGATATTTTTTAATTGATTCAAAGCTCCCCCTCTCCTTATAAATAGGGGGAAGAAACACTTAATAAAGGTTCTGAAATTCTGCACCCGAGGGGTCCAAATTCTGTGATTCCACTTTTGGTTCTATCTACCTATTCAGGAGGGACTTGAGCTATGTATTGCTAAATGTAAATGGACTAGTGAATTGGACTCATTTTGAAGGATGAATGAAACTCTTTGGTGATTCCAATCAAAGCAATGTGCAGTATGTTTCCCCTTTGTTTATCACTTCATGTATGTTTTTCTCCCTCTGAAATAGTGTAATGAAGCTGTCGGTTTCACTCTTATTCATGGTTGTATATTTTGCTGCTAAGTAGTAATAGTACCTGTGGTAATTACATATTTACTTGTGTTATTCGATAGCCTACAGTACCTGTATGAGCACATATTTACATATGCTAATTAGTAACAAATGTATTCATGATGTATAGATCTTGGGACCTTAATTAGCGCTCCATTTTTTTTCCATTCCACCTCTTCAGTCTTCCATACTTCTGTCGGAATATTGTTGCTTAGTATTTTGTATTATTCCCAACCCTATGCATCAGATTCCTTCCTTTCTCTCCTCCTCTTCATTTTACTACAAATCCAATATTAAGTTGCCTATTGTTGTGTGTCAGCCACTAGAACCAGACATTTCTCTTTGAGATTGCCTATTTTACCCCCTGAGCATTTGGATCCATGTATTGGCTTGAGTTTACCTTGATGAAGGCCTATTGAACCAAGCCCCCTTTATTATCTTTTCAAACTACGTGACAATTGGAGTGCAGCAGAAAGCCCCATTGATAATCTTCCAAAGCACTCCTTTCTTTAAGATGTCTTAGGCATTGGTCTACAATCAACCCAGAGGTTGTCTCTAACAAAATTTCTATATCTCTTGAAGCACTTGTGCTACAAGTGCTAGAAAAAGCGACAACGCAACCGAAAGTTAGGGTTTTTTTTTTTTTTTTTTTTTTTTTTAAGTTTTCGCTCGTTGACCGCAGACAGTGACAGTTCATTATAGGGTTTGAATCAAGGTTTTGAGTATTGGCATGGTTGGGTTCATTTCATAATTGTTTAGTTGATTTTTGTTGGATAATTGTATGGATGAATATATGGATCATTGTACTCTCTTTTGTTGAATCATTCAATGACAATCTAATAAGAAGAAGAATTTGAAAGGGTTTTCCCCATAGTGGGTTTTGCCCTGGTCTCCGACCAATCCTGGTGTCTCTATGTGTGAATGTTTTTATTGTTTCTTTATGTTCCACTGCATTGATGATGATGATATTGTTCTTTCTACATAGTTGCATATGTTGTTGAATAATGATGTAAATCTGAATAATGTTATGATGTTATGGGGTGAATTTAATGTGTAAATAAAGAAATGCAATTATCAAAGCAAAGAACAATATAGCTCTAAGAAAAATTAACATGGTATCAGAGTTGGACTGAAAAAAAAGTCATTGAAGATCACCCCTATGATGACACCATTGAAGGATGCAAGAAAGGATGGTGGAGACCTAAAAGAATACTAGGGTTTGAAGGTAACCTTAGGCAACTTGTGTACTAGTGTTTGATGGATATTATGAGGTTAGGGTTTGAGAGAAACCATGGTTTATGGCAAAGATTTGAGATATGAAATATAGAAACCCTAGCATAATCGATGGGAAAATGTTCAAGCACTTGTGTCAGATTTAATGAAGCCCTAGATGGGATAGTCTCTAGTAGGCCTGATTGTTGATAAAGTTGGTTGAAATAGTGAAGGCAACATTGTCATATGGACAATGGACAATGATGGCTCTTGAAGGTTGGTTCAAGAGAGAGATGATCACCTCTCATTGAAGATAAGTACTTTTCGATTTATGATGCTCCTTTATGTCTTTTGTTTAGACTTATTGGTCTGATTATTGTTTTGATTGTTACTTAGACTTCCTACATGTATATTTGAGTAATTGGATGCTTCTAACCTCCTGTTGAGTTGTGATAAGTGGATCCTTCTTGAGGATCATGGCTAGTGCGGGAGTTGTGATAAGTGGATCCTTCTTGAGGATCATGGCTAGTGCGGGAACAGAAGAACAAGCATCGAAAAAGGTAAAGAGGCACCTAATGAAAAAGGTGACAAAGTGCTACAAGTTGCCTATGTAAAATAAGAAGGTGCACAAGTATTTGAATACTACAAGGTATGCATGGTATATTGTTTCAATGTTATGTTTCAGTTGTAATATTGGATGGCAAGGTAAGCCCTAAGGTATGATGAGAATGTCTCCTTCACAAATGGCTCATGCATATGAAAGTGATTTGGATTCATGGTTCTTATGATGAAATGGTGCACTTGGTATTGAACACATTTCTTAGACATGATGAATTTCTTGATTCTATAAAGCTACTTAATATTGATCTTTGATATATTGGTATACTTGGTGTTTGGCTAACACCTATCATTTTGGATATCTTGATCCCATAAAGAAGGCTAACACCTTGATTCTAATAGATGGTAACTTGATATTATTGATAATGTTTGTGAAAAGCATGATAGCCATGATGATAGAAGTGTAACAATGAGATTGATATTTAGGATCCTTTGTTGACCGCGGTTATGTTTTGATGTGCTTAGTAATTATGGCATATGGTAAAATTGAATGACCTGACTGGATGGAGTGAGTTATGTGACAAAGAAGTAATGTTGTGATCATGATTTTTGAAGTATACTCTTATTAGCTATTTCACACTAACCCTTGATGAAATATTGATGTCATGGTGAAGATATGTCCATGATAAATATGTGATATAGTCTGAATCTATGATCTAACAAGATATGTTGATGCATGACAATATTTTAGACAGATTGATGACTTGAATGAAGATGATTGAAGTGACTTGCCATTCAGAGGAAGAATCTCTCAATAAGATCCCTACTCCTATTATCATTTACATTATATGTATAGAAGATTATTTATTCTTGAAGTAAGATTTATGGACATGAATAGACAAATCTTTGATATTATTAGTTAGCAACAAAGTTCTAGTCTAAGAAGAGAGATTTTTCCCTACTCTAAGCATCAGCCGCACTGAAGCAAGCCTAAGGGTGAGACTGTAGCCTCTCAACCGCATGAAGGAAGGCCTATGGGTGCGGTTATGCCTATAGGACACTAAATTAAAGCTTTGTGCATGAAATCAGAAGTCCACCTGAAGGATGGATATCCTACAGACATGGACTAGACAACAGAAAGTTCTCTGAGTAGGGAAGTTTGAATGTTTGATTTACTATATTGTGAATATGTTGACTAAACTTGTGTTTGCAGGTGATCGGGATATGCATATCCATATGTCATTATGATTTAACCATTGAGGTTTGTGTATGACAGTATTTGATAACATTTGCAAGGGTTTCACTAGATTTGATAAGCAGTGTTTGGAGTTTTCATATGATGTTTGATAATGATTTAGAACTTTGACTTGGTGTTGAGATAAGCTTTGAGCTATATGTGAGGACCATACCCAACTGTATACATTTTTTTTTTTTTTTTTTTTTTTTTTACAGCAAATACAACCAGAAAAGAAACGCATTGAAATTCAAATTTATTTAACACACACATTCCTGCCACTCATTTCGAAAACATATCATAACATTTTCATACTTTTAACTAAGATCAATAGTAATGAAATATATACGTACCGTTCACCAGAAGGCGAGACTCCACTTGCTCTGTTGTTGCTGGTATTCCCTTGTAGCTGGTCACCTCCGTGAGTGAATGATGACGCACTAGATCCGAATGCGAAGACCCACCGGTTAACCTCCCAGCCTACTCCTTGGGTACTCTTCTTCCCCGCGGACCCCCGAGCTGCAATGGGGTTGTACAATGGAGGAAAGCACTAGTTGGTAGAGGAGAGCACACCTTGGCTCCAGAGTCCCCTCTCTAAAATCCTCTACCTCACCAAACTCACTATAGCTTCGTAATCACTGCTCTGACATCATCTCCTCCATCCAACAATAGGGTTCCCCAAAAAGTCCCTTCTCCCATGGCTTGCCCCTTCTTTTATAGGAGTCCTTAAGGTGACACTTGTCATGTCATGCATAATTAATTATTTTTTTATAATTCAATAGCTTGATTATTCACCCACCCATGTGTCATTCTCACATCAAGGGTCTCCCAAAATTATTTACTTAAATTTTTATTGAAAACTAATATTTTCCTCACCTCAACAAGATTCCTATTTCTTCTCCTAGTTGTCTCTTTATTTCCCCCCCTTTTATTCCTTAATTTGTGTTCATTACTTGAAGTCAATTAATGAGTCAAGATTTTATCCCCAATCTACTCCCTAATTTAACTCAGGTTATCTCCTAGATGGATATTCTTATGTTGGTTGTTGACACATGGAGCTTCTCTACATTTCTCTAAATTTAATTTATTATTCTCATTTTAATTCACCTTCCTCTTTTCTTAATTAGGTTTAAATTAGTTTAGGATTAATCTTTATCCTTACCATTATGTTTGTCTTTTCCCTTTTTCCTAATTAAACCACATAATCTTCCTAGTATTTTCCAACATGGGAAGGATAGAGTTTTTAAGGTACTCTATTTTAATTCTTCCTATGATCCTCCTTATTCCAAGTTTTATTTTTGATTTAATTACATTGGTTTCTAATCATCATTTACCCTTGATGTAAATTTACCTACTTTTCATTCCTTGCTTATATTTATTTATTATTATTTATTTTTAATGATTCCAAGGATGCCAAGTTTGGTTGTGCCCTTCAAGAACTTCCCTAGAAGTTCCAAGGGTGCCACACCTAATAGTTTATTTGTGATGCCAAGGGTGCCAGTTTGGTTGTGCCCTTCAAGAACTTCCCTAGAAGTTCCAAGGGTGCCACACCTACTAGTTTATTTGTGATGCCAAGGGTGTCAGTTTGGTTGTGCCCTTCAAGAACTTCCCTAGAAGTTCCAAGGGTGCCACACCTACTAGTTTATTTGTGATGCCAAGGGTGCCAAGTTGGTCGTGCCCTTCAAGAAATTCCCCTGAAGTTCCAAGGGTGCCACCCCACTTGCCCTTCAAGCATCCAGTGACTACGAGGGGAAAGTATAGGTGCAACATCGTAGACCGCTATCATCTCTTATGTTGCCTGCTATAGTGAGACTAAGGGTGTCGGGGATCACGGAATCCGCCTTGATGCGCGCCCCCCGGTAAAATCCTCATGAGCGCCCCAACTTGGGGACTTGCCCTCATGGCATCATGATCTTCAAGGCGAAGGTGTTTCAACCCTTCCAGCCCAAGTCACGGCGGGAGTGCTAGTGGGTGAGATCAGGGACACTGTCCCACCCCTCCCATGTAGTTCCATCCACTTGTACAACCCCATTACCCATATGTGAGTCATTCGGCCAAGCAACTCATCTGTGCCTGCAACCATTATCATATCATCAGAATATAGATAAACATATATAGCAGGTTTCAAAATCAATTAGAACTTCCAAGATAAAATAATATAAATTTTCATCAAACTAGGTGTCGTCAACTCGTCATGTGCGAGTGCCTCTGGTGGTTTCCTGCCATACTCAATAATAATCAGTAACTAGGTTTTTCAGTGTTAGTCATTGTCATAATAGCATTTTTACCATCACCTAGTCATTCACATCATTGTTCATTGTGAACCAGAACTAATGTAAGTAGCTAACATAGGGGATACCTCCATCATGGCTAGCATCATCATAACCTTAATGGAACCATACATATAGATCAAAGTTATCATCATTATAACATCAATAGAAACATGTCTATCCTTTTCTACTATCACCATCATGATATCAATAGAGAGTACACATAAACATTAATTATATCGTAATCATAATATTAATAGAGAACATACATAACCATCACATTCACTGATACTAGAGTCACGTTTCTGGATCCTCAGCCTGAGTTCCTCATAGACTAAAGTATGTAAGATAATGTCATAATAGAGTCAGGAAACTAGAGTGGGCACTACATACGCCCCCTCTTAACAATGGACTTCGTCCCGAAGTCCTTAGAACGTAAAGGAGAAACGACAACACATAATCTTAGGAACCCTTCCTGAAACTCTTGCCAACCTTCTGGTGGGCAGGTTATAATTTTCCCAAGGTATCTATACCACGAATTCCGTTATAACTAAAGGACTATATCAGTGATCATTTCAACCCATAATTATTTATGTATTAAGAAACAACAAAACAAGAAGCAGGACAATCACAATCAATATTCATCTCATGGTACAAATTAATATATGATGCATTCAACCAAGTGAAGTCATTCACACACAGTACTCCTGTAGCCTCTAATTAGTTGTTCATTTCAAACTACGTCTACAAGACCATATAAGTGACAATATCGGGGACAATACACAAAGTGATTTGTATGATCATCATTGCATATGTTAGAGTTCACTGTCATAGATGTTGCAATAATATTGTCATAGAAGAAAAGATCGCATAAATTATCCATACGCTTGATATTTTTCAAAAAGTTTTAAATTCTAAGTTATCCCTTCTGATAATTCTGCAATATTTTTCCCCAATATCTCAATAAGTGTCATTTTGGACCCTTGTCAGTATATTCCCTAAAATGATAATTGTAGCATTGTATTTAGGCCATAGGCGGAAAATGTCGAAAGAGGTGGACAAGTAAGAATAAGAAATTCAAATGGTGAACTTAAGCTCACAAGCTAGTAAAAGATGAAGGACTTTGATGTCAAAAGTGCTAAAATTTTAAAATATTCTTATTAGCAATTGTAAATAAATATATAATTAGATACATTACAAAGCAAGTGATTGTGCGTCAAGATGTAGTGCTCTATGAATAGTTCCTAGGAGTTCATCCAACCAAGAAACTCTTTGAAACATCACCACATTACTTACTTATAGATAATATCCTAGTAAGTAATGATGTTAGTGTCTCAACTAGTTAGAGATGATGCGGCACGTGACCTAGCAATGGAAGAATCTAAACATGCAGTCAATAATATATTGAGCATTGAATTGGGCATAAAGAAGAATACTCTAAGTAAGGAAGTCAAACTTGGCTACAGGGAGTCGACAGTAAGTACTCACAAGTTTTCAATGCCCAATTAAGCAAGCGTGAGCCGAAAACTCAGTAAGCACCACTATCAAGTAAAAAAAAAACTAAAAAGGGTCATCTAAATTGGGGCAAGATTTTTTTCTGAGGTTTTGTCCAGTCCAAGTTGTACTTTCCTCTCCAGGTTCCCCAAGTCATTCACCGAGCCAAGTCTTGCTACTACAACCATAGGTGTATTCTTTATGATCAATTACAATGAACTATGCAAATGGAAACAAAAAAAATGTAATACAAGGCTTGCACCAATCATTTAAAAAAATCAGAATTCATCCATAATTGAATCCTCAAAGATAAAAGAGATATCTAGACCAATGTGCATCTCAATAGAAGTTTAAATTTTGAAACAGCATGCCAGAAGAAGAGAGCAAACTAGAATAAAGCTGCATTCCTTACCCAATATATATAAGATATGTCTAATCAGAAATTGAATATATTAGGAATGTAACCTACGTAACAGAACTTCAGATAGAATGGGTGGTCAGAGAATTCAGTCAGATCAGTAAGTTTACCTGGCATAAATGCAGGGCTGTGTCATCAGGAGCTTCTATTGTTAAACGAAGATTCCTTGAACAACCAAATCTGCAGTATTTCCTTTTGTTCATGGTGTATATATTCCACATTTGGAACCCAGAAAGTCCAAGAGGAGCCGTAGGAATTTACAGCTTTGGCTGCAGAGAGAATGTGTATAACATATGGACATTTGAGAATTAGTAATTAACCGGAATTTGTAGGAAAGAGCGAGTGAGAAACAGAAGGTGCTTTTCTTTTTTGTGGAAATACTTCCAACTGTAGATCTCAGAAGAAGACCATCTGCATATACAATGATCTATCAGAGTATGAATGTCCTCTATGCAAAGTTGGCAACTTCGGATGGGAAATCTCGAGCCACATCAAATTTTATGACCTGCATCTTGTTTGCCTGCGGATGTTTTCAACTCATCCATGTGAAGTCAGAAAATAATTTGCTCGTGCATATCTTCTGAAAAGTAATGCACTGTATATAGTCACTCCATTGTCCCTCATGTACTGTCATAACTGAATATACAATTTCCTACCAAAAATACTTGAGATCGAGGTTTCTTGTAAAGAATTCATCTAAGAGCCAAATCAGAAGTAAATAAAATCACATGATACCTTGAATCAAGAACAACTAATTTCCCAACAATAAATAATGAATGCTGAGATAAAGTATGCTGGTCACTTGAGGGCCTGTCGCTAACAAGAAAGCTAGTAGAGTTGCATTCATGTCAGACTGAATATCTCAGTAGACAAGGAATGCAGCAGTAGATGAAAATTGCCATGGGTGAAATTTAGTGGTAGATGTGAGAACCAATCAATCTGTAGCCAAGACTGGCTGATAAAAGTGCTGCTCTTGCAAAAATAGGACTTGTTTTGCCAAACTAAGTGCTGTAATTTTCATCAGATAATTTATTTTACCATGTTGAATGATCTGCCATGCCAATAAATAATTACTAGTTTTGTAAGAGGCACGTTACATGTAAATGGTTAATGTTCTTTGAACTAAATCAATTGCTTGAATATTCCCCATCTCTTTCCAGGTAGTGTGTGTGAGTGAGAGTGAATGTTATAGTAGTGAACATCATAGTCCCCACCAGAAATTCTTTGGAGCTCCTTTGCTGTGGCAACCAAAAGGAAAGAACCTATGTTGGTTACACTGGAAGGCTGCACTTGTGCCACAATTATCACCGTTCTCTCAATGGCAACAGATTCAATGCGCCTCTAGAGTGGTGCTTCTATAGCCCATCAATCCCCCCATCATCTCTAATATAGCCAGAGAACATTAGCACCTTACGTTGTCAAGATGACGAAATGTGAATTACCAAATCTAAGAACCTAAAGGAATGTAGACCAAATGTGGCAAGCACCTTTCTAGAGTAACCTCCTAAAGTTCTTGAGAGCCTTCTTATAAAGCTTGATTTCCAAATTTTGCAAAATACACCCCTGGAAATAGAGAAAAAGAAATCAAAACCCATTTCCTAATAATTCATGATTTCCCCATCCATTTTCATTTTATCAACCAACATGTAGCCACACATTAAAAACATCAAAAACCCTTATAATATCTCTGATAATGACAAGTTTAACTACAAGTAAATTGTTAGCTTTACAGTGTGGAAGCTGCTGAAAGTAAGAAGATAAGGGTGCTGACACCAGTTTTGCCGGTAAAACTCACCACAAACAGAAACACTAGGACCTTACTTCAATATTTACAGTCCCCTCAAGGAAGTACAAAATTTGCAGGACTTAGTTAAGAATCATGATATACAATTTGAAAGCTAAAAATGAATCCTACTTTTACTGCTCACCAAGACGTATGACATGGTGGACGACAGCTCCACGGACTCGATAGTTTCATGGAGCTCGGGAATAACAGTTTCATTGTGTGGAATTCCCCAGAATTCGCACGAGACTTGTTACCTAAGTACTTTAAGCACAACAATTTCTCCAGCTTTGTCAGGCAGCTCAATACATATGGCTTCAGGAAAGTTGATCCAGATCAATGGGAATTCGCAAATGAAGATTTTCTTCGGGGACAAAGGAATTTGTTGAAGATATTCGCAGACGCAAGCCTATGCACAGTCATTCTCAGAATCCCCAACAAGGCGTATGTAATGATGCTATAAAGTATGAACTGGACGAGGAAATTCAGAGGCTCAAGAGGGATAAGAGTCTGCTCATGATGGAGCTCGTTAGAATTAGGCAGCAACATCAAGGTACCGAGATGCATATGCAGACCTTGGAGGAGCGTTTGCAAACCATGGAACACCGCCAACAGCAAATGATGGCATTTCTGGCCAAAGCTGTACAGAAGCCTGGATTTGTGGCACAGCTTGTGCAACAGAGTGAAAACAGTAAGCTTCTTGAAGCAGCTAATAAGAAGAGAAGATTACCCAAACAAGAGAACTGTTCAGAGGCTGGGGACCGGGAAACTGAGTTGACAGACAGTCAGATTGTGAAGTATCAACCTGCTTCAGGTGATGAATGTAGTGCAGTTCCGTTGAAGGTTTTAAACACGGACCCATTTTATAGAATGGAATCATCTTTAAATACTTTGGAAACCTTTTTCCAGGATGTGGGTCAGGCATGCGGTGAAGTGATGGATAGTGGAAACTCATCTCAAGCAGGTTTTACAGAGATGCACGGAACATGCTTTTCAAGTATATGTATTTTACCATTGTTGGATCCACATTAGTGCTCACCTGCCAACACACAAAACGTTCATTCACAATTATAGGGTAGTTTCTGTACTTCTTATGACAGAATCTCTTCCAGTTTGGACCTATTTCCATTATTTTCCACATATTCTCTTTAAAGTTGTAAACATATGTAGATGACGATGAAGAAAACAGTACGAGCTTGCAAACGCTATGTTTCCAATCGAAGGCTATTCCTCGCAACCAGGTGTGGGATTTAGAATAGCGCATATTCAATGAACAACGTTTCCCCGGAAAAAGAGGGTTCACCACCCACCACAGATCAGAACTTGCATCAAACACAAGAACCCATCACCAGAAGTCAACAGATGGGCATCTCTGATCTTTGGCACATTAGAGAATCTATGTTGCAAACTGGGTCCAGTCGCGGACCTCGACATGGCATCCTCGTGTTGTATACATAAAACAATATCGTGACTGAAAACGAGGCCACTGCCCCCGCATTTCACCCAGCTCAAGGAACGAATAAGGTAGTTAGGGTGAGCGGCGCGGTCATACTCAATAGAAACGGAGGGATTTGAGAATAAGGAATAAAATTACTTGCATGTCAATTGCATTTCTTTTGAAATATTATTGTCCTAAAAACGTTTACTCAGCATGCAAAAGCTTGACAGTAGCTGCAATTTATATTCTTTCATTCTGGCTCTGAGAGCTCATGACACAGACTATCATTCGGTTGTCATTAGAAATATCCAAATACAGAAGCATGGGTATTCATTTTATAAATGTATATCACTCAAATAAGTGGCACAATGAGTGGGACATTGGCAAAATTGATGGCATCACCTATTGATAATCTACAGTCAGTAAAATTTCAGCTCATGTATGCAACAATGATAATATAATGTTTTGATTGTCTGCCCACAAAGTCATGTTCTGTAGAAGGCTGACTTCACAACTACAGTTGACCAACACGATGGGATTTCTTCATCACACATGAGTGTCCCGGGTCATTATTCTAGAGCTATCCTGCACCATGACATGCATTCTTTGTAGTAGCATCCACATAGGATCTCCTCCCAAAAGGAGAACATGTCAAGTTCTAGGCCCTAGTACCTACATAGTCAGTTTTTGTGGAGTACACTAGAGAAAGATGCACCCACTTTGACACAATATTACTTTAATTGAATCATATACTTTCCTACCTTGTTTGATGATCAATGTTGGCTCAGAATTTATTTACCTCACTGGATGTACCATATTGTTGATCCGTCTAACAGTCGCATTGACCACTTTTGTTCATGTGAGGAGATTAATAACATTTCAACTTTTAATCACCCACAGAAACTTAAGAATTTTGCTTGAGAACCCATGTGACATAACAACAGGTCATATTGACAAGCAACTAGCGTTGAAAAGCCCACAAAACAAACAGGTATCATAGGCAAACAACTAAAATTGAACATTTTATCCAGTATTTGTCAGATGCACTTCCTGGATATTAACTTTCCAATTAACCACTCAGACATTAATCCAAAGTTTAAAAATTTTATAAAAATTGAAACATATTGTTCACATACAATTGACATCCATGAAAGGAAAATCTTGAGAATGAATTTCTACTAATTGGAAGCACAGGCTCTGTGCAGCAATCTTAAATGATTTTGTTTACAGATGTTAGCATAAGCCTCAATCCAGCTCTCTTTAACAAAGCAAGAAAAACATCAGCATACAAACACGTACTTACAGCATTTGTAAAAGCTGATAGAACCTCTACTCACCTCCAATGCACAGCAAGCTATTGAGAGAGCCAAGGACCTCACAGAAGGATGGAAAAGCGTATCCAAGTCCTGTATGCAGATACTGGGATACGAACGTTGGCCAGTTGATTTCTATATATCTAATTGGAAACCCACCAAGGGGGAGACTCTCGCTGTCATGGTCTCAGTTCCGCCTCCCAGAAATTTCATCGACAGATTGAACTTGGCTTTCAGGGAAACCTTTTGTAAGGGACGATTAGTTGAGATTACTTGTGGAGAGGAAACCTTCCCTGCTTATCCAACTTCAGGGTTCTCAAATATACGGAGAACCTTAATTCCATTCACTCCTCTTGACATAAGTGGGCACCGATCATTTCCCATAAGGGAAGCTCATGATTCAATGAAAAATGATCACCTTAAGCAAGATTTTAGAGGGAGCTTTAAAATCCTTGATGACTTCTCTTGCCTAATTATTTCTGATAAAGGAAAGTCATGTCAGCTAAATATGATAACCAATGATGGCTTAAAGGTTGTATATGATGACCCTATTCTTTATTAATGTAAGAAAAAGTGGAAGTTAAGATGAATTACCTAGCCGTAATGCACGTAAAGGTATGATGAAATGTAGAAGTTGTTGATCCCTGGTGCTTAAGGGGAACCTAAAATTTATGTGCAATCATCATTTCCCAGGACCAGCAACGACTCAGCGACCTTAGGTAACGATCTTCGGAAGTGCCTCTTGGATTGTTGCCTCGGGCTGTGAGGCAATTGAACTTGACACATATGTGAAAGCTGCTTTGGCAGAAATGCCTTCTAAAGAAGTCACTCTTCCACAAGGTGAAATGTGGGCCGTTCACAAATTTGGTGGAACATGCGTGGGCACTGCTGAAAGATTATGGAACGTGGCTGGAATCATTGTGGAAGATCAATCAGAGAGGAAGGTGGTTGTTGTATCTGCAATGTCAAAAGTGACAGACATGTTGTATGATCTCGTGCTCAAGGCTCAGTCCCGAGACACTTCTTGTACAGCCGCTCTTGATCAAGTGCATGAAAAGCACAAAGAAACGGCCTATAATCTATTAGAAGGAGATGATCTTGATAAATTTCTCTCTCAGCTTCAAAATGATGTGAATAACCTCAAAGCAATGCTTCATGCCATTTATATAGCTGGACATGCTACAGAATCCTTTTCAGACTTTGTTGTTGGGCATGGAGAGTTGTGGTCTGCACAGATATTGGCTGCTACTGTCAGAAAGCGTGGACTGTCTTGTGTGTGGATGGACACTAGAGAGGTCCTTGTTGTTAATCCAACTAGCTCCAACCAGGCAGACCCTGACTATGCAACATCAGAGGAAAATCTCAATAAGTGGGACTCACATACTCCGGCTAAGACAATAATTGCTACAGGTTTTATTGCTAGCACTCAAAAGAAGCTTCCAACAACCCTCAAAAGAGATGGAAGTGACTTTTCTGCGGCAATCATGGGAGCCCTATTCAGAAGGTTAGCATGCATGGGCCAGAAGGTTAGCAAGAGTTTCAGGAAGGATTCCTAGGATATGTGTCGTCGTTTTCCTTTATGTTTCGAGGACTTCGGGACGAAGTCCATTGTTAAGAGGGGGTGTATGTAGTGCCCACTCTAGTTTTCTTGACCTTAATACGACATTATCTTAGACACTTTATTCTTCGAGGACCTCAGATTGAGGATCTGGACCCATGACACTATTATTAGCGATTGAGATATTCATGGTTGTGATGTTTATGAATGCTTTCCATTGATATTATGATAGCATGAATGGTTATGTAGCTTATCTATCAGTATTCTGATGATTGCAATATTAATAGTTAAGTTGGTCTCTATTTGAATTTATGATGAGGGTAGTAAAGAATATGTATGCGCTCTACTAAAAGCATAATGAGGATAAATTTGATGGATAGGTATATTTCTACGATGTTACGATGTTGATAGCTTAATGAATAGGTATGTTTCCATTGATGATTATTGATGATAGCCATGAGGGATGTGTCCCCTATGTTACCTACTTCCTTTAGTTCAGACTTACAATGGACAATGATGTGAATGACCAGGAATTGTTAATGATGCTATTATGATAATTGACTAACATTGAGAAACCTTGTTACTGATGATTATTGAGTATGGCAGGAAACCATCAAAGGCACTCGCATATGACATGTCGATGACACCTGGTTTGATGAAAATCCATATTATCTTATCTTTTAAAGTCTAAGTCGATCTTGAAATCTGCCATATATGTTTAACTATATTCTGATGATATGTTAATGGTTGTAGACACAGATTAGTTGCTTGACCGAATGACCCACATATGGGTGATGGGGTTGTACAGGTGGATGGAAGTACATGGGAGGGGTGGGACAGAGTCCCTGATCTCACCCACTAGCACTCCCACCGTGACTTGGGCTGGAAGGGTTGAAACACCTTCGCCTTGAAGATCACGATGCCATGAGGGCAGGTCCCAAGGTTGGGTCGCTCATGAGGACTTTACCGGGGGGCGCGCATCAAGGCGGATTCCTTGATCCCCGACACCATTAGTCTCACTATAGCAGGCAACATAGGAGATGATAGTGGTCCATGACGTTGCACTATACTTTCCCCTCGTAGTCACTGGATGCTTGAAGGGCAAGTGGTGTGGCACCCTTGGAACTTCAGGGGAATTTCTTGAAGGGCACGACCAACTTGGCACCTTGGCATCACAAATAAACTAGTAGGTGTGGCACCCTTGGAACCTCTAGGGAAGTTCTTGAAGGGCACAACCAAACTGGCACCCTTGGCATCACAAATAAACTATTAGGTGTGGCACCCTTGGAACTTCTAGGGAAGTTCTTGAAGGGCACAACCAAACTTGGCATCCTTGGAATCATTAAAAATAAATAATAATAAATAAATATAAGCAAGGAATGAAAACTAGGTAAATTTACGTCAAGGGTAAATGATGATTAGAAACCAATGTAATTAAATCAAAAATAAAACTTGGAATAAGGAGGATCATAGGAAGAATTAAAATAGAGTACCTTAAAAACTCTACCCTTCCCATTTTGGAAATACTAGGAAGATTATGTGGTTTAATTAGGAAAAAGGGGAAAGACAAACATAATGGTAAGAATAAAGATTAATCCTAAACTAATTTAAACCTAATTAAGAAAAGAGGAGGGTGAATGAAAATGAGAATAATAAATTAAATTTAGAGAAATGTAGAGAAGCTCCATGTGTCAACAACCAACATAAGAATATCCATCTAGGAGATAACCTGAGTTAAATTAGGGAGTAGATTGGGGATAAAATCTTGACTCATTAATTGACTTCAAGTAATGAACACAAATTAAGGAATAAAAGGGGGGAATAAAGAGACAACTAGGAGAAGAAATAGGAATCTTGTTGAGGTGAGGAAAATATAGTTTTAAATAAAAATTTAAGTAAATAATTTTGGGAGACCCTTGATGTGAGAATGACACATGGGTGGGTGAATAATCAAGCTATTGAATTATAAAAAAAAATTAATTATGCATGACATGACAAGTGTCACCTATGAGGACTCCTATAAAAGAAGGGGCAAGCCATGGGAGAAGGGACTTTTTGGGGGAACCCTATTGTTGGATGGATGAGATGATGTCAGAGCAGTGATTACGAAGCTATAGTGAGTTTGGTGAGGTAGAGGATTTTAGAGAGGGGACTCTGGAGCCAAGGTGTGCTCTCCTCTACCAGCTAGTGCTTTCCTCCATTGTACAACCCCATTGCAGCTCGGGGGTCCGCGGGGAAGAAGAGTACCCAAGGAGTAGGCTGGGAGGTTAACCGGTGGGTCTTCGCATTCGGATCAAGTGCGTCATCATTCACTCGCGGAGGTGACCAGCTACAAGGGAATACCAGCAACAGCAGAGCAAGTGGAGTCTCGCCTTCTGGTGAACGGTACATATGTATTTCATTACTATTGATCTTAGTTAAAAGTATGAAAATGTTATGATATGTTTCCTGAAATGAGTGGCAGGAATGTGTGTGCTAAATAAATTTGAATTTCAATGCGTTTCTTTTCTGGTTGTATTTGCTGTTATAAAAAAATAAAAATAAAAAATAAAAATAATGTATATAGTGGTGTGGCAGATTCCAAGATCGACTTAGACTTTCAAAGATAAAGTAATATAAATTTTCATCAAACCAGGTGTCATCGACATGTCATATGCGAGTGCCTCTGATGGTTTCCTGCCATACTCAATAATCATCAGTAACAAGGTTTCTCAATGTTAGTCAATTATCATAATAGCATCATTAACAATTCCTGGTCATTCACATCATTGTCCATTGTAAGTCTGAACTAAAGGAAGTAGGTAACATAGGGGACACATCCCTCATGGCTATCATCAATAATCATCAATGGAAACATACATATTCATTAAGCTATCAACATCGTAACATCGTAGAAATATACCTATCCATAAAATTTATCCTCATTATGCTTTTAGTAGAGCGCATACATATTCTTTACTACCCTCATCATAATTTCAAATAGAGACCAACTTAACTATTTAATATTGCAATCATCAGAATACTGATAAATAAGATAAATAACCATTCATGCTACCATAATATCAATGGAAGCATTCATAAACATCACAACCATGAATATCTCAATCGCTAATAATAGTGTCATGGGTCCAGATCCTCAATCTGAGGTCCTCGCAGAATAAAGTGTCTAAGATAATGTCGTATTAGGGTTATCTCTTTGGTTATGACCCGATCGCAGCAAGATAGGAGCCATTAGAAGCAAAACAGCAATGCCACTTCCAAATTGGGGTCATAATAGTGAACCTGATCAATATTGAGAAAGTTACTGGCATTTAAAATCACAGCCTCAAAACCCTAGCAGAACCACCCAATGGCATGGAGGGCACTGTGCCAAATTATTTTGAAAACATAGGGAGAAATAAGATAGAATATAACTCCCTATACCACTAGGTAAAATTACATCTTAAAAAAAAAAATTATTCATCCTCAACCTCCTTATCACAAAAACCCTCATACATAAACATCATATCATCACTTTCTCCAGAAATTAAATAAACCCGTAATTATACATACATCATAAACAAATACTATGTACCTTGCCTTTCCGGAGCCATAGCAAAGAGGTATTTGAAGTTCATCTAGTTTCAAAATCTTTTGTCCTACACATGTATCATCTTTATCTTCCTTTATATGTGTATGCAGACTTTCCATCATTCTCTTGTCTAACTGCAAAGATGAGATCTTCAATGGTTAAATCTTAATGCTATATATTTGCAATAGAGATGATGCCACATAAGTCAATGCTACAGTTGATGCTCTAGCGATGATGTTATTATATAGGTCGACTTTATCATTTTGATGCTTCACAGATAATCTCAATCTCCTTAAAATGATTTGTATCAAACTTGATATATTCAAAGATGTGCTTCAGGTAAAACAAGTTGGCTTTTATGATACCGATCTTCATAATTGATATATGACATATGCATTCCTTAACCATCATCATCATAAACACCTTGGTCATTTAAGTCTACAGTTGTACATTATTGTTTCTCTTAAACTGCTGCAGTAGGGGCTACAGTCAAGTCACATGTCCTTGTCGTTAAGATTATCCGAGACTCGCGGTCAAAGTTACACGATTTGCATTTTCACTGTCTATATAATTTTAGATGCTTTACAGCGAGGTGATAACCACATTCAATCATGTATGATGTCAAAAGCAATGTCTCGGCTCTTTAGGATGTATAGTCATTCCATATAAAGCAATGAGCCATACTAATGTGAGTCATGTCATATTATAGGCGGCCACAAGAGCGAGTTTTTCCAGAAGTCATAGGAGCCACTTTTTGTTATAGCAAGCCATCGTTTGATTCATATCAAATAAAAGTTGATACGTGAGCCATTGCAAACAGCGGTAGGAATGTTAACCGAGGGAGAACACTCGTGTACAAGATAAACCATAAACAGTCGAGATAGCAGAGCGCCATCAATACAACGTCCAGAAATGGCTAAAAGTCTGAAGCTGACACGGGGAATTAACACGTTGTAAGAAACCGGTAATCGATGCAAGTGGAGCACATGGGAATCTGTCCGGCCAACATGTGTGGAGATATGGAGGTGTTTTCAATGGAGATGGATCCACCTATTGCCCACGGATTAGAGCAGAAAGTCGGAGAAAGGGTACACCAGAAAATAAAAAAAAATAAAAATAAAAAGGAGAAAAATGCGGTACCGGAAAGAGATGAATTCGGCCAAGAACTAGAGCTAAAGGCGGATGTGAGGTTAGCAGAGATCTAGCTACAGCAGCAGAGATGAAACATAAACTTGGCCAACGAGCTCTAATAAGAGCAAGGAAGCTAAGTAGCAATCTCGGTCTATCTATAGCAAGGGTCCTAAACCAAGAGTTTGAAGAGGATTCAGAGACCGAAGGCATATGGTCTTCGCAAAACATATGTAAGGAGAGTGAGAGATTGCAGAGTAAAATTATAGAATGTAAGACCATAAATTAAAATCAGATATTCAGAACAAGGTATAACAAAGGCAGAGAAAGGAAGAAAAGTATTTAATGTGGTCAATTTACAACCAGCCGAGAACAAAGGTAATATTTTGGGGAAAATAACATACCTGCTGTAGCATCCGAAACCAGTTTGTGCCTATTATCCCCTTTCAGCAATTCCACAGGGACCCACATGCGAGAACCGTTGTTCAGGCAGAATAAATTGAATTGGCACCTTGGAAAGATAAACCATGTAATACTATAATCACCATCTAACGAGGTGACAAAAAACGGGAGTCAGTCCTCGCAGAGGACACTGATAAGCCCAGTGGCCAAGCCTCTCAAGAACCAAATACCCATGCGTTCTGTGCCATAAATCCCCACCGGAAGCTCATATTGAACCTTCAAAATTTCTTCTGCATTTAGCCCTCTTTTTCTTAAAAACAGATCCCAATTAATTGATTTGTCCGCCCATGGCCAAACACACATCAAGATCTTGCCTTCGCGTACGACCAGAAGTTTCAATTACGATACCTTCTCTGTCGTCCTACCATCGCCTGTCAACAAAGTTGTATTGTTTATTTCCCATCAAACTCACCAACTCTATCAAATCCGTTTAATTCTCATAAAAATCCAATGTACCATCTTAGATTTTTTGTAGGGTCATTTTGTTTTCAAGTTTGTCACCTACAGTCTACTTTCCAAAAGCTTTTCACTTCCTCTTTCTCTTCAAATTCGATGTCGAGAAATAAACTGTCTCCTTTTTTTACGGATTCGGCCACTTCTTTACTGTTACGTGTTACATAATGTTCCTCATACTTTCCAAGAGTAGATCTTAAATCCAGCAAATTCTGTTCAATAAATTATCTGTAATTGGGTTGATTCGCCTCAACGCCACCCAATAAATGAAGCAAAATCTAATGAAAATTCAGATCGAACGCCCCCCAATAATTGAAGCTAAATATAATGAAATTTCAGGTCATCTTAAATATTAGTGCGGAACTGGGCTTTTTTTTCACTTTAATTCCTCATTGTGCAAATCACGGAGAGACGTGATTGATGATTTCTCTTTCCCATGAAAATTTATATTGTAACTGAAGTAGTATTGTGTGAAGAACCTGAATAGTTTGGGTAAACAATTTGCTTTTCCAATTGTATTTAGAAATCCATATTGTTACTGAAATAGTCATATCTGGTGTTGTGACTCATAAAATAGTTATATCTGATGTCGAGCAGGGTTTCCACCCACAGGTTATTAGCATTAGAAGAGCATAATGGAAATAATAAGTGAGCATAGAACGAATACTGAAGATCTGGAGAAGCCAGCAGCGTTTGGCGAAGTGACTATGAATGATCGGCTTGTTGATGAGAGCAAGACTGGTGGATTGAGGAACGCAGTGAAGGATTTTCTGTTCCCTGACGAATTTGTGAGCAGAGATTATTTAAAATCCCCCGCCAGACGAAATTGCAAGGGATAAACGAAGGAGGAGGTCGGAGTTTGTCACATTAGTTAGAGATTTTCATCATATTATTTAACAAAACTAGCCATACATGCATGGGCCCATAGGCCTCAAGGGTTCAACATAGCTCTGATACCAAGTGTGAGGACCATATCCAGACTATATACATTTTTTTTTTTTTAACAGCAAATACAACCAGAAAAGAAACGCATTGAAATTCAAATTTATTTAGCACACACATTCCTGCCACTCATTTCAGGAAACATATCATAACATTTTCATACTTTTAACTAAGATCAATAGTAATGAAATACATATGTACCGTTCACCAGAAGGCGAGACTCCACTTGCTCTGTTGTTGCTGGTATTCCTTGTAGCTGGTCACCTCCGCGAGTGAATGATGACGCACTTGATCTGAATGCGAAGACCCACCGGTTAACCTCCCAGCCTACTCCTTGGGTACTCTTCTTCCCCGCGGACCCCCGAGCTGCAATGGGGTTGTACAATGGAGGAAAGCACTAACTAGTAGAGGAGAACACACCTTGGCTCCAGAGTCCCCTCTCTATAATCCTCTACCTCACCAAACTCACTATAGCTTCGTAATCACTACTCTGACATCATCTCATCCATCCAACAATAGGGTTCCCCCAAAAAGTCCCTTCTCCCATGGCTTGCCCCTTCTTTTATAGGAGTCCTCATAGGTGACACTTGTCATGTCATGCATAATTAATTTTTTTTTTTTTATAATTCAATAGCTTGATTATTCACCCACCCATGTGTCATTCTCACATCAAGGGTCTCCCAAAATTATTTACTTAAATTTTTATTTAAAACTATATTTTCCTCACCTCAACAAGATTCATATTTCTTCTCCTAGTTGTCTCTTTCTGTTCAAATTTGGTACCGGAGGACAGGTGGTTCCCTTAGGCTTTGATCTTTGGCCTAAGGAAAAGTGTCCAAAAGAATTTAATTTTTCTCCTAAAGTGACTTTATAATTTTATAAAGTTAAATCTAATTTAAAAGTGACTTTAAGTAATAAAGTTACTAAGTCTAATTTTAAAGTAACTTTTATAAAGTAAATGAAAAATTAGAAAGGAAAAGTGACTTTGGAAATAAATGACTAAGTGGGTCTTTATTAAAGTGGGGTGAATTAAAAAATAGAAAGTGAGATTTAAATGAGCATTTAATCTCAGCCATTGATCTAAATCTATTTCAGCCATTGGATTTAGAGATCACCCAAAAGTCACTTGGATCACCCAAAAGTCACTTGGAGTTATATTAAAGGAGGAAAAGGAGAAAAAGGTCATTCATTCTTTCATGAGCAGATTGGGAGAAGGAGAACAAGAGAGCAAGAGAGATTTCTGAGCAGGGAGGAGAAGGAGACAGCAGCTTGGAACACATTCCAAGGCAGCAGTTGAGCAGATTTGTACAGCTGATTCAGCACGTAGTGAAAGGCAGATTTTTGCACAAAAATCGAGGAGCAGTTTGCTGATTTTTCTGCACACAAAACGGAGGCCGTACAGCATTTATTGCTGCTGTCCTGTTTGCTGTAATTTCCAGATTGCTGTGAGGCACGGGAAAGGAGATAAGTTGTAAATTTGCTTGCTGATTTTTTGCTGAATAATTCTCACTGTAAAAAGGCAATTTTCAGAAATAAAGAAGAGCTCTCAAACTGGTTTTCCCCAAGAGTTGTAGGGGGTTTTTCTAGGGTCAAGTTGACCAAAAATATCAGTGTTTTAATGTGTTTTAATGGCTGTTTTTTATTGCTGATTTTTAATTCTGCAATTTCCAGCATTCTGAAAAAATTTCTAGAATTTGTGTTTTCAGCAATATTTATTTTTTTCAGTTTGTTAAATGTATGGTTATGGGAATGGGCATTTAACTACATGGGAGAAATAAGGAGAAACTGAAAACCGGGGTGGGAAAACAGAAATTTTTACATGGTATCAGAGCTTGAGTGCTGAAGGGCAGTTTGGGACAGCAAAAGGAAAAATTACAGTCGCTGATTTTTCACTCAGAAAATTCCAGCAAGCTGATTTTTTCATAAACAGCAGTTTTATCTTTACTACAGCAGTGTTATTCTTTCAGTTTCAGGACAGCAGGATGTCATTGGGATTGAGGGTGGAGGATAGGTTGGATGGGCATACAAATTACAGTGTTTGGAAGGAGAGAATGCAGAGTATCTTTGAGGAAGCAGAAGTCTGGGATATCATGGTGCATACCGCACAGAACCCTGTTGTTGTGCCCACTGATATTACTCAGTTGGCTGAGTATAAAAAGAAGAACAATAAGGGTAAGAGGCTGATTCTAGACGGAATCAAAGACCATTGCATTCCTCATGTGAGAGTAAAGAGCAATGCCCATGAGATGTGGACAGCATTGTCCAATCTCTACCAGAGTACCAATGAGAACCGGAAGATGGTCCTGAAGGAGAAGCTGAAAAACATTAAGATGGCGAATGATAGTGCAGCTGGATATCTCACAAAGATTACTAATGTGAGAGATGAGTTGGCAGCGATTGGAGAGGCCATTCCACCCACTTAGTTGGTGCGGATTGCAGTGAATGGCCTCCCCCGTTCATGGTTGAACTTTGCTGATGGGGTTTGTGCACGTGAGACCCTTCCCACATGGGAGAGGTTTTGGGATGATTGCATTCAGACAGAGATCAGGAAAGGTCAGCTTGGGGCAGCCAAGCCAGTTGAGCAGGATGAGGATGTAGCACTGGTGGCAGGAGGCAAGAAAGGCAAAGGGAAGAAGCAGGCTTCCACAAGCAGTGGTGGGGGCAAAGGCAAAGGTAAAGGTAAACAGGGGAACACACAGAAGGACTATTCCAAGGTGAAGTGTTGGAATTGTCAAAAAATGGGACACTATGCAGTTGTGTGTCCGGAGAAGAAGAAGAAGAAGGGGAAGAACCAGGACGTAGCAGCTTCAGCAGAAATTGAGGACTTTGCTGGTCGTTTTGACCGAGAGTTTGCGTTCACTACGTGTGAGTCCTCTAGTGCAGGATCACCTGCCACACAGGTTCAGAGGGAGCATGCTTTTCCCTCTATTAGCGGAGCATCTTCAAGTATCTGGTATGTGGACAGTGGGGCTTCACGTCACATGACAGGAGTCCGGGAGTACTTCTCAGAGCTTTCAGAGAGTGGCACTGATATTGAGGTAGTACTCGGTGATGACAGAGTTGTTAGAGCAGTCGGGGTGGGTACACTGACATTTCAGAGGGAGTCCAGACCTCCCTTGAAAGTGTCAGATGTTCTTTATGTGCCAGGGATGAGGAAGAACCTCATATCCGTCTCAGCTTTGGAGGATAGAGGATATGAGGTACTGTTCAGGGGAGGACAGGTGTTGATGTATCCCAGGGGCACTCCAGCTGATTTAGCTAAAGTGATAGGTGTACGCCATGCAAAGGTGTACAAGTTTGCATTCCAACCCCTTTTGGCATTGAGCAGTAGTACCGACAGCAGAGCTAGCAGTTCTGAGCTGTGTGAGATTTGGCACCGCAGGATGGGACATATGTATCATGGAGCCTTGAGGACATTGCGGGAGATCACTACAGGTGTGCCAGATTTCAGTACTAATCACTTTGATACTTGCAGAGGTTGTGCGATGGGCAAGTTTGCCAAATCCCCTTTCCCAGCAGTGACAGCAGAGCGACTGGGATACTTGATTTGATTCATTCCGATGTGAGCGGTCGGATGTCTCATGTTTCCTTGAGTGGATATGAGTACTATGTCTTATTCATTGATGATCACTCCAGGAGGACCTGGATTTATTTCTTGAAGACCAAGAGTGAGGTCTTCAAGCGGTTTCAGGAGTTCAGAGCTCTTGTGGAGACTCAGACAGGTCGAAAGATCAAGTCCCTGAGGTCGGACAATGGAGGAGAGTACACCCTTGGAGAGTTTGTTGACTATTGTGCGGAGGCAGGCATTAGGAGGGAGTTCACTGTTCCTTACAACCCCCAGCAGAACGGGGTTGCAGAGAGGAAGAACAGATCCATCATAGGGGCTGCCAAAGCCATGTTACATGATCAGGGGTTGCCATTGTTCTTGTGGGCAGAGGCCTGCAACACCGCTGTTTACTTGCAGAACAGGAGTCCGCATCGTGCCTTGGGGCACATGACTCCGGAGGAGGCTTTCTACAGGAAGAAGCCTGATATTGGTCATCTTCATATCTTTGGATGCATTACATACTCCTATATACCCAAGGAGAAGAGGACCAAACTAGAGCCCACCGTAGAGAAGGGTATCTTTGTGGGCTACAGTGAGACCTCAAAGGCCTTTCGGATTTACATTCCTGCACAGAGGAGAGTTGTTGTCAGACGGGATGTGAAGTTCGAGAAGGACAGGGCCTTTAGGAGGTCACGGGAGTTAGAGTATCTGGATCAGCCAGACCCTCAGCAGCAGTTGAGTCAGTCGCAGGGATCCAGTGGGCAGGGATCAGAAGGATCAGGAGGTACATCTATGAGGATGTCAGGTCCGTCAGTGAGCAGTGGCTCACCGAGCCAGAGGGGTGGTGCTCCGGGCAGCATGCAGAGTAGTTCACAGAGCAGTTCACTAGGGAGTCCATTGATGGACAGTTCACACGGTACCTCAGCTTCTACAGGTTCAGGTGCAGGCAGGAGGACAGCAGACACACAGTCAGGAGTTCAGGCTACTGATGATGATGAGGAGGAGGAGTTTCATTATCCGGTGGGAGAAGTGCGCTCAGGGAAGAGGAAGCCCAAGTGGCTTCAGGACACCTTGAGAGATGCCACATCTGTTGCTGAGCCGAAGAGGCCAGTCAGAGAGAGTAGACCACCTGAGAGGTTTTGTAGCTATATGGCGATGGTTACCAGCATCCTTGACTCTGAGCCTTCTAGCTATGAGGAGGCAGCTAGCCAGCAGGTCTGGAGAGAGGCCATGCAGGAGGAGTATTCTTCTATCATGAAGAATGATGTTTGGGAGGTGGTGCCGAGGCCTGAAGGCAAATTCGTGGTTACTTCCAGATGGCTTTACAAGGTAAAGCATGCTGCAGATGGCAGCATTGAGAAATTCAAAGCGAGGTTTGTGGCTAGAGGGTTCTCCTAGGTAGAGGGAGTTGATTATGAGGAGACCTTCGCTCCCGTGGCTCGATATACTTCGATCCGCTCCATTATATCGATAGCAGCAGAGATGGGTTGGAAGATCCACCAAATGGATGTGAAGACCGCATTTCTCAATGGCTTCATACAGGAGGAGGTGTACATTGAGCAGCGACAGGGCTTTGAGGTGCATGGGAAGGAGTCCCATGTGTGCAAATTGAAGAAGGCCCTTTATGGCCTGAAGCAAGCTCCCAGAGCTTGGTACTCCAGGATAGATGCATACTTGCAGGGGATGGGTTTCACAAAGAGTGAGGCAGATCCGAACCTTTACTTTATTGTGATTGGTGAGAAGCCTCTCATTCTGGTGCTGTATGTGGATGACTTGATCATTACAAGTGCAGAGAGACTCATAGAGCACTGCAAGAGAGATCTTGCGGCGGAGTTTGAGATGAAGGACATCGGCTTGATGCATTACTTTTTGGGCTTGGAGGTGTGGCAGGAGGAGGGGCATTTCTTCCTGGGGTAGGGGAAGTATATAGTGGACATCCTTAGCAGATTCCACATGGAGGATTGTAGACCCATGTCGACACCGATGATCACCAACTGGAAGAAGCTTCATGCTTCGGATTCCGAGTTGGTGGATCCCACATTGTACAGGCAGCTGATTGGTTCCTTGATGTATTTGGTCAACACTAGACCAGATATCTGTTTTGCAGTCAACACGATGAGTCAGTTTATGTGTGAGCCTAGGAAGGTTCACTGGGTGGCTGCAAAACACATTTTGCGGTACTTGCAGGGGACAGTGGATTATGGTCTGGACTACAGGCAGGGAGATGGAGTGAGATTGGCAGGATACACTGATTCTGATTGGGCAGGTTGTGCTTCTGATAGGAAGAGCACTTCAGGGTGTTGTTTTGGGTTGGGTTCAGCAGTAGTGTCATGGTTCAGCCGGAAGCAGCAGTCAGTAGCACTGAGTTCAGCGGAAGCAGAATATATGGCAGCCAGTCTAGCTAGTTGTGAGGCCATCTGGCTTCGCAAGATGTTGTTTGGCTTATTTGGTCAGCCGTTGAGACCTTCAGTGATTTACCGTGATAATCAGAGTTGCATTAAACTCACGGAGAATCCAGTATTTCATGACAGGTCAAAGCATATCGGGATCAGATATCATTTCATCAGAGACTATGTTCAGAAGGGAGTTGTGAAGCTTGAGTATATTTCCACTGATGAGCATGTTGCAGATATCCTTACCAAAGCCTTACCATGGGGCAAGCATGTCTACTTCAGAGACAAGATGGGTGTGGTGAGGAACACCTTCCTCGGTAAGAGGGGAGTGTTGAAATTTGGTACCGAAGGACAGGTGGTTCCCTTAGGCTTTGATCTTTGGCCTAGGGAAAAGTGTCCAAAAGAATTTAATTTTTCTCCTAAAGTGACTTTATAATTTTATAAAGTTAAATCTAATTTAAAAGTGACTTTAAGTAATAAAGTTACTAAGTCTAATTTTAAAGTAACTTTTATAAAGTAAATGAAAAATTAGACAGGAAAAGTGACTTTGGAAATAAATGACTAAGTGGGTCTTTATTAAAGTGGGGTGAATTAAAAAATAGAAAGTGAGATTTAAATGAGCATTTAATCTCAGCCATTGATCTAAATCTATTTCAGCCATTGGATTTAGAGATCACCCAAAAGTCACTTGGAGTTATATTAAAGGAGGAAAAGGAGGAAAAGTTCATTCATTCTTTCATGAGCAGATTGGGAGAAGGAGAGTAAGAGAGCAAGAGAGATTTCTGAACAGGGAGGAGAAGGAGACAGCAGCTTGGCACACATTCCAAGGCAGCAGTTGCGCAGATTTGTACAGCTGATTCAGCACATAGTGAAAGGCAGATTTTTGCACAAAAATCGAGGAGCAGTTTGCTGATTTTTCTACACACAAAACGGAGGCCGTACAGCATTTATTGCTGTCCTGTTTGCTGTAATTTCCAGATTGCTGTGAGGCACGGGAAAGGAGATAAGTTGTAAATTTTCTTGCTAATTTTTTGCTGAATAATTCTCACTGTAAAAAGGCAATTTTCAGAAATAAAGAAGAGCTCTCAAACTAGTTTTCCCCAAGAGTTGTAGAGGGTTTTTCCAGGGTCAAGTTGACCAAAAATATCAGTGTTTTAATGTGTTTTAATGGCTGTTTTTGATTGCTGATTTTTAATTCTGCAATTTCTAGCATTCTGAAAAAATTTCCAGAATTTGTGTTTTCCACAATATTTATTTTTTTCAGTCTGTTAAATGTATGGTTATGGGAATGGGCATTTAACTACATGGGAGAAATAAGGAGAAACTGAAAACCGGGGTGGGAAAACAGAAATTTTTACACTTTCTTCCCCCCTTTTATTCCTTAATTTGTGTTCATTACTTGAAGTCAATTAATGAGTCAAGATTTTATCCCCAATCTACTCCCTAATTTAACTCAGGTTATCTCCTAGATGGATATTCTTATGTTGGTTGTTGACACATGGAGCTTCTCTACATTTCTCTAAATTTAATTTATTTTTCTCATTTTAATTCGCCCTCCTCTTTTCTTAATTAGGTTTAAATTAGTTTAGGATTAATCTTTATTCTTACCATTATGTTTGTCTTTCCCCTTTTTCCTAATTAAACCACATAATCTTCCTAGTATTTCCAAAATGGGAAGGGTAGAGTTTTTAAGGTACTCTATTTTAATTCTTCCTATGATCCTCCTTATTCCAAGTTTTATTTTTGATTTAATTACATTGGTTTCTAATCATCATTTACCATTGATGTAAATTTACCTAGTTTTCATTCCTTGCTTATATTTATTTATTATTATTTATTTTTAACGATTCCAAGAATGCCAAGTTTGGTTGTGCCCTTCAAGAACTTCCCTAGAAGTTCCAAGGGTGCCACACCTAATAGTTTATTTGTGATGCCAAGGGTGCCAGTTTGGTTGTGCCCTTCAAGAACTTCCCTAGAAGTTCCAAGGGTGCCACACCTAGTAGTTTATTTGTGATTCCAAGGTGCCAAGTTGGTCGTGCCCTTCAAGAAATTCCCCTGAAGTTCCAAGGGTGCCACACCACTTGCCCTTCAAGCATCCAGTGACTACGAGGGGAAAGTATAGTGCAACGTCATGGACCACTATCATCTCCTATGTTGCCTGCTATAGTGAGACTAATGGTGTCGGGGATCAAGGAATCTGCCTTGATGCGCGCCCCCCGATAAAGTCCTCATGAGCGACCCAACCTTGGGACCTGCCCTCATGGCATCGTGATCTTCAAGGCGAAGGTGTTTCAACCCTTCCAGCCCAAGTCACGGCGGGAGTGCTAGTGGGTGAGATCAGGGACTCTGTCCCACCCCTCCCATGTACTTCCATCCACCTGTACAACCCCATCACCCATATGTGGGTCATTCGGTCAAGCAACTAATCTGTGTCTGCAACCATTAACATATCATCATAATATAGTTAAACATATATGGCAGATTTCAAGATCGACTTAGACTTTAAAAGATAAGATAATATGAATTTTCATCAAACCAGGTGTCATCGACATGTCATATGTGAGTGCCTCTGATGGTTTCCTGCCATACTCATTAATCATCAGTAACAAGGTTTCTCAATGTTAGTCAATTATCATAATAGCATCATTAACAATTCCTGGTCATTCACATCATTGTCCATTGTAAGTCTGAACTAAAGGAAGTAGGTAACATAGGGGACACATCCCTCATGGCTATCGTCAATAATCATCAATGGAAACATACCTATTCATTAAGCTATCAACATCGTAACATCGTAGAAATATACCTATCCATCAAATTTATCCTCATTATGCTTTTAGTAGAGCGCATACATATTCTTTACTACCCTCATCATAAATTCAAATAGAGACCAACTTAACTATTCAATATTGCAATCATCAGAATACTGATAGATAAACTACATAACCATTCATGCTATCATAATATCAATGGAAAGCATTCATAAACATCACAACCATGAATATCTCAATCGCTAATAATAGTGTCATGGGTCCAGATCCTCAATCTGAGGTCCTCGAAGAATAAAGTGTCTAAGATAATGTCGTATTAAAGTCGGGAAAACTAAAGTGGGCACTACATACACCCCCTCTTAACAATGGACTTCGTCCCGAAGTCCTCGAAACATAAAGGAAAACGACGACACATATCCTAGGAATCCTTCCTGAAACTCTTGCTAACCTTCTGGTAACAGGTATCTCTGATTTTTAAATTAAGCACATTTTTTTTTTCTAAGGAATTAAAATCAATTAACAAAATCGTTTTCATCTTCTGGATTAAGTAATTTTCTCAACTAATTTATTTATTATTATTTTTATCATTTTTACCTAATTAGTTCTATTAGGCCCTCATGAAACATTGTCATAAAATCTAATGCTTCTCATTTTCATTCCTTTAACCTCTTGAATATTCAAGAGTGTCTTTCAAGTATAGTTCCTTCGAACATGAGCTTGAGATGTAATGCCCAACAATTGTCCTTGTTATGATCATCCTTCATACTATGTTCATAATGCAAGTCTCCTTTTTTTTTTCTTTTTTTCTTTTTTTTGCATAATTTAACTTTAAGTAAAATGTCAATATGTGGATTTACTAGCACAAAAATGCAAATAACAAAGCACCAATGAAGAGAATAACATGCCTTAGTTTTCACTAGATCAAAACATATTAGACTGTCATATATCCAGGAAACATGATATCAAGGTCCACACAAACTAATTGCTTTGAATTTACAACTAACTGAATTATCATCGCATTACACCTCTTACTTACTATACAAGTCCATGCTGACACTGATCATTTCAAAAGAAGCACGTGTATGTTCTTCCTATATTCTCAATTTGCAAAATGTAACATAAAATACAGATTCCTTCACAAGCACATTAATAGTCTCATCTCAAAAATTCCATTATCCATACCTTCAACACCATTCTTGAATTACTTCAGCATTTTCAAACGTATAGCTACTTCCTTTTCTGCCAATACCTCTCATGGGCAAAATTGCATTAGATACATTCAGGTCCAGCGTAAGCATATTTTCAAGAGCTATTCTCAACTATCTCAACCCTGAATCTGGGCCTGATCCATAAAAGATTATCGTTTCCAATAGTTTTTAGGCATCCCAGAGAGACTCTAAGACAATGGAGTCCTGCCCAACATTAGAAAAGGAAATTGGTTGCAGATGGTTGCCCACAGAGGAGCGAAATAATGTAATACTTACACAAACAATCTCCTACTTCAATCCCTCTAATAAATTTAGTCGTCAACATAAAACCTTTTAAGACACACGATCTTCGACATCTCGTAACATAACTCAAATACCACAGTGAAGTGAGTATACAAGAAGATAAAGCTATGATGGTCAAACAAAATGTATAAAGGGATTCTCATTTCCTAACATAAAAGTAATAATGCACGTAGTCTAACAACAACAAATACATACAACTTCTCTAATACAGATAAAGTTTGAAGACTATCCTTGCTACCTATCACATACAAAAAGTGGCACAGTGAACATAAAAGGGCTCTTAGCTAGTTACAAATCTACCTAAAAATATTTAGTGAGCACAATCAGGAATTACATCCACAAAGATATATGCAATGGAAGGTTTATTACATACAAACTTAAAAAGAGGCAAGAGAAGCTAGTTGCAATTGGGAAACAATTAGTTACAATGACCAAGTCTAGCTGTAGTCACGAGAACGAATTCAGTTGCAATGGCAGGGAAGTTCAAATACATCCTACAACTTTACAATAACCACTTGTAAGCATGAACAGTTCTGACATCCAAATGTTACAAGCCAATAATGTAATATGATATATCATAAACTTCTGTCATTGGGAATAAGGAAACTGGCACGGTACTTTCAAACTTTCAAGATATGGGGAAACAATATATACAAACATGTATGCATATAAGATATTTTAGTATATAAAGCCCAAGAAGTTAACTCAACTTGTTGTCGTCAATGACACTGGGCATTTGGCTAATTCTGTGCCAGCAGGTGTCCGGTTTGAATCCTCTGGGTGACACACTGACTATGCAAATGGGTTCACTATGAATGACATCCACAAATGTGGGGAGACATCCCTTGGATTCCCCCGCAAGGTTTTCAAGAGAAAAAGAAATATCATTTTTTAGTATTTATTATTAATAAAAACTAGCATTGTTGTATGATAACACTATTTTTTGCAGTAGAGACTATCTTTTTCTTAATTGTTTTCTTGACTTTTTTAAGTAGAGGAACAACAGTTCTGAACCAAAAATCGAAGGAAATGTTCTCGATAGGCTTGCTAGGCATTCCAAACCAGAATGGTTTTCCATACCAAAACAAGGAGCAAGCGGGCCAAATGTTTCAGTTGCATAGTCATGAGGTATTATCATGTTTAATAGTGTGGCTTATATGTTATATTGAGCCATTATATGATATAAGTAGTTATGACAAAAGAAAGTTGGATAAGTATTTAAATGATTCAGGAAATAATCACAGGCTTATTTGTGGTTAAAATGAAGTCAATACATTGTATAAATGATTTGGATTTATAGCAACCTAGAGGCAGTAGAGGAATTACAATTCATTCTAGGATAATCTCTTTAAGGAGGGTAACCCTAGGCCTGTAAAAGGGCTTTCCACTCAATCGCTAATATTCTTTATGTTTATCAGTGAATGCACTTGCAATTTCAACTCTCTCAATCTCTCATTTATTTGTGTGTAGATCTTCTTGGCAGGGTCCTGCGTGCAATGTGCATTATTTGCAGGGTTATATTTACCTCTCATCATTTGGGACTATTAGGATGTCCAAACCTATAAGAATCTCCTATGAAGCCATCACTTGTTCTTAGTTAGTTATTATATCAAAATAACATGGAGGATATACAGCATTGAAAGCAGGATTCCTATCAGCCGTGTGCATCACCAATGTATTAAATGATAGCCGAAAATCACCAAAAATGATGAGAAACATTGACGAGAAAAATAAAGAGATTGACTTACATTTAATATTATGGTCTGCCTACTGGACCACATGCCCTCGTACCTTTTCCTGTGAATGCCTATGACATGTTGTGACTACCTTAAGCTATGTTTACCACTTGTGGTGTATCTTATTTATTGGTGTTCTGATGATTGCAACATTAAATAGTTTACGTATCTTATCTATTGGTGTTCTGATGATTGCAACATTAAATAGTTAAGTTTGGTCTCTAGTTGAATTTATGATGATGAGGGTAGTAAAGAATATGTATGCTCTCTACTAAAAGCATGATGATGATAAATTTGAAGGATAGGTATATTTTCTAATCGCTGTTACGATGTTGATAGATTAATAAATATGTATTTTTCCATTCATGTTTAATGATGATAGCCATGATGGATGTGTACCTACTTCCTTTAGTTCAGGCTTACAATGGACAATGATGTGAATGACTAGGGATTGTCAATGATGCTATTATGACAATGACTAACATTGAGAAACGTTGTTACTGATGATTATTGAGTATGGCAGGAAACCATCAGAGGCACTCGCATATGACGAGTTGATGACACCTGGTTTGATGAAAATTCATATTATTTTTATATTTGAAAGTCTAAGTCGATCTTGAAATCTGCCATATATGTTTAACTATATTCTGATGATATGTTAATGGTTGCAGGCACAGATTAGTTGCTTGACCGAATGACTCACATATGGGTGATGGGGTTGTACAAGTGGATGGAACTACATGGGAGGGGTGGGATAGAGTCCCTGATCTCACCCACTAGCACTCCCGCCGTGACTTGGGTTGGAAGGGTTGAAACACCTTCGCTTGAAGATCACGATGCCATGAGGGCAGGTCCCAAAGTTGGGTCGCTCATGAGGACTTTACAGGGGGGCGCGCATCAAGGCGGATTCCTTGATTCCCGACACCATTAGTCTCACTATAGCAGGCAACATAAGAGATGATAGTAGTCTATGATGTTGCACTATACTTTCCTCTCGTAGTCACTTGATGCTTGAAGGGCAAGTGGTGTGGCACCCTTGGAATTTCAGGAGAATTTCTTGAAGGGCACGACCAACTTGGCACCCTTGGCATCACAAATAAACTATTAGGTGTGGCACCCTTGGAACTTCTAGGGAATTTCTTGAAGGGCACAACCAAACTGGCACCCTTGACATCGCAAATAAACTATTAGGTGTGGCACCCTTGGAACTTCTAGGGAAGTTCTTGAAGGGCACAACCGAACTTGGCACCCTTGGAATCTTTAAAGATAAATAATAATAAATAAATATAAGCAAGGAATGAAAACTAGGTAAATTTAAATCAAGGGTAAATGGTGATTAGAAACCAATGTAATTAAATCAAAATAAAACTTGGAATAAGGAGGATCATAGGAAGAATTAAAATAGAGTACCTTAAAAACTCTATCCTTCCCATGTTGGAAAGTACTAGGAAGATTATGTGGTTTAATTAGGAAAAAGGGGAAAGACAAACATAATTGTAAGGATAAAGATTAATCCTAAAACTAATTTAAACCTAATTAAGAAAAGAGGAAGGTGAATTAAAATGAGAATAATAAATTAAATTTAGAGAAATGTAGAGAAGCTCCATGTGTCAACAACCAACATAAGAATACCCATCTATGAGATAACCTGAGTTAGGGAGTAGATTGGGGATAAAATCCTGATTCATTAATTGACTTCAAGTAATGAACACAAATTAAGGAATATAAGGGGGGAATAAAGAGACAACTAGGAGAAGAAATAGGAATCTTGTTGAGGTGAGGAAAATATTAGTTTTAAATAAAAAGTTAAGTAAATAATTTTGGGTGACCCTTGATGAGAGAGTGACACATGGGTAGGTGAATAATCAAACTATTAAATTAAAAATATATATATAATTATGCATGACATGCCAAGTGTCATCTAAGAGGACTCTTATAAAAGAAGGGGCAAGCCATAGGAGAAAGGACTTTTTGGAACCCTATTCTTGGATGGATGAGATGTTGTCAGAGCAGTGATTACGAAGCTACAGTGAGTTTGGTGAGGTAGAGGATTTTTAGAGAGGGGACTCTTGAGCCAAGGTGTGCTCTCCTCTACTAGCTAGTGTTTTCCTCCATTGTACAACCCCATTGCAACTCGGGGGTCCGCGGGGAAGAAGAGTACCCAAGGAGTAGGCTGGGAGGTTAACCGGTGAGTCTTCGCATTCGGATCAAGTGCGTCATCATTCACTCACGGAGGTGACCAGCTACAAGGGAATACCAGCAACAGCAGAGCAATTGGAGTCTCGCCTTCTGGTGAACGGTACATATGTATTTCATGACTATTGATCTTAGTTAACAGTATGAAAATGTTATGATATGTTTCCTGAAATGAGTGGCAGGAATGTGTGTGTTAAATAAATTGAATTTCAATGCGTTTCTTTTCTGGTTGTATTTGTTGTTAAAAAAAAAAAAATGTATATAGTCTCTATATGGTCCTTACACAGAAAAGAAACACATTGAAATGCGTTCTTTTTTTTTTTTTTTTTTTTTTTTTACAGGAAATACAACCAGAAAAAAAACGCATTGAAATTCAAATTTATTTAACACACACATTCCTGCCACTCATTTCAGGAAACATATCATAACGTTTTCATACTTTTAACTAAGATCAATAGTAATGAAATATATATGTACCGTTCACCAGAAGGCAAGACTCCACTTGCTCTGCTGTTGCTGGTATTCCCTTGTAGCTGGTCACCTCCGCGAGTGAATGATGACGCACTTGATCCGAATGCGAAGACCCACCGGTTAACCTCCCAGCCTACTCCTTGGGTACTCTTCTTCCCCGCGGACCCCCGAGCTGCAATGGGGTTGTACAATGGAGGAAAGCACTAGCTGGTAGAGGAGAGCACACCTTGGCTCCAGAGTCCCCTCTCTAAAATCCTCTACCTCACCAAACTCACTATAGCTTCGTAATCACTGCTCTGACATCATCTCCTCCATCCAACAATAGGGTTCCCCAAAAAGTCCCTTCTCCCATGGCTTGCCCCTTCTTTTATAGGAGTCCTCAAGGTGACACTTGTCATGTCATGCATAATTAATTATTTTTTTATAATTCAATAGCTTGATTATTCACCCACCCATGTGTCATTCTCACATCAAGGGTCTCCCAAAATTATTTACTTAAATTTTTATTGAAAACTAATATTTTCCTCACCTCAACAAGATTCCTATTTCTTCTCCTAGTTGTCTCTTTATTTCCCCCCCTTTTATTCCTTAATTTGTGTTCATTACTTGAAGTCAATTAATGAGTCAAGATTTTATCCCCAATCTACTCCCTAATTTAACTCAGGTTATCTCCTAGATGGATATTCTTATGTTGGTTGTTGACACATGGAGCTTCTCTACATTTCTCTAAATTTAATTTATTATTCTTATTTTAATTCACCTTCCTCTTTTCTTAATTATGTTTAAATTAGTTTAGGATTAATCTTTATCTTTACCATTATGTTTGTCTTTCCCCTTTTTCCTAATTAAACCACATAATCTTCCTAGTATTTTCCAACATGGGAAGGATAGAGTTTTTAAGGTACTCTATTTTAATTCTTCCTATGATCCTCCTTATTCCAAGTTTTATTTTTGATTTAATTACATTGATTTCTAATCATCATTTACCCTTGATGTAAATTTACCTAGTTTTCATTCCTTGCTTATATTTATTTATTATTATTTATTTTTAATGATTCCAAGGATGCCAAGTTTGGTTGTGCCCTTCAAGAACTTCCTTAGAAGTTCCAAGGGTGCCACACCTAATAGTTTATTTGTGATGCCAGGGGTGTCAGTTTGGTTGTGCCCTTAAGAACTTCCCTAGAAGTTCCAAGGGTGCCACACCTACTAGTTTATTTGTGATGCCAAGGGTGCCAGTTTGGTTGTGCCCTTCAAGAACTTCCCTAGAAGTTCCAAGGGTGCCACACCTACTAGTTTATTTGTGATGCCAAGGGTGCCAAGTTGGTCGTGCCCTTCAAGAAATTCCCCTGAAGTTTCAAGGGTGCCACCCCACTTGCCCTTCAAGCATCCAGTGACTACGAGGGGAAAGTATAGGTGCAACATTGTAGACCGCTATCATCTCTTATGTTGCCTGCTATAGTGAGACTAATGGTGTCGGGGATCAAGGAATCCGCCTTGTTGCGCGCCCCCCGGTAAAATCCTCATGAGCGCCCCAACTTGGGGACTTGCCCTCATGGCATCATGATCTTGAAGGCGAAGGTGTTTCAACCCTTCCAACCCAAGTCACGGCGGGAGTGCTAGTGGGTGAGATCAGGGACACTGTCCCACCCCTCCCATGTAGTTCCATCCACTTGTACAACCCCATTACCCATATGTGAGTCATTCGGCCAAGCAACTCATCTGTGCCTGCAACCATTATCATATCATCAGAATATAGATAAACATATATAGCAGGTTTCAAAATCGATTAGAACTTCCAAGATAAAATAATATAAATTTTCATCAAACCAGGTGTCGTCAACTCGTCATGTGCGAGTGCCTCTAGTGGTTTCCTGCCATACTCAATAATAATCAGTAACCAGGTTTTTCAGTGTTAGTCATTGTCATAATAGCATTTTTACCATCACCTAGTCATTCACATCATTGTTCATTGTGAACCAGAACTAATGTAAGTAGCTAACATAGGGGATACCTCCATCATGGCTAGCATCATCATAACCTTAATGGAACCATACATATAGATCAAAGTTATCATAATTATAACATCAATAGAAACATGTCTATCCTTTACTACTATCACCATCATGATATCAATAGAGAGTACACATAACCATTAATTATATCGTAATCATAATATTAATAGAGAACATACATAACCATCACATTCACTGATACTAGAGTCATGTTTCTGGATCCTCAGCCTGAGTTCCTCATAGACTAAAGTATGTAAGATAATGTCATAATAGAGTCAGGAAACTAGAGTGGGCACTACACTATAGATCTCACTGTGATAGCAAACTTGGATTTGACCTGATGACTAATGATTTGATTTGAGAACTGATGATTTGCCTTGATAATAATGCTATATGGGCATAGTGACTTTCAGTGACTTATCATTGGTGTATGCATTTGCATCTAGAGTTGGAAATGATTAATTATGATCATGACTTGATGAAGTTTGATATTGCCTAGTAAATGACATCTTGTTGGCATGATAAAAGATGAAAGCATTACCTATCACCTGGTCTAAAGAATTTGATATAGTGATATTGATGATTTTGATATTATTTTTTGCCTGGATTCTAAAATTTGATAAGCTGACTTAGTTGATTTAGTTGCACAATATGGATTTATGTAAGGCTGAGCATATTGGTTTGGTAAAATGTTATGTTTGCATAAAGTAGTTGTATGAAGCAAGTTCCCCGAGCCTAATATGTCTATATTGACGGCCATCTGATGAAGTCAAGAAGATGAGTCGATTGAAACCTCTACTTCAAAAGTGGTCCAAGTTATGATTTTGATTATGGTTTTATATATTGACGGTCTATTATTGACAGGAAATGAGCCTCTGATGATCAAAGTATGAGGTAGATGGCCTCTGAATTTCGAAATGAAGAATCATGGCACGATGTATCACGTCATGAAGTTTGAAAAAGAAAATCTATATCACGAAGCTATTGAAGAATTTTTGGAAAGTGGAAATGCAAATCCTTGGACACTCTGATTGAATTTCAATAAGTTGTGAAGAGATATTGTTGAACTTGACTTGGCAACCGACAGTTGATTGAAGCATTGATGTTCCAACACCCGTCCGTATATATATGTATATATATATATGTCGTGCATAAAACTTGAGGGAATTCATGATTGAGTCGCTTCATACACATTGAGTTGTGCCAAGCACCCTTCGAGATATTTGCATGGGAGATCAATTTTTGATCTGAGACATTCATCCTATGATATGTGACTGCATGGATGTACTGATGTTGTTTTGGGATAATTATTAATGAGTGCATCTAGGTGCTGCCTTAGTATGAGATCTACCATGATATTTTGGATGAGAAATTTGCAGCTTTAAGCACGACTGAGGTTGAGTACGATGTTGCTCGCATGACTAGCTGTGAGGCAAGATGAATAAGCTCTTTGGAGAGTCGTTCAGGGAAGTTCTAGATATGACAGGGACACATTGCAATAGTAATGAGTGGGATCTAATTGGCAGAGAATCCCATATATAACTAGGACTAAGATACCTTCATATATTGAAATAGTGTTGTTGTACGAGACAAGCTTAGTCTTGTAGTTGGCACCTCCGTGAGAGGGAGAAGGACTATGGTATCCTTTTTGTGATATGTATATTTCGTTCTAATATGATATTTGATTTGATGTCCTGCATGAACAAGAGACAACTGCTATTGAGACATGATGATTACCATATATGAGCACGATGATATGTTGCTGATCTACAGAGAACAACGTTGATCGAGGACACTGAGCCAGCTCTTCCCCCCTATTTTGAGCTCCCAGGTATGGAATTGAGATGGAGGGCTCCTGGGTTGAGGGATCTCTGGACAATAGGGTATCACCCCTATCTATTACCCATACGGTTGGAGATGATGCTCCCCCATCTTCGTCTTTTGCAAAGTATACCCCAGTTGGCATCATACCCACAAGTCGGGGTTGTTGGGATTGTCCCTCCCCGTCTGGCCAACAGGTTGAAGAGGCTTGGGGCATGTGATCCTTACCTTTTGATAAGTCGAGTATCTAGCCCAAGCTCGGATTATGATGCAAGTGTTCTACCACATGACTCTTGAGGGTCATTGATGGGAAGATCGGTAGGCAATAGGATGGGTTGAGATGTGCTCCCCTATATCACCTATTGCTCAATATGGGATTGTAGATGTTTAGCTCCCCCATGAGATTCTAGGTTGAGATGTGCTCCCCGATGTGATTTTGAGATGTGCTCTTCGATGTTGATGCGGGTCGTAGATTTGGCTCCCCGTTGAAGTTTCCCAAGTGGTAGCATTGGGCTCCCCGCTAGCAGTGATTTCGGGGGGTAGCAGTGGCTCCCCGATGAATAGAGGGTGGTAGCTTAGGCTCCCCATCGATGTCAAATTCTTCTTTTAGATTTGCGGATGTTCAGCATAAGAGCAAGGACAATCAAGAGATAAGCAAGAATAAACAAGAGATGAATTGAGATGAACAGTGACGATACGTGATGATGAGATGCTTGAGATTGGATATAATTTGATGACAAGATACACATGACATGATGAAGTTGGAATTCCCCCTAGTTGAGAGGGAGTGTTAAAATTGGCAACTAGGGCCAAATTCCACATTGAATAGCTCATTTGATGGAGATGATATTTTCATTGAATTCCTCTTTTTGAGAGGACAAAAATCGACCTAAAGATCATCAAATTTGGACAAGGGAAAGTGTATTTTTTAATTATGAGCCCACATGCGCATATTTGATTAGGTTGGCCCTAAAGCAGATTGGACACCCTTGTAAGGCTATAAATACAAGTGACCTCAACCTTATTTGGACATCATTATGAGACATTCTTCTATTCTCTTTCTTGGTTTTGGTTCGTACAGGTCTAAGGCAGGTTCGCAGAGGGATGAGTATGCTTGAAGGACAAATTGCAGGGTCCAAAGCTTGCATCTTTGTTTTAGGGTTTTGGGCCTCAGTCACAAGCATGACACAAGAAGATCTCGACAGTAGTTGCTCACTGCTCAGCTCATTTGTGCGACTGAAAATTTTCAATCGAACACCCAACACGTCTTCCATGCGACTAGCATCTAGGGTTTTTGAGTCACAGTCGCAAGCTTTCGAAAGGTTGATTTTGACTGCAATTGCTGGCTTACATGTTCAAGGGAGTGACTGAAGCATTTCAGTCACTTGCACATGTCCTCCATTCGACCGAAAGTTAGGGTTTATTTTTTCAGTTATCTAAAGTTTTTGCTCATTGATCGCAGTGTTCGGCAGTTGACCACACACAGTGACAATTCATTACAGGCTTCTGAATCAAGGTTTTGAGTATTGGCATGGTTGGGTTCATTTCATAATTGTTTAGTTGATTTTTGCTTAATAGTTGTATGGATGAAGACATGGATCATTCTACTCTCTTTTGTTGAATCATTCAATGACAATCTAATAAGAAGAAGAATTCGAAAGGGTTTTCCCCATAGTGGGTTTTGCCTTATTCTCTGACCAATCCTGATGTCTCTATGTGTGATTTTTTTTCTTCTATTGTTCATTTATGTTTCGTTGCATTGATGATGATGATATTTTTCTTTCTACATAGTTGCATATGTTGTTGAATAATGTTATGATGTTAAGGGGTGAATTTAATGTGTAAATAAAGAAATGCAATTATCAAAGCAAAGAATAATATAGCCCTAAGAAAAAATAACACTACTATGGTGGAGGCCCATGGCTCTCAACGCTCACCCTACAAGTGCCAACGTGGCCCTCTAAAGGGCTAGGACCTTGTATAGGGTGACCAAACCCAAAATGGAGACCCACCTGCAATCCTGCATAAGATCCAATGCATCCCCTTACCCTTGAATACAACAAATCATTAGAATAATAAAGTAAAAGAGCTTACAAACTATGGAATCAATGGGGCACTCATGGTGGCATCCCTTCCATAGTTGGCTTTGGCATGTACAAGTGTCTCCAAGCTCAATAAGGGGTTAATCAAGGACCCTGTTAGCTGGTTTCAACCTTTAAAGGGGGTGACATGTCCATGGTACATCCTTCAAGTGGTAGGTGGCAAATGATATAGTAATGGCACGGAGTGGGGATCAAGGGATTCATCTAGACCACATGTCATGGTAGAAGGGTAGCTATAATAAGGGAAGCCCACACCTGGGTATATGTGTGTTGGAGGGAGCAAATCATGGTACATAAGTTACCCTGGCCTTTGTTTTTCCACCCTTCTTCATATGCCTTTTGCCTTTGATTGATTTTTCTTCATAACTGCTCCGGCCCCAGGTGATGAGAGCATGATGTGTAGTATATGGCAATGGATACCCCCTTAAAGTGGGGCGGTTCATCGCCCACTAGGTGTTGGGACAATCATGGGTTCCTTAATGATGGAGGGGGCTCATTTAGGACCCATAGGAACCAGGGTGATGGTCATGGATAAGGGGTAGAGTTCATGTTTGGCTTTTGACCATGTGCTAAATTTGTATGTGTCAGCTATCTTTTGCATTTTGTGATACATTTCCTATTGAGAGTGGCCAAATTATGTTTTTCCTGTTTTTTCGATACATCAACCTTCAAGGCATCATTCAAGGCCTAACCCAAGGTGTGGACAAGGGGAGGGAGAGGTTAACCCTATGTCGACCCAATGGACACATGTGGACCCGGATGGGAAAAGATATGAATGGGGCTAAAATGAGTGGAAGGGAATGATGTATATGGTGTCGGGAAGTGAGACCATGCAACCAAAATTGGGATTTCCAACGTAGTGCCAACCCTAAAGCTAATGGCCAGTAAAGGAGATCCCATGGCACTAGGATACAAGGCTAACCATGAAATCGGGCAGAGGATACAAAAATACAAACCTAGCCCACTCTTTCCACCGAATCACCCCACCAATCCATGTCCAAAAGTGCCCATGGCAAGTAAGGAAATTACTCAACTATACCAATGAAAAGCCATACCTTCAGGGTCGAGAGGCCCACCTTCAAACATACAATCATAACAAGTGGGTGAGGGACCACATGGATGGCTGAAGTGGCAAAGATAATGGCACATCGAGCTATCTAGTGGATGCACGGGGCTACTGGCTGTCGGTTGAGGACCATTTAGGAGAAAAAATTTCTCCTATATACACTACCCATAGGTGGCGGGTAACAAGTACATCAATAAAATATTAATTATGAAGACCGACCATAGCTACAAAATTTAACACTCCCTCTTAATTAGGGAGGTATTCATAATGACTAGCAAGATGATCTCAAGTTGACAAATTCTCTATGGAAAGATCAAGATTAAGATAAGCATCATCATCAATATCATAATCACGAGCATCAACATAATCACAGTTCATCATCAAACAACTATGGATATAGTCTACGTGAAACACCAAAGGCCTCATCAATGATAAACAAGCTCACTCTAGATAGAGATTTGAACATGATGTTGGGAGATTCTCGCTCATTTGAGCAGCCTCTGACTATTCTCCAACCAAGGTCAAACTGACACAAGGAGAATATCCTCTATCGTACCATTCTTCAAACCAAGGTCAAAGTGACACAAGAAGAAAGTCTTCTATCAGATCATTCTCCAGCCAAGGTCAAAGTGACACATGAAGAATGTCAGTCTGCCAAACCATTCTTCAAGGAAGGTCATAAAGACATAGGAAGAATATCAATCCATGATGATATCTAATATGTCAAACCATTCTCCAACCAAGGTCATAATGACACAAGGAGAACTTCTCCAACCAAGGTCATAACGACACAGGGAGAATGTCCATTCATAATGGTGTCTAATAATCTCTCCCTCTCAATAAGAGAGATATTCACGACAAGCCCAAGCTTGTTTTGAAAGTACACAAACTTCCCCTATAAAGAGGCTTTGCAATAATATTAGCAATCTGCGCATCAATGGAGAAGTATTAGAGCTTCACAATTCCCTTTAGCACCATGTCTCGAATGAAGTGGTATTTGATCCCAATGTGCTTCGCCCTATCATCATGGCCATCACCAGCCCTTAATCAAGATAATCTTGCAAGTAACCTTTGAAGTCATGCTACTAAACTTTCCAATCCAACTGCAATATACTCTGTCTCTGCCATACTGAGTGTGACAGATGACTGCTTCATGCTCATCAAGAAATTATAATGGAGCCCAAACTGAAGCAACATCTTGATGAATTATTTCTATCTTCAACGCTCTCTTCCCAAACTAAAACTGCAGTTGTACTTCAAGTCATTACTAATTTTTCTAGGACCAACTATACCATGTCAGTACTCCAACACATGTTGAGCAACATTATCTTAGCTCAACCATGAACAAATTGATTCCCTTCATCACAGCTGCTTTCTAGTCACCCTGACTGGGTAATCCATCCTGCTCCCTCTGCCACTGATGTCATTGAAATACATCAATTATCAAAATCTTTCATTTCAAATCCAAACGTCAACTCCCTCTGAAACTAAAAGCAAGGGTTCCTTGACTTCTCTAAAGAAAATATTTTGGTCAATGCAACTTCCTCTAAAAAGAAAGCTCCTTTGCTTTCGATAGTCAACAAATCATACAAGATCAACCTTGATCCTATTAAATTTTATGATTATTCTATGTTGTATCAGTTACTTTAGCCCAATTTATCTTTTCATTAACAATGCATCCAATTATTAGCAATATAATCAATCATAAACGTAACCGAAGAAAGAACAATATATGCAGTGATAGAGAAGACAACAGCACAACCATAAGAGATAGCAAATTAGTCAAAGACCAGGGAAAAACCCCACAAGGGGAAAACCCTTTCAAATCTTCTTCTTTAGTAGCTCATCATAAAAATATTTTAGCAGTGAGTACAATGAGCCCAATACATATGATTTCCAAAGAATAATAATGAAATTGATCTACAGATCTGTTATAACATCAGAGAGAAATCCAGATCTACCAGATCACTAAAGTCAACTAAATCCAAGATGTCAAATCTTAGATATAAACTCTGGTCGCCCTCATAACAACTGACTATGTGCGACTGAAACTCCTTGGTGTCTCTCTCTATCACTGTATGCGAGCAACTGTGACTATAGGGTCGCTCTTAGGAGGTCATGATGCGAGCAACTGTGGCACTAAACAGCTAAGACCCAAAGTCGCTCCCTTACCATTGTTGTACGAGAGACCAAGATGTCAGGGTCGCTCCCTTACTAATACTGTGTGAACGACTAAGATGGCAGGGTCACTCCCAGGGCTACCTTGTGTGAACAACTGGGGATCGAAACCTTCCGATCCGCCTCTGAACCCCGAGTTGCTCTCACTGAACTGTCTCCGAGCGACCAGAGAGCCAGAGTCACTCTCTTGCCTGCTATGTGCCTGCAACCATGGACGAAAAACTTTCATTCTAACCGAGATCCAAAAAACGCTAACCCAGAGTGAACCTTTCGCCTGTAATTTCGAACCTCGTGCAAACTCCTTCCAATGATGGAATTATCAATAAAGAGAAGTATTCTATAAATTCTGCGTCTTTATTCCCTATTTGTGCATCTGTTATATTAGGTATGAATTTCACTTCTAATGCTTATATGATGCGTGAATATATGTAAATGTGTTGGTTAAGTGCACGCAAGTAAGAACATCTGTTTACGCGAAGCTAACTAAGATTTGTTAATAAGATAAGTAAGATACTTAGCTTAGTTTGGGAGATATCGCAGTTCGCTGCCCTAGCAGCGCGAAAGCATATCAGCCCCTGGTTAGGGCTATGCGGAAGCCGATTGTAACATTTCGCGAAGGTACTGAAGGGTAGAGCAAAGGGATAAGCAACCTGCGCGAAGGTAGGTATAGTTGGAATAAACCGACATCACATCCATCTCAAGGGTGTGGAAACTTGGTTCCAGCATCCCCCATACTGCTTCGGGTGAGACTTCAATCCACGCTCCACGGGCTGATGCCGAAAGGGCCAGTAGTGTAGGGATTTGTTTGGCTAACTAACGTTGAACCTGGGTCAGCCCCCCACAAGCCAACAATACTGGTGAATGTCAAGTTGAGCACTTTGTATATGCATTAAATCCTTGAACCAAAGCCATGGTTAGGATGTGGAAGCCATCATCAATAGCCGAAGCAGTCAAATGTCATTGTTATGCAGAGGAGCATCTGCGAATAAAAAGGGATGTCAAGCCAATAGAACCCCTACAACTAGGATTTCCAAGAAAGACTCCCTGGGACTGTGAAAATTTATGAATCTAGACACAGAAATCCTACTGCAATTACTAGTTTAGCATCTCCTATTTGTTATTTCATTCAACAAGTTATTTAATTTATAAATAGTGATGAAAAACACTACTGCAGACTACACTAACATACAGATCATAAACTAAAACAATAGATAAGACAAACACACAAGGGACACCGTTATTTTTGGACAACACGTCCTAGGAAAAACCCAATGCAGGAAAACAGGTGCAGCAGATAGAGGGTTTGTATTATTAAGCAAGCAGAATCTAAGTACAACAGGTGGCCTCTCACACCAACTAACCTTTCAGAGAAATCACAGCAGCAAAAAATACATACGAGGGTTTACCTCATTTTCCAAGTCACAACTAATCCACTGAGTGGCCCGATTCCAAAAAAAACTATGAAATCCCAGTGCACTCACTGCTTGGGCCAACGTCTTGCCTCTAGGAGACAGTGTCACCCCTTCTGCTGGATCGATTTGCTAGAGGAAGACTGTTGTTCAGCCTTCCCGGCTCAGAACCTCGCTTCTCCGGCAAAATCTCGAACTTCTAACGAATACTCTGCACTGCCACTACAAGAGATCTTGCTGAAGCAAACTCTTGCCTCTGTTGTAACCAGTGCATTGGTTCGGCCCCTTTATCCAACTCGTCTGCTAACATGTGCATGGTCTTCTTGGGTACGGTTGAACCAGCAACACACTGATGCATAGTGTCCATGTTGATCTTCAAGTGTGCGCTGGTGGTCATGCACATCAACTTTTCGAACTGTATGTTCAGCCCCAGTTGGACTTGCTTCTTGTCTTCACCTTGGTGAGTGTGTTGAATGGGTTGAATTGCATGCGTGCGCTCAATGACATGCATGTTGTTCGATCATTTGCATGCGATCAACAACACTACTAACCATGTTTGCTCTATGTCAGTTGCTGGGATGGATCCTTAACTTGTACTGGTGCAATTTCGTCCGTGAGTGCATGTTGTGCCCACTGTTGTCCCTGTTGCTGCTGCAACTCATTAGACTGTCTGTGCAGCTTCATGTTCTTCCTAAGTTGTTGCTTCAGCACATGCAACTCCTTCTTTGTTCCATCTTCTGCCTTCACGCGATCTTCATGTCGTGTCGTCACTTCATAGCCTGAGTCTCCAAAGTTTCTTTCATTATCAATGGATCTGTTTGATCTTGCAACTTTGCTCCGCATCTATGTTGTCAACAACCTTCCTCTTGCATTCGCTGCGTTCGCTACATTCGGTATGCTGCCATTAGTTGTGTTCATGATGTTGCTCATTGTGATGTTGTTGCTTGATGTCCTTGTCCACGAACAACTTGATGTCTTCGTGAGTAGGCAAGCTCATAGACACTTGATCGACTGCATCCCCAAGCATGCTTTGAACGGTGTCTTTGTCTCTGCTCTCCTGGAAGCCATTATACATGTACTGCTGAGAGGCAAATGAACACCTGCGATACCTGGAGACATGAAAACACTCATAGCAAGCAAGTCGAAAACTAGAATGAACATGAGAACTAACTTGCAACATACTTGGGTGAATGATCATGGAGGTTGCGCAATTTCGGTCGAGAGGTCGGGAAACCGACTGCACAAGGCACAGTCCGGGCTGCTGAGAGATTGACCGACTGCTGGAACTGCGCAATACACAATCTAGTCTGGTTGCTGACTGCTGGGATTGCGCAATGCGCAATTCCAGCTGGGAAGGATTGTTGGCCCAGGGAGAGATTTGCACAATTTCTTGAACCAAGCAGCCACTGTCCTCCAAACTGCGCAAAACAGTCCTGGAGGTCAGTGTTGGGCAGGAATTGAATTTGGAGAGGAAAGTGAGCCTTCCTTCCCCAGATTGCACAATGCAGCACAAGCTAGAACACATGTAAACGACAGCAGGCATTCAAAGAAATCAAACAAACAACACTCACACAAGCGAATACACAAAAAAAGACAAAAATGCAGCACAAGGAATGGGAAGCAAGCTTACCCCAAAACAGTTGAGTTGAATGTGCCAACTGCTCCTAGATGTGATTTGGGATGTCAGAGCTACAAGGTTGATGTGAGGAATGAGCTCAAAAGCGTCCAGTTAATGAATTTTGATAACATCGAGGTTGTGACGTGCATGCCACAAATCTAGGGGAAGCGACACTTGGAGGGAGGTTTCTTAATTGTTCCTTGCATGTAACCTCCAACTGTTAAACGTAGATCCCTGAAACAAGGGATACATTTGCATGTTGCTGTGGGAGAAACAGCCCATGCATGCAAGTCTGTTTTGTTCAGTCCCAGAGGGAACTGGTCAACTCAGCTGCACATGCAAGAGACTGCTTGACTGCTGTAGAAAAATGAGCATTTCTGGCTCGGAGCTGGGCTGGTTGCCCAGGAGATTTACACAATTTCTGGGCTAAGCAGCTGACTGCTACCCAGATTTGCGCAAATCCTACGCTGAACAGCGTGCTACTAGGAAAAATTTCCGCAAATCCTGCTGGGAGGGTTGGCTGGCAAGATTGCACAATCCTGGAGCCCAGCAGGCTGTCAGAAAGGATTGCGTAATTTCTGGAGGGAAGGCTGGTTTCCCTCCATAAATGCGCAATTTTCAAGGGGAAGTTGCTCAGCCTGCAACTAGACCAAGTCCGGGTGAGCAGCTTGTGAAGGGAAAAGATCAAATTGTGATCGACAGGCTGCCTTTGAGTAAGAAATACACTGAAGCTTGAGGACTTGACGAAGCAAGGCAAGTTGCTATGAAGGTTGGTAGGGAGGCTCCAAAACAGACTAAGGAAAAATTTTGGAGGGTGGTTGTAGCTGCTACAACATATTGATACGTGGATACCAATATGAAATATGTTATTTAAATGAACATTGTTGAATTATGGATAATAATAGGAAGTTTAGTAATTGATTAACCTTACTATGAAATCTAAATTATGAATTATGTTATGAATGAGAAATCTATAACTTTATTTCCTTTCTACATATTGACATGATCAATGAGATGGAGATAAAATAATGACTACATTTAATATGAAAGTTAACTTACAGATATATGGATTGGATATGACTAATTACGTTACATGAACGTAAAATATCAATTTCATAGATAGCAACATATGTGAAATGCATAGAAATTGTTATTTAAATCAATTTATTTTGAAGATATTAATGCATATGTTATAATATGTGGACAAGTGTTTACATTGCAGATAACATCGTTACCAAAATGACCATCGTTACAAACAAAATATGAATATTAGCATACATTCGGGACATCCATATAATAGTTATGTATGCATGGGCCCGCATGTAACGCACTATATATATATATATATATATATATATATATATATATATATATATATATTCTGACTAATATAGGGAAATGTCTAAATTAAAGTAATGAATTAATTATCGAAATAATTCCCTATCTCACCAGAATATAATCTATATATCAAATTAGATATTTGATACATATACCACTTTATATACATATATATGATAAATCCTTAGCTAAAAGAAAATGTTAATTTACATACAATTTATTTTGAAGATATTAATGCATATGTTATAATATGTGGAGAAGTGTTTACATTGCAGATAACATCGTTACCAAAATGACCACAAGATGACAAAAACCTAGAATAATTGAGGCTCAATGAGATTCCATGATAGGGTGTTGACCCTGGTCCCACTAGGAGAGGTGGAGGTATTACCCACTGTTTATCCTCCAAAACTTGGAGCCATGGGAGGGCTGTGCGAGTCACGCTCCTCTAGACGTGTGATGATGACTGTCGGATGCCTATTAGGAAATCAAATCGATATAGTCGACGATGTCATCCTTAAAAGTATATGAATGGTTAAATCAGTATAGTTAGTGCCATGGCATACTCCAGTATACTAAAGATAGGATGGGAGAGGAAGAGATTAGGAAGGATGGGATGATTCTAAAATAGCTTGGGGAACCCGGCAGGGGCAGGACATGACTATTATCGTTGTAAAATTATAAATATTTGAAACACGAATTTTAAGTGACCTTACAAAAAACAAAAAAATAAATTGAAACACAGTTTTTTCATAACTATAATAATCACTAAATAAACACTGATATACTATATAAACCCAAACTTTGAGACGAAGTTTTTAGAACGAGGGGTGTAAGTAATGACCCACCTATAATTACAAACAAAATATGAATATTAGCATACATACGAAACATCCATATGATAGTTACATATGCATGGGCCCACATGTATCGCACTATATATATACTGGCTAATACAAGGAAATGTCTAAATTAAGGTAATGAATTGATTATCGAAATAAATCCCTATCTCACCATAATATAATGCATATATCAAATTAGATATTTGATACATATACCACCTTTTATATATATATATATATATATATGATAAATATTTAATTAAAAGAAAATGTTAATTTTAATTTACAAATTATATTTAAATTAAAAATAATAATATAATTTAATTAAAATTATAAATTAATTAATTTATTAAAATAATATAAATCTTAAATCAAACGAAATCCTACTTACTCAATAAAATCTATGAAAATCAAATGAGATTTGATTTCATCTGAAGTTCCACATAATAGAAATAAAGGCACGGAGATGGGAGGAAGTCGGTGGGCAAAGAAATAAAAGTCGGAAGGGAATCTTGGGGGAAAGGGGAAGAGTGCAGGGGGAGGAATTTTCTGAGAAAGTCATAGACTGAGAGGAGCCTCAATTTTTCTTAAGTTTTTGGGCACGAGAGACCAGATTGCATCAATTGAAAAGCATTATGGAACTGAGTGCCTAGGTTGTACCCAGTTTGGCTGAGAGGTTTTGGTCTTTTGGTAGCGGGAGCAAGAGCAGGAGTAATTTTGAAGCATCTTCAACCATAGAAACCTAGGTAGGTACTCAACATCAAATTAATGAATTCTGGTATTATGAATTTGGTTAAACTTTAAAGTGGGTTCTCATATTCTTTTTAGAGTAAATATCTGATTAAATTATTTAGAGCCTTACATGTTAAATTAAAAAAAAAAAAAAATACCAATTGCAAGATACAAAATGCACTTTAAAGATATGCTCAAATAAAGATACGATCATTCATAATCATAAACATGTAAAGTAGAAATTTAAAGGACAATGGTTTGCAAATGAAATTAGATGAAACAAAGAATTACTTGCAAAAGAAGATATTGTACTTGCTAAATGTGATCCCTCAACAACAAAAATGATAACTTTGTTAGGCTATTCACCATAACAAAGTACATGAGATAAACATTGTAAGTAAATTGGAAAATGTTTTAAAATAAATGAGTTAGAATGATATGCAACTTAGCTAAGGTGAGATGCGAAATCTTGGTTAGTTTTTAACCCAAATGTCTATTCTAGGTGAGAGATTCTCCCTTCAACCTCTTACCAAAGGGTAAAGATTGGGGTGACTACAAGGAAGAGGGATTGAGAAAGAACTTGTCTCCATTAACAATACCCTTCCCCTAATCCTTACAAGTCATGTGTGTCTTCATTCCTACAAGGGGACAAAACCAACACTTTACCTTAGTACATACGAATTATAAGAATTTTAAAGGAAAATATTGGCCCTATTGTATTTATACAACCAAGTTTATGTTTGGAGGTAAATTTGAAGTGTGCAAAATCTAATCTAAAATTTCTAAATGGGATGCTTGGATGTTATTAGTGCTTGCAAAGGAAAGTATTGATACAAATGTCTCAAAGTAAGTGGATCAATTGCTCAAAATAAAATTGTATAAATGACTTCAATTTACCCCAAAATTACTCACAAGTTTTGCAAAAGTAAATGCCCTGTAAATATAAGCTTCATAAATGATCCAAAATTTGCAATTTTGCTCCAAGTAAATGCTTTAAAAAGATGTAACAATGAATAATATAATTAAAGACAAGTTAACATGAAGCATGTATAAATAAGCCATGTGAGTCAAAATGCCAAGTAAATGAAGCTAGACCAATTGAAATGTACCCAAAATTGAAAATGTTTTTAAGTAAATGAATGGTTACTAGTTTGCAAATTGCTTCAAAGTAAAGTGCTTCAAAATATATGATCCACAATCAAAGTAATAGATACGCATAAGTTGACATCACATAATGAGGCAATATACTCCAAAGACAAAATGCTTAACAAATGGGTCAAACTTGTCACATGAGACTTAAAGTATTTGTTTGCTCAAAGATTATGCATGAAATGCAAAAATTGTAATATACAAATACTTGAGAAATATAAAGCAAGTTGAAAATGAAATTAGATGTAGATGTTATGAAGTTAGATTAATGAACCATAAGAACATGTAAATGAACTAAATGAAAAAACTAGAAAAATAAGTCAATCCACCGAAGAAAAATCCTCCCTCTAAAAGAAGAGGTGGGATGTCATGGATAACTTCCCAAGCTCCCACAAGAAAACAAAAATTTTATTAGATATTACAATGAGAAATGAGAGCCTCTCTCTAGGCCTCAAAGAGCCTCAAGGAAATCTTTACAATATAATGCTTCAACTATAGACCTTCCTTGATCAAAACTCACTACCAATGAGACTTAGGAAAGTCTTTTCGAAATATGAAAATTACATACAAATTTCAGAATTTAAATGAAGAGAAAATAGCATGAAATAGGAGAAGTTAAGTCTCTCCTAAGGCCCACAACCTATAGAGAAAAAGGGAAGCATTTTAATGAACTCGGTGTAGCCCAAGAATAGGCCTCAAAAAGGCTCAAGGTCCCCTTGAAATCTGATCCCAATGCTTGTCAAAGGTCATGCAAAGAAGAGTTAGTAGTTTTGGAAGAGTCTCTCCTTTAACTTGATGCCAAAGTGAACTTGAATTTGCTCCTCAAAGGCTGCAAAAAAATCAACAAATTAGTGGAGAGAACATGCAAAAAAGAAAGCAATAATATACAAGACTAAACCAAGTCATGAGAGTGAAACTCCATGCTTTTCTAGTCTAGAAAATTGCTCTTAACTAACTTATCTAATCTTTGAAAGCTCTAGATTGAAAAGAAATATAAAATTTAAATTTGTAAATGATTCATGTAGATAATGGGAAAGAGAACTCCCCTCTTTCTTCTCTTTAGATAAAAGCCTTGAAGTGAAAATCAATGGGTCTTGAGCAATCTGGAATTTGGGAGCGAGTTGATTTATATGATACTTCTCCCACACCCAAAGGATCCTACACACAATTCAAACAAAATTTCTCTACACACTTGGAGACAAATACTAGTTTTCAAAAATAGATAAAGAAACACAATTGGTGAAATAAACTAACGATTCCTCCAAAAAATAATTAGCAATTTTACTCCTAAAATACTACTCCAAATCAAAGATATGTGCAAGATAGCTTGCACATATCAATCCAAAATAAATGGCAATATAAGCTAAGATAATTCAAATGCATAAGAAATTGAAGCACAATAACAATAAAATGGAAGGAAATTGTTGAAAAGTGTAACTAGGTTCGGTCTTCATAATGACATGTAATTATGATTTTATGAAATGTAAAGAAGAAAAATAAAATTATTGTATTGCTTGCTTCATGGGTTTCATGAGCAAGAGATTTTATTTTTGAGTCAAGACTCCCTTTGAGAGTCTTTAGGAATTATTTGTCATCTAGTCATGAAAGTATAGAGTCATTGTTATGTAATGAAGTCATGTTACAGTTTGTAAAAGGTCAAAATTGTCTATGTAAAGTATCCTCCAAGACAGTCATGTTATAGTTTGTAAAAGGTCAAAATTGTCTATGTAAAGTATCCTCCAAGACAGTCATGTTATAGTTTGTAAAAGGTCAAAATTGTCTATGTAAAGTATCCTCCAAGACCTTGTCACTTATCCTCTTCAAATCGGCCTACAACGATGGAAGAACTTGCTAGAAGAAGTCGGCCTAACTACTTGTGATCATGTTGGCCTAAAGGACATGAGGAAAGGTGTATATATAGCCACACTCGGCCTCACTTAGAGGCAAGCAACTAGACAAGCTATTTGATCAAGAAGAAGTGCGAAGGAGAGCCCAGCAGCAGAAGTGCGAAGAAGGATAGTAAAGGAGGTTTCTTCTAGGTATAGCGAAGGAGGTTTCTTCTCGGTATAGTGAACGATACTTTCTTCTGGGGTTAGAAACGATGAGTTACTTATGGGGATTGCGAAGAAGGATTCTTTTGGGGTCAGCAAAGAAAGGGTTCTTCTAGAATACTTGTTCTGCGTGACCGAGATAGAGATCAAGACTAGAGACTGAGATTCTCTAAAGGACGTCAGTAATATCATACAAATCAAGATTCTCTAGGAGAAGCCAAGAAGTAGTGTGAAGGATAGAGACCAAGTTTCTCTAGAAGAAGCCGAGGAGAGCAGTTCGAGATCAAGAAGAAAGTCGAGAAAGGGAAGAGGCAGAGCATCAAGGTTAGTGACAAGGTTCTTGGGAGGATACTAGAGTCAAGGGTCTTTGTCATGGCCTTGGTACTCATCAATTGAAGATTTAGAAGAAGAATTTTGATTGGGTTTTCCTCTCAAGAGGTGAGAGGTTTTGGCCCTGGCTGACAAGCTTATATATTGTGTCACTTGAATTTCATTGTGCATATTGGGAATTTTCTTAATGAAAAGAACACAATAATAACATAACGAAGAAAAGATTATAAGCTAAGAAGAAAAAGTATATCACAAGTAATTATCAAGAAAATAAATCTTTTAACTATTCTTGCCCTAGATTTCTCAACAAAAATCACCTCAAGATATCCAAGATAACGCCACCAATGATACCCCAAAGTCTGTCTTATTAGCAAAATGCAAGTGTACAAAATGGCAGAGTTTCCTCAAGCCCAATAGCTCATAACATGAATTCATAATGAGAGTTCACTGTTCACTTAAATAGAAATTTGGGAACAAATCTCAATGAAAGATCCAAGTGACAAATGGTATTGGAGAAGATTCCAATAAGAGAAATCGAATTCAAAGTGTAAAGCCAAGAAATGCCAAATGTGTAACAAAAGGGAGTTAACTCCTAACCATCAAGTCAAGAAATGTCACCTCAAATTAATATTTCCAATGTGCCATGTGTTGGAGCTCTTTGAGGAATTGTGTGGGCCTTCCATGGGAAACTCGTTGATCCATGGAGATGCCAAGTGTAGAGATAGTAGAGTTAAGTTGAAGACAAACCTCCAACAAAATCTCAATTTAATATCCATCAAAATATTCTCTCATGTGCATTTACTTCTAACCAAATCGATTTTCCTAGTCAGCAAATCGAATTATCTTTTTGTAGCAAAAAAATCGATTTTCCCATGTAATAAATGCTTTGATAATTTCAAGTGTCAAATCATCTTCCACTCGTCTTTTGACTTAACTCTTGACTTGAGATAATTTCCAAGTCATTTTTATGTCATTTTATCACATTTAGTGGTTTATTTCTCTCCATTTATTTAATTCCTGAGCTAATTTATTCCCACATTTTCCACTAAACTTAGGAAAAGTGGGTTTTGAGGGTCTAGAAATTATTTTTTACCCCTCAAAGTGTGTCATAGTAGAAAGTTGAGGGTGAGAGGTAATTTTGAGCACACATACCCCATACAGCTTCTCTAGACATCACTTATTACATTTTACATTCATAATTTATTCAAATTTTCACCCTGTGGTAATATAAAATATTAAAAAATTGACCCCTAGACCTATTCAAATTCCACGAAATATTACGAGTGATCTAGTATGGTAATATACAATGACTCTAGACACTATGACTCACCCAAGGCCTCACCATCAAGACAGACTCCGACTTTGGGGTTATGATTGGAGGAAAAAACAAAATTAATTATTAAGTCATTGAAAGCGCCTAATAATTAACCAAGTAAAAATAACCTCTCAGAGTAAACGCACTTGATGACAATGTCCCCAAGTTACTTGGGCCTGTTAACGCAGTTGATGACAATGTCTCAAGTTACCTGGGCTTGTTACATGACTCAACTCATCACACTAGCATCACTTTACATCATCCCCACAGGGCTTGTGGAATCTGAATACAATATGAGAAGAAGAAATTAGAGTTAAAAAAACCTTGATGATATGTTGGACTCTAATGGTACATGAAGCCTCTAACACATCCTCGGGCATGGAGTCTTCAAAAAAAAAAATTAGGTACACTTCAGTGGTCAACATACTCCATGCCCGCAGATGCGTCAAAAGCTTCATGTACAATCAGAGTTCACTATATCATCAGAGGTTTTTTAACTCTATTTCTTCTTCTCATCTTCTTCTCGTCTTCTTCTCATGTTGTCCTCAGATTCCACAAGCCTTGCGGAGATGATGTAAAGAGATGGTAGTGTGATGAGTTGAGTCATGTAACAAGCGTAAGTAACTTGGGACATTGTCATCAAGTGAGTTTACTTTGGAAGATTATTTTTACTTGGTTAAGTATTAGTTGTTTCGACGACTTAATAATTAATTGAGTTTTTTTCCTACAAGCATAACCCCAAAGTCGGAGTGCAACTTGATGACAAGGCATTGGGTAAGTCTTAATATCTATAGTTATTGTATATTACCATACTAGATCACTGGTAAAATTTCGTGGAATATGAATACGTCTAGGGGTCAGTTTTTAAATTGTTTTTAATTTCCCATAGGGCAGAAATTTAAATAAATTCGGAATGTAAAATGTAATAAATGATGTCTAGAGAAGTTATATGGGATATGTGTGCTCAAAATTACGCCTCTCACCTCAACTTTCTACTATGACACACTTTGAGGGGTAAAAAATAAGTTCTAGACCCTTAAGACCTACTTTTCCAAAGTTTAGAGGAAAATGTGGGAATAAATTAACCCAAGAACTAAATAAATGGAGAGAAATAAATAACTTCATGTGAGAAAATGACATGGAAATGACTTGGAAATTATCTCAAGTCAAAAGTTAAGTCAAAGGACAAGTGAAAGGTGATTTGGCACATGACATCATCAAAACATTTATCACATCGGGAAATAGATTTCTTTGCTACAAAAAGTGAATTTGATTTGTTGACAGGGAAAATCAAATTGGTTGGAAGTAAATGCACATGAGGGAATAGTTTGATGAATATTTGATTGAGATTTTGTTGGAGACTTATCTCCAACTTAACTCCACTAGCTCTACACTTGGCATCTACAAGGATCAACAAGTTCCCCAAGGAGGCCCACACATTTCCTCAAGGAGGCTCAACGCATGGCACATTGGGAACATCAATGAGAGGTGTCACTTCTTGGCTTGATGGTTGGGAGTTAACTCTCTCTTATCGCACATTTGGCATTTCTTGGCTCTCCACTTGGATATTCAACTTGCATGATGAAGAAATCGATGGCCACCTCAAAACTTTGATTTGGTTGAAGCTCCACACATCATCTCATCTCTCCACCTGGAATTTGACGACTTCTTGGAATCTTCTCCAACACCACTTGTCACTTGGATCTCTCACTGGGATTTGCTCCCAAATTTCTATTTAAGTGAACATTGAGCTCTCACTATGTATTCATGTTATGAACTATTGGACTTGAAGAAACTCTGTCATTTTGTACACTTGCATTTTCTAATGGAACAAAGACTTTGGGGTACCATTCGTGGTGTTATCTTGACAATCTTGAGGTGATCTTTTTCCATGTTATATTGTTATGCTTAAATTTCTTATGCATTTGGTTCTTATTAGCTTCTATTATAATTTGTTGTGGATCTATATTTGCAAGCTACCTTGCATATATATTTGATTTATAATAGTATTCTAAGAGTGAAATTGCTAATTGATTTTTGGAGGAATCTTTAGTTTATTTCACCCATTGTGTTACTCTAACTCATTTTTATAAGCTAATATTTGTTTTCAAGTGTGTAGGAAAACTTTGTTTGAATTGTGTGTGGGATCTTTTTAAACGTGGAAGAAGTCACACATAGATCAACTCACTCTCAGATTCAAAATCGCTCAAGACCCATTGGTTTTAACTTCAAAGGCTTTCATCTAAAGAGAAGCAAGAGAGAAAGTTCTATTTCCCATATGTTACTTGAATCACTTATAAATTTAAATTTCATACTTGTTTTGATTAGAGATTTCAATGATTACATAAGCTAATTAAGAGTAATTTTCTAGACTAGACAAATATGGGGCTTCACTCCCATTCACTTGGTTTGGTCTCTTGTATATTAGTGTGTATTATTGTTTGTCCTTTTACATACTCTCTCCACTAATTTGCTGATTTGTTTTGCAACCTTTGAGGAGCAATTTCAAGTTCACTTTGGAGAAAATATTCTTCCAAAACTCCTAATGCATTTCCTGCAGGACCCATTTTCATTTGTTGGACAGCTTTGGAGCAAGATTGTGACCCCTTTTGATGCCCATCCTTGGTTGGGTTGAGTTCAATAGAAAGTTGCCCCTTCATCTGCTTGATTAATTTCTTTCCTTGATGTCATGAAATTCAGTCAAGCTTCTTCCTTGTAGGGCATTAGCCATCCATCACTTTCCTTCTCAGTTCATCATATCATTCCTTTCATGGAAAGTGGCCTTCTTGATACATATCTGGAACCCTCGTCATATGGCTACTTCTTTCTCATTGTGCTTCTTTCAGGAATTTCCATCCACCATATGAATGCTAGTTGTACTTGTACTTACAACTCTTATTCCAGTAGCCATGCATGAACTCATCCAGATATTATTCAAGAAATCAAAACATAACATTAAATCAAATAGTACCTTTCGAGATGGCTCTTTATCATGACATCTTCCTATAGGTATCGACATCCTGCATACATGTTTACACATCTCCTAAAGATATCCATTGTCAAGGGCCTTCATCTTTTTCAGACTTTCATCAGAGTCTTCATATCTTTCCAAGAGATTTCCTAGTCAAATCTTCTTGGTCTTTTGGATGTTGATCGCCTTCATCATGGTTGCATATCTCACGATCTCTTCCTTCCTCACACATTCCATTCCCATGAGTTTTCAATCAAAGTTTCTTAATTGTATTCAACCACCTCATACTTCATATGAAGACATATTATGTTGATTTCATCTAGTGTGACTTATGCCTTCCTGCATTCTTTAAGAGGAGGAAATCATTTTTCTCTTGATCATGCCTCTCAAGATAGAAGTAGTGATCCATGTTACCTACAACCATATGACATGACATTATAATATTAAACACAAGCATACATACCTCATGTTATCTTTAGGTCATCTGGGTTTCATCCAATAGCTTCCCTGATTGAAAAGATCTTCAATCCCTTGATCTGCTTCATTTCTCATGTCATCACACCATCATCCCATGAATTCCATAAATTGGAGTTCTTGATGAAACACCTGCTTCTTTTCTAGATTAGTGAACCCTCCAATAGGGATTCCATCAGAGAATCTTGAGGATCTTACATATCCCCATCTCACAGATGTTTCCTTTTTGACTTGATGTATGATGAACATTCTCATGGATGACTTCCTCCTTTCCTTCAATGTCCAATGAGGTTCCCAAGAGCTATATCCTTCATGTTTGACTGTCATGGATTTTGTCTTTCATGATTCCCATGGTGATGTCACGAGCTCTTGCTTCCAATGCTTCCACGATACATCTTAGTATCATGGTCATATCCATAACAAAAGATTTAGGAGCTTATGATAGGACCCTTTTGTGAGGGATACCATCTGTAGAGATCTGTTACTCCCTCTTTTCTTGGCCCTTTTCTTCAGCTTCCTCCATCTTTCTGGTGATATGAGCTTCTTTCCATAATCTTTCCATAGCATTGAATCTTAGCTATACTATTCTGTCTTGTTTGAGGATCAAACTTGCCTTTCCTTCATGTACATGTTTTTAACCTTCAACACTTTTGCCCTCAACTTGTCTTTTTCTATCTAACATAGAGACCACAAGTTGTTGAATGAGGTAACTTCCTTGTCATTTGTTACCTTGCTTTATCAGTTAGATCAATGAAGATTGTCTTCTTATCATCTCTCGCAGATCTCCCAATTGAGATCTCATGAAGATATTCCTTCGTTCATTGATACCTTCAATCACGTCTAAGTGATATGACCTTCTTCACTTTATTTCAGAGAGTATATCTTCTAGCATTTCATATATCTCTTTTATGTCTCCTTTCTTGCTACATAGGGATGAGAGGACCTTAAGAGTTCCCTCCCATGAATTCAAAGGAGACATTTTTCCTTGATATGTTCACTGACTTCTCTTATCTATGAGGATTATGACAATCCTCCTTATTCCATGCAAGGACCTTTGATGACCCATCTAACCTATAGATCTCCTTGCAATCATGAAGTCATTTTTACCAAATGGATTAATGAAAATACTTACTTGACATGTGAAAATAAAATCTTCACCTTGATCATGTTGAAAGTGGTTGAAGCATATGCATTGATGCTTCCTCCAGATGAGATCCTTGTTGTAACAATAGGAAGATTGCCTTCAAGTTACTACGACTTATACACCTGATCCTTAGGATTTGAGATGGCACTGTATTGTTGTCACACAACTGAACCTTGTAGTATGTAGCATTATGTAGAATCATAGAACATCAAGGTTGCTTGCTACGATCACCTTATAGGACCTAGACCTATTTTTGAGCTCTATGTTATAGATGATCCGCTTCAATATGCCATCGAGTATCATGAATCTGAGTTGTCAAGACTATATTCTTTATAGAAAAATATTCAATCTAAGGTAGTGACTATCACTAGTATGATGAGATCATGTTATTATTGAGATCATTGTATGACATAGACCGAAACTGTGGGAGACACCAAAACTGTTGCCATGTACCCGAGTTCTGAACGCTTCATCTTTTGACTGAGATTTCTTGATCCTAGAACTTCATATAAGGATCCAAATCAGTCTTGTTGTAGGACTAAATTGTCTTGCTGTTGTAGATTGATCCTTCAATCCTTGATGTAGGTTTTGAAACACAAATCCCTACAACTTGCTTTGATGCCCTTCTTGAAAATTGATCCTTGAATGTCTCTTTGTTGCCCTTCCTTTGACTTCAACACCTTAGCTCTGATACCATGTTGAAGAATCTAGGGAAAATGAAGTTAATGAGATTCTTCTTTACATGATAACTATTTGTGAGGCATTTTTAACTTTTTCTTATTAGCACAATCTTCTCTTGATATTATTAGGTTGTGTCTTCTTAGTTCATCAAATAGCTACCAAAACAAAAGAGACAAGGACACAAGATGTTGGCTTTCTGCCAGGGCCAAAACCTCTCACTCTTTGAGAGGAAAACCCGCACAAAATTCTTCTTATAGAGATTCCAATTGACAAATACCAAGACCCTTGACAAAGACACTTGACACAATTTTTCCTTCAAGACACTTGTCACTATCTCTTGCACTCTTCGGCCTTCACATCACAATCTTCCTTCTTTGCATTGTAATCCTTCTCCTTCGCATTGTTATGGCACTGTCTCTTGGAGAGTCTCGGTCTCCTTTTCTTCGCAGACCTAGACACAGTCCTCGACTTCCACTGATCTCTTCCTCCGGTCCAAGAGAGCCTCTCTATCTTCGGTCTTTTGTCTATCACAGTTCAATGCTTGATATAGCCCTTAACTGTATTAACATTGTCTTGGGACAATCTTCGGTCCTTCGCTAATGTGACAGTGATGAGACAGACTAAGCCCAAGAACACTTGAGATATTTACGCACTAGTAGCAGCCTTCCTTACTCACTGTAATACCCCTTCTCTTCTTCGCTCTTAGATCAGAGATGTCTGAGATTGCTTGTCGTTTATGAGGTGAGGTCACTCCATATATATAGTGACTTATGCTTGCTATTTAGGCCAACATGAGATCCTGGAGATAAGCTGACATTTCCTTAAGGAGTATATTGTCTTTCTTTTAGTCGACTGCAAGAGGGATAGTGACAATGTCTTGGAGTGCAATTTTGACATGTGTAACATGACTTCATGACTTCTTAATTATATTCATGACAAGAAAACAAATCCTAAAGACATCAAGAAGAAGTCTTTGACCTATGAAAGACACTTCTTGCTCATGAAACCCATGATGCAAGGAATACAATAAATACATTTGTTTCTTCTTTACATAAAATCATAATTACAATTCACTGTGATGACCGAACCTAGTTACACTTCCTTCAACACGGAGTAAGGTACAGTGTGTGACCCTGCAGCTATGGAGGTGGCTTTATCCCCTTCTAGTAACGAAGGCACATGGTTTGTAAGGATTATGGGAAGGGTATCGTTAACGAAGAACAGTGCTTCCTCGGCCCCTCTTCCTCGCAGTCACCCCAATATTTACCCCTTGGTAAGAGGTTGAAGGGAGAATCTCTCACCTAGAATAGGCATTTAGTTTAAAATTTTACCAAGATAATTGCATCTCACCTTAGTTAAGTTGCATATCATTCTAACTCATTTATTTTAGAGCATTTTCCAATTTACTTGCAAGTTTATTCATTTTATGTACTAGATGAATGATCTCATGTCTCATTGATGAAGTTATATATTGTTGTTGATTATTCCCTTTAGCAAGAATTTATTTACTTATACTTTGCAAGTCATATTTGGCATCCATTTAGTTTCATTTGCAAGTTATTTTCCTTCAAATTGTTATGTTTATGCTTATGATCATGAATGACGTTATCTTTACTTGAGCATCTCTTTACAAGTGCAATTTATATCTTGCAAGTGATATCTTTCATCTAACATTGTTCTAGTTTGTAGGACTACTTCTGCTGTCACTTTGAATATCTATTTGAGAAAATATTTTACAAGGTATTGTTTTACATGCTTATCTCTTGAAAGTTATGTTGATTATTGAATGTATCTTACATTGTTTATTTTATTCACTAAGTTTGTTCACGTCTTGAAAGCAATCTCATTAACTTAAGATCTCCTAGACACTCACATCATTTCATCTAACCTTTCATTAGGGACCACCCCCCTTAGCTTTAATTAGGAGAAAGTTTTAACAGAGAGAGTTGGGAATAGGTGTCAGCCTCATCTCTTAGTTTGCCACCAAGTTACACCTTGTGGGGTTAGGGACTTTGCGCACACTAACCAGGTGTGTAAGCGAGGCAGCCTCAACAAACTTCAAATGTGAAGTTATGCACTTTTTAAAAAATGCATAAAAATTGGCCAAAGCACAATGTGGCAGTTCAAAATTGACCCATGTGGGGAGAGATGCACAATGAGATTGTTGAGTTAAAAATATTCCTTCATTCACCGATCTTGCATGTAAACGCACTTTTACAAAAAAGTTAATTATAAAGTGACCCACTTTAATAGAATAAGTGAAAATCACTTGTACAATAAAGATACCTTATAAAATAAAATTACATGCAAAATGTAACTAAAAAAATAATATTAAAGCTATTTTATAGTGATCTACTTTGTAATTTAAGTGAAGTGCACTTTACAAGAAAATTATAAATTAATTTAGGTTTGCATGAACCTTTTTAGAAAAATAACTAGAAGAAAAAAGAGACTTGAACTCAAAACCTTTTAACAAATAAACTAATGCAATGTATATATGTTTTCTAATGAAAGATGAGGGGGGTTTTCTCTTTTACTATTTGCCTCGTTGTATGCGCTTGTATCCCAAAAACCCTTATTCTTGCCTACGAAAAAACTTCAACATAGAAAAAATTTATAATAAATTTTCAAATCTTAACAATAAAGAGATTAGATCTTGGTTCACCCGTAAATAGAAACTTTCTTTGTCTCTGATTTGTAAAGATCACATAGAGTGCATGGAAAAGAGCATATGTAGTAAAGAAAACACTTTCCACTATGTTTCTAACTTGTCGTGATCATACAAAGTGCATGGCAAAGAGATTACACAAATCAAAAAAAAAAAAAAAACCAAAAAAAAAATATAGAAAATCAGAATACTAACGTTATAAATTTAAAAAATAAAAAATAAAAAGAGTGTATTCGAACTATATACCTCTGAATCTAACAAAAAAAGTCATACATGGGGCAAATGGAAACATTTTCGCTGAAGCAATAAACATTTTTAACTCAAAGCAATGTTTTGGACACAATGAAACGGTCTATTCGTGTAAAAAATGCTTGGAAAGGCAAATATAAAAATTGCAACACAAACTCAAAATCTCAATCAATAACAAAAGCAACTTTTCATACAAACTCTATTACTGTGTATTCTATTTGAAGAGTTATTCCCCTTATTGATCAAGATCTTGAGCTTGTGTTCTCACATTTTAAGTTTCACTATTTCTATGCACTTCTGGCCTAAAGATTGTTTCATTGCATCGAGATCATTGTTTTTAATTAAAAACAATTTTTGTTTCACTCAAAAAAAAATTATGTTTGCCCAAGATACAAACAAGTTTTTGTTTGTTCAAGGTACAGCCTTTTTCATGTATTCGGAGCTATACAATCTAAATACATCCTTCTTAAATTTATATTTTTTTTACAAAGTTAATATTTTGGTTTTCCATTTTTCATTCCTAGGTTGCTACTCTTTCCGATTTGTATTTGCTCTTTATCATGCAGTATATGTAATCTTGAAAAACCGGAAACAAACTGAAAAATGTTTCCTTTAATGCATATGGTTTGTCGTGTGATCTCCACAAATCAAAAAAAAAAGTTACATTTTTCAAATAAGCTAACCAAGATCCAACCTCATTATTTTCAAAATCCAGAATTTGTTTTCGAAATTTTCATTGCTTTTGCATGCAGCCCTATTGAAGGGCAAGAGTGGACGGAAATAATGCGCAAAACATAAAATTTTGTCAACAAAAAGAAGGGTTATGGAAGTGAGCTCACAAAATAAGGCAGAATTTAAAAAAAAAAAAATCCCCTCTCTTTCATTAGCAAGCATATATATTTTGTTTTAGTTCACTTGATTGGAAGTTACTATATTTATTAGGAAGTCTTGAATTCAAGTCTCTTTTTTTCAAATTATTTTATGACAAAAATTCATGCAATTTTAAATTATTTCATAACTTTATTATAAAATATAATTTACTTATAAAAGTTAATCACTATAAAATAATTTTAATTTTTTTTAACTTTCTTTTTACATGCAACTTTGTTTTATAAAGTAACTTCATTGTAAAAATGATTATCACTTATTCTATAAAAATAGGTCAATTCATAAGTAACTTATTTGCAAAAGTTAGCTTATATGCAAAGTTATAAAATGAAGAGAAATTTTTTCACTCAACAACCTCATTTTGCATCTCTCCATGTGGATTCAACTTTCACTTGTCACATGGCACTTCGGTCATCCTTTTTCTTTTTTAAAAAGAGCATAAATTTCAATTTAAAGTCTATTTTCAATATCATTTCTTTTTTAAGCAACCTATTTTCTAAAAAAAATCCATCTAAATAGTCAATTTCAACTTTTGAATCCATATTATCTACATATTTTAATATGGTTACTCCAAGGGAACTTTTGCTTACTAGAACCTACTTCTCATAGAAATTCCATATGAATGATGCATTAAAAGTAAAAAATTGCACCGAAGTACCTCGGGGAAAAGAAATCCCCCTCTAGTGCCAACAAGAAAGACAAATGGGATCATAAAAATGTTAAACCACATGGATTAATCGTCATCCTCATATTCTCCAAATTTACGATTTCATATTCAAGCAATTGATTACTCAAAGCCTATAAATTTTTGAAAAAGGTATTTGTTGAACCTTATGGGATTAAATCCCATCATATTGAAAATTAGATAATGACTTCAGAGCGTAATTGTTGAAATTTTGTAGTTGTGGTCGGTCTTCATAATCAAGTTTTAGCCCTCCAAAGATATAATAAATGATACATATATATGTGGATTCTAAGTTGGCATCAAAAGAAGAAAAAATTGCATTTTGAATTTTGAATTTTTTGCCTCCAAATGTAGGAGCGGCTTCAAGTCGGCCACAGTGAAGGGACACACCAATTCAACGCATTCAACATCTATATATTGGCATTTGTCCTCTACATTTTCGCATCAAAATTTGGATCACAAAAAGATATCTTCTAAGACCAATGAAGGTTGAATCTGAGGCAGATTGGAAGACCAAATTTCTAACTGAAGGAGACTGAAATATCAGGAGGCCGAACTTGTTTTTGGTTGACCAGGTTTGACCTAGGTATGTTTGCGGTCAGTTTGGCTTTGTTTTTTACTAGAAAAATCAGATTGTATTCCTTGTTAAATTGGACAAAATTCCTCTAAGAAAAGGTTTTTAGGTTTTTCCCTGGTTTGGGTTTTCCCAAGATAAAATTGCCTTTTTTGTTTAGCTCTCTCTTTATGGTCATACTAGCCTTATTGTTTACAATTGATGGCTTTCTATGTATAATTACTAAATAAAGAATGTGACACAAGATAGAATAATGAAGAAAATTATTTGAAGTAATTATCAGTCTACAAAATCATGAAAAACCAACACTAATGATTTTTCTTCCATTGAAGATTACTTACGTAAAACACTTAAACTTTTACTTGTTGACTACAAAATTGATACGGAGGGCGATCAATGCATAAATGTCATTTCTTTCAAAACTTAGTCTTGCATATTATGCTTTAGTATCTACCTTTTATACCATTAAAGGAGCACTAGGGACTACATGTAAAGATCAAACTCTTGAATCCTTATGTGACTCGCTAATTAGAGAGCGAGACAAACTCTTGTATATTGGAGTGATCAACAATGTAAGTAATCTAACAAGGCCTTAGAATCCCAACAAAAACATAAATCCAAGCATCCAAAAAGCAACATCCTTGCAACAAGAAGTAAAAGAAGGGTCCAAAACCCTCTTAGTCAATTTCTTCTCCCACTCGTGACAAAGGACCAAAATCAAAGCATAGGAAGATTGACAGGCATTGCAGTTGTTACAGGAAATATGGTCACTTAAACTCTAAATGTTTAAAGAAACGGAGACCTTAGAAGCAGCAATGAACAAGCACAACATTAACCTCAATTCTTCATCTAAATTTCTAATACTTCTCATAAACATGCACTTTTTGCTTTTAGTTTCTCCTTCAATGCAACATCTCCTCCTCATTCTAATGAGAGCCTTATTTATTCTAGAGCATATTATCATGACTATGGATAAACCCATTTTCTCTGCCCTGAATGATCGTAACACCAAACAAATATTTGTTGATATGATAGATGACTTAATGTTGTAGGGTTTGGAGCAATTAATGTAGATAATGGTTATTGAGGTGATATATCATGTGTTCCAAGTCTTCCAAGCAACCTCCTTCAAGTGAATGTAAAGCAGTGGAGTTTTCACTTTGCCAAGTTGTAGTTAAGGATTTAAAACATCCTAAGAATATCCTGGCTAATGGAATAATTAATGATATTACTAGGTTGAACAAGTTTGGCAACTTTGGTTCAACGTCTTTCCAATTAGTTTTTATCACTCACAATCATGACTTGAACCAACTTTGACATGGCGGTTTGGTCATCTAAACCATCACTTATTACAAAAATTGTGTAATTGGTCCTCCTATTTCTTCTTGTAGAGATAGTATTTTGCCAACCATGTTCTCCACAAACATCATCACGACAACTTTGTCAAGTGTCCTTCTTGGCACACCTCGACCACTTTGTAGCTTTTTCATAGTGATTTAGTGGTCCACTTTTTTCACCTTTCGTTGTGTACAAATACTTCTTAACTTTCATTGATGACTTCTCCAGATGCACTTAGGTTTAGTTCTTAAAACTCAAGTGATGTTTTTAACATGTATTTGATTTACAAAGCCCTTGTAGAAAAACAATCTGAACATCAACTACAAAGGTTCAAAACAAATAACGGAGATGAATATGTTAACAACAAATTCACCATTTACTGCACTGCAGAAGGCATTCAAAAGCATTTATTGCAAGTCATATAGTTGTTAATGCGCATAGAAATTGAGGAATTGTTTGCACAGATTTCGAGGCATAGAACCATACAGCTAGTATGAAAAATTGGGCACAGGAGCTGAGGCATCTATTGTTGTTTTTTCAAACTGTACAGACCATACAAGAAATCAAGAACATATTTCGAGGAGTTTGGCACAGTTTTCAAGGTGGTGTTTGGGCACAGTTTATGGATAAGTACATATTATTTAATGCTACAATGACTATTGCAAACTCATATTTTTCTGTCAGATTATAATAAAGATTTAATCTCTCTACTGGTTTTCCCTTTGGGGTTTTTCCAAAGGCATTGTCCAAAATTATCTGTCATTTAATGTGTTTGCATTACTAATTTTTAATCAGTATTTGAAGTAAATGATTCATTGTATTTTCATTTATAAGTTCATATTTATACGCATTTATGGATGAGCATTAAATTGTGACAAAACATATTGAAACTGAAATCCATCATATTTAGTCAAGAATAATTTACATGGTATCAGAGCATTGATACTGAAAGGGATGAGATCTTTCTAGGTTTTCTAGAAAAGGTTGGGATCTTTCTGGGTTTTCAAGAGAAAGGGATTATTTTTCTCAGTTCTCAAAGAAAGGTCTAAATTTTCCTAGGTTTTCAAGCAGAGGTCTAAATTTATTTGAGTTCTCAAGGAAAGGTCAAAATTTTTCTGAGTTCTCAAGGAAAAGCAAAAACATTTCTTTTTGGAACACACAGAGATACTGAGGAGAGGGGGTGAATCAGTATCTCAACAATTTTCACTTCAAAACAATGACATCAATGATTATAAAAATAAACAATAAAGAACACAAATACTTATTTTCAAAAGCTTTTTATAAGAATGGAGTACAATGTATGAAGACACCAATCCTCCTTAACAAATCTAGGCTCCAACCTGAACATACAACTCTAGGCACCAACCTGGGCTACATCATAAGGACACCAATCCTCAACAACGGCTATAGGCACCAACATGTACCTTTTGTAGGCTCCAACCTACGGGAGATTCCAATCCCCCAAACTGAGCACCAACTCAGTGAATGTGGGCACCAACCCATGGAGGACTCTTATCTCCAAGCTGAGCACCAACACAGCTACAAGTTGTACATAATTTGATGTCTAGGTCTTCAGGTCTTCAATCTACTCTCCAACTGATGTTCTTCATGTTCCAAACACATCAGTTCCAAACAATCTTCAAGTTACTTCTTTCTGTCTTAGATATCGCCACTTGGCCTATACGTCTCCAATTAGATTTGCATCTAGGTTTGCACCAAGATCTCCAACAATGTCTTCAATGACCTGCTCCAAGGTCTGCACTATAATCCTCAAGGGTCTGCAACAATGGTCTCTGCTACAAGATCTTCTGCAAAGATTTTTTGCAATAAAGGTCCTCACTATATCTGCTCCAATGTCTGCACTATCCAGTTCTTCAATGGTCTACAATGATGTCTCCAATATTCCCTACTATAATGTCTTCAATAGGATTTTTGTTTCAGGTCCACAAATCAACTCCAAGTCAAGAAGTCAATCTGTATATAGGTCTTCTACAAACTTGTTCTGAAGTTTCAAGGTTTATTATAAGATCATCAGAAAAACTTCAATGAATGGTCCAATAGATCATCAAGAGGACTCCAACAAGCTTTCAAGGACGTCTTCAGTAAGGCTTCAAGATGCTCCAAGAATGTTTTCAATGAGGCTGCTTCAATTCTGCACAATAATTCAAGTGGTTAAAATCTACTCCAACTAGACTTCAAGTCTGCTCAAATCTTCTAAAAGCTTGTTCCAATGATGGCTTCTAGTTTGCATAGAACATCTTCAAACTAACTTCAACTCTGCTCCAAAGAATCCAAAAACTGAGTAGAAAACTGCACCAGAGTCTTCTTTAAATCTTTAACAAGGTACCCAAATGGCAGCTTCAATAGTGGTCACAAGTCTGCTCCAGGTCTGCTCTTGTGTATCATATCCAACCCAAATATGTACTCAAAATAGGACTTGGGTTCTAGCTACAAGAATCCCTTAATTCTGTCACAGTCAAAACACTTCAAAAGCTCGTAATGTTGTGCTAAATCAGGGCCGAGAGTTGCATGTGATAGTGGTCCGAAAGCCTCAGGACTGAGGCTCTGTTTCGAGCTGTGTTCAGGTTTAAATCCAAGCCAGAAAGGGGTTGAACCTGAGATCTGTGACAACTTTAAAGGGGCCGAAAACGGAGGTCTGTAACAGACCTTCCACGGGGCCGAAATATGAGGTTTGTCTTGGCCTCAGGACTGAGCACAAAGGGCGAAAAATTGAAGTGTAGATCAAACCATAGAAGAGTATCACCACAGAAAAATATAAACCCTGCTCCAAACGAACCACAGAAAAAGGTATAATCAAAAATCAAAACAAATGCTCCTTCATTTAGCCTCCTTGAATAGCTCCTAGTTCATGAGTTGTGAACTCCGACTTCTTACTTCAGATCGAACGTTTTTCTTGCTTTCTTGACCTACTTTGATGCCTCAATGGAGGAGGCTTCATGCTAATATATAGTGGTTGGACACTATTGTGAATGGTCATGTTTCTTGGGGTGCTCATGTAGGCTGATTTGAGCTACATGGTATTGCTACATTGTGTATCAATAGAGCTTCACGTTGATTACTACAAATAGTGGAGCCGACTTCAGCAGTTTGTTTTCCAGAAGGTTGAATTCATGATTCTTTAAGATGTCGCCCATGATCTTCACTACCAATGACCAATTGTAATTACAATCTCATGGATTCCATGCACCAATAGCTTTATCAATATTTGCACTATGCACCAATGTACCAAATGAATCCACCAGGCACTAACCTGTATTCACCATTTCAACCATGGTAACCCTATTTGCCATTATGATCATGCCACTAATTTGTTGGGGCTTCATTTATCATGCATTTCAACCATGGCAACCCTATTATGATCATGCCACAAATTTGCTAGGGCTTGATTTATCATGCTTAGGACTTCTTCCATTCATCTAGGGTTTCATCATATCAACATATACATTCCTCATCCATACACCGAGGACATATTAGGGTTTGCTTAACTACACCAAAAATGCTAGGGATTGACATCACTAACAACCTTATCCAACATTTCTTGGTTTTAAAGAAAATGGCCATAGGGTTAAGGTTTGAGGATAGATTGGAGGGGGCAGGAAATTTTAGCCCATGAAAAGAAAGGATAGTATTGATTTTGGAGTATGAGTTGTGGGACATAGTTGTGAAGACTCTCACAGTTCCTACAAATGGAACACCTTTGGCTGAATACAACAAAAAGAATGTTAAAGCCAAAAGGATTATCCATGATGCCATTAAAGACCATGCGATTCCTCATGTTATAGGTAAGAAGAATGCATATGAGATGTGGCATTCTTTATGCAAGTTATATCAGAGTTCAAACAAAAACAGAGAGATGGTGTTGAAAGAGAAGTTAAGAAACACCACGACTAAAATTGATACAGTTACATCATACCTTACCAAAGTGTCATAGGTGCGTGATGAGTGGATATTGTTGGTGAAAAAGTGGAGAAATCAAAGTTGGTTAGGACAGCCTTGAATGATTTTTCTAAACCATGGGATAGCTTTGTGCGCGAGATTGTTGCCAAGGAGAACATGCCCAATTGGGAGAGACTTTGGGACAATTTCGTGCAAGAGGAGCTTACACTTGGTTCAGGCCATACATGTCAGCAGCAATGGGATGATGAGAAAAATGTTGCTCTTTCAATAAAGGGCAAGAAAACGTCTAAGAAATCTCCTAAAGGTGGGTCTAAGTCAAAAGGTGAATAGAAAAAGGACATGAACAAGGTCAAGTGCTTTGCATGTCACAAGTTGGGGCACTATGCAGGTCAGTGTCCTAACAAGAAGAAGAAGAAACAGGGTGCAGCTTCAGCTAAAGTGGATGAGTTTTCCCTTCAATTTGAGAGAGAGTTTTCATTGTTTCTTTCCACGAGTGCAACATCTACCAATGTTTGGTCTATAGATAATGGGGCCTCCAGCCATATGACAGGTTTGTGTGAGTACTTTACAGATCTTATAAAATGTGGTGTGGATCTTGAGGTGGAGTTTGGAAATGACTCCAAAGTCAAGGCAGTTGGGCGTGGGACAATATCTTTTAGAGGGAGTTTTGACCGCCCATGGTAGTGAGGGACGTATTGTATGTTTCTAGGTTGATGAAACATACAAAGGGTATGAGGTGGTGCTTCGAGATGGACAGGTATTCATTCATCCTAAGGGATCTAGTGTCACAACAACAAAAGTGTATGGGATCAGACAAGAGAAACTATATCGGCTTATGTTTCAACCAACACTAACCTTGATACACATTAGCAGCAATAGTGATTTATGTGCGTTATGGCATAGGAGGATGGTTCATTTCCACCATGGAACTCTTAGGGTGTCGAGTGAGATTGTTATGTGATTACCAAAGTTAAGTATAGAGCATCACGATGTGTGCAAAGGGTGTGCACTTGGAAAGTACACCCAGATTGTTTTTCCAAGCAGTGATAGCATAGCAACAAGGATTTTAGATTTGGTACACTCAGATGTATGTGGTCCAACTTTATCAGTCTCTTTGAGTGGGCATGAGTATTATGTTACCTTTATAGATAACTTCTCCAAGAAGACTTGGATTTACTTCATCAAGACCAAGAGTCAGGTCTTTAGCAAGTTCCAAGAGTTGAAAGATCTTGTGGAAAATTCAAGTGTTGAGGTCAGACAATGGGGGTGAGTATACCTCCAATGACTTCAAAAATTTATGTGCAAAGGAGGGCATTAGGAGAGAGTTGACAATTCCATAAAACCCGTAGCAGAATGGGATTACTAAGAAATAACAGGGCCATTATTGAGGCAGAGCCATGTTACATGATCAGAGCCTACCATTTTTACTTTAGGTTAAGGCATGCAACATAATTGTTTATATCCATAACATGAATCCTCATAAGGTGTTGGGGAGTAAAACTCCTAAGAAGGCTTTCAAAGGGAAAAAGCCTGAAGTTGGACACTTGAGGATTTTTAGGTGCTTGACTTACTCATATGTCCCCTCAAAGAAGAGGACAAAGTTGGAGCCCACATCAGAAAAGGGAATATTGTTGGGTACAACGAGACTTCAAAGGCTTACAACATATATATTCCTGCTTTGAGGAAAACAGTGGTTAGGCGAGATGTGAAATTTGAGGACGATCAAGCCTTTAGGAGGGCATATGAGTGAGATAAGGGGGAGCAATATGCTCCTAAGTCTCAAGTAAGTCTAAGCCTTCTATTTTTGAGGAGGCAACATACTAGTAGGTTTGGAGGGATGCCATGGTCAAAGAGTATAAGTCCATCATGAAGACTGATGTCTGGGAGGTTGTGCCAAGATCTGAGGGGAAGTTAGTGGTGACTTCCAAATGGCTCTACAAAATCAAGTATGTTGCTGATGGCAGCATTGCACAATGTGTGACACACAGGGGTTCTCATAGATAGAGAGAGTTGACTATGAGGAGATCTTTGGATCAATTGTGAGATACACTTCAATCAGGGCAGTTATTTCCATTGCAGTGAAGATGGGTTCGAGGATACATCAAATGGATGTAAAGACGACTTTTCTAAATGGAATTACGCAGGTGGTGTATATTGAGCAACCCCAGAGCTTTGAGGTGCATGGGAGAGAGGGTTAAAAAGGGCCTTATATGAACCGAAACCAACTCTCAGAGCTTGGTACTCGAGGATTCATACCTACTTGCAGCAGATGTGTTTTAAGAAGACTAAGGCAGATCCCAACCTATACTACATAGTGGTTGGTGGAGATCGTCTTGTTCACGTACTATATGTGGATGATCACTTTATTACAGGATCAGAGAATCGCATAGCTAGTTGTAAGCAAGATCTTGCATTAGAGTTAGAGATGAAAGATATCAGACTAATGCATTATTTTTTGGGATTATAGGTTTGGCAAAAACCAAGACATATTTTTCTAGGAAAGGGGAAGTATGCACTTAACATCTTGAAGAGATTTCAGATGGAGGATTGCAAGCCTATGTCAACACCAATGATAACCAACTGGAAGAAGTTGAGTGCTTCTGAGGGTGAGTTGGTGGATCCCACCTTGTATCATCAGCTAATAGGATCATTGATGTATCTAGTCAACACCAAGCCAGATTTGTGTTTTGTTGTCAACACTCTCAGTCAATATATGGTTGAGCCAAGAAAAATGCAATGGGTGTCAACAAAACATGTTCTCAAGTACCTTCGGGGTACAGTAGATTTTGACCTAGACTATGTGAGAGGGGATGAAACAGTTTGACTGGTTACATAGACTCAGACTGGGTAGGCAGTATAGTGGACAGGAAAAGCACTTCAAGGTGTTGTTTCAGTTTGGGCTCAGCAGTTGTGTCATGGTTCAACAGGAAACAAAAGTCAGTGGCACTGAAATGTACTGAGGTAGAGTATATGGCAGCTAGTCAAGTGAGTTGTGAGGCCATATGGCTTCGCAAGTTACTGGTTGCATTATTTGATCAGTAGTTGCAGCCTACGGCGAGTTACTATGACAATCAAAGTTGCATTAAACTCTAGCAAAATTTGGTATTTCATGACAGGTCAAAACATATTGAGATCAAATACCACTTCATCCGTAATTATGTTCAAAGAGGGGCAGTGGAGCTTCGATATATATATATCAAATGAGCATGTTGCAGACATTCTCAAGAAATTGTTGATGAATGTTAAGTTTGTGTTTTTGAAAGACAAGTTGGGGGTGATGAAGAATACCTTTCTCTCTAAGAGGGAGTGTTGCAATTTTTAGCTCAGACAAGTGTCTTCAACATTCGCTTGGTGTCTAACATGTGCGAAAATGTCCAAAAGTGATCCTCAAAACATTAACTTTATAACTTTCAAAGTTAAAGTGTCTTTTGTGCATCATTAATGCATAAAGTAACTTAAGTGATTTAAGTTATCATAATGAGAGATTATATCACAATCGTAGATCTTATTTGTGTAGGATTTAATCTAAGCCATTAGATCTAGGTTTAAGGTGAATTCATAATGATGAGACATAAGAGGAGATTCTAGGGAAAGACACCATCATTATTCAATTCCTTTTTAAAAAGAGAGAGAGGAGAAGAGTTGAAGAAAGAGGACAGAAGGTGCACCACGAGGACGCATTTACCAAGGACATTTGGTGGCACATAGACCAAGAAAAGTTCCAACATTTAATGCAAGCCATATAGTTGTTAATCTTCACAAAAAACAGGGCACTATTTGCACAGATTTCGAGGTACAACCATATAGCTAGTACAAAAAATCTGCACAAAAATCAAAGCATTATTTGCACAAATTTCAAGGCACAAAACTATACAACTAATAGAGACAATCGAGCACACAAATCGTGGCATTTATTGTTGTTGTTTCAGATTGTACAAGACGTATAGACCATACAAGAAATGGAGCATAGATTTCAAGGAGTTTAGCACAATTTTTGATGTGGTGTTTGGGCATAGTTTTTGAGATAAGTGCAAATTATTTAATGTTGGAAATGGTTGTTGTAAACTCATCTTTTTTCAGTGAGTTCATACTAAATATTTACTCTCTCTTTTGGTTTTCCCTTCAGGGTTTTTCCATGGGCATTGCCCCAAAAATATATGTCATTTAATGTGTTTGTTTTCCTAACTTTTGCTCAGCATTTGAAGTAAATGATTCAATGTATTTTCATTTATAAGTTCAAATTTATATGCATTTATGGATGAACAATAAATGAGCATTAAATTGTGACAAAACTTATTGAAACTGAAAACCATCATATTCAGTGAAGACAATATTTTAGTCGGGAGGTGGGTAGAAGCAGTGATGGATTGGCCACTAAAAAATTTGGCCACCAGCAACTAATAGGCAGAGAAGGTGCGCAGAAAATTATTTGGGTCGGTAGTTGATCCGGACTTATGCAGGAACGCAACAGAATACAGATATAAGCATAAACACAAAAATGCAGCAAAAATAAATCTTCATTTCATTAATATCAAAGAGTTGAAAGATGCTTACAAGTAGAATGGAAACTAAATAGCTTGGGCTATGGTAGCTTATCTCTGAGAAGAGATGTGGTGGCTACATGCCTCTAAATTGTGTTACAATGAGGCTCAAGGGCCTTTTTATTATTGAACAACAAGGGAAAACCCTAAACAACCAAAAACCTAACCCTAGGTGATGGAACACTAAGAGTTTGTGGGCCTCGTGGGTTAGTTGGACAGCCAACTTCTCGGGTTGTTACTTGGTCATATGATCTTCGTTTGGTGCATATGATACCTCGTTGGAAATATCTCTCCAAGTACTACAGGATTTGTCAGAGGCCCATGCTGTGAACCTCAAAACAACATCGTTTAGGGGGTCAAAACAGCTCTGGAAGTTTAGGACCCGAAAAACAACTAAAAATAGTAAACGCTGCTATAATCAAGGAAACAGATGAAACTGACTGGAGGTCTAGGTGGAATAGGTGGGTGGCCACCAATATCCACCTGGTTCAGTCCTCCCCCTAGGAAGCAATTGGCCCATTGCATGCAAAGCCTCCATGAGGTGAGGAAAGTTTTGTTGAATTTGGTCCCTGCTGAACCATTTTCCCTGGTGAAGGAATTGGCCTGCTTTGACAACTCGATATAGCTGGGTCCTCTGCTAGCAAGTGTTCTTGATCTGTGTATCTGTGTTCTTGATTTGTGTGTCTAAGATCCTATCAGTTGTGGCTTGTTCGATGCAGCCTGGGTTGATCTTTGTTGGTGTCAGCTGCTCAGCAACGTCAGATGTGTCCAACAATGGGGGAAAGTATGGTCACGGTCGATCCATATTGAATACTGGGTGCAGGCCAAGGAACGGTGGAATGCTCAGCTCGAAGGCATTGTCCCCTACAGCCTTGGCGATGGTGTACGACCCATATCGGAGTGGGAAAAGTTTGCAGTGGGACCCAGTGAGGCGCTCCTTCAAATGTAATCAAACTTTGTCGCCCACCTAGAACCTGTGTGGCACCCGATGTTGATCATGATGTTGCTTGTACTTAGCATTGGCTATGTCTAATATGTAATGAACCTACTGGCAAATGTGTTGAATGCACTCAATGAAATTGTTAGCCCTGTCCATTTTGGACTGGCCATGAGTCGAATCTACCTAAGTAGATGCAAATGGTATGGCCACATCAATGGGACATAGTGGTTGGAATCCCAACCCCACCTGAAAGGGGTTGTGGCCAGTTGAGCTATGGAGAGCTCTGTTGTACCTGTGTTGGACATGTTGAAAAATGTAACTAGGTTTGGTCTTCAAAAAATGGATTTGTCAAAAGAATTTTTATTATTGTTATAATGACTTATTAAAGCATGGGTTTCATGCTTGGGTCATCATTTTATTAGTCAAAGTCCCCATTGTGGACTCCTAGGATTAATAAAGAGTCATTAGAGTCATTGTATATTTTATGAGACCCTTCTTGGGCTTTCGAACGATGTAAAAAGAATTATTTTTGAGTCAAAAATGAATTATGTAACCTCCACACCAAGTTGGCCTCAAGAAGATCAAGTCGGCCTCAAGGAAGGCAATTCAACCTCATTGGAAGGCTATATATACAAGGCAGTTCGACTTCATTTGGAGCATCTCACTCTCTCACACATAGTTCGATATCTGAAGCTGGAAGTTGGGAAATGTGCGAAGGTGAAGGAGGCTAAAAGGAGTGCGAGTTTGGTCAAGAAGGCAGGGAAAGACAAAATCGAAGGTTTGGGATCTCTCTCTCTCTCTCTCTCTCTCTCTCTCTCTCTCTCTCTCTCTCGTGTGGGCTAATTTAGGAAATCGAAGTCTCCTTGTCAAAGTCAAAGTTGTTGTTGATGTCGGAAGTTGCAGAGTAGAAGTTGCTAGAGTCGAAGTGTTGTTACTACTAGGTCGAAGGTTGGACTGAAGAAGGAGGGGTTGGTTTGGTGTGGAGGTGATCCAAGTGGATCTTCAGACACCAGTGACCTGGAAAAAGCTCAAAATTCAAGTGGCAGAAAGATGATGAACTTGACATCAGATCAAAGTGCTCATCGCCCTGATTCCAACGGTGCGAACAGCAACTCCAATCCGAGTCCGGATGAAGGAGATAGAGGCAGTGAAAGTTGGGTTGACTTTTTGATGACTGGGCAGGATTAATGAAGGCACAATTTGGACTTTTTCCAGCGGACGGAATCCGGCCAACTCTGGCCAGCTCGTTAAAATGACTCCTTCGGTCCAAAACCGAATTTTCAGAAATGCACATTTTGTTTTTATTAAACAAAAAAAATATAAAAAAAGGGGGTGGCAGGCCACCAACCCCGCCACCCCAACCGCATAATAATATTGGTGGAGGGGCGGGCCACGACCCCCGGCCCCTCCCACGGAACCAACAGCCATAACGGGGTGGGTAGCCATGACCCCGCCACCCCACAACCCTCATCCCACGGAACGGGGCTCATAAAAAAACAACCCACAGCATTGTAATTAAATGTATAGTGGGTGGTGGGCCGGCCCTTGGGGCACGGACCCAACCACGCCCAAAGAGAAAACGTAACAGCCATGGCAGCGGGGTACGGTGGGCGAACTGTCCAAGGCGGGCCCAACCTAGCCAATTTTTTATTATAAATAAATTTTGTTATGTAAAAAGGAGGAGGCGAGCTTTGACCGCCCGACCTCCTCCCTATTAATCGGATCCTCAACCAATGCGCCACAACAAAAACTTTGGAAAACCCGCCACCCATTTTTTATTTAAACGCAGTTCATCAGTGCGCCTCGGGAGAGAAGGAAGTGCACGAGTTTGAGGCAGGATTTTGCAAGAGGGCCAAATTTTCATTTTGTCAGATTTTGACAAATTTTATATGGTTTCAGCATTTCTCGACGCCACGAACGCAATGGAGTTGTTTGTTTCTCCATCAGAGTTTTGCATTTTTCGGCCATTTTTCAGTATGGAGGTATAAAACTCCTTTTTTGTAACTAATGCTTGTACTCTTCTTTCTCATGCCACTTAATGAATGAAGGTCTCCCCATTGATCGAGCAAGGCCCGGAGACATAGTCCAAGTCGGATGAACTCCGTTATCAAGTTTTGTTGTCTTTTTTCATGCTTTATGTGTTTCTCCTCTTCTCTCATGTGCACATTAAGTTTTTTGTGTTAAGCTACAATTTATGCATGTAATTCTTTAACACATCTATAAGCAAAAGATCTTAGATCAAGTGGTATTGGAGCAGGGGGTTCTAATTCCGACCATGAATCGAGGATTTTAGCAAACATAACGAAAAGGGCACTCCGCACAACAGAACTCCAAGAACTTGAGGAGATCAACCACCATAGCCAAGTAGAGAATGTTGAGCTAAGGAGGCTTCTACAGGAGGCAAGGGAAGAAAAACAAAGATTACTACGCCAGTTGCAAGCCAAGGATGAGGCCTTGGAAAAGCTACAGCATCACTATTCGGAGGTAAAAAGCAATTCCTCAATTTCATATGATGAATTCGCTGCTTTTGAAAAACATACTACAGGGATTGGATCCAAACTATTGAAGAAGATGGGATATCAGGGAAAGGGCCTCAGCATCAAAGGCCATGGCATCGTAAACCCCATTGAAGTTGGGGAATTGCCGCGTCGTGCAGGACTCGGATACACCAGAAAGGAAATGGGAGAAAGACCCAATACAGCTAGTAACCAGCCAACGACAGACGATGAAATTCCCTCCTCACAGTCCAGCGATAGTGAGGGCCCCATAAACACTTATCGGAGGAACACCAGGGGAAAGCGCCCCAATACAACCTCGAAAGTTTGGAGGAAAAACAATTGATGTAACCATTGCAACAAAGAGGGACACCAACAAACCGCGTGTCCGATGCTCCATGCTCTGGAAACATCGTTGGAGGAGTCTAAAGGTGAACATGTTCAGCGAATGAATCCACCCCATTCACGATGGTCCTTTTCTAAGGTAGTAGCTTGTTATGGCCACCATTGTAAATCATACGTTGCAAGTAAATGTAAAAGTGATGGTGTATTCCCTATCACTTCAAAATGCAACGATGATATTTTGGCCTTTCTGTATTAGTAGTTGAGGTATTGATTACTTTTTATGTAATCCTTGGCCAACGAGTGTGTGCTATAAACTCTTGGAAAGGAAGGGTTGTTAAGTCATGTGTGGTGTGCATGATTGCAAAAAAAAAATGTACAAGTTTTGCGTGCAGGTGATCGAAAGTGTGGGTTGGAAGGACACAAACAGTGTGCCAAGTGTAAATGCTTTTCGGGTCCAAAATGGGGGTTTGATTCCGACCATGAATCAAGGATTTCAACAGAAATAACGAAAAGGGCACTCCCCGCAACAGAACTCCAAGAACTTTAGGAGATCAACCACCGTAGCCAAGTAGAGAATGTTGAGCTAAGGAGGCTTCTATAGGAGGCAAGGGAAGAAAAACAAAGATTACTATGCCAATTGCAAGCCAAGGATGAGGCCTTGGAAAGCTGCAGCATCGTTATCCGAAGGTAAAAAGCAATTCCTCGATTCCATATGATGAATTCGCTGCTTTTGAAAAACATACTACAGGGATTGGATCCAAACTATTGAAGAAGATGGGTTATCAGAGAAAGGGCCTCAGCATCAAAGGTCAAGGCATCGTAAACCCCATTGAAGTCAAGGAATTGCCGCGTCATGCAGGACTCGGATATGCCAGAAAGGAAATGGGAGAAAGCCCCAATATAGCTAGTAACCAGCCAACGACAGACGATGAAATTCCTTCCTCACAGTCCAGCAATAGTGAGGGCCCCATAAACACTTATCGGAGGAACACCAGGGGAAAGCGCCCCAAGGCAACCCCGAAAGTTTGGAGGAAAAAGAATCGTTGTAGCCATTGCAACAAAGAGGGACACCAACAAACCGCATGTCCGATGCTCCATGCTCTGGAAACATCATTAGAGGAGTCGAAAGGTGAACATGTTCAGCAAATGAATCCATCCCATTCACGGTGGTCCTTTTCTAAGGTAGTAGCTTGTTATGGCCACCATTGTAAATCATACGTTGCAAGTAAATGTAAAAGTGATGGTGTATTCCCTATCACTTCAAAACGCAACGATGATATTTTGGCCTTTCTTTATTAGTAGTTGAGGTATTGATTACTTTTTATATAATCATTGGCCAAGGAGTGTGTGTTATAAACTCTTGGCAAGGAACGGTTGTTAAGTCATGTGTGGTGTGCATGATTGAAAAAAAAAAAATGTACTAGTTTTGCGTGTAGGTGATTGAAAGTGTGGGTTGGAAGGACACAAACAGTGTGCTAAGTGTAAATGCTTTTGGGGTCCAAAAGCTCCTCAATGGGGAGGATTGATCCAGGTGGATCTTCAGACACCAGTGACCTAGAAAAAGCTCAAAATTCAAAGTGGCAAAAAGATGATGAACTTGACATCAGATCGAAGTGCTTGTCGCCCTAATTCCAACTGTGCAAACGACACTCCAATCCGTGCCCGGATGAAGGAGATAGAGGCAGTCAAAGTTGGGTTGACTTTTTGATGACTGGGCAAGATTAATGAAGGCACAATTTGGACTTTTTCCGGCAAACGGAATCCATCCAACTCCGGCCAGATTCCGAGAAAAATTGTTGCCTCGTTAAAATGACTCCTTCGGTCCAAAACCGAATTTTCAGAAATGCACATTTTGTTTTTATTAAACAAAAAAAATATAAAAAAGGGGGTGGCGGGCCACCAACCCCGCCACCCCAACCGCATAATCATATTGGTGGAGGGGCAAGCCACGACCCCTTGCCCCTCCCGCGGAACCAACAACCATAATGGGTTGGGCAGCCATGACCCCGCCACCCCACAACCCTCATCCCACAAAACGGGACTCATAAAACATACAACCCACTGCATTGTAATTAAATGTATAGTGGGTGGTGGGCCGTCCCTTGGGGCACTGACCCAACCACGCCCAAAGAGCAAATGCATCAGCGATGGCAGCGGGGGTACGGTGTGCGGGCCACCCATGGCGGGCCCGACCCAACCAATTTTTTATTATAAATGAATTTTGTTATGTAAAAAGGAGGAGGAGGGGTTTGACCGCCCAACCTCCTCCCTATTAATCAGATCCTCAACCAACGCGCCACAACAGAAACTTTGGAAAATCCGCCACCCATTTTTTATTTAAACACAGTTTATCAGTGCGCCCAGGGAGAGAACGTAGTGCACGGAGTTCGAGGCAGAATTTTGCAGGAGGGCCGAATTTTCATTTTGTCAGATTTTGACAAATGTTATATGGTTTCAGCATTTCTCGATGCCACGAACGCAATGGCGTTGTCTGTTTCTCCATCATAGTTCTACATTTTTCAGCCATTTTTCAATATGGAGGTATAAAACTCCTATTTTGTAACTGATTCTTGTACTCTTCTTTCTCATGCCACTTGATAAATGAAGGCCTCCCCATTGATCGAGCAGGGCCCGGAGACATAGTCCAAGTCAGATGAACTCCGTTATCAAGTTTTGTTGTCTTTTTTCATGCTTTATGTGTTTCTCCTCTTCTCTCATGTGCACATTAAGTTTTCTGTGTTGAGCTACAATTTATGCATGTAATTCTTTAACTCATCTATAAGCAAAAGATCTTGGATCAGGAGGAGGTTTGTGTCTAGGTTGAAGAGTCTCAAGGAAAACTATTGAAGGAAGATATTTTGACTAGGTTTTTCCCTAGATAGGGGTTTTGGCCTGGCAGAGTGCCTACATCTTGTGTCTTGTGTTTTTGTGATCTTCATGCACACATAATTTGGTAATTGTTTGATGAAAGATAATATAACAAATAAGTAAAATAAGCCAACATAATTCACAAGTAATTATCAAAAAAGATAAATCTAACCCTAATTCTACTAGCATTGATTTCTCAACATGGTATCAAAGTTAAGGTCAAAGAAGATTGAAGATCACTTCGTTGGCTTGAAGGAAATGATTACTCCTTCTATGAAAAGAATGGGGTTCAATTCTACAGGAAGATGGATCAAGAAGATTGTCTACTACTTATTCAACAAGGTCAAAAGTCAAGGGTTCCTAGCTACTCTTACAGAATCACTTAATGATGATAATGCATGGATCATTGGCAGTGGAGCATCAAGGCATATGATAGGGGAAAGCAAACAACTAAAAACTCTATCAAAAGAACCATCTTCTCATGTAGTGGAATTTGGAGACAACAAAAGCTATGTTGTTAGAGGCATGGGGTCAACATCTTTGAAGCTGGAGAATGGAGAAAAACTACATCTCAACAACATACTATATGTTCCAGGTTTGAAAAAGAATTTTCTTTCAATTTCTTGCTTAGAAGATAAAGGGGATAGAGTTGCTTTTGTTGATGGAAAGGTCTTGGTTTGGGGAAAAGAATCAAGTATTGATAAAGCTAGGGCTATTAGAGTTCGTGAAGGAGGCTTGTATAGAGTCATCACACCACCTCCTCAAGCCCCAGTTCATATGGAAATCACTCCCATTGAGTTATGGCATAGAAAATATGGTCACCTCCACTACAAGGCCATTCCCATTCTTAAACATCTAGTTCATGGCATCCTCGATATCAAAGAAGATCGTGAAGGAGTTTGCAAGGGATGCTCTTTGGGAAAACATACAAGAAAACCATTTTCAAATATTGAAACAAGGTCTAAAGAAATATTAGACCTCATACATTCTGATGTGTGTGGGCCCATGTTTAACAAATCACTTGGAAGTCATCTTTACTATGTAACAATTATTGATGATCACTCTAGAAAGACATGGCTCTACCTTCTCAAGGAAAAGGATGAAGTTGTTGGAAATACTGAGGAGAGTGAATCAGTATTTCTTTTCAATTGTTACTTTTACTAGTTAGATCACTTATATTTAGAACACAAAATGAACAATAAGAATAAATACTTTTATTAATATCAACAAATCAAGTACAATGTTTGTGTAGGGCTCCAACCCTATATGAAGACACCAATCTTCAATCTCCCAGGCTCCAACTTGTATTATGCCAAGCACTGACTTGGACTAACCAAGGCTCCAACCTTGTCAGTTTGAGGCACCAACCTCTAGGGCTCCAACTGTATCTCTGGTACAGGCTCCAACCTAGTCTCTTGAGGACTCCTATCCTCTAGGGATCCAACCCTATCTTCCAAGGCACCACCTTGTCTCTATGAGGCTCCAACCCTCAGCTTCAATTCATCAGGATAAGTTTGATGATTGTTCACGACTCCCAATATCTTCTTCAACGAGCCTTGTCTATCTTCAGCAATGCCTCCTCCAAGTCACTTCATCAATAACAACCTTGTCTTCTCCAAGGTCACTTCATGATGACTAATGCATCATGGTCTCCAAGATTAACTCTAAGGGCAGCTCAACATTTTTGCTTCAAGGATGCTTCAATATGTTTGCAAATGTCTTCAATGATGGCTTAATATGTCTCAAATAAGTTTCCCCAAGAACTATCCAAGACAATGAAGGCTTCTCCAAGGAATGCTTGCACACTGCTCTTAGAGTGTTCTTCAACAAGCTGTCAAAACTTTAAGTGTCCTTCAATTATGCCTTAATACAATATTGCAATCATTGCAACAATAAGTAGAACATCCCAATGCTCAAAGGCTCCTTTCTCTTCACAAGTCCTTAAGTCTTCAAACCAACCGAAACTTCACACTTTTCCTAGACTGCTCCACACGCAAATGCACACAAGCTTCAGGTTCAAGGTGGAATATAAGACTAAAAGAGGATTGTCCACAAACTGCACTCACTTAACTATAACTCTGGTTTTCCACAGGCAGTTTACCCACACATAGGTCAGCAATCTGAGCTTTACTTCAAGTGACTGTTCCTAGACTTATCACCGACCTGCCTCCACAAGACATACCAAGTCTAAGCATCCGGAGCTCCTAAATCCGAGCCTCCATGAACACCTGAGCCTTCATGTACTAATTCGAGGTTTGTACCAAGTCCTGTTACCACAGGAGACTTTAAGGTATACTAGTCCGAGCTACAATAGGTTGTTGTCAATCTAAGTCTGAAATGACATTGTCCAGGCCTTCACACAAGTCTGACCAGCTTCCAGATGACAAGCCTTCAACTAGTGATACGAGTCTTGAACTGATGAGCCTAAGGTCTATCTACCACAGATCTGAGGCTTGAAGTATGTCTCCTTATCCATAGTCTTGCATATCTGAGTTATAAAACAAGTTGATAAGCCCATGTCTACTATTCTCCCATAAAACTGAGGCACATGAGCAATACATGTGATTGTTCTACGTTTGAGCTGAGGTTCTGTTCACATATCTGAGTCAAAGAATTTGTCACAGGTCCGAATTCTATGTTGTGTGATTCTATCCGATACACTGATCCAAAGGTATTTGCACAGATCTGACGGTTGTAGGTGTTCTTGAGCAATCCCAATCACAGAATAATATGTCAAAATCCTGTAGCTATATGCTTGGTCCGAGACTGCAATATTAATTTTATAAATCTGCAAATGGTTATTAAGAACTCTTGTTAAGATATGGTATGTTCTATGCTTATAACAGTTTACTTCTTTTTCTTATTATATTCCACCGATTAGCAATCACATGTACATAAAGTAAAGTGCAGATAGAACATTAAACGATCGACAGAAAACAAGCCAAGACAAGAGACAAAAGATGTGGTGGCTAGCCAGGGACAAACCCCACAATGTGTGGGGAAACCCTTTGATCAAATCTTCTTTTATCTTCAATAATTCAGCAGAGAGAAATAGTACAATAAATCTGATTCATATCAGCAGTAGCAAACCCTAGATCAGCAGCATCAGCATTAGCGGCTTCATTATCAAACTAGGGCAGACCATATCTCACAAACCGATCGTCGGATTGACTTCATTCCACCACTAAAAGTTTCGACTTCCAGAGGAGGTTCAGATGAACCTACAGCGCAATTCAGATGAGGAGATCTTCTAGGCCACGCAAGTCAATCTTTACTTCTGCAGTTGCAGCTTCAGTTTCAACAATTTCCGGCTTCAAACTAGGGCAGTCGATATCTTGCAAACCGTTCATCGGATTGACTTCATTCCACCACCAAAAGTTGCGGCTTTCAGAGGAGATCCAGATGAACCTACAGCGCAGTTCCAAAGAGGAGATCTTCTAGGCCACGCAAGTCAATATTTACTTCTGCAGTTGCAGCTTCAGTTTCAGCAGTTTCCGGCTTCACATGTGTGAGAGAGAGACCCATTTCAGCGCAGTAGAGAAGAGACTCATTTCTGCGTAGTAGACAGAGAGAGAGAGATGTGATGAGATGAGTGAGTCCAAATGAGGAAAAGTCCTCTTATATTTATACACAACGTTGGTGGGTGAATAGATGCGACTGTTGGGCTTCTGAGCCTACATGAGTTGTAGGTCGGCTTGATAATAATTCCATAATCAAAATAAATTCATATCTCCATGAATACTTATCGGAATCGGATGATCTTTATATCAATCCTACACCTCTCGACGAGAGGAATCTAATCAAAATATTATCAGCCATGAATAAGATGACCCACATGAAGTTTTGCCCTGGTTGCCAATTTTAACACTCCCTCTCAACCATGGAGAACTTCATCTGCAATCTGTCTACTGGTTGTTACTATTCATCCATCAAATGCACTGCCCTGTACAGCCTGACCCTTGCCCTGCTCTGCTCTATTATGCCTGTTCTGCTTTGTCTTGTTCTGCCCTGCACTGATCGGTACTGTTTTGCTCTGTTCTGCTCTGCTCTTGCATTGTTTTGTTCTACTCTACTTTTGTCCGTATTATGAAGAAGAAGAAATGATCGAGGATGTATCATACTGACTCAAAGTCAGTCTCAGAGTATGTACCACCGGTCCCAGACCAGTCTCAACCAACCCGAAGTCAGCGTCATAGTGAGTACAACTCCACTGGTCCTAGACCAATATCATCCTCCACTGACTCAAAGTCAGTCTCAGAGTGCGTACCACTCGTCCTAGACCAGTCTCAACCGACCCGAAGTCAGCTTCATAGTAAGTACCACTCCTACCACTGGTCCCAAACCAGTTTTGCAGTCTTAGAGAGTGTACCACTGGTCCCAGACCAATCTCAACCGACCCGAAGTCAGCATCATAGTATGTACCACTCTCACTGGTCCCAGACTAGTACTGCACTGACACGAAGTCAGTCTCGGAGTATGTACCACTGGTCCCAGACCAGTCTCAACCGACCCGAAGTCAGCGTCATAGTATGGTACAACTCCTACCACTGGTCCCAGACCAGTATCGCAGTCTCAGAGAGTGTACCACTGGTCCCAGACCAGTCTCAACCGACCCAAAGTCAGCGTCATAGTATGTACCACTCTCACTGGTCCCAGACCAGTACTGCACTGACACGAAGTCAGTCTCAGAGTATGTACCATTGGTCCCAGACCAGTCTCAACCAACCCGAAGTCACCGTCATAGTATGGTACAACTCCTACCACTGGTCCCTGACCAGTATCATTGATCCCAGATCAATGGAGGTCATCCTAGCGTAGGGAGTACGGTAGATACAACGATGCGTCCATCGGTATTACTATGGTACCTAACTTCATTTCCCTGCTCATTGATCAGATGAGAGGTACTTCCCATGAGTCCCAGACTGCATGGGTAGGATGCCTCGACAAGAGAACTAATCAATCCTGTCCTCACAGGAGAACACATCAATCCTGCTACAATCGCCGTGGAGAACACATCAATCCAGGCTGCCATGGAGAACACATCAATCCAAGCCTCACAGGAGAACTAATCATCCTGCTAGACAGGAGAGCGAATCATCCTGTTCCACAAGAGAGCGAATCATCTTGTCCCACAAGAGAGCGAATCATCTTGTTCCAGTGTGCACCACCAGGGGAGGGTGAGTCACCCGTGGTCATATGTTGCTCCAGTAGGAACCGCAAGCCCTCAAAGCTCCCAGAGCTCAATGTATGCAACATGCAGGACCCTTGTACAAGGGTTTCTTGCCGACTCCAAGTCGTTTGGGAAAATCACAGATTAGATCTTTCCTCGGGGCTTTGACAAGGTGTATCAACCTGTACGTCATCTTAATGTGATGGAGCTTCCTTGCTCATCGACTTACCATATCCCAAATGATGTCTATCTGCTGGAGCAATTGACGAATATGGGATTCCTCAATAATCGAATCCCACCTCTGGTTGTTACAGAGAATCACAGTGGTATCCAGTGTAAATCCAAACAGCTCACTGAAGAGCTTTCGCAACCAGACTGCCTCACACGAGGTTATGCTAGCAACAATATATCCTACTTCGGCGGTGCTCCAAGCCACCGACTTCTGCTTCCTGCTCATCCAGGATATCGAAGCAGATCCCTAGGTGAAACAGTACCCGGAAGTGCTCTTACGGTCCACCACACTGCCTGCCCAATCAACATCAGTATATCCAAGTAGTCTCACATCTACGGCAGTGTATCTTAATCCATGAGAGATTGTGTCCTGAAGACATCTCAGAAGATTCCTGGCATCAATCCAGTGAGGCTCAACCAAATATGAGCTCACAATGCTAACTGCAAAACATATGTTCGGACGGAGGTTCACCAATAACATCAATGCGAATGAGTTTTTTGAAACTCAGAGGCATTTCCCAAGTCTGGTTCGACATCACTACCATATAACTTCTAAAAGTTAAGATCCTCGAGGTAGTCACAGGCTTGCAGTCCATCATACCGAATTTTTCCAATATATTTATCACATATTTTCCTTGAGATAGGAAAATTTCCCTTGGCTTCTGCCACACTTCAAGTCCTTGGTCCTTCATTTCAAATTCAGAAGCCATCTCCCTCTTACATTTGTGAATGAGAGGGTTTGCACTTGTTAGAAAGAGGTCATCCACATACAACACCAGTATGAGAGGCTTGTCATCTTCAACCTTAAAGTAGAGGTTAGGATCAGCTTCACTCCTAGTGAATCCCAGCTTCATCAAGTAGCTATCGATCCTCTCATACCATGCTCGGGGTGCTTGCTTCAGCCCATAGAGAACCTTCTTCAACCTGCATACATGATATTTTCAATCATAAATCTCAAATCCTTCAGGTTGCTCCACAATAGACCTCTTCTTTGATAGAACCATGCAAGAACGCAGTCTTAACATCCATCTTTGTGAAGCCACAAGGGCTATGATCAAGCGGATGGTCGTATATCTGGCAACAGGTGCAAATATCATAGTCTATACCTCCCTTCTGGGATAAACCACGAGCAACAAAATGAACCTTATACTTTTCCATACTTCCATTTGCTGCATGCTTTATCTTGTAAAGCCATTTTGAAGTAACAATTGTCTTGTCCAGGGTCTTCCCAGACATCATTCTCCATAATAGACTCATATTCTATGGTCATAGCATCCTTCCATAGTTAATGCTTGATGACATCTGAGAATGATGAAGGTTCAATTTGTATGATCGTGCTCATGATGGTCAGGTATCCCTGATACCTGTTAAGTTTCTTACTTTGATGGAAGGTTCCTCAAGGTGCAGCATGTCCTTCAGCATCATCAAGTATCCCCCTAAGCCATGAAGGCCTCTTCCTAGAAGAGGAAGGCTCATGTGGATGAGGATCAATCGGATCCATGGGTTCTTCTATATCAGGCATTGATTCATCATCCTTTTCTTTCGGTTCCCTGGTGTCGGCTTCTTGAGAGCTACTCAAAGTCAGCAGATTGTCCACCTTGCTAGGAGCCATATCTTTGTCAAAGGTGACATCATGACTAATCACGACTTCCCTTTGACCGGTGGTGAACATTTCTTTAGGAGTTTAGGAACCCAATGCTTGATGAGGACATCGATTTTGTACATATACGGCAGTGATTGTAGTTTCAGCCCATAGAAACTTTGGAAGTCTTTGATCATGTAGCATGGCCCGGACAGCTTCCATCATCGTGTGGTTCTTCCTTCCCACCACACCATTCTGCTCAGGACTATGTGGTGTAGTAGTATCCCTCTTAATGCCAACCTCAGGTATGCCGGAGTAAACCGATTGTAATATATCGGAGGTCTTGCTTTGGCTTGAGGGGAATGGTCCCCTTTTGAGCTTTCCTATGGTACATCCCGGACATACACCTTCTTTCTCTACTTGGAATTCGGGCATCCCTGTTACCATTTGTCTTACATCAGGTAGAGCTTTGTAATGAAGGTGGGCAAACCTCCGATGCCAAAGTTCGGACTAAAGAGTTGTGTCACAAGACATGACACCTAGCGGACTTCCATCGACCTGATATACTGAATCAACACTAAACCCAAGAGTAAAGGCATCTTTAACATTATTTTTCCATATACATACCTTGCCATTACTGAAGGTTACCTTGTAGCCTCTGTCTTCCATTGCCAAGATGGACACTAGGTTCCTTTTGAGGTCAGGTGCATTTAATACATCCTAGAATTTCTAGCCTTCTTGAATGCTTGTCCTCTTCCTTGATTCCCAGCTCTCCTCTTATCTTTGCTGTTGAATTTGTCATTCCTTTGATTGCCATCAGAGAGATTTCGAGTTGCACCACTGCATACTGTACCATGCTTCTCTAATCATGATTATCATCATGCTGCCCATGTCCATGATTTTATCCATCATAATGCTACTCAAACTAGTGTGCATCATCATCATGCTATCCTATATGTCCATGATCTCATGTTGCTCTTTATGTCCATGATCTCATTCATCATGATGCTCATGATCTCATACATAGTGACTTGCTTTATCGCAAATGTAACATCGTCATTTTCTTCTAGCCTTAGGTCCAGCCTTTCCTTTTGATTTAGTCCCGAAATTATTTCTTTTCTTTGCATGAGAAGAAAAGGCAGCAGGAGGACCTTTAGGCATGGGCATTTCTTGCACTTCTTCCCTTGTTTCTTCTTGAATGCATCTAGCCATTAATTCCTCGAAACCAGGAATTAAATTATAGTTCAAAAGAGTAGTCTTGAACACATACCATTCAAATGGCAATCCTCCAAGAGTTGTGAGTGCCATTTTTCTGTCAGTAATAGTTTCCCCAATAGATAGGAGATCGTTCTTGATCTCGGTGATTCTTAAGAAGTATGCTTGCATACTTTCATCTTTACCCTTCTTGATTTCCCTCAGCTTATTTCTAAGAAACAAAACTTGATTTGCATCATTAACTTTAAATAAACTCACCTGTCTATCGTCGATTTCCTTGGAGGTGTCCAATTCAGAGATGTAGGCCACCAAGTGCTTGTCGATAGAGTCCCGGATGATCTTCTATTTTTTGACTTCTCCATTTTTTCATTTGTTCCAAGCAGCAGCGGATGCATTTGGTGGAGGCTCAACAATATTGCCTCTCACATGATCCAACACTCCTTGATTCTCAAGGGTTAGATCGATAGACATCTTCCATCCGTGATAGTCAACTTTCTCACGGAGCTTGTCTTCGGCAGGAAAGAGTGTTGAGGACCCCATAGTTCTTTTAGGATAGCCTTGCCAATATTCTCTTCGATGATTGCTCTTGCTCTTGCTCGGGCTTTGTCTTCACCTCAGCTCTGACACCATGTTAAGATATGGTATGTTCTATGCTTATAACAGTTTACTTCTTGTTCTTATTATATTCCATCGATTAGCAATCACATGTACATAAAGTAAAGTGCAGATAGAACATTAAACGATCGACAGAAAACAAGCCAAGACAAGAGACACAAGATGTGGCGGCTAGCTAGGGACAAACCCCACAATGTGTGGGGAAACCCTTTGATCAAATCTTCTTTTATCTTTAATAATTTAGCAGAGAGAAATAGTACAATAAATCTGATTCATATCAGCAGTAGCAAACCCTAGATCAGCAGCATCAGCATTAGTGGCTTCATTATCAAACTAGGGCAGACCATATCTCACAAACCGACCGTCGGATTGACTTCATTCCACCACCAAAAGTTTCGACTTCCAGAGGAGGTTCAGATGAACCTACAGCGCAGTTCAGATGAGGAGATCTTCTAGGCCACGCAAGTCAATCTTTACTTCTGCAGTTGCAGCTTCAGTTTCAGCAGTTTCCGGCTTCAAACTAGGGCAGTCGATATCTTGCAAACCGTTCATCGGATTGACTTCATTCCACCACCAAAAGTTGCGGCTTTCAGAGGAGGTTCAGATGAACCTACAGCGCAGTTCCAAAGAGGAGATCTTCTAGGCCACGCAAGTCAATCTTTACTTCTGCAGTTGCAGCTTCAGTTTCAGTAGTTTCCAGCTTCACATGCGTGAGAGAGAGACCCATTTCAGCGCAGTAGAGAAGAGACTCATTTCTGCGTAGTCGACAGAGAGAGAGAGATGTGATGAGATGAGTGAGTCCAAATGAGGAAAAGTCCTCTTATATTTATACACAACGTTGGTGGGTGAATAGATGCGACTGTTGGGCTTCTGAGCCTACATGAGTTGTAGGTCGGCTTGATAATAATTCCATAATCAAAATAAATTCATATCTCCATGAATACTTATCGGAATCGGATGATCTTTATATCAATCCTACACCTCTCGACGAGAGGAATCTAATAAAAATATTATCAGCCATGAATAAGATGACCCACATGAAGTTTTGCCCTGGTTGCCAATTTTAACAACTCTGTAATTGAGGCTTCTACAAGGCCGCAGATTCCACACCATCAAAAAAAGGGTCACGATATCCACTACATATTCACACGTATTTTCAAAAAGATTGTATTGTGGTTTCAAATGTATTTTCGTATCCTTCAAGGGTTCACGAGATGTGAACTATGGTAAAGTGATCCTCGCTTTTTCTTACCAATCTATTTCTCCTCTGTGGTAATACCTCAACGAGTTTATTTGGCTCACATATATATATATCCTCGTTATGTTGAGTTAAAGGGACGCATCTGTTGGCTATATAGGAAGTCGACCTACGTTGTAGTGAAAAGCTCTAGCGTGATTTTAACCTATGCGATTTTATATATGATTTTATTCTATACATGGATAGGTAGGGACCCGGATCATATATATGCCTGTTAATGTCTCATATATATATATATGGTAAATTGGAGAGGAGAGGGGACCACCCCATTCAACAAAGAGTGTTATATATTTTATATCATATAAATATAACAAATATATATTTATATTTGATATAAATATATGTATATATGTGTCTAGTGATTATACCCCCCTTTTCATGGTTTTTCATGGTTAGGGTATTCATGTAGTCTAGGGTTTCTTCTTTTAGGGCTTCAAATGTAGGGATCCCTTGTAGGGTATACACAGGATTAGGGTTTCACGCCTTTAGGGTTCGCTTCAACACAACGAGGGTTTCTCTAGGTTAGGGCTTCATCATCAAGATCATCAAAGGTACATGATTGGCACTTCTTTATTAGTGTCTTGATTTCTTTAAGAGTTATGCATCATTTAGCATCTCAAGAATATTTGTCATCCCATCTAAATACCATATTGACATCAATGACAACCTAGATTAACAATCTCCCCCTTTGTCATTGATGGCAATATTCTTTCCCTTTCAACATTCTCTCCCCCTTTGTCATTGATGGCAATATTCTTTCCCTTTCAACATTCTCTCCCCCTTTGACATCAATGGAAAACGGGGTGCCCAAATACCCCCCTTGTCAAGCTACTTTTTTTCTTCACAAATAGTAGTTTCTTCATAGGTATGTTACTCCCCTTGTCATGGTGCTCTTCCTTCTGGCAATGTGGTCCATGATATATGTGTTTACATTTCTTCATGTGATGAACTAACTCCCCCTGCCTACATAAACTCTTCTATCTTCTTTGGACAAAAGGATTGTTGCCTTGTGATCAAGTGGAAGAAATTTTCAACCATGGTCCATTAGATGAGTAAGGAATCATGCTCTTCAATGGAGTTGCTCCCGAGAGATGATTTATCAAAGGATGATTGTCCATGTGTGACCCATTGATGATTTCATAAGGCCCTTTCATGGATAGCTTCTGCAAGAATGATTAAGAATCATAAGCTCCCCCTAACAGTATGCATGGTCTCCTTTGGTAGAGTCTCACCATCAAATACTTGGAATATCAAGGATAACTTCATTAGGTCAACAACAAGTGTTGTTGGTTGGAGTGTTCAAGAGACTTCTGGATTCAATTTGCTTCCTTCTCCATACTTGTGTAACTTTCTTCTCTAGCACAGTTCTAGCTTGTGTAGGGGCCCAAGTCAAGTTACAATCACGTGCCATATGTCCAATGTTATGACACTTGAAGCACTCTATGTTGCCCATGAATAAGAATTCATGACTTCTTGCAAAATTGCTTCTCAAAGATTGACGAGGACCATTATAATTCTCTTTGTGATATGCCCTACAATCTTTTGCCATGTGCCCAAATTTTGTATGAGAATAGCAATAACCAAGAAATATACTTTGATACCTGGGAGAAGAAGGTTTCCTTGATGTACTTCTGAAGTCTTTTTTCCTTGGAATCTTTTGATGATAACCATTGCTTCTTATATCCTTGACACCATCTTCATTTCTTCTTGGAGTAGGATTTCTTCCAATGTCAACTTGACTCTTGCCTTTGCTGGGAGCATCAACATTTCTTCCTGGCTTCCTCACATCCTCGTTGTTTGAAGCATTTTTCTTCTTGCTCAAGGATTCACCTACATAACCAAGGCCTAATTTATCAAGGGGAGACCCTTGATGACTTAGGATGTCATATAGGGTTTAAGAACTTTTCAAGTTCTTATTCAGCATGTCAACTTCCTTTTTAAGAAAGACAATTTCTTCCTTCATTTTCTTGCATTCTTCATCCCTCTTTGATAGAATGATCTCCATTTCTTCCTTCTATCTTGGTTGCTTCACATGATTGGGCCTTAAGAGAAGTGAATTCTAATCTTAACTTGGTGATGTCATCATCCTTCTCTTCTAGTTGGCATGTCATGGTGTTTCTCTCCTTTTCTATTTTATAAACTTGTCCTTCTATGAATGCCAATGCTTCCATTGCCTTATCGGCTCCCTATGCTTATTTCCTAGCTTCTTCTAGTTATGATCTAAGGGAGGAGACATCTTCCTTGTATTGAGCAATCTCTGCTTCAAGTTTGTTCAAGCTCTTGTGCCTTTGTTCAAGGTGGCTTGAAAAGGTATCTTCCTGTTTCTTTACCTTATCCAATTGATTTGTCATGGATAAGACTTCTTCATGATGCTTTCTCTTGTTTTGATGAAATTCTTCCTTAATCTTAGCGGGCACCTCATCTCTTTCTTCTACTTGAAGCTTGACAAGGTCAACTTCCTTCCTTGTCTTGTCCTGGTCACCAACTTGCACTTTCTTCTTAAATTCCTTATTTTCGTTTTACAAATTGTTAATCTCTTCTATGGCAGCCATATATTTCGTGAGGAGATCTTCTTCAAAATCTTCTTCATTCTCTTCATCTTCTAGATCTTCTTTAGCCTTGATGTTATCACTCTTATCTTCAGCTTCCTTGATGGGCTATGGATTTCCTTCTTGTTTTCCATCATTTTTTTGACTAGAGATCATTGTCAATGTTTCTTTTGAGTGAAGATCATGAAGTTTATCCCATATGCCTTTTGCTGACGAACATTTTTCAAAATTGGCCTTCATAAAATCAGGTAGCCCATTCAAGATTGCTTTCAATGCTCTTGTATTATGTTCCTTGGATTCTCCATCCATCATGTTATCAGCAATCACCAATTTCCAGACTTCAATGCCTTGAGTGTTTAAGAAATTCCTCATTCTTTCCTCCCATATATCAAAGTTTCCATTGAACAATGGAGCCTTCACAAATTGATTAACTTCGATTTCGGTGGTTGAGGGAGACACATCTTTAGGAGGATTAGAAACTTTCTTCCTTGGCTTCACCATTTGTGTTCGAGGGATCAACCTTCAAGTTGCTAGGCTTGTGAGAAGGTACTGGCTCTGATACCAATTGTTGGAAATACTGAGAGGTGGGTGAATCAGTATTTCTTTTCAATTGTTACTTTTACCAGTTAGATCACTTATATTTAGAACACAAAATGAACAATAAGAATAAATACTTTTATTAATATCAATAAATCAAGTACAATAGGTTTACACAGAATTCCAAATACCATATGAAGTAAGAGTACAATGGTTAAAGCTCTTCTTGGCGCGATGGCTAGGGTTACAGTGGGAACTAAGCGTGCTGCCGCCGCCCAGAGAACCAGGAATCTGCGCCGTCATGGATCAGCGCTGCAAAGGATTAGAGCTGCAAGGTTTCGAACGGACCCTATCTTTGTTCAAGACGTTGTACTAATCGGCGAGGATGGATCAGTCATACAGGGTTGGGTTGCACGCGATGTTGAACCCCTGCCCCCTTTCGGCCCACCCTGTTCTGGTCGCTTCGCGTTTCTCAGAAAAATCATTAAGGGCGAGGCCAACATTCAAGAAAGGGATGTGAAGATTAGGTTGGGGGCCAAGCAGCTTGCAGCACCCCATGCATGCCATGACACCGACTGGATCCTGCGAGGAGTAAAAAGGAAGGCACATTTCGCTCTCGCTATCAACGACTGGGCCTCAGCTGCGCTTGCTCGGAAGCGCAACCCCCGGTGGATTCGATTGCTGATCCCTCAGCAGCAGGAGCTTAAAAATTCCAAGGCCAAGGCTCTGGCTTTGCTACCTTCCGTGCCGTCCTTGGAATCAAGCAAGAAAGAGCCGGAAATTGCTTCATCCGCAGGGTCTATGCATGGATCTGAGGCAACCACTTGCTATCCGAATCGCAGTCTCTGTTTCAGATCGGACAAAGATCGGCCAGATCTGGTAAACCAGAAGGCAGAAGAACCCGTGCTCTGGCCAGATCCAGAGCTATGCATGGGGTCAAAGCCCTCATCTGACTCCTTTCAGATCCAGATTTCGCAGCCTGCAGGCAGGACCATCATGCAATGGGTTCGCCCTTCAGACCTGGTGCAGGACCTCATACTGAATTTAGAGCGCAAAATGGGGATCCCATCTAGCCTTCTGCGACTTCTCTTTCAAGGTAAACAACTTGAAAACCCTCTATCCCTCTCTGCTTACAGCATTTCCAGGAACAGCTCGGTGGTGGCTACCCTTCGTTTGAGAGGAGGTGCAGCGGGACAATCTTCCTCCACTCGGCCTTTCTCATACAAGGACGCAGTCCACTCCGAGATCCCCAAACCCCCGGAAGCCCTTAAATCTAAGGCCTTCTTGGTTGAAAAAGTTGAAGAAGTTCCCTCTGTTGAACTCATGCATGAAGAACTGGCTTCCCAGCATCAAGAATTTGCAGAAAGAGCCATCATTTGCAGATTTAATGGTCTGTGGCCCCGATCTCAGGATCTCTATGCATGGATCCATGCAAACTGGACACATCATTGTAAGATCCTTTTTTGCTCGAAAGGTTATTTCATTGTTCTCTTTGATAACATTAAGCACTATGAAAAGGCCTTAGAAGAGGGTCCTTGGTTCATGGGAACTGCAGGGCTTTTTTTGACTCCCTGGTTCCCAGATTTTGATCCAGCCACTGCAGTCATTACCAAGACACCGGTATGGATTCGGCTTCCAAACTTACCTGCTCATCTATGGAATACTCGTGTCTTCAGAGCTATAGGAGACACATTGGGCAGCTTCATCCATGGAGATTTGTGGCGGGAATCTAAAGGTCTATACTCATATGCAAGAGTGTGTGTGGAGCTAGACCTGAGCAAAGGTCTTCCAGAACAAATCAATCTCAAGATAAATGACTTTATCTGGACCCAGACGCTGGATTACGAGAACACTGCATTTCGGTGTCGACATTGCCAACAATCTGGGCATTTGCAGAATACTTGCCCATCTCGCCCGGCAAAAAAGAACAAGGCCAACGACTCCAAGCCCAAGTCCAAACGATGGGCTCCATGCTCTCCCCCTCCAGTCGGGGATTCTGATTCCTCCAGTTCTGAAGATGAAGATAGCGATGAAGAATTGAATCAGGCCCCTCACTCTGTGGCCCCTTCCACCGATGGCCTGGCACCTTCTTCTGATACAGCCATTGCTCAGAAACGTGTCCATTTGTCCTCTTCCTCGGACTCAGAAAAGGAGAGCCCCCCTGTGGAGGACCCCAATCTGCAAGTTGTAATCGCCCATCCACCCCAAAGTGGTTGGGTTGAAGTTAAAAAAAGGAAAGGGAAAAAGCTTCGTGTTGAAACCCCTACTCTTTTAGGGTAGCATTCATTGCTTCATAAGCTTTCAGTGACTAGTTGTAGCTCCTTGCTTGCTTCACTCTTTTCCCGGAACCGAGGTTGATAGTCCTATCATTTCCGGTTGCCGGTTTCTTGCATCTCTGGAATGTATCCTCTTGTACAATATTTTACTGCTTAATAGAATTAGTCTTATCGATAAAAAAAAAAAAATCAAGTACAATATTTGTGTAGAGCTCCAACCCTAGATGAAGACACCAATCTTCAATCTCCCAGGCTCCAACTTGTATTATGCCAAGCACTGACTTGGACTTCCCAAGGCTCCAACCTTGTCAGTTTGAGGCACCAACCTCTAGGGCTCCAACCCTATCTCTGGTACAGGCTCCAACCTAGTCTCTTGAGGACTCCTATCCTCTAGGGCTCCAACCCTATCTTCCAAGGCACCAACCTTGTCTCTATGAGGCTCCAACCTCTAGGGCTCCAACCCTCAGCTTCAATTCGTCAGGATAAGTTTGATGATTGTTCACGGCTCCCAATATCTTCTCCAACGAGCCTTTTCTATCTTCAGCAATGCCTCCTCCAAGTCACTTCATCAATAACAACCTTGTCTTCTTAGAAGTTGTCACCACTGCTCTTCATATTACCCAAACACTTTCTCCAAGGTCACTTCATGATGATTAATGCATCATGGTCTCCAAGATTAACTCCAAGGACAACTCAACATTGTTGCTTCAAGGATGCTTCAATATGTCTGCAAATGTCTTCAATAATGGCTTAAGATGTCTTCAATAAGTTTCCCCAAGAACTATCCAAGACAATGAAGGCTTCTCCAAGGAATGCTTGGACACTACTCTTGGAGTGTTCTTCAACAGGTTGTCAAAACTTGAAGTGCCCTTCAATTATGCTTTAATACAAGATTGCAATCACTGCAACAATAAGTAGAACATCCCAATGCTCAAAGGCTCCTTTCTCTTCACAAGTCCTTAAGTCTTCAAGCCAAACTAGAACTTCACACTTTTCTTAGACTGCTCCACACGCAGATGCACACAAGCTTCAGGTACAAGGTGGAATATAAGACTGAAAGAGGACTGTCCACAAACTACACTCACTGAACTATAACTCCGGTTTTCCACTGGCAATTTACCCACACATAGGTCAGCAATCCAATCTTTACTTCAGGTGACTGTTCCTAGACTTACCACCAACCTACCTCCACAGGACATACTAGGTCTAAGCTTCATGAGCTCCTTTAGGAGCTTACTTGCAGGGTTCTGCTCAAGTTTACTTTTCTCATTATGTCATGTTGAGGGAAGTTTTGTTTATGCTCTTCAACGTGGAATTGAAATTCTCACATGCTCATTTTAGCTCATTTCAGTTGGCGTATATGATATTTGTAGGAGATGACTTGTATTGTTGCTTTATGTGAGAGTTCTTTGCAAGAGAACATTACCTCGTAGGGGTAATAGCCACATGTTTTTATCAACAAAATTTTATGTACTCCCTTTTATACTGAATATATGGAGCAGTCTAACTATGTTGGCAAACAAGGAGATGTAGCCCAAGAGGGGTGAACTCCGTCAACAAATCTTTTGTTATGCTCTTCATTATGCCTGGATGAGTTATGTGCTCTTATGTTGCTTATGATAAGTCTACATGTGAAGACTAACTCATGACTTGAAGAGACATTGGAAAAATCTGTTTTATGACAAAACCCATTTTACCTTGCAAAGCGTCAAAACGATCCATGTTTGTTTGTCTGTTTGAGTTTGGAGAAGAGTAAAAAGACACCTTCATTTTCAGATTTTGATCTGAAAATGGAGAAGGTGTCATTTTCCTCTTCTCCAAAATCAAACAAACAACTAAACAAGGACCGTTCTAACGCTTTGCAAGGTAAAATGGGTCTTGTCACAAAACAGGTTTTTCCAATGTCTCTTCAAGTCATGAATTAGTCTTCACATGTATACTTTTCATAAGCAACATAATAGCACATAACTCATAAGTAACATAATAGCACATAACTCATATAGGCATAATGAAGAGCATAACAAAAGATTTGTTGACGGAGTTCAACCCTCCTGGGCTACATCTCTGGACCTGCCAACATAGCTAGACCACTCCATATATTCAAGTATAAAAGGGAGTACTGTTATAGACATTTTTGTGCCTTACAGCTATAAGCATGAAATGTCCATAATTCAAGGGATCCAAAGTCCCTAAAGATGTTGTTACAGCTCCTAAAGGAACAAGGTCAACCAATGACAGCTTCTCCCAGAAGTTCTCCACCAAAAACCACTCAGAAATAGTCAATTCAGGATCAATTCAGAGGCTCCACTAGCTGCCTGCGTTGAAATGCAGAGTCTACACTGGCTAGGTGCACTGCAACGCAGGTGGAAGCACTACCAGGGTGCGCTGAGCGGGATATGACAAATGGCAAGCTCATTCAACGAGGTGGAAAGACCCTGGAAGCTTCCAGAATCTTCTCCAATGACACTTGCCTCAATGAATTCGACTAGTGATGAGTAAGAGGTTCTCAACCTCCAAGTGGAAGCAAGAACTGACAGAGAGAAGCCACAAGTCAAAACATAAGATGACTCATCCTCTCTGCTTACATCTCTATATGGATCTCTCACCCAGAGGTTCAGGAGGCTGGAATTTTGTACGTTGCAGAGAATTGATGTTGGTTTGAGATTGAGATTAGTACATTGGGTGATTTATGCTTTGTTGGAGGAGAGGAAGGGATTCCTTTGCTCGGAGGTAGATGCTGGATCGGAACTCACTTGGTTGTATCTCCTCTTGGGCTTTATTATCATATCAATAAACTATTTGAGTTTCTCCTACATGTTGTGTACCAATGATGTTTTGTTATGCTTACATGTTTAGCTTAATCTGATCTTGAGCTTTTTATGAATGTATATCTGTATCTTCGTGTAGTTTCTCTCTCTTGTGATCTTGCAGGAATTCGGTGAAGCTGGGCCGGTGAAGGAGCAGGAAGCTGGGAGCTACTGAAGAGAGAAGTGATTTGGATCGACAAACTAGCCAAAGACACAGGTTAGTTAGATCCTTCTTCCTCATTTACATTTCATAAAGAAGAATACTCAATTAGTTTACCTCGTTTGTTGCTAAGGCACTATCACCTCTTAGAGTGGGATAGGGGCATTCCGAATTGGATACTTTTCCCAACAACAAATTGGCGACTCCGCTAGGGAAAGTATCTTGTTAGTTTATTTGTGTTTCTATTGTTGTTCTTCTCATAAACTCAGGAGTGCCGAATCGAAATGCATTTGCCATTTTCAAATGCAAAGTAGAGATCTGCCACTCTAGTCCACTCATTGGGCCTGTTTTTATGATCTGAACAAACTGATCCACAAGTGCTCTAACAGCCCTTTGTGATAGATCTTAGTCCTCCTTTAAATCATCCTCCTAATTGTACCTAATTGATAGCTTTGATCCGGCCAAAAACTGTAGATTTAACTGCAAACCGTGACCCAGAACCCAGAAACAACTCTCGTTTCTGCTTCAGCGCAGACTCTGTGAAGAGGTTCTGCATTTCAACGCAGGTCCCGTGAAGGATACCTGCGCTGAAGTTCAGTTTCTCTGTGCTGAGGGTGCGCTGATCAGCCCTTGCCTTGTGCAGTTGTGGTTCCCTGCTTCCTTTTGCTCAGTTTTATCTCTGTTTTTTGCAGCATGTTATCAGTCAGTGTACCTATCTGAAACCCCTTTTCTCTGCCTCAATTCCACCTCAGTTGTATAAAGAAACTGTATTTGTTCTTTGTGTATTTGTTACATCATTTGCAGTTTCCCATTACAAAAGTAAACTAGTCATACTGTCGCCCTTAGATCTAGACCTGTCGTAAGTGTCGTTTTGATCTTAGGAGTGAGTTTGTTTGCTGTTCACAGTTGATTGAGCTTTTACTTGTCATTTGGTTTGAATTTATGCATTTCTAGTGTCGAAACAAGTAAATCATAAAGTGTCGTAATCGTCTTTTTGATTTTGAAAAAGGAACTTGTTTATGTTTTCACTTGAAATCGAATTCAAATTTGTACAACAGCTTTCTTTTTAGGCATCAATATTAAGAAAGCGAAAACAAATACATGCATTTGTGCATCTGCATATTGATAGTTTGCATGCTCTGATTTAGGGAAAAGTGCATTACAGTGTGCTCTATGCTCTTTGAGAAAAGTTTGTGTCTTTATTTTCCCCTTGTAGCTAGGATTTTCATTGTTGAAAAGATATAAAAGCTTGCTTATCATCTTTAGACTGCATTTAGGAATTGTATCATACATCTCGTGGTGATCCAAAAAGGCAAACTTCTAAGAAAGATCAACCTAAAATAAATTGAATGAACTTAACAACGCTTTGTAACTTAACGCACAACATAGAGGTTTAGGCTAGAGACGTGTTCCGGCGTCGTAAAACCTGGTGACTGTCGATCTCGCTGATGGTTGGGTGATTCCTCCTGAGAGACGATAGCGCCAGTACGGATTGTGCTCCCACGTACCGTCGAGTATATATTGGGAGACCCCTATAGGAATAAAACCTTTATCCTTAGGAAGCCGTGTCGCCCGCCCTACTAATCGCAATGCACTGAACACAGCATTCGGGAAGATTGACCGCCCATACCTTAAAAAGTATTCTGCGGTTTTGCGAAAAGTTTGGCACACCCTCTACCTAGAACTCCAGAGCAGTTCCTTTTGGCCTTTTTCAGACTCTATAACGGAAAAAGTCCATCCGAGCATTTGTCACTTCGGGCTCGTTAAAACATCGAAGGAGACTAGAGTCATCTTTAGCTTTTTCTCGACTCTTTAAAACTGAAAAAGCAAGTTGTGTCTAAAGCGTCGTTAAAATTTATTTTAAACGGAACAATCACCCCCTTTTCCTGCGTTGATCTTTAGGTTGAGAAAATGCAGCCCACCAACCAAGGAATTCCCCTTGGTGGAAATCCTAGTCCCTTCTCCTCTTGGGGAGATGTTGGTGCGCCCCATATGGCCACATTGTCGCTTCCAGGACTGACAATTGGCTTGCCGGTCTGGCTCTTCTCAACCAATGTCGTTCAGAACACCACTATTCCTGAACAGTCGAATCAACAGTTAGACCAGTCCAGAGTTGCCCACCAGCCTTCTACTTCCTCTAATTCTTCCTCTCCTCCTTCCTCTTCGCTTGACGGAACTAGTAAAAAAAAAACCAAGTTCCTAAGGAGAAGAAGGAAAAGAAGAAGGAAGAGAAGAAGAAGAAGGAGCTAAAAGCGACTGGAGGCAAACAAGTGTCGTCTGACAAAAATCCACACACAGCACTGACTAGGCCTAAATCGCCATGTGTCATATGCAAGGGAGACCACTTCCACAGAGATTGTCCCTGCATCCCTCGGATACTAAGGGACTGGTCTCCCCGTTTGCACAATCTGGTGGCATCAACCTCTGATAGCCCTGTTGAATGCATACCGTCAACTAGCGAAAGTGAAGTCCTTGGACAAAAAGGAAGAGCTAGATCTCCCTGTAGACTGTGCGAAGGCGATCACGCCATCCACTGTTGTCCCTTCTTAGACGAAGCGAAAAGAGTTTTGGATGATCGTCCGGTTTCACCGTTACGACTTCCTCCTGGATATAAAAAACTCTTGCCGAGTCCTTCGTTAGTTGAAAATCCAGCTGGCCCGCTCAAGTGGTCAGCTGAAGCGCCGGTCATTGAAGATGAACCAGCTGAATCCATACCCGACGAAAGTCAAAAGGTCGAGGCGGCAGTTGACCCGATCTTGCCTTCAGAGGATTTATCTTCGAATGATACAGTCACTGAAGAGGATAAAGATGACACCATCCAAATTCTCTTCATCAACACAGACTCCGACGAGCACGGGGGCACTTCCCCCATTCCTTTATCGCAGGAAGAAAGTTCGTCAGAGCGATACCCGGCCGTTTACTTGGTCCCACCACCAAGCAACCTAGTTGTCTCCTTCGACTGGAACCAACTAGGCAGACCCCGTTTGCCAGCAAGCATACCATTCAGAATTATCGTCCAAATATACAGAATGGTCATGGCTGGCACCATCATTGATGAAGGGGCATCTGTGAGTATCCTTTCCTCCACTGCTTGGAAAGCGCTTGGTTCGCCAGCGCTTTTGCCTGAAATGAGAAATCTGACAGGTTTTGATAAAGGAACCAGTCGACCTTTAGGGATCCTCCCCAATGTGCCTATCACATTGAAAGGGAAGACCGTTCAAATGAACGTGATGGTCGTTCAAGGACCCTTGGATTATAACCTACTCCTTGGACGAGACTATATATATTGCATGGGAGCCATCGTCTCCTCACTCTTTAGAGTAATGTGTTTTCCACACGAAGGAAGAGTGGTCAAGCTCGTGGACCAGCTTTCATTTCCGGGATCACGCATCGCAAATAGTCATATACCATCCCTAAATGGTCTCTTCACGCAAGAAATGTCTCAACCCACGGTCCGTCCTCCCGATGAGCGCGAGTAATTCGGAGGGATATGATTGGAACCCAGGGGGCATGCGTCCTGGTCTGCTTCAGCAGGAAAACTTTGGGTATAGGGTAGGTTTCCGCGGGAGAATATGACTAGTCTGTACCCCGTCCGTCTTGGAAGAGGGGTTATTCTAGAATAAGATTCTCTTGTCAAAGTTATGTGTTTGGCGCTCGTTGTCACTCACCTTTGTCTATCTCGGTAGATATCACCGAAGAAGTGTTTTGTTTGAAAGATTAACGAGACAATCTTTGGGTAACCTGAAAGAGGTAGGCCTCTCCCGGTAAAACAAATGTTTTATTGGACTAAGAAGGGGTAACCTTGAAACCATACTTTATACCTGGGGGCATGCAAACCTTTTGGAGTGCAAGCAAGGGGCGGCTATTTATTTTTTAAATTTTTAGGTCCTCCCTTTAAACCTGTAGGTCTAACCCTTTAAACTCGTAGGATTAGTCGTTCTCGAACTTGCATAACAAAAGGATGCGGGGCAAAGCTTTGTAAGGCGCAAGCTCCATAAAAAATGGCATCTTACATGAGACATTCTTATCATATGACTGGATTATCGAGCAGTTTTAGCACATAGTTCATGCTCGTTAAAAAATAAACATAAGATCGAGCAGTTTTAGCACATAGTTCATGCTCGTTAAAAAATAAACATAAGACCGAGCAGTGTTTTTCCGCGTTTAAGCTCGTTAAAAAATGAACTACCCTCCGGTAAATAACCACCGTGAATGTAACATTATCAACCATTAAAGCCTTGGTCGTGTTTGCATCGTCACCTCCACTTTTCCATTGGCCGATCGTTCACCTCCATATGATTGTTTACCATTTTCAGGAACAGCTGCGAAGAGTGATTTCACTAGCCATCCTTGTGACACTGTCGTGATTGGAAAATTCCAACCTTTACCTGGAATCAGCTGCTACCCGTTTTATCACTCGTTCCTCAAAAGACGAGTCTTCTTTAAGCTCTTTTCATCTGACTCGTAAAATATGAAAAGATTGCCGAGTTTTGGCCTTCCAGCTCGTTAAAGCGACCGGAAGTGCTATCCCTCCTCTAGATTTTAATCTTTTTGGACCTGAGGGATTATTGCACAAAAAGATCGAGCGCTTGTTTTGTTCGGCTCGTAAAAACTATCGAAAATTCATCCCTTCTGTATTGTTTTATACTTTTTCAGACTTAAGGGATTAGATGACGAAAAAGGACTTTCGGAGTTGACTTTACGTACCTTTTCAGACTCTCTAAAAATGAAAAGGGACCGAGTTATCTTTGTCGTTAAACTCGTTAAAAAACATAAATAGCGACAAACTTGTCTTTAGACGAGAACGAGTTTCACTATCGCTAGGCTCGTTAAAACATAGCGATGGGTTTGCCCGAAGGGCAAATTATAGAACAAGCACATGTTATCCTCCTCAAGCTTGACAAAAATAAAGAGGTACTGGTCAGCAATGACTGGGGAAAAATTGGGAAGAAACTCAAAGAACTTTATTGGTAGCAAGTCGCTCTTGAACATGACACTTCCACTCCGTGCCTGAGTCGGGTTGGGTTGTTTCATTCACCGGTCACATCGCCATGGTCTCGCCATACCATCCACCTTTGGGGTAAATGCTACCAATCCATCACACAAGTGTCGCCGATATGTTCAAGAGAAGTCATCCAGAGAAGTCAACCGTGTCCCATCCACTACCATACATTATCCTTCATTCTTTTATGACCACCACCCTGAACTATATATCATCAGATCGTTTTCACCTCCATCAAAATCATTTGCTCCGTTCCGTGTCACTGATGTGGGATACATTAAGGCCCTCCTTTGACGGATCTCTTCTTGTCGACATCAGCTCATTATCCAAGAAGTTGATCTAGGGACACCCCTTCAGTACTTTGGAGCTTGCATGCCTCAATGGCAAGTTTCTCACTTCCGGCGACAGGTATACATCAATGACCTTCGACCGAAAGATTTTGCGTGGTGTTCGACGCTAAGTCCTTTATTCACACCACGTGAAATGTACTGCAGTACCTTGAGGGTCATTATCATTATCGGTAATTCCTCTCGCGCTTGTTAACGGTTTACATCATTGACCGGAAATCAAGCGATGTCTTTCCATGTTCGACTTCAGAACATTTCTCACATGGATCGACTTGTACTTAGAGTGAAGATCGAACGAGTTTGAAGACCCCGGATCTAGTTTCATCCATCCGGGCTGCGATATATATTCAGGAAAAATAAAGACATTGACATGTACAGCATTGCAACACAGACAATCATCCTACCAAAGGATGATGATTTCAACAGGATCATCAGTCTATCATCAGACAATTGTCTGTCCTATGTACACAAAAATGAATTTATAAAGCTGAGCATGGGAATGCCCGCCTCAGCTAGATCATGAAAACAGTATGAAAAATAATGTATTGTATTGTATCTTATTACAGGTCTCCTCCCAGCATTGAATGAACTTCGGATCCTCCTAATAAAGCATTTCACCCTATAAACGGCCTCATACTTTAGGGGGCAACTGTTATAGACATTTTTGTGCCTTACAGCTATAAGCATGAAATGTCCATAATTCAAGGGATCCAAAATCCCTAAAGATGTTGTTACAGCTCCTAAAGGAACAAGGTCAACCAATGACAGCTTCTCCCAGAAGTTCTCCACCAAAAACCACTCAGAAATAGTGAATTCTGGATCAATTCAGAGGCTCCACTAGCTGCCTGCGTTGAAATGCAGAGTCTACACTGGCTAGGTGCACTGCAACACAGGTGGAAGCACTACCAGGGTGCGCTGAGCGGGAAATGACAAATGGCAAGCTCATTCAACGAAGTGGAAAGACCCTGGAAGCTTCCAGAATCTTCTCCAATGACACTTGCCTCAATGAATTCGACTAGTGATGAGTAAGAGGTTCTCAACCTCCAAGTGGAAGCAAGAACTGACAGAGAGAAGCCACAAGTCAAAACATAAGCTGACTCATCCTCTCTGCTTACATCTATATATGGATCTCTCACCCAGAGGTTCAGGAGGCTGGAATTTTGTACTTTGCAGAGAATTGTTGTTGGTTTATAGATTGAGATTAGTACATTGGGTGATTTATGCTTTGTTGGAGGAGAGGAAGGGATTCCTTTGCTCGGAAGTAGATGCTGGATCGGAACTCACTTGGTTGTATCTCCTCTTGGGCTTTATTATCATATCAATAAACTATTTGAGTTTCTCCTACATGTTGTGTACCAATGATGTTTTGTTATGCTTACATGTTTAGCTTAATCTGATCTTGAGCTTTTTATGAATGTATATCTGTATCTTCGTGTAGTTTCTCTCTCTTGTGATCTTGCAGGAATTCGGTGAAGCTGGGCCGGTGAAGGAGCAGGAAGCTGGGAGCTACTGAAGAGAGGAGTGATTTGGATCGACAAACTAGCGAAAGACACAGGTTAGTTAGATCCTTCTTCCTCATTTACATTTCATAAAGAAGAATACTCAATTAGTTTACCTCGTTTGTTGCTAAGGCACTATCACCTCTTAGAGTGGGATAGGGGCATTCCGAATTGGATACTTTTCCCAACAACAAGTACATAAAGTTTGTTTGTGAAAACATGTGGTTATTACCCCTACAAGGTAATGTTCTCCTGCAAAGAACTTTCACATAAAGCAGGAATACAAGGCATCTCCTACAAAGATCCTATACTCCAACTAAAATGAGCTAAAATGAGCATGTGAGTACTTCAATTCCACATTGAAGGGCATAAAAAAACTTCCCTGAACATGACATAATGAGAAATGTAAACCTGAGCAGAACCCTGAAAATAACAGTTGTTGCAGTAGACTTTTGAAGGTGATAAAACCCGTACAAGGCCTTCTCCATGCTCAAACACTTTCCAGAATTGCTTCAAAACCCTGATTAATCCATACACCCTTGGTTTTCAACCTGCAAAAAGACTCCTTAGATGTCCTCAAATTAAAAAATTAGAGGTCACCATTGCATCCAGAATATCTAAAAAACCCCAGGTAGACTCTTCTTGAGCTCAATTTGATCAAAAACTCAAAAACATATTACTCCCCAAGCTCTCGCATGAGTTTTACTAATAACTGTCCTACAAATCGGACCAACGGTCTAACTGTCCTACAAATCCACCATGTTTTTCGCTAATGAAGCGACATTTTCGCCCTCCATCGGTGCATTTTGTAGGAAACTTACATTCACCAATGACCCCTTAAGGCGAAAAATACGGTCATATAGGCCACATAAGGTCGTAGGATGGGCCTTAACGCCCACCCCCGCCAGCCTAGCCCTTAAACATCGGGCGTGTGGTCACATGGAGTGCCACGGGATCGAGGGATGGGCTAACCACCCACCCTTCCCACCAGGCCCCTTAAATCTCTATGCTCTAGTCACATTGTGGTCCAAAGGACCTGGGGCTGGCCCCCTTACCATAGCGCTCTCAACGAGTGCCAAGGCACGGTCCTCAACGGTGAGATATGGCCACGGTCCAAGGGCCAGGGTAAGCCCCCTCGTCATAGCGCTTCTACCTTTGGCCTGCGGTCTCGTGTTGCAGGATATGACCATGGATCCTGCAAAAGGTCTCGAGGCCCTTATCTTTGTGTCGAGGGTCATGTGGTTACGAATATGATCGGGGGTCGGGGCTGGCAGCTCGGCCCCTTACTCCAAAGGGCACCAATGTAAACTTAAATACAAGTTTTGCCCATTACATAACAAGAACCACCATCGGGCTTGTTGGTTGAGCGTTCCATTGTTGGATTGAAGGTCAGGGGTTCAAATCCCTCTCGGATCTTGTCCTACCATGCCAAAAATTTTACATGTCATCGGGGTGTCACGTGGCAGCCCATAACTGGGCCACGGGGCACCATTCTATTGGTCCACGCAGAAACACCACAACCAATCAAAATCGACTAGCTACCGACGAACCGGAGGATGCCAAGTGTCAGCACCTGGTTGGCTCATGCTTGCACAGTCACGTTGCTAACTCAACTATACGGTCACCCAGTCAGCGACCCAGTCAAAAGACCTGCTAAAATTTTAGATGTTGGGCCAAAACAGCCATCACGCGATAACTTGAGCATACAGTGTCAGATTGAGGTGAAATGAATGTAGTTAGATTCAGAACGATGATACTTTCTAGGCACTTCCATTTTTGAGCTAAAATTTGATTGCCTAGTCACACCTCCCCACCAGGACTTTTTGGACTCCAAAAGTTTAGTTCACCAGTCAATATAATGAGGCTGAAACTCAAAAACACCCAAAAACTCAATCCAAGATCTTTACTTTTCAATTGGTGCCCTTCAAGCCCCAATCAAGACACTTCACCTATCTTCTTCGTGAAGACCTACTGTCCTTTTAAGAATTGAGCCAACATTCTTATCATTGTTGCAGGAACAAAAATACTAATGAGTAGAATATGAAATCTTTAATCTCATCTTTGCATGGCTCAGAAACAGCTTCATCTTGAAGTTAAACTGTTGAAGACAAACTTGACTCCATCTTGGAAATCAGAAGCAACATAAACTTGTTTTACCGTCCTCAAGTTGAACTTGTACATAAAAAGTACATTGTTGTAAATTTTCAATGATACAATTGGCCTTGCCTACAAAACATAGTCATCTTGTACAATCTTGAAACAAAGATTATATTCACACAAGTTTCATCTTGAATACTTGCATCTGTGAGTACATGACAAACTTGTAGACAAACTTTGAATGACAATCTTGTACATTCACAAAAGTCCTTGAACATGTGGACTTATAAACTAGCCAATACATACATCAATGAAAAACACATACTTGTTGAACATAGTGACAATGATTGTTCACTTTACAAAAGTACCTAAACAGGTAAACAACAACAAGTAATTACAAATTTACAAAGCAACTTTACAAACAAGTCCACCCAAACTTTGCCTCTCCTAGGCTTATGGGTTCTCTTTTTGCATCATCTTTGCCTTGAAGGTTGCTTAGGATTGCTACATGTCCTCTTTGCCACCTCTTTCTTCCCTTGCATTATGTTGCACAATCTCCTTTCCTTTCTTGGAACGAAGCTCTGGATGTAATTTCCAACATCATTCATTGCCATGCCCATGCATCTTGCAATGGGTACAAAATAACTTCCTCTTGCTTGCCGACAAAGAAGTCCTCTCATGCGAAGGAGAATCATTATGCTTGATGCCTAGAATTTGATCCATTCTTTTAACCATTATCATGCGTTGCTCACAGACAACCACACAATGGTCAATTGCATCACAAAATGTACAAGGGTATTCCACAAATAGTCAAAATTACCATGCATTGGAAAACACCCATGAACTAGGGCTGCAGCTTTGACGGGGCAGAGTGGACGATGACATACATGGTCCCTTGAAGCATTCATCTCGCTTGGGAGACAAATGAACATTGTCACAAGGTGGTGGTGACATCTCACCCTCAGATGGTTGATGTGCCTCAAACCATTTAGATCATTCTCCAAACTGCCTTTGACGATATCCCAATCTTTGATACTTGGGTCTCTCCTGAACCATGATTGGATTGGTGATACCTTCGCCATTTATGCTGAGACCTCCTCCTTCATAACCCATCTTGGAAAGCAGCTTCATACCATTACCTTTGGTATGTTGCTCAAACATTGCAAAAGAGGTGTTATGCACATAAACAAAAGGAATTGTACTTGAAATGCTAATTACCTCCTTAAACTTGTCATTCATCTTTTCAGCTTCTGATGATGACGACAATGATATTGCAAATGACTCTAGCCACCCACTCTTATCAACTGGCATATGGTGAGAATCTTGAAGATGCTTGCAAAATGCACATGCATCGTCTTCCTCATATGGTCCATAACCACTATTTTAACCATGACCAGATATTGGTTTCATTCTAGAGATTTCTCTCACTGGCACATGAGTAGAACTTTCAGAGACTTGTTCTTCAAGCACATGCTACAACTGTAGGCGCATGTCTCTTCTCCTCTTCAGCCATCTCTAGCATCCTTCTCAACTCAATGTTCTCCATACAAAGAGCCAAATTTTGCTCCTCTAGCTCTTGGAGACTCTTTTTGTTGCCCATTCTTGCAACTTGGTCAGATGAAGCTCTGATACCAATCTGATCTGAAAATGGAGGAGGTGTCTTTTTCCTCTTCTCCAAAATCAAACAAATAAATAAACAAGGATTGTTCTGACGCTTTGCAATGTAAATTGGGCCTTGTCACAAAACAGATTTTTCCAATGCTTTTTCAAGTCGTGAGTTAGTCTTCACATGTAAACTTATAATAAGCAACATAATAGCATATAACTCATACAGGCATAATTAAAAGCATAATAAAATATTTGTTGACAAAGTTCACCCCTCCTGGGCTACATCTCCAGGTCTGCCAACATAGCTATATTGCTCCATATATGCTAGTATAAAAGGGAGTACATAAATTTTGTTGGTGAAAACATGTGACTATTACCCCTACAAGGTAATGTTCTCCTGCAAAGAACTCTCACATAAAGTAGCAATACAAGGCATCTCCCACAAAGATCCTATACTCTAACTGAAATGAGCTAAAATGAGCATGTGAGCACTTCAATTCCACATTGAAAAGCATAAACAAAACTCCCCTCAACATGACATAATGAGAAAAGTAAATCTAAGTTGAACCATGCAGATAGCAGCTGCTGCAATAGACTTCTGAAGGTGAGAAAACCCCTACGAGGCCTTCTCCATGCTCAAACACCTTCCAGAATTGCTTCAAAAACCTGATTGATCGATACACCCTTGGTCTTCAACCTACAAAAGACACCTTAGATGTGCTCAAATCAGAATTAGAAGTCACCATTGCATCCAAAATATACAAAAACCCCCAAGTAGACTCTTCTTGAGCTTAATGTGGTCAAAAACTCAAAAAAATATTGCTCCCCAAGCTCTCCCATGAGTTTTACTATTAGCTGTCCTACAAATCGGACCAACAGTCTAATTGTCCTACAAATCCGCCCTGTTTTTCACTAACAAAGCAACATTTTCACCCTCTGCTGGTGTGTTTTGTAGGAAACTTAAATTTTCCAATGACCCCTTAAGGCGAAAAATACAGTCATATAAGCCACATAAGGTCGTAGTTTGGGCCTTAACGCTCGCCCCCACCGGCCTAGCCCTTAAACATTGGGTGTGTGGTCACGTGGGGTGCCACGAGATCAAGGGTTGGGCTTGTTGTCGCACAAAGTGTCTCGGCACGGCGACAACGCTCAGAGTAGGGGTTGTCACTCTGATTCCTACTCGCTCCATTTAGACTCTCTCCTAGCTAAGTCAAGGGGGGTAGTCCCTATAGGTGGATGGATGATGGGAGACCTGTGGAACCACAAGGCCTAGGAGATCTATGGCAAGGAAATTTGTTAATGATGTAACTTGGTTATTAATTAAGGCAAGTATTAACGATATTAGCAATGTTACGATATATTAAATTAAACATGATTAGGCAAACCACAAGATAGAAATGATAGACCAGTGCCTTTAGACAACAATACTCAATGATAAACCGATGTACTTGCTAAGAAATGATATCAAGCTACAATATAACAGTGTTGTAAAGAGATGTTACTATGAGCAGTAAAGATGATGATCTGCAACAGGGATAATGGAAAGTACTGCCACTTAAGAGATTACATTGATGATAAAGATAAAGCAATCTGCAACAGGGATAATGGAAAGTACTGCCACTTAAGAGATTACATTGATGATAAAGATAAAGCCCAGTGACCAGGACAAGCCTAATAATTGCAAGATGCCCATGCTTCAAATGAGATGAGTAAGTGCCTCAACAAATTTAATCAATATCTGGATTAATGACAATAAGAGTGCAAGGATCAACTCTACGCACAAGAAATATAATGATGAAGGAAGAACTTGAAACATTAGTTAACTCCACAATGATTATGCCTGCAAGATATAGATGCTTTTAAGATGATGAGCTTATTGCAATAAAGATAACAATATCAAATGTCTTAGTTATAATGCTTACTATGAGTTCCTCACTTATATGATGTATCTATTAGAAAACAAGTGAGATTTAAATAAAGCAAACACAACGAGCTAAGGACATATGTGATAAAAGCAACAAGGAGTTAGCATCTAGATCATTAAATACTTCTACCATCAATCAACTTCCCAAGCTATCGGATGCCACAATGAACACACAAGCAAATGGACAGTATATTTCAGTCAGAATTCGAAAGATACCACTGTATATAAAAAATAAAAAAAATCAGACTTCTGCAAGAATGATATCAGTCTCTTAAATGATCAAATTACTCATCAAGAATTTCTTAAGCATAATTTAGAAATCAGATCTGATCTATACACATGCAATTCATAACAAGAGAGTAGCAGAATGAAATGATTAGTGGCTAGGAGGAATGAGAATCCTCTCAATACTTAGATGAGATCAAAGATGAAAATAATGTTGTCATCAATCCACTATCGTTCAAGCTGCAAAGAATGTGCACAAGTCAACCAATAATGAGCTTCAGAAACCAAAGGAATGCATCATACCTACTATCAGTCCATAAATAGTCGCATTTAAGTAAGATCAATCACCCCAACACCTCACAGTTAAGCAAGAGTGAAGGCCAAAACAATTATTAAATTTCCTGAGCATTAATATGATCAATTATGAATGTTTTAGGCCTTCTATTAGGTGTGCAATGTTTCAGATCTGATGTATATAAAGGTTGCAATAAGGTCACTGTTGAGGATAATTTGAGGAGTTGGGAGCTTGCAGCCTTGCCCCAGAGGCTGATATACCAATGCAAATGATCAAAGGTCAATGTTTTGCCTTCAAACCAGTGACAGAAAATGCTCCAAGACAAATGGTAATACCCCTGCAATTTAAGATCTAATTTCCACGATTTAATATTAGACTTTTGTAATGATACCACTGTAAGATCAAATCAACTTACAAACTCTGCAAATCAGACCTTTGCAATAGATGAATCAGTCTTCTAACAGACAAACCAATTTCCCAGGATAATGAATAATGAAGCCCAATATTTATGATTAGTCTAATGCCAAACACGTCACAGGATGCCACTGCAAAACTTCAGGTATGAAATGATATGACAGTTTGGAAAAGATGGGCATTAAGAGAAGAAGAGGCAGCGGAGATAAGGCAGCATTAAGGCCTCTGGGGCCTTAAAAAAAACATTGCCAAATGCTTCACAAAATTTTCAAACCCCAATATTCTTCCTTTAAATGGACAAAATTCGATTTTTGGCCCTGCAAACAATATTTGGGACGAGATCTTGCCCTCCAGGGTCTACATCTGTCTCAGAACCCCCAAATCTCCTTGAAAAAAACTCAAATCTGAAAATTTCCTTGGCTGATTTTTCAAATCTACTCCTGCACGAATAAAAGACAAATACCCAATATGTACAAAATATAAAAAATCCCAAAAAACCCCAAGTGTTAAAATTCAAAATTATGTTACAAAACTTTAGATCTACACAAGTAAATAACAGATCTATACAAATAATTTACAGATCTATCAGATCTGAGGAGTATGAGTCCAACCCCGCTCCTAGTTCTGTAGACCTAAGACTCTTTCTAGCCAGATCTAGCTATTTTTTCACAAAATATTTAAAAGATTTTGAAATTTTAGAGAGGTACTAGCCCCAAAACACCCTACAGAAAAAAGATTAACCATTAGATAAATCTTGGAACTCATATGAATTAGGCTCTTCAGAAAATATGTGCTGAGAGTTGGCTGATCCAACCGAAGACTATCCCCAAATGCTCAATGAGAACCTGAGAGTTCTTCTGCAAACACTAGATCAACCATCAAACCAAGTAGAGAAATAGAACAATAAAATTATGAAGAAATAGAGCTAACTGCTACTTCAATCAAAATTAAAAATGTTACCCTAAATCCAACAACCTGAATAAGATATCTGTATTCATATTATTCTAAGAGATTGATAGTTTTCACATAATATTAAGCAAAAATTAAAAAAAATTATCTAATATTCATGAAGAAGAACACCACTCCAAGTTGAAACCCCAAAGACTTTTGCATTTATTCCAAAATGTATACAAGAGAGCTTGAGAGCTTAATACACAATTCAAATATCAGATGAAAAATACACTGACACCAACCTCTAATTTATAGATAAATTCTCCAACGGCTAGTTCGCTTGATACCTGTCAAAGTAATCTCGATCATTGAAAAAGATTTGATTATCTTTTAATCTCTTCCGTTAAAATTATTTATTTTTTGAGAAATTTCGGATTTTTCATTTAATTCATTTTTAATTAATTCAAAAATAATAATTTTGAGTTAATTACCTCAAAAAATTGACTTTGACTTAACTAATAAGGTTCAAGGGTCCAAGATTTCTTAAAATTTTCAATATTCCCTTGGCCCGGGACCTTTAAGACCCACGAATTTTGCTTTAGGAGAATTTAAATTTATCTAAGACAAAAAATTAATTAAATTTTTAGCTTAGGATTTTTAATTTAATTTGACCAGAAAATTTAATTAATTGACATATGAGAGGATTAATTATTTTTCCAACCCTCTAATACTTAACCATGGTGTCTATTTATGAGGGACCATGCACTAAATAATTTTTAACATCAAGATCTTACATTTTAAATACATGAAGGGGGGGAACCCGTTTGTTATAGACCCTAAAAAAAATACACATTTTTGCGACACAAAATATAATCCAGTAGACCAAGTGACTTGAAATAAAATAATCTAGCCAATTAGCTAGGATTATTTCCAAATCACTTTTACATAGACTCAATCTAAAACATTAGGACTCGCTTAAGATCTTAGCGACAAAATCCATTCTAGCTTTAGGGTAAGAGTGGAGGGAAAAAGTTTGCCGATCATTTGTGTCTAGAAACACAGATGAATCAGTGAGACAAAAAACCTCCTAGAATGGAAGTCGTCACCAAAACCATAGGTTTACCTAGGCTGTTACATACAGATATGGTCATACTAGGATTATTTACATTATACATATGCAGAATAGGTTGACATCTTTACAAAATTGTCGACTGCTGATGAAATCCGAAAGGCGCGAACACTCGAACATGATAGATCCCTTTTGCGAAAAAAGGGGTGTACTACTATAGGGTCGTTGACACAGAGTGGTCAACAGGACTAACGCCCACCCTTCGCGTCGGGCCCCTTAAATCACTGCGCTCCAGTCACATTGGGGTCCAAAGGACCTGGGGCTGGCCCCCTTTCCGTAGCGCTCTCCACAAGCACCAAGCCACGGTCCTCTGCGCTGAGATATGGCCACGGGCCAAGGGCTAGGGTAAGCCCTGTTGGCTTATTGGGGCCTGACCTAGGTTAGGAAGTGTGCTAGCCAAACAAATCCTACACTACTAGCCCTTTTGACAACAGTCTGCGGAGCGCGGACTGAAGTCTCACCCGAGGTAGTATGGGAGGTTGCTAGAACCAGGTTTCCGCACCTTAGGGATGTCTTAATGAGGACTGGAAGGGTCGCAAACCGATCTGCGCACTCGTGCTACTCTGCACAGCAGTCTGGCTTTCGCGAAGCTCAGCGATGAGGCGCTTCTTAGATTCTTATTATTAAGGTGTTTCTTATAGATCTGATCTAATTCTTAAGGTCTTTAATAGTTATAACCAGTGCGCGCAACCATAAATCTTATAGATATGCATAAACTCAGAATATAAGCATAAAACATATAGATCTGTGACCAAATGCACAATAATTCAGAAACACTTATCTTTATTAATCTTTCGTTCAGCACAATCAGTCCCACCCTGCGCACTCAGCTGCAGGGGTTCGCGCACACAACTACGAACTCTACCAGGCCTCTGCGCACACAGCTGCAGAGCCTACTCTAACTACTACCACCCACGCCTCGGACTTACAGACTTAGAGCACTCTTTCTTCTTACAAACCCATACACTTCAGATCTTAATCAAAGCAACCAACAAAGCTGACATCTAAATCTAGAGCCCTGCTCTATTTATACATTCCCATGGTCCGCAGGCCAACTCACTTTCTATTATCTTACATTATTCTCGGGCAGACAACCCTTTGACTTGACTCATTACAATTCGCGCTCCACGCACTTCGCGGAACCTTTACCATACTTTTACCCAAAATTGTGGGCTTTAAGCCCCAAAACTGTTACGCGGGGGATCCGCTGCCCAACAAGCCCCCAACATAATCATCATGACTCGTCCCGAGTCACTCGGCTGGTGCGTTGATCTTCGCGCGGAGGTCATTCAGCAACTTCTGCGTTGTGCTGATATCTACCACACATTCTTCCGCTGTCCGTTGTATCCCTTGTGCGCAGCTTTCTGATGCAATGTCGGAGGCAACTTCCTACCCTAGGGCATATGTGTCCTGCAGCTGAGTCAGCTTCCCCTCAATCGTAATGGTGATCGTGAATGCTTCCTCCAGCCAAGGCTGGATGCGTGCTTTAAGCCCGGCTTCTTTCTGGTGCGCAGCATCCACCTGTTCCTTCATGGCTTGGGCCTCCCTCATCTTGGCTAAGCGCTGAATGAGGGCGACCGTTTGCGCAGGCCCCTGGACATTGTCATAAGCTTGTTGTAACCCCTGTACTTCTGTCTCGACCTGCTGCAACATTGGGTCTTCTTGTAGTGATGTGAGTGTAAGAAGTGACTAATCCAACAATCCCGTGCAATCTTGTATAGCGCGCTCTATCACTTCCAATCCTGCTTGAAGGGCGCGGCGGTGCTGCTCTCTGACTTCCTGCGGTGTAGTGGTCTGCGCTTTCAGCCTTAGCTCCGCGATCTACAAATTCAATTCCCATTGAGCTTTGGCAACCTCCTCTTGGGCCTTACGGAATCCTGCGGCCATGTGATGAATCTTTTCGGCGGCTGGGAGTTCCGCTGGCACAGCTAGCTCTGGTACTACAGACCTCCGCCATGGCCTGTTCCAATTCTTGGTTGTGTGCGACCAAGTTATCGCGCTGTAGATTGACTTGCTCCAGATTTCCTTTTTGCTCCATCAAGACTTGGAGGACACAGCCTTCCCTGGCACGGAGCTCAGCGGTTACCCCATCCTGCAGCTGGTATAGGGTCTCTCTGGGAAGGGCGGCCAAATTCAACCCCCAACTCCTCATGTCACCTTCGACTTCTGCTAGGACAGCGCCTGCTGGTAACACTAAAGTGTTCATTGTGTGGGCGCGCATCATCTGCTCAGCCGCGGATGTATCGTGCGCTAGGTTCAGTATCATCCCTCCTGGGGGTCGCACCTACAATGCCTACAACTGCGCTCTGAGCGCCCCCAACATAGTTGTCTGCTCCGTCATCAATTCCTCCAGAGCACCCTTAGTGATATCACGCACTGGTTCCCTGCTGGCAAGAAGATCTCCCTCCAAAATCCTTGTTGTCTTCGTCTTTTTGCTTGCTGGTGGCTGCTCCTAGACACGCGGTCTCTTAAGTTGAGTCAATGTTGTGGTCAGGCTCGTGCGTTCATGTGTCTCCACTTCCCCCTGTATGTCCTGCTCCATGGACATTTCCTCCACAATCTCTTCGGCGGGCGCAGTGATGGTCTCTGCTGCTGCCTCGGTCGCCTCCCGCTGCGTGGGTGTTTTCTGTTCCTGGCGCGTTCTTTCTGCCAACTTTGTGATGCACAGCTTGATTTCCTTCTTCCGCTGCTGAGCTGCAATATTTTCTAATTCAGCCAAGTCTAGAGCGCGCCACTCTGGAGGCCATGCCGCCATTGCCTCGAAAATTGCATCATCCGTTGCAATGAACAGAAGCTTTACCCATGTTCGAGTGGGATCCTTTCACGCCCGAATATATAGATTATGTATATCCGCCTTGAACTCGGCCACGCTTTGCAAACGGTTGTATATTGTCAGGGATAACCGCGGTCTGCGGTTGATCCGTGTTTGGATACTCGCCTCCATGAATATCCAAAACACCTTGATCTCACGAATCCTTGTGGCATCTTTCATAGCCTGGAGCGAGTTATACCGCACGGCTTCAGGTAGGTTCTTCTCAATGTCAGGAAACTGGCTGCCCTTCGGCAGCTCTCCTGCAACCAGTAGGATTGTTAGGAGCAACCATGCGTAATGGAAAGTCTTACCTTGCTCTTGGGCTTCCCGACAATTCGTCAAAAATTCGTCACAAAGAAACTGCGCCCAGTTGAACTGAACCCCTTCTGCGCATTGCTCCGCGAGCACAATGACAGAGGCTGACATTTCCTTATGAGCTTACCAGCCAGTAACTGGGTGGCGACGCACACCCCTTGATCTTTGATGCTTGCTATTACATACCCTCACTTCTACTTTTCCAGCTTATATTTAACCTTCATGGCTTCTGCGAGACCCACATCGCTACTCGTTTCGGCTATGTCTGCAGGATCGTTTCCTTTAGTAGGCAGCTGGGAAATTCGGTGTACTAAATCGGCTGTGATGGGAATCGGTTCCTCCAGCCAGAGATACCCATCATGTACTAGACATAGTAACTGTCGGATAACAAAAATTGTGATGGCCGCGCGGTGATAGTGGGGTATCCACCTTAGATTGAGTAATCCCGCCTTCTCCACACCCCATAACCACTTTTGCTGCAGTAATTTCTCTGCGACCAACAGGGGGAACCTCTCACTGTCTGCGAGATTCCAATCTTCGAACTTGATATTCGGTACCCAACCCAACGGCGAACTATCAAACCTTATTTCATCCGGAAGAAGCGGGGTCTGGAGCGTACTCTTCATGGCCTCTAGGTCCTTCGGTATCTTGGTCGTCCCTTTCCATGGAGAGATATATGGCAGTAGCGTTATCGCCGAAGGTACTTGGGAAACATTTTCCTCTTCCTCATCCTGTGCTTCAATCTGAGCGATCAGGGCTTGTAAATCTTCCTCTTCCTCCTCGAGTTCAGTGGTGATTGCCTTGCCCTTTTCTGCCATTGACAATTTACTGAATCGCGGTGATGCCCGGACTGGCCCCATAGTCTATTTGTCTTTCTGGGGTCGCAGCGTGCGTGGGGACTTTGGAACCTCTAGGGCAACGGCCGCCTCTCCCGGCTCCTTCTGGGTCAGATAGGGCTCTTCCGCGAACCTTACCCTGGTTCTAGACATGGTTTCTATCCTGGATTCGCTCGGGTACGTACTCATGGGTGGCCAGGTAGCTGGGTGCTTGCTGTTCTGTACTGGCTCAAATCACAAATATCCAAGTGTTGTTGTGGGGCTACCCCAAGGGTTTTTATAGGAACGTGTGAATTTGAATTCGACCCTTCCCTCCACTTCTGAGTCATTAATATCTTCTTGGCGGCAGATCTTTTCGTATCTAGCTCGGAATTCCTGTCTTAATGGCCTGCCACCCGCTCCTCTCTGCCGTAAATCAGACTTCTTGTCATGAACAGTGACGTCAATGGTCACCTCCCAGCCTTCCCACGCGGCAGCGCAGCGTCTTTTGCGCGACCACGATCTTGATGACCGACTGGCCCTGCGCGGAACCTCCTTTCCGCACAGCTCTCCTGCAGACTTATTTATAGTCCCACGCTTCCTTTCAGCTGCTTGGAGCGCTGAGACTGTGCTTTCCACAGATAGTCAGGTGGTCGCACCCCACGTGTGAGACTTCCGCTTCCCTGCTAGCCCGGGCTGCGGGCACCCTTCGAGTACCTTTGTATTCGGTAGCACATCATGTCCTACGCTCCTTTGTTCAACAAGGTGCGGTCGTAGCCATGATAGCAGGGTCGCAGCTTGTTCTAATGCAGTAGTAGGGCCAGCCAGGCCTGGTCCCCTTAGTTCCACGCGGTCCACTTGTGTGACTCCGGTGTTCAGTTTGTTGATTTCTTCGTCTAATATCGCGCTTTTCTTCCTCTGCTGTGCCCATTCTTCATCAAGTTCGCGAAGTTTCAAGCTCTCGCGCCAAATGGCTTCCTGTAACTGCTGAATTCCTCTACCCCGGTCCTCGCGTCCTATCCGAACTGCGGGGGCTGCGGTCTGGGGAGATTCCATTGTCCTCCTAATTTCATCTTGTCTTATCAATGATAGGATCACCTTCGCACTCCTCTTTTTACTTATGGTCCTATATGCCCATCGAACCCTTGGTACACGCAGATCCTTATTGGTTTGTTTTATCTGGCGAACTCTGGTCCTGCTCTCACCTGTTTTTCTGATTGCTTGGTCGTGAATAGCTGGCGGAATGCATCGCTTTCCCTGTTGTCGTGGCGGGTTCTGACTTCTGATTCTTAGTCGGGTAGGTAGTTGCACAACATACATCTGCATCCTATGCCACTGGTGGACGCTCAAACCGCTTTGTCCTCCAAACCGTGCACGCGCCCACCTTCTACATTCGCGCCAGGTCCACCTAGTCTTCTAACGTGTATTCCACCCTTGTGCAGTTATCACGCGCAGCGCCCCTGTTTGCGCACCGTGCCACTTCCATTCCAGTATCATCTTTTCACAGCGGTCTATGGATTCCTCCACGTTCGTTGCGCCCTCATCAGTTGGCAGTTCCCTTGCCTCGGTTGTCACACGTTGCAGTGATCTAACCATCATATTACAATTTAGCATTGTTACTTCATGCAATCGGTTCTGCCATTGCTCTATCTCTTCTGAATCCGACGTGCAGGAACTGTCACGTTCCCATGAGATTCTCCCGTCCGCTGTCAGATTCACCCGATCCTGGTCTTGCGCTGTTATCTGGTAGATGCAGTCCAGTTCATCATCACTGTCCTCATTGCGCACAGGTTCAGTGTAGCATGCTCCTTCGGCAGGGTCCAGTGGAACTATTACACGTAGAGACTTTTTCTCGAATATCATTTTTCGTCTCTTTAGGTTGATGACTCCATTCATGTCCGTGGCCCAATCTATCCCTAACAATGCGGGGTAACGGTTACTGTCATCCACAATTTCTATTACCTCAAAATCTGTTTGTGTGCTCATGCCTTCAATGTCCACTGTGACTCCCTACAATCTCCCCATGGGCAAAATCTTCTGTTGGTTCGCCATCCTTAATTGAATAGGAGACCATTGTAATGCGGGCCTACCCATGCGTTCCCATGTCTGTTTAGGTAGCACATTCACATCCGAACCTAAGTCCAAGATGACCTAATCCATCTCAAAGTTGCCAATTGTGTTGTCAACCGCATTTCCCGCCTGATGCGCAAAGCATGCTTTCCTAGTTTTTGGACCATGCGAGGTTCGCCTGACCCTGCGCACCTAGTTATTAGCTCCTGTAGTAACTTAACTGCTTTATTGTCCCGTAGTAGCTTCATGCATGTCTCTAAAAAGGTAGTTAGCATAGAAGGATCCATTTCTGGTTTAGTTTGATCCTTACTACCTAAAGTAGAGGCCTCTACGAAGCTCTTCTTAGCTTCCATAAACGTCTCCTTTGTGCGTTCCAAGTCAAACTCAGGTTGCTTTGTAAGGGCCTTGCGAACCCATGTATTCTCCTCAAGTTGCTTCCCCTTATCTTCCCCTGTGGTTGCACTGCTTCTGAGCACCATGTTCACGTTGGGGTCTTCTTCGCACGGTTCAGACCTCATCATTTGGATGTTCTGCGTTGGAGTAGTTTGAAGCACTCCTTTCTCACGCATCTGTGCAATTAGAGTGGGGCACTCTACTGCTTCATGATCAAACTGATAACAGTACGGACAACAGGTTCTGGTCAGGTTCGTACAGTCACGCACATAGTGCCCAAGTCCTCCACAATTGTAGCAGATTAACTGTCCATGGCCTCGTCCGGGTCCCATTCCTCCTTGGCCCCGTCCTCGTCCCTGGAATCCTCCGCGCGCTATTGCAGCGGCTGGGTCCTGGCCTCGCGTCTCAGTTTGCATCCTGTAGGCAGGTGTTCGATCCATCAACAATTCATAACTCCGGCAGTTTCGTTCATCATGACCCACCGATCTACAAAAATTGCAAAATAGCTGTTGGGGGGTCTGTGTAAATTTCTGCAATAGATGACAGTTGTCCGTTGTGTGCTTTCCTCCCACCTGATAGATCGCGCACCAAAGCGCAGGCGCCGCACTTGATCCTGCCTATGCCTCTGGTCTCAACGGCATTGGCCCTCCTCCTGCCAAATAGTTCGCGAATACTGAACAATGATCCTTATCGTGGCCCTGGCTTCTACATTTTATGCACCACACTTCTTCTCACGCTTCCGGCCGGGGCGCCCTATCCTGTTTCAAACTCTGCATCTCCAAGCATAGGTTTTGTAGTTGCACGTGGATTTGTTGAACTCCCAACCCAGGATCTTGTATTGGAGTTTCATGCAACCTCATCGCTATCTCTAATGCTTCAGCCTGGGTTGAGATCTTCTGCTGTGACAGCATCGTCCTTAGATGTGGTGTCAAAGACGCCACAAACCACGCGCGGTGCTGCGCATCCGTCAGCGTCATGTTAGCTTCGCGGATCGTGCTCTTCAAGCGTTGATCCAAATCCCATGGAGTCTCGCCTAGAAGCATCACAATTTCCTTAAATCCAATGATTGACTAAGTTTCTGATTTCAGTCGGCTAAACTCTTTGTTCAATGCATCCTGGATCTCCGCTATTCCGGCATTTGGATGATCGCTAGAGTGCTTAATATACCATGTCAACGCGCGATCCTGTAGTGCGCTCACCAAGGTAGCCTTCTTAATGTTATCATCTGTAACGCCTTGGGCTTCCCACACTGCCTTTACCACGAACAAGAACTGGTCTGGTTCCTCATTTCCTACGCCCCTAAATACGGGCAACTTGATCGCACTCACCATTCCAAACCTTGGAGGTAGTGGAGGAGGGGTAGTTGAAGATGGGGTTGATGTAGATGAAGTGGGTGATGGCGTGGGAGAAGGTGGTAACTGCGGGATGCGCTGCTTTATCCACCAAACCGCACTTCTTGGAGAGAACCCAGCGAGTTCCTCCTCAGTTTCTTGCAAAAGTGAAATCAAGGGACTGTTTTCTAATCCTTCGATCCCTTGGTAGTCTCTTCTGCTCCACGTTACCCTAGACATCAATGGATTCGCATAACTCGTTTTTCACATAACAGCATTTTAATCCAGGTATTCAACGATTTGATGTACTTACCCCGCGATCCCTTGCGAAAACGTCTTTCCGCTTCGCTATAGCTCATGGTTGTATCTATCGCGACTCAGTGATAAACCCTCCTATTATCCAATCTAGCCAATGATCTACTGCCCGCGCGATCTTATCTTCAAATGCTTCTAGACTGCGCACCAACTCCGGAGCCCACACTATGGGTTGATCAAGCCTGCAACTTCCCTGGTCGTCTAATAGCCTCGTGATCCACTCATACAGTTCTGACGAGAAGGACGCGAAGAAAATCTCGTGGATTTCCGTGTATATGTAGCGATCCAACCACCTTTTCTCAGATATCTGCGGGGTTTTGTTTTCTTGCACCACGAACTCGTGAAGCTTCTGATCCAACCAATCTTCAATCTCTTTCTTTGTAGGGTTCCAGCATTCCGACATCAGACATCCCTTAGGCAGATCCCGATCCCAGCAACAGAACCATTTGTTGGCTTATTGGGGCCTGACCCAGGTTCAGAAGTGTGTTAGCCAAACAAATCCCACACTACCGGCCCTTTCAGCAACAGTCCGTGGAGTGTGCACTGAAGTCTCACTCGAGGTAGTATGGGAGGATGTTGGAACTAGGTTTCCGCACCCTAGGGATGTCTTGATGAGGACTGAAGGGTTGCGAACCAATCTGCGCACTCCCACTACTTTGCACAGCAGTCTGGATTTCGCGAAGCTCGACGATGAGGCGCTTCTTAGATTCTTATTATTAAGGTGTTTCTTATAGATCTGATCTAATTCTTAAGGTCTTTAACAGTTATATCCAACGCGCGCAACCATAAAGATTACAGATATGCATAAACTTAGAATATAAGCATAAAACATATAGATCTGTGACCAAATGCACAATAATTCAGAAACACTTATCTTTATTAATCTTCTGTTCAGCACAATCAGTGGAGTGCGCAGGTGTCCGCGCACACAACTGCGGACTCTACCAGGCCTCTGCGCACACAACTGCAGAGCCTACTCTAACTACTACCACCCACGCCTCGAACTTACAGACTTAGAGCACTCTTGCTTCTTACAAACCCATACACTTCAAATCTTAATCAAAGCAACCAACAAGCTGACCTATAAACCTAGAGCCCTGCTCTATTTATACATTCCCATGGTCCGCGGACCATGGGCAAACCGACTCGCTTTCTATTATCTTACATTATTCTTGGGCGGACAACCCTTTGACTTGACTCATTACAATTCACGCTCCGTGCACTTCGCGGAACCTTTACCATACTTTTACCCAAAATTGTGGGCTTTAAGCCCCAAAACCGTTACGCGGGGGATCTGCTACCCAACAAGCCCCCTCGTCATAATGCTTTTGCCTTTGGCCTGCGGTCTCGTGCTATAGAATGACCATGGGCCGGGCTAAAGGTCCCGAGCCCCTTATCTTTGTGCTTAGGGTCATGTGGTTGCAAACATGATCCGGGGGGTCGGGGCTAGTAGCCCAACCCCTTCCTCCAAAAGGGCGCCAATGAAAACTTAAATACAAGTTTTTCCCATTACATAACAAGAACCACCGTCGAGCCTGTTGGTTGAGCGTTGCGTTGTTGGATTGGAGGTCAGGGGTTCGAATCCCTCTCGGACCTTGTCCTGCCATGCCAAAATTTTAACATGCCACCGGGGTGTCACGTGGAAGCCCATGACTAAGCCACGTGGCACCATTCTATTGGTCCACGTAGAAACACCACAACCAATCAAAATCGACCAGCTACCAACGAACTGGAGGATGCCAAGTGTTAGCACCTGGTTGGCTCGTGCCTGCACAGTCACCTTGTTGACTCAATTGTACGGTCACCCAGTGAGCTACCCAATCAATAGGCCTGCTAAAATTTTAGTTGTTGGGCCAAAATGGTCAGCACGCGATAACTTGAGCATACGGTGTCGGATTGAGGTGAAACAAACATCATCGGATTCAGAATGACGAGCACTTTGACTTGTCGTCAGTTTCAAGACTTTCTGGGCACTTTCATTTTTGAGCTAAAATTTGATCTTTTGATCAATCGATGGTCTGTGTGGATGACTGTTTCCTTCCACATAATTTAATGTTTCTATTGTTGGCAGGCCTGCACAATGGAATACATCTCTTTGTCATAGGTGGGATACTTTCGGACTATGTCTAAAAGTGTCTCACTGTGATATGCCACTGGATGCCCCTTCTGATGAAGAACTACCCCGATAGCATAGTCGGAGGCATCTGTCTCAATTTCAAATGGTTGTTGCAGATCTGGTAATGTGAGCATTGGTGCAGAGCAGAGGCGATGCTTCAACTCGGCAAATTCTTTCTATTGGGATTCAGACCAGAAGAACTTTGCTTTCGCTCTACCCTTGGTGACTTGACTCAAAGGCCAAGCGATATGAGAGAAATCAAACACAAATATTGGTAGAAGTTGGCAAGACCTAGAAAGTTGCGTAGATTTGTTAGAGTGGTTGGGGTTGGCCAATCTCGAATAACTTGTATCTTAGCTGGGTCCACATGCACACCCCGCTCATCAATGATGTACCCCAGATATTGAACCTGGGTCATACCAAAAGTGCATTTCTCCAAATTAGCACACAACTTGTGTTGTCGCAGAAATTGGAGGACCTGTCGAATATGGTGTAGGTGCTCTTTCCCACTCTAGTTGAAAATCTAGATGTCGTCCAAATACTGTTAGGGTCCCACCCTAACCCCCTTATTTATGTCATGGGATCACGTCATAGTCAAGAGTCAATAAAGCCCATATTAATATTTGTAAGTGGTTAACCCGCAATTAATGACGGGACCACAGTTAGTTGCAAATGGGCGGTAGTATTAGATAGATGGTAAATGGGCGGTAGTATTAGATAGATGGTATTAATAAAACCCACGATATTGGCCCGTGGTATTGCATGTATGAGTCATATATAAAGGATAGAGACTCCCTACGAGGAGTATGGTGTCTTGTTTTGTAATCGAGCTCTGCTCTATTGGAGGTTGCCCCCTCGAAGAGGCCTGTGAACATTTCTCTCTGAATAATAAAATCATTGCTATTATGTGCTCTGGGTATATTTCTTCACATATTCTGTGTTCTCGGTATCTTTTCTTCGCAAATTCTATGTTTGGGTATTACTTTGCAGGTTAAGAGCATAACAAGTGGTATCAGAGCACTTTCCAGGGCTCGGTGGGATCTCCAAATTTTAGCAAAAAAAAAAAATTTGGCTAGAGACGTGTTCCGGCGTCTTTAAACCACGGGATCTGTCGTTAAGCGCATAAACCTGTGGATTTGGGGAGGCATGCACGCAGGAAATACAAGAGGTGGTCACGTCTGTTGGACTCCCTTGTAACCCCTGTGGGTACCCCTTCGAGTAGTAGCGCATTAGACAGAACCGCGCACGGACTGTCTTCCACGTACCCTCTGGGTATATAGGAAGCCCCCTAGCTCCCTTGAAACCTCGCCATAGATAAACCTTCGGCCGTCTTGTGCCTACAGTACACCGAGAACAGCACTCGGAGAGATTACTCGCCCGTACGATAGGGTAGTCGGGTTGTACGGCTAAGGGTACGGTCGATCCTCCTTACTTAGAGCCTTGAAACATTGGGCCGAGTACTACTGTCAGACCCTTATGTATATTGCGATCTGTAGCACCTGACACTCCTCAAGACCATAGTTCCCTTTCTATCAGGGGATCACACATCACCTATTCCAGATCAGCAAGTGCAGCAGCAGCCGACATCAGTCCCGCAACTCCATCAAATCAGCAGTAGCAGTTGTTCCACCATTCAGATCTCTCAGATCCACCAGATCGGAGTAGTTGTGAAGGGTTCCTGTCCCTGGATATAATTTTCGCAGGACTTTTGGCGGCATTGACATTCTGAGGATTTGGCGACTGCAGTATTGATCAGGAAGGAGTAAAACTCCGTTAGGAGTTTTCCAAAAAAAAAAAAAAAAAGTCTGAGATCTTCCGGGGCGCTTATTGGTGACCTAGCCCATCAGAATCAGGACGACGAGCTGAGCAAGGTGGTACCATTCAATTTCTTAGTAAAAATTTTTTAGGCGGTCCCAATTTTTTCCTCAGGTTGGTGTATGGTAGAAACTCGCGCTCAAGCGATGGCCAATGAAAGGATCGACAAAATTGAAGACCATGTGCACTCCCTCCAAACTGCGGTGAAGAATATCGAACTTGAGCTTAAAGGAATAAGTAACCAGATACATGATGCACTCCCAAAGGGCAAGGAGCCAGCCCACGAAGAGGCGTATAATGGCCATGAATACCATGAGGGTGAGTCTAGCAACTCTCAGCACGTCTGGCACACCCATCCACCACCTAGTCAGCGACCTCCCAAGTTGGATATGCATAAATTTGACGGTTCTCACACGTCCGCATGGCTAGCACAAATGGAGCAGTGTTTCCAATTGAATCATATCATAGATGAGGGGACTAAGCTTATGGTGGGCACCATGTACTTGGACAATGAACGATGGCAATGGAAGGAATGGCATGAGCGTTGCAATGGACATTTTCAGAATTGGGCCCAATTTGCCAAAACTCTTCGCAGTCGCTTTGAACAGGAAGACTCTTTTTTGGGGCGTCTCACTAAGCTCCGACAGACGGGTACAGTGGAGGAATATATTACTGCTTTTGAAGCCTTAGCCTTCCGCACTAGGGGTCTCACAGATGAGTTCTACATGGAATGCTTTATCAGCGGTCTTAAAGAAGCCATCAAAGCTCAGGTTCTACTCCACCACCCTCCCACATGGGCAGAGGCTTGCCAGGTAGCCCGTAAGGTGGAACGTGCATTAACAGCCCAATCCAGCCGCCCCAACTTCCCCGCTAGAGGTCGTCCCTCACAGGCTCCCAATACGACTCAGACACTTAAGATTCAAAAGGTGTCACCTGCGGAAATGGCCGAAAGAAGGAAGCAAGGACTATGTTACTACTGTGATGAAAAATATTCCCCGGGTCATAAATGCAAAGAGCACAAGTTTTTTCAAATAGATGCCACTGACTACAGCTCCACCGAGGAAGATCCACCACTTGAGGAACAAGAGGAGATCGAAGAAGATAACCAAAAGGAAATTGTATCTGATGAACCAATTATTTCGCTAAATGCATTGGCAGGAATTTCTTCCCCTCAAACTCTCAAAATTAGGGGTTTTCTTAAACATCGCCCAGTAGTAGTCTTGATTGATAGTGGAAGTACCCATAATTTCATCCATCAAAAGATCGCTGAAGCAGCACATTGTTTCGTCCGGGCAGTTTCTAACTTCCAAGTCCATATTGCAGATGGGGGCACAATGAAATGTGAAGGTCGTTGTGAAAATGTCAAAATTCAAATGGGGGATTATCAATTGAAAACCCACATGTTTGCAATACACATGGGGGGTTGCGACATTGTCCTAGGCGCGGAATGGCTCCGCACTCTTGGGCCAATCACAATGGATTTCCAGGAGTTATATATGAGTTTTAAGCAGAACAACTCCACACATACCCTCCGTGGACTACAGGCGGGAGCCCACTCTATCATCAGCTCGCATAGGATGGAAAAATTGTTAAAAAAGGGCCATCATGGAGTGGTAGCTCAATTCAATGCCATCCAGGTAGTAGACACCATGTCTCCGCCAATTCATCCTGAGATGCAACAGATTTTAAATAAACATCGGACGGTCTTTGACAAGCCTCATTAGCTTCCACCCTCGCGAGGGGAACATGATCATAGCATCACATTGGTTCCAGGGGCCCAACCCCCAAAAGTGCGGCCATACAGATATCCGTTCACCCAAAAGAATGAAATAGAAAAAATCATCAAGGAATTGTTGGAAGCAGGTGTCATTCGTCCCAGCATTAGTCCTTATTCATCACCAGTGGTCATGGTCCTCAAGAAAGATGGGGAGTGGCGGATGTGTCCCGACTTCAGGGCCCTCAATAAGTTAACAGTCAAAGATAAATTTCCCATCCCAGTGGTTGACGATTTGCTGGACGAACTCAATGGGGCTCAATTCTTCACTAAGTTGGATCTTCGCTCAGGCTACCACCAAATTCGCATGAAGGAAGTCGACATTCCCAAGACAGCTTTCAGAACTCACGAAGGCCATTATGAGTTCCTGGTCATGCCATTTGGTCTCTGTAATGCCCCCTCTACTTTTCAGAGCCTTATGAATCACCTCCTCAAACCATATCTCAAAAAATTTGTCCTTGTCTTCTTCGATGATCCAGGCAATGCAAGAATGGCCTCAACCTAAGACCTTGAAAAGCTTGAGAGGATTTTTGGGTCTCACAGGCTATTATCGTAAATTTGTCCGCAACTATGGCCGCATAGCGAAGCCCCTAACGCAACTCCTAAAGAAAAATTCCTTCTTCTGGAACGAGGAAGCACAACAGGCATTTACCGCTCTCAAAACCGCCATGTGTTCCACTCCTGTCTTAGCACTACCGGACTTCACCAAATCATTTGTCATTGAATGTGATGCTTCGGGAACAAGTATTGGAGCGGTCTTAATGCAGGAAGGGCGACAATTGGCCTTCACCAGCCAACAACTAAGTGGGAGGAATCTGGGCCAATCTACCTACGAGAAGGAAATGATGGCCATCTTACATGCAGTCGAGACCTGGCGACCTTACTTGTTGGGGCGACGTCTCCAAATCCGCACAGATCATCACAGTCTTAAATATTTTTTGGAGCAACGCCTATCTTCCCCACAACAAAATAAATGGTTAGCCAAAATGCTGGGATATGATTATGAGATCATTTACAAGAAAGGGAAAGACAACAAGGTAGCAGATGCATTGTCGCGCCAATTTGAGGAGGAAAGTACTCTGCTCGCAATTTCCCTCCCCATTCCCGACTGGATTGAAGAGGCTCGCATGGAATGGTTTTCACATCCCGGGCTCTCCCAACTCATTTCTCAATTGCAGGTAGATCCTAATTACAGCAAGGGCTACTCGTGGCAGAATGATATTCTTCGCTACAAGGACAGAGTCGTAATATCGCCAACATCCACCCTCAAAAGTCGCATTTTGGCAGAATTGCACTCATCTCCCATTGCAGGACATTCGGGCTTTCAGAAGACGTACGCTCGCACCAGAAGATCATTTTTTTGGGCCGGCATGAAACAGGACATCCTTACTTTCGTAGCAGAATGTGACGTCTGTCAACGCCACAAAGGGGAAACCGTCAACACACCAGGCACATTACAACCATTGCCCATTCCGGCGTCAATTTGGACGGAGGTTTCCATGGATTTCATTACAGGTCTTCCAAAGTTTGGGAACAAGTCAGTCATCATGGTGGTTGTGGACCGACTGTCGAAGTATGCTCATTTCTGCGCCCTACCCCAACCATTTACACCAACTTTGGTTGCTCAAACTTTCATGGATCAGATCTTCAAATTGCATGGCATGCCCACTTCTATTGTGTCCGACCGCGACCCAATCTTCACCAGTAATTTTTGGCGGGAGCTCTTCAGAATACAAGGCACTCAACTCAAACTCAGTACTTCATATCATCCGCAAACAGATGGTCAAACAGAAGCCGTCAACAAATGTCTAGAAACCTACCTTGGGTGTTTCACTTCAGAAAAGCAACACCTTTGGGTACAGTGGTTACCTCTGGCGGAGTGGTGGTATAACACCAACTATCATGCCACCACCAAAATGACTCCCTATGAAGCAGCCTATGGACAACTTCCGCCTTCCCCTACTTCTTATCTCACGGGGTGCTCCAAAGTACAAGCCGTGGATCAACTCCTACAACACCGCGCAACCATGCTCGCCCATCTGCACGAGAATCTTCATCAAGCTCAGAACCGTATGAAGCAACAGGCTGACCAACATCGCTCAGAGCGCCAATTTCAAGAAGGGGATCAGGTCTTTTTGAGGCTGCAACCATATAAGCAAACATCACTCAAAGACAAGGGTTGTCAAAAGCTCTCTCCAAAATTCTACGGACCATACCAAGTACTTCAGCGCATTGGAGAAGTGGCTTACAAGTTGGCTTTGCCACCTACAGCAAAAATCCACCCAGTTTTCCATGTATCGTGCCTCAAGAAAGTGATTGGGAACAATTGCCGAGTTCAAACCAGTCTACCTAAATTGGACAAAGAAGCGTCAATCTGGCTTCAACCTGAACAGGCTCTAGACACACGAGACAAGCACCTGCGCGGCCGCATGATTAAGGAGGTCCTCGTCAAATGGAAAGACACCTCTCCGGAAGATGCAACTTGGGAACCAGCCACTATTCTTCAGCAGTTTCCGCAGCTTCAGCCTTGAGGACAAGGCTAGTCTTAAGGGGGAGGGCATGTTAGGGTCCCACCCTAACCCCCTTATTTATGTCATGGGATCACGTCATAGTCAAGAGTCAATAAAGCCCATATTAATATTTGTAAGTGGTTAACCCGCAATTAATGACGGGACCACAGTTAGTTGCAAATGGGCGGTAGTATTAGATAGATGGTAAATGGGCGGTAGTATTAGATAGATGGTATTAATAAAACCCACGATATTGGCCCGTGGTATTGCATGTATGAGTCATATATAAAGGATAGAGACTCCCTGCGAGGAGTATGGTGTCTTGTTTTGTAATCGAGCTCTGCTCTATTGGAGGTTGCCCCCTCGAAGAGGCCTGTGAACATTTCTCTCTGAATAATAAAATCATTGCTATTCGGTGCTCTGGGTATATTTCTTCGCATATTCTGTGTTCTCGGTATCTTTTCTTCGCAAATTCTATGTTTGGGTATTACTTTGCAGGTTAAGAGCATAACAAATACACTACCACGAATGAATTGGTGAAGGGCCGCAAGATGTCATCCATCAGCCTCATGAAGGTTGTGGGGGCATTCGTCAACCCGAAAGGCATGACCAACCATTTGAAAAGGCCCTCCTTGGATTTGGAAGCAGTCTTCCACACATCGAAGGGTTTGATTGGCACCTGGTGATAACCGAACTTCAAATCAATCTTGTTGAAATATTTGGCCCCTTTGAGTTGGTCTAGAAGGTCATCAATTTGTGGGATTGGATACCTATTCTAAACAATGATCTTATTCAACGCTCGATAGCCACTCCAAAGTCTCCAGGTGTCGTCATTTTTCTGTACCAACACGATCCAGCTCCCACAAAGTGATGAACTTGGACTGATGTGCTCTTTCTGCAATAGCTCCTGAATTTGTCTCTTAATTTCATCGTTCTCTAAAACAAAGCATCGATAGATCGTTATGTTGGGTAATGGCGCACTCGAGGTCAAATCGATGGAGTGCTTGACATGACAGTGCAAGGGTACCCCTGTGGGTGAGGTGAAGATGTCCCTATACTCCTCCATGTTGATTTCTGGTAGCATCGAATGTGCTCTAAGTCTCAAATTTTGCAGGGAGGCTTGGGCACATGTATTCCAAAGAACCCAGAAAGCGTTTTGGGAAATTCCACCTGAAGACAGTTTTATTAAGATAATTAATTATTTTTTATGGGTCCCTAAGTCTAATCATAAGAAATTAAAATAATTAATGGGTATTAATCTAACTGTGGGTGTAACTTCTAAAAGAAGACGAGGATCAAGCAGAAATGATCTTAGCCATTGATTAGCTTCTAATCTGGGTCGTTGAATCTCAACGAGAATATTATTTAAGGAGGCTTGAGGGTCATTTGGAAGACACACCGAGAGAGATCAAGAAGATCGAATTTCTTAGAGAGGGAAACACAGCAATTGCTAGAGGAGTGATCAAAGTGATTTTTTGTAGTGACGAGCAGAGATAGTATCCAGAAGAGGGAAGTTTTCCTGGGCTGGAGAGTACAAGACAGAGAGGGCAGGACGACGTCCAGAGAGAGGCAGACATTGGCAGACGCAGAGCTAACGCAATGGCAACGCAGGCCTTAGAAGGAGAACGAATCCCTGCTGAGGAAATTGAGATTCAGAAGTCGGGAGCCGAGGTGTGAGATTGGGAGGCAAAAATTCGGAATTTCCAGCCAGCAGAGAGTCTGAAGGAGGAGGAGAGTGATTCCCAGCAGGGGTGACGCAGCGACTGCGTGACGCTTACGCAGTTTTGCGCATAGGCCACGTAGAGGGGACACAGAGGCTCCAGTCCAGCGTGATCAGACTCAGATTCTTCCAGTGACAGGGTGAGAGCATCTCACTATTTGTTTTGTCCAGTTTCTCTCTGTATCGGATTGCTAGTTGAGCATCCAAGGAATTGTACTCAAATTTACTACTGCATAATAATAAAACCCTCAAATCTATTGCACCGATTTTCCCGCATTGGGTTCTTCCGGGGACATTTGTCCAAAAATAACGGTGTTATTGTGTTGTATTTACTTTCTTGCTCAGTTTCTCGTTTCCGTGTTATAATTAATTAAGTGAAGGTTGTAGTGTATGTATTTTAATATTTGTCGTGGTAAACTGCAAGTAAATTGTTTAAAGGAAATTAACAAATAGGAGAAATATCATCAGTTGCTACAGTAGGAATTCCGGTTTAGGAATTTTCACATGGTATCAGAGCTGGAGGTGGAACAAGGAGCAGTGCCAGAGAACCCAGCGTTGAGAAAAGGAGATCGAATAGTTGCAGGAGGCAGCAATTTGAATCCCTAGAGGGATTGCGTAGTCTAGGCCAGGATGGCAAAGATTTTCGAGGAAGGTCTCTCTCTGAGTGAGTCAACAGAGAGGAAGGGCTTCCAACCGAAATTTTGTTGTGCATAAGGGAGCAGCGCAGAGCCTCGGCATTGAGGAAAGAGTTAGTGGGACGCAATTTTCTGCAGGAAGTTTGTTAGGCAGAAAATCGTCAGAAGAGAGGAGAAGCGCAATGAGGGAACTTTTCCTCCGTAAACTTCATGCCAAGAAGTTCGTTTTCTTATTGCCTGAGCAGCTGCAATAAGAAACAGAGAGGTGCAGTTCGATATTTTCGTGGCACAGAGATGGCAGCTAGTGGACTGAGAGATTAGGACAGGTTGGATGGGGCATCCAACTATGTGATCTGGAAGGCAAGGATGTCGTGCCTTCTAGATGATAATTTTCTCAAGGTCTATGTCGACAGCGTGGTGGCTAAGCTCGCAGATCCAGATCAGCTGAAGAGGTACAAAGGAGAAATAGCGAAGGCCAAGAGGATGATCCTTGATGGAGTAAATGTTGATTTTTCGTAGCATCGGATGTGATCGAGCCTTGAAATTGGGTGGAGAGGGTAAAGCACATGAGATCTCCAAGACCCAGAAATCGTTTGGAGGAATTCCACCCAGATGAGGAGTTATTAAAATAATTAATATTTTTAATGGGTTCCTAAGTATTAATAAAGATAAGGGTGAGAAGCTTCTAAGACATGACGATCAAGCTATTTTAATCTTAGTCGTTGATTAGAGACTTAATCTCAGTCATTGATTCATCAGCAGGAAAAGTATAAGAGAAGACTTGAGGATCATTTGGAGACACACCAGCAAATACTCAATATCTCAAGGAAAACCAATTCTCAAAGAAAAGGAGATCGATTTCAGAGGGAGAGTTGCAGGGTGGAGGAAGAGGAGGGTATCAACAGCAGTCAGTTACTGAGGAGGAGGTGACGCAGGGACATTAAGAGACAGCGCAGAGGGAGACGCAGTCCAGGGGATGTTGATTTGGGGTAGCATCAGATGTGATCTAGCCATGAAATTTGGTGGAGAGGTTGGAGCATATAAGATCTCCAATACCCAGAAAGGGTTTGGGCAGATTCTAAAGAGATCAGGTTATATTAAATTAATTAATATTTTTAATGGAGTCCCTAAGTCTAAACTTAGGGAAAATAAAATATTAATGTGTATTAATATGAATCTGTGTTAGAATGGTCCAAAACACATGGATCAAGCCAGATCTAATATTAGCCGTTGATTACGGACTTCATCTCGGTCGTTGAGATGTCAACAGAAAAAGTATAAGAGGAAGCTTGAGGGGCACTTGGAGAACACACTGACAGAGACCAGTCAATTCAATTTCTAGAGCGGGGTTTGCTGAGAAATTAAACCAGTGGTCTGGAAGGCAGTCAAGAGGCAGCAAGTACGTAACAGAGAGACGGGAGATCAGCGTAGAAAAGGCAGACGCAGAGCCAAAGGAAGCCACGCAGAGGCAATAGAGACTGCGCAGAGCCAGAAGGGGCCTGCATCATCCACGCAGAGGCTGCAGGAGTGACACAGAAACCCAGAGAGGTTGCACATAGCCTCAGTAGGCTGACGCAGAGGGTTCCACACTATAGCAAAGGTCAGTAGGGCCTACGCTGGGTTTAGAAAAGTGTTGGAAGTTTGTCTATCTGTGGGTAAGTCAGTTTGACACCCTGTCGTACAAGAAAATTGCTGAATAATAAAATCCTCCCTTGCTGCACCGGTTTTCCCACATTGAGTTTTTCCGGGGACATTAGTCCAAAATAATTGTGTCAATGTGTGCATATGTTTGTTTCTGTATTACGGTGTGATATCTGCAGCAGTATTTATTTTAATGTTTGTTGAAGTAATTTCATGAATAACTTATGATGAAATAAGTAGGAAAAATAAATCAGTTGCTACAGTGATAGAATTTTCACATGGTATCAAAGCAAGTAATCAGAGATAGAAAGGGAAAATCAGTTATGGGTCGAGACCACGATGCAGAGGCATCCACCTCAGGGGACTCACGCAGATTTTCAGAAGATTGCACAAGAGAGAGAGATTTCGATTTCTCTATGTTGGCTTCCAGGTTGGAAGAAGAAGTGGCGTGCATGACTAGTGCTGCATCATCAGAAGTATGGTATATAGACAATGGAGCCTTGTGGCATATGACAGGAATCAGGGAGTGTTTCTCAGAATATCGAGAAGAGAAGATGAACTTTCAGATCACCATGGGGAACAAGGCAAAATGTACTCCAGTAGGAAAGGGTACCATAGTTTTTTAGACAGAATCGAGAGAGCAGTTTTGTGCCACAAATGTGTTGCATGTACCAGGATTGGGGATGAACTTACTTTCCGTGTCACAACTACAAGGCAAGGGCTATGACGTCTACTTCATCAAGGAAAAGGTATACGTCAAACACCCGAGCTGGAAAAAGAAAGTGCAGATCGGGATCAAAAGTAATCGGTTGTACAGATTACAACTAGAATCTCCAATGGCACTAATAGGCAGTCATGGGGACAAAGACTTGAACAAACTATGGCATAGAAGGATGGGTCACTTGCACCATGGAGCTCTGAGAATTCTCAGGAGCACTGTAACAGGAGTTCGGATCTGAGTACGGAATGAGATGATGTATGCAGGAGATGCGCTCTAAGAAAGTATGCCAAGGCGGCGTTTCCTAGGAGCAACCACAGGACCAAGAGTGTAATAGGATTGATACACTCAGATATCTGTGGACCTATGTCCATCAAAGCTCTCAGCGGTGCTGAGTATTTCCTTACCTTCATTGATGACCACTCGAGGAAAACTTGGATCTATTTTCTGAAAACCAAGGATGAGGTTTTCTGTCGATTCAAGGAGTTCAAGGCTCTAGTGGAGAATCTGACAGGTAAGAAAATAAAAGTCTTGCGCTCAGATAATGGTGGAGAATATGTCAATAAGGACTTCACTGATTATTGCGCTAAGGAGGGCATCAAAAGAGAGTGGACAGCTCCCTACAATCCGGAGCAGAATGGGGTGGCAGAAAGGAAAAACAGGACTATTGTAGAAGCAGCTAGGGCCATGCTGTATGATCAGGATATGCCAAAATTCCTGTGGGAAGAAGCATGCAACACAGCTGTCTACATTCAGAACAGGACTCCTCATCGAGCATTGGGCAAGATTACTCCAGAGAAAGTCTTCACTGGGAAGCACCTGAAGTTAGTCATTTCAAGGTATTTGGGAGTTTGGCATATTATCGCATACCCGAAGAAAACAGGAAGAAGCTGGATCAGACTACAGAAAAGGGGTATCTGGCAAGATATAGCAAGAACACTAAGGCATACAGGATCTATCTTCCAGGGAGCAGGAAGGTAGTAGTACGATGAGATGTAAAGTTCATGGAGGACAGAGCTTTCAGAAGATCTCGCGAAATGCCTTCCAAGGAGCAGTCGAAAGAGGATCCGTTGGTCATGCCTCTTCAACCAACAGAAGTGAAGAATCCTTCCTCAGATCAGGAAGATTCTCAGGATGAGGAAGAGGAGCGAACAGAAGCACCTGTTGGCAGAGGAAGAACCAGCAGGGAACTTCGTCAGATTCTGCGTGATGCAGAGAACTTCATCAGAGAGCCAAGGAACAGTAAAAGGGAGCGAAAACAGCCAGACAGGTATCAGGCGTTAGTAGCTCAAGATGGAGAGCCTGCCAGCTTCAAGGAGGCAGCTCAGCATCAAGTCTGGCTAGATGCGATGGTGGAGTATAACTCCATAATGGTAAACGATGTCTAGGAGGTGGTGTCAAGGCCTCAAGACAGATCTGTGGTAGGTTCAAGATGGATCTACAAGATCAAATATGCTGCGGACGGCAGTATTGAAAAATACAAGGCCAGGTTTGTGGCTAAGGGGTATGCTCAAAAGGAAGGGATTGACTATGAGGAAACCTTCGCCCCGGTAGCCAGGTATACATCTATTAGGACCGTGATATCTCTTGCAGCCCAGATGGGATGGGAGATCCATCAGATGGATGTCAAGACGGCATTTCTGAACAGGGTAATAGAAGAAGTATACATTGAACAACCAGAGGGCTTTGAAACTCATGAGAAGAAGTCTCATGTATGCAGACTAAAGAAAGCCTTGTATGGGCTAAAGCAGGCACCAAGAGCGTGGTATGGTCGAATAGATGGCTACTTGCAGAAGATGGGGTTTGTCAAGAGTGACGCGGATCCGAATCTCTACTATCTAGTCGTAGAGAGCGAGCCACTTATCTTAGTATTATATGTGGATGATCTCTTCCTGACAGGATCATCCAGACTCATTGAAGACTACAAGAAAAATCTAGCCACAGAGTTCGATATGAAGGATCTGGGACGAATGCACTATTTCCTAGGGTTCGAAGTTTGGCAGCAGAAAGGAGAAATCTTCCTTACGCAAGAAAGGTATGCTACAAAAATCCTGAAAAGGTTCGGGATGGGAGACTGTAGACCTATGGCTACGCCAATAATCACCAACTGGAAGAAGATTGATGCACCAGAAGACAAGGATGTCGATCCCACCCTATACCAATAGCTCATAGGGTCCCTGATGTATCTAGTCAATACCAGGCCAGATATTTGCTATGTTATCAACACCCTCAGTCAATTCATGGTGGAACCAAAGAGGGCTCCCTAGGCAGCAGCCAAGCACGTTCTCAGGTATTTACAGGGAACATTTGATTATGGGCTCTTGTACAAGGGGAAGGATATCAGGTTGAGTGGATTCACTGATACAGATTGGGCAGGAAGTTCAGTGGATCGAAAAAGTACCTTTGGGTACTGTTTCAACATTAGATTAGGAATAACCTCTTGGTGCAGTAGGAAACAGAAGTCCATGGCTCTGAGCTCGTCTGAGGTAGAATATATGGCAGCAAGCACAGCTTCGTGTGAGGCCATATGGCTTAGAAAATTGTTGGTAAACCTATTCAGAAGAAATATGGAGGCGACCAAGATCATGTGTGATAATCAGAGTTGCATCAAACTCTCTGAGAATCCAGTATTTCATGATAGGTCAAAGCATATTGATATCCGGTGTCACTTTTTCAGAGATTGTGTCCAACGAGGAGCTGTACAGTTGAGCTACACTCCTACAGGGGAACAAGTGGCAGATATCCTCACCAAGGCCCTTGGAAAGTCAAAATTTGACTACTTTAGGGAAAAGATGGGGAAGTAAAGAACCCCTTTTAGAAGTAGTCTGTTAGCAGCACAGATGAAGAGGGAGTTGCAGTGCAGATGCAGTGTTGGTGATCTGGAATTTATCCAGGACAAAGAATTAAAGGTATTACAGACTCATGTGCATAGATGTGCCTATGTTAATTTATGCAACGGGTCAATAAAATTGCGAAATACAGACACTAGAGCAGTTAGAGAAAACACAACAGTAAAACATGTAAATACAACAAGTTTAATAAGGATTTCACCCAATGCTCCTGGGCTATGTCTCCTGGTCCAGCCTTTAGTGGTGGCCTCTCTATTATGTTTTCAAAGCAGAGTTTTTACAATACTAAGCTCAATTTGAGTCTCACTCAACAGATATAGATCAGTAGGACTGGACTTGGATCCCCCAAGTCTCTGGAGTACCCAAACTCTCCTTACTGAAACTCGACCTCTATTGGTCACAGTAGTATGAGCCCAATCTGAGACTCATACATGACAGGTAAGTACAGAGGAGTTCGCTTGAACCTCTCAAGCCCTCTCTGGAGTACACAGACTCTCTCTGACTCTCTCTGGCTCTGTCTGGCTCGATGTTGCCTTCAAGTCAGCTCGGCTTCTTCTCTCTGTTCTCTGCTCTTGGCTTTCCGCCTTGACTAACTCACTGCCTGCTTTGTTTCTGTCAGTTCATGGCTTTAAAGCCAATCTGCTTTCTGACTGTTCGTTTCCGCTTCCCGGTGCTCTGGTTCTCCTGCCTCTGTCCATTTGAATTCCTCTGTTCTGCGTCATCATCACTGTGTAACACCTTACAGGAAGGTGGCCACCTATTTCATAACAAACTAAGTGTCAGTTCTCTTGGAAATGTTTGAACGGTCATTATTTCCGTTTAACTCCCAGATTGCCCACGAACATGATTCCTTTTCCAACTCATCGTTCACGCCAGACTTCAAATCTTATATAATTCTACCTGTTTACCCCGTCGAATCCGGTCATCCATCGGATCGCGTCTCCGTCGTCGATCTGGGGCCTCCAGATCCAACGGTCATCGCTCATATCGGGCGGATAAGTAACATGACGTTTACCCGTCCGATGTGAGCGGTTTTCTCTCTCTTCCGCCGGACGCGTGGCAATCGATGTGTGGCATCGGGCAGGACTCGGTTGAAACCGCTTACCACCTCGAGCCCTTCTGATATCCTGCCGGTTTTGTGGAATCCCGCTCTGTCGAAACCGAATTAAGTACTTTTCTGCATTTTATAACTTTTTCGGGTCCAAGCACTCGGGGCTTATCCTTCTTTGAGGGGTTTGCCCTGCGATATGTGTTTCTCGAATTAACGTCTAGTTTTGCCAATTTTGTGCCAGCGCGTTACCATGGGCCAACGGTCTACGCGCTTGACCAAGGGTCCTCGTTGCTCCGTGCTGATCACAAATTGCCATTGTCACGAGGATATCTCTGATAAGTTTGACTTTTATAAGACTTTGAAACTTTGGCATAATTTTAAGAGTTCATGAAAACTTAGAGAGTGTTCTAGGATCCAATTTGGATCAGTTGGGAGAAAGGACCAACAGCAGCACAGATGCAGAGGGAGTTCCAGTGCAGATGCAGTGTTGGGAGAAAGGACCAACAGTAGCACAGATGCAGAGGAAGTTGCAATGCGGATGCAATGTTGGGAGAAAGGACCAGCAACAGCACGGATGGAGAGGGAGCTGTCGTACAAATGCAGCAGTGGCAGTAGCAGAGTCATGGGCAGCAGTATAGAGGATGTTGGGAAGGAAGGCCTAGCATCAGCATAGGTACCGATGCTGGATGATCAAAGTAATACTCAGTGAGAAGTATTGTTAGAGCACAGTCCTCGCTAAGAGGGAGTGTTGATTTGCGGTAGCATCGGATGTGCTCTAGCCACAAAATTTGGTGGAGAGGTTGGGGCATATAAGATCTCCAATACCCAGAAAGGGTTTGGGCAGATTCTAAACAGATCAGGAGATATTAAAATAATTAATATTTTTAATGGAGTCCTTAAGTCTAAACTTAGGGAAAATAAAATATCAATGTGTATTAATATGAATTTGAGTTAGAATGGTCCAAAACACATGGATCAAGCCAGAATAATCTTCGCAGTTGATTAGGGACTTAATCTCAGCCGTTGAGATGTCAATAGAAAAAGTATAAGAGGCAGCTTGAGGGGCACTTGGAGAACACACTTAGGGAGACCAGTTAGTTCAATTTTTGGAGCGGGGTTTGCTGAGAAAATGAACCAGTGGTCTGGAGAGCAGTCACGAGGTAACAAGTACTATAACAGAGAGATGGGAGACCAGCGCAAAAGAGGCAGACGCAGAGCCAGAGGAAGCCACGCAGAGGCAGCAGAGACTGTGCAGAGCCAGAAGGGCCTGCGTCGTCCACGCAGAGGCTGCAGGAGTGACGCAGAAGCCCAGAGAGGTTGCGTAGAGCCTCAGTAGGCTGACACAGAGGGTTTAAGGCTAAAGCATAGGTCAGTAGGGCCTACGCTGGGTTTAGAAAAGTGCTAGAAGTTTGTCTATCTATGGGTAAGCCAATTTGGCACCCTGTTGTACAAGAAAATTGTTGGATAATAAAATCCTCCCTCGCTGCACCGGTTTTCCCACATTAGGTTTTTCCGGAGACATTAGTCCAAAATAACTGTGTCAATATGTGCATATGTTTGTTTCTGTATTACGGTGTGATATCTGCAGCAGTGTTTATTTTAATGTTTGTTGAAGTAATTTCATGAATAACTTATGATGAAATAAGTAGGAAAAATAAATCAGTTGTTGCAGTGATAGAATTTTCACAGGGGAGACGTAGCCCTCACGCAGGGTGACGCAGAGGGACACAGAGCCACTCAGAGCCACACAGAGTGACGCAGAGGTGATGCAAAAGTGGGAGAAGGGTCTCGAAAGTGTCGAAAAGTTTCTAGGGGAAAGTCTCAGGTGTTTTCTCTCAGGTTCTCTGTAAAATCATTCTTGTAAAAGCGATTGTTGTTGAAGATTAATCAAACCCTCATCTGCTGCATCGGTTTTCCCACATTGGGTTTTTCTGGGGACAATTGTCCAAAAACAACTGTGTTGATGTGATTGGTTCTTGTATATGTATTTTCTCCGTCTAATTATGTGATAACTGCAATAGAATTTATTTTAATATTTGTTGAAGGGATTTCGTAAATAACTTATTGTGAAGGAAGTAGGTGAAATAAATCATTTGTTGCAGTAGAATTTCAGGTTAGAAATTTTCACAGTAAAGGATCATGTGGTTTGTCACATCGTTAGCAGAGGGACTGCTAAGGAGATGTGGGATGCCTTGGCGACGTTGTATCAAGGATCTTCCAAGTAGCAGAAGATGTACTTAGAGCAGAAACTGAGATTTGCACATATGCAGAAGGGGGAGCACATTTATCTATTCCTCACGAAGCTTCAAGAGACCCAGGACGAGTTAGCAGCTGTGGGGTCTACACCTCAAGGTTCCGAGATGGTGAGACTGGCCCTAAACTCAGTCTCAGAAGAGTGGCAAGTCTTTGTCTAGAGCATCCTAGGCAGGGCAGCTTTGACAGACTAGGATAGTATGTGGGCAGCTCTCAAGCAGGAAAAGTTGAGGTGAGATCTAGTCAAGTGTAAACTTGACGGAAGCAGCAGTAGTGGGTTGAAGCCCAAGGAGGAGGAAGAGAATGCAGCCCTTGCATCCAAGGGGCAGTAGGAGCAGCAGAGGCAAAAGAAGGACGTCTCGAAGATCAAATGCTTCAGGTGTGGTGAAATGGGTCACTACGCAACACAGTGTCCTCTCAGGGAGAAGGGCAAAGATGAGAAGCATGATCTGGAGGCTACGCTCGTGAAGATAGAGGAGGAGTTTGCCATGACAGTCGAGATACCTCCAGCAGGGAGGTGGTTTGATTTAGAGTTGGAGTTCGAAAGAGCTATAGATGGGCAAGATCCTTGAGGAGCCCACCTCTTGATCGATTCCTTGCTAGGGGAGCCCAAATTAAAATAGCAGGATGGACCAATGTTGGTGCAAAGGAGTGTTGGAGCGACAAATGCAGTGGCTAGAACACCAAGCCCGAGCAGCATAGTGCAGAGTTGCAGTAGTGCAGGGAGGCAGAGTGCAGTAGCAACAGCAGCACAGTGGCTTCAAAGTGTTAAAATTGGCAACTAGGGCCAAACTCCATGTGGGTCATCTTATTTATGGCAGCTGATATTTTTCTTGAATTCCTCTCGTCGAGAGGTGTAGGATTGATATATCATTAGATTCCGACATGTATTCATGGAGATATGAATTTATTTGTATTTCTTGACAATTTGTCAAGGTCAACGCGCAAGTTAAGTTGTGTTGCATACCCCCAACTAACCTCAACTTTGCATATAAAAGGAGGAGACATTGTGTCTCATTTCACTCACTCTCATCCTCACATCTCTTCTCTCTCCTTGTCTCTTGGGTATATGAAGGAGAAAGAAGACTCTCTCACACGTGGGAAAAGAGGACGCAGTTAGGGCATCATTGTGAGGACGCAGCGAGGACGCAAGAAGGTACATCCATCTTGTTTGGGGTGATTTAGGCATTCTTTGACCAGTGTCTTACCTTCTTTGACTGCGGCTTTGCATGGGTAGCCTCTCCTAGGCTAGACGAAGTGCTATGTTGACTTCTGGAGAGCTGATTTGGGACAGCATTGACTAGTTAGGGCTGGCTACAATTTGTTGTAGCATTCATTGCTGATTTGACAATCTTTCTTTGACTGTTTTGAGTTGCACATGCTATTGGAGGTCGAGTTCTCCTAGGATATCTTAAGGTCATTGGTGAGTTGTTTGACCAGCTTTGACCTTGCTGATTTGATTTATGTTGCTGTTGTTATAAATCACAGATTTGTGATATTGTACTCTTTCTCTCCCTCTGCTGAATTATTGAAGAATATAGAAGAATTGATCAAAGGGTTTCCCCGCATTGGGGTTTGTCCCTAGCTAGCCGCCACATCTTGTGTCTCTTGTCTTGGCTTGTCTTCTGTCGATTTTATTTATGTTCTATGAGCATTTTACTTATATGTTAATGTGATTGCTATATTGAGAGTTTACATTGGGCTAATAAGAAGAATTGAAGTAAATTGCTCTAAACATAGAACATACTATGATTTAACACAGAGGGATAGCGTGGGACTCGCAGCAGTCAGATCTTCAGTATCGAGATGCATCATACTGAACACCAGTTCAGTAATTTGGAATGTTTTTCCGTTATTGATGCAGTAGCAGCAACAGTTTGCAGTTCAGGGGCAGTTGAAAATGGCAATGGCAGTGCCAGCAGCAGCACAGATGCAGAAATTTAGGAGTTGTAGTGCGGATGCAGTGTTGACAGTCACAATGTCAGCAGCAGTATAGACGCGGCAGCAGCGCAGTAGTTGGTGGACAGCATGTCAGATATCAACAGCGCAGAGGACGATGTTATGAAGTCAAGGTGATGCTTCAGTGGGAGGCATTGCTAGAGCACATTCCTCGCTAAGAGGGAGTGTTGATATCTGGTAGGATCATATGCGCTCTAAGTCTCAAATTTTGCAGGGAGGCTTGGGCACATGTATTCCAAAGAACCCAGAAAGCGTTTTGGGAAATTCCACCCGAAGATAGTTTTATTAAAATAATTAATTATTTTTAATGGGTCCCTTAGTCTAAACTTAGGAAAAAAATAATTAATGGGTATTAATCTAACTGTGGGTGTAACTTCTAGAAGAAGACGAGGATCAAGCAAAAATGATCTTAGCCATTGATTAGCTTCTCATCTGGGTCGTTGAATGTCAACGAGAAAATTATTTAAGAAGGTTTGAGGGTCATTTGGAAGACACACCGAGAGAGATCAAGAAGATCGAATTTCTCAGAGAGGGCAGCACAGCAATTGCTTGAGTGATCGAAGTGATCTTTTGCAGTGAGGGGCAGAGATAGTATCCAGAAGAGGGAAGTTTTCTAGGTCGGAGAGTACAAGACAAAGAGGGTAAAATGATGTCCAGAGAGAGTCAAACGCTGGCCCACGCAGAGCTGATGCAGTGGTAGTGCAGGACTTAGAGGGATATTGAATTCCTGCTGAGGAAATCGAGATTCAGAGACCAGGAGGCAAAAATTTGGAATTTCCAGCCAGCAGAGGATTCGAAGGAGGAGCAACGTGATTCCCAGTAGGGGACGCAAAGACTGCGTGAGGCTTATGCAGTTCTGCGCAGAGGCCATGCAGAGGGGACACAGAGGCTCCAGTCTAGCGTGATCAGACTCAGATTCTTCTAGTGACAGGGTGAGAGCATCTCACTATTTTCTTTATCCAGTCTCTCTCTGTATCGGATTGCTAGTTGAGCATCCAAGGAATTGTACTCATATTTATTACTGCATAATAATAAAATCCTCTAATTTGTTGCACCAATTTTCCCACATTGAGTTTTTCCGAGGACATTTGTACAAAAATAAGGGTGTTATTGTGTTGTATTTTCTTTCTTGCTCAGTTTCTTGTTTCCCCATTATATTTAATTCAGTGAACACTGCAGTGTATGTATTTTGATATTTGCCATGGTAAACTGTAAGTAATTTGTTTAAAGGAAATTAACAAACAGGAGAAATATCATCAGTTGCTACAGTAGGGATTCCGGTTTAGGAATTTTCACACTCCACGACCTTGTCCATTTGATGTTGTTGTGCAGAGGAGCCCTGTCTGGAGGCTGTGGATGTGGCCATAGTGTTCTTCTTGCCCTGATGACGAATCATAAGGAAAACAAATTTCCTAGTTTGGGAAATGATCTTACTACATTGCTTCATAGAGATCAAAGAGATGGCAGTAGGCAGAGCTACCTTCAGTATCTTGTAATAGCTTAATCCCAAAAAAAAAAAAATAGTGTGAGGTCTAGACTCATACAAAGCATGGCGCTTCCACAAGTACAGTTGGCCTAATAACACATCACAAACTTCAGGAGGAGCAACATCACACAACACCTTATATATGAAGGGCTTGATGCGGTAGGGAAGGCGGCATTGATGGCTGACGCAGAGATCTCGTCCTTGGTGGAGCGACCCGATGGTTGCAGTTGCAGGTGCAGTGTGGTCGGTAGGCCCAACCGCTTCATGACCTCTAATGAAATGAGGTTCTTTTGTCTTTCGCTATCGAAAATCATCTGCAGTGGAGACCCCTTCACCCACATCTGTGAATGGAAGAATCGCTCTCCCTCTGGATCTTCAGGCTCAATCTTCTGGATCTTGGTGGTGGCAATAGTGGCACTGGGCTCCGCATCAATAATTTGTTTCCCTTTGTCATTCCCCTTGTCAGGTTCTGACTCAAAGTCGGAACATGCATCTGATTCAGAAACCTTCAACTCAGCCACCAGTGACTGCTTAGCTCAACACTCATTTGTGTTGTGAGTGGCGCTCTTATGGAACTCACACCATTTCTCTGTGTCCTTCTTTGTCTTCGTGGTGTTTTTCTTTGCTTGCGGCTTCAGTAGGTTGTTCTGGGTCACCCCGCCTTGGCTTTGTCCTTTTTTCTGCAGTTTGGAAGCACCTTTCCCTTGCTTCGGATTTGCAAATCCAAAGTCTCGTTTCTTCTGTTTAAATTTTTGCTTGATCTTGATAGCATATCAATAGGTGGCGTCAAGCGAGAAGATGTCCAAGAACTCCATCTCATCCTGGATGTACTTGTGTACACAGTCAGGGTACTTGAGTACCAAATGTCGCTCAGATTCCTTGATACCCAACTTCGTGCGAAGGGTATGAAAAATATTTGTGAACTCTAGCACGTCTTGGTCCCTTCACTGCCGCAGCGTGGTCCACCTTATGTATTTATTTTCATAGCTTCCGACAGGGTAATATTGTTCCTTGATGGCGTCTCGGAAAGAATTCCAAGTGGGTACGGCGAAAAACAGTGAGGATTCTCTCTTGTCCTTCTATTCACAATAGGTTTCGCACCAAACATGGGGGGCGGCTTAGGAGTGCAAAAGTATTTTTTTCCCGATTGGAAAAGTCATGAACTGAAAAATATCCTTCCAACAAATTTAACCATCTATCTACGGTGTCTACATTTATCTGACCTTCAAATATGGGAATGTCAAAGCTGACTTGTACTTTAAAGGGAGTGGTTCCTGGATGAAGATGCGTCGTCTGTTGGTAGTCGTCAAAGGATCTGGGTAAAGTTATCCATCATCGCGATCCTCTGTCGCACAAAGGTTTCATCGAGTAATATTTTAAAAGGATCTCATGCTCTCTCGTTTTTCTTTTCTTCCGCCATAGGAGGTCGTTAGGGTTTACGAGGTTGGTCTTGCAAGGATTCAGTCAATTCGAGCCCTAACTCCTTATACACTGACCTCGTTGGGGACATACAAAGAAAAACAAAGAAAGAGCAAACCGCTTTGATACCACTTATCCAAACTTATACAAGAATGCAACAGAATATAGATATAAATATAAACACAAAGATGCAACAGAAATAAATCTTCATTTCATTAATATTAAAGAGTCGAAAGATGCTTACAAGCAAAATGGGAATAAACTAGCTCAGGCGACAGTAGATTATCTCTGAAAAGAGATGTAGTGGCTACATGTCTCTGAACTATGTTACAATGAGGCTCAAGGGTCTTTTTATTATTGAACAACAAGGGAAATCCCTAAATAACCAAAACCCTAACACCAGGAGACGGAACGCCAAGAGTTTGTGGGCCCTATTAGGGTCAGTTGGGCAGTGAACTTCCCGGGGTCGTAACTTGGCCATATGATCTTTGTTTGACGTGTAAGATACCTTGTTAGAAATATCTCTTCGAGTTATACAAAATTTGCCGCAGGCAGGGGGCTACGTGTCTATTGCGGACCTCAAAAAAAACTTCGTTTAGGGGGTAAAAACCGTTCCGGAAGTTCAGGACCCTAAAAATAGCTAAAAATAGTAAATGTTGCTATAATCAAGGAAATGGATGAAACTGACTGGAAGTCTAAGAGGAATAGGCGGGTGGCCACCAATATCCACCTGGATCAGTAGCAACACAGCTGCAACAATGGAAAGGAGTTTTCCAACACAGGAGTGGTCGACAAGTCATCAATAGCAAAAGAGCAGCAGCCAGTGGTCGTGATGGTGCAAAAAGGACTCTCAAATTGAGCATGCAGAGCAGTCGCTGGATAACCTTCGAACTGCAGCAGACTGGACTGTGTCGACGAAGTTGACAAACCAAACAACGCAATCATCAAGTGAGAGGCTAACCGTGCGCATAGGAAATTAGTCAAAGAAGGAAGACCGAACCAAAAATATCATGTCGTAGTCGTCGAGGAGGTGGACAGGGTGAGTAGCATTCAAGAACACGCACAGCAGTAGGGGCATGCAGGGGTGGATGAGCCGAACTAGGCATGGTTGCGGACACTAACAGTCAAAGAAGCGATCGATCAGGTTCAACGCAGACGGTTTAAGGGGGCAAAAGATCGATCAGCAAAGCTAGTACAGCTAATAGAGAGGTAAGAGTCGCAGTTAAAGAAATTTTAATGCATTATAGAAATTCTAAGGTCAAAAATGGGCGTTAAAACAAAAATGTACAATCAAAATTCACTTTATGAAAACCAATCACATTTTAGAAAATGACATCATCCTTCATGGTTGAAGTAATATTGCTTGAGTTAAAGGTACTTACTTGTCACATTTTCAATAATGGATAAAAATTCATAGTTAATCATGGTGGTGCTCTAAATACTTTTAAAGTTATAGAGTAAAATACTCATAATAAAGATCATTTCACATTTTTAATTAAAATAATATTATTGTTTTCTTGTTTTTTTGAAATAAACAATACATATATTTACAAAATCTTCATGCCTTTAGTATTTACACATTTTTTAATAACATTATATTTATACATTTTTATATATTTATTTTTAAATCATATATTTATCTCATTTTATTTAATATTAAAATTTCAAATTAAATATAAATTAATATATATACATATATATTATACATATAAATAAATGAAAATGTACTTTTATAATTTTAAAATAAATCAAATCTATAAATAATATTATTATAATATTAATAAAACTATAAACATATTAAAATAATATATATATATATAGTATGATTTATAGGTTTTTTTAATAAGTTGAACTTTATACATTCACTTATACTTAATTTGAAGTTAAAAAATAATATATTGATATAATAAATAATTATATAACTATATTTTTAATAAGTTAATCTTACCAATTCACTTATGTTTAATTTCAAGTTATAAAAAAAATCTGTACATTATGTTATTATAATTTTTTTAAATAGATCAATATACTTAATTTGCAGTTAAAAAATAATATATTGATATAATAAATAGTTATATAATTATATTTTTAATAAGTTAATCTTACCAATTCACTTATGTTTGATTTCAAGTTATAAAAAAAATCTGTACATTATGTTATTATAATTTTTTTAAATAGATCAATATAATAACAATTATAGTAAATTTTTAACGTTAATTACAACAATAATAATATTAAAATATTTAATGATTTAAAAGTGATTATAATAATTGATCTTACAAATTCACTTATAAAAATTATACTATTTTTTTATTCTATTAATTACAATAATACTAGAATAATATTAGAATAATTAATAATTAAAAATTGAATATAATTAATTACAATTGTATTATGATGTTTTTCTTATATATAATATTTTTTTTTTTTTTTCACTGATGAAATAAATTTCAAAATAGTTAATTAAATTAAAAACCGTTAATAACACAAAATATTAATGATTTGTATTATAAATTTTGTTATTCATATCATATAAAATATGAAATATTAATTTAACATTCATATTATATAAAATATGAAATGTTAATTTAAAGAATATAAGTTTAATAATTTATACGGTAAATTTTGTTATTTATATTATATAAAACATGAAACAATAGTCTAAATAATGTGTTATAAAATATAAGATAAGGTATTAATTTAAATAATATAAAAATATGTAGTTTTAAAACAAATAACAAGTATTAGTAAATAAAATGTTTTATCAAATTGAATAAAATAAATAATAAATAAAACGTTAATATAAATTATTTTTGAATAAAAATACATATTTAATTATTTAATTTTATTTCTAAATTCAAAGCATAAACGTCCAACGTCCAACAACGATATCTTCTGAAAAGATAAAATAAATTCAGCTCATTAATGTATTTTTTATTATTATTATTTTTTCTAATCAATTTTCAAAATTAAGTCAACTATAGTTATTTAAAATGTACATAAAAAGTAACTTAAAAACTGACTCTTCAAATATATCTTTCCTAGAAAATTCCTAACTCATATTTTTTATTATATCTCTTATTTTTTTTATTATTATTATTTTTTCAAATCAATTTTCAAAATTAAGTCAACTATAGTTATTTAAAATGTACATAAAAAGTAACTTAAAAACTAACTCTTCAAATATATTTTTCCCAGAAAATTTCTAACTCATATTTTTTATTATATCTCTTTTTTTCTTAACAAGTTCGGTTACTTTCGTATTACTAAAAAAAAAAAATGAGTCAAGTCCTATTACATTTCGGAAACTGCTGGTTCTCAAGAGAGGCGCAAAATGGGAGCGCAGTCCCTACCTCAGCCTTTGAGACCTTGTTTCTGAAGTTTTGAAAAATTATGAAAGCATATTGCCTAACAAACTGCCCAAGTAACAAACAGAATTTGCAAAGCATAGTGAGATGATTACATGATGTTCACCAAAATTGGTTCATTGATTCTTCTGGTTGCTGCCCTCATTTCTTTCTGTACCTTGAGGAGGTCTCTCCTCGCTGACTTTGGTTCAGTGAATTGATGTAATTCACGGCATCCTCCAAGTGCTTGCATTTATCCTTCAGTTCTTCGTTTTCAACTCTTTGTTTGTCTATTTCGCTTTGCTTGTGGACAATTATTATTTTCATCTCGGATCTCAGATCTTTTCGAATTTGAATGAAGCGACCTATCATAAATCTATTAGCCCGACACATCGGACAACTCTCGTTCTTTTCAACTTTTTCTAGCGGATTACAAGACATATTTCCTTTCTGATTTGGTCTATCAGTTGTATTACTTTTGCCTTGAAAATGTTCTCTTTGCTTGAGTTGATCACTTCTTTTATTTCTGCTTCTTTTGGCTTCCTTTTGAACTATTTGAGTTATCTTCAAAAATTCCTTGTTGGCTCTGTAGTGCTGCGGATTTTTTGACACCCATTAACAATTATAGAGCAGAGAAATGTTCTACTTAAGTAGCGGAAGTGAGGAGAGGATTATGATCTCTGGGTCAGAGAGCTAGATTTTGATGTTAATGCAGAGAGTGAAGTGAATATGGAAGGGATCAGATGAGGTCGAAATGAAGCTCAGATGGGGTCTATGAGGCTGATAACCATGAAACGAAACAGCATTAAAATTTTTATCAGTCCTAAAGCCGATGTCAAGTTGAAGTTGTGAATAAAAACAGAAAAATAAAACGTTGTTGTTACCTTGGGTTTGAGTTTTGCTATTGAAGATATCACCCAGCACGCAATCTGCTCTTGGATCTCCGGCTACAAGGCTTCGTTGAACTCTGTTCCACTTATGCTCCTCAACCTCTCTGCTACACTATTTTCTAATACTCCTTGTGTTTCCTACAGCAATGCTCTCCCGCTTCTTATCCCAGTGTTGAGAATGCCTACGCTAATACTTCCATTTATAATTGTTTGTATTATGTGTATACCTGTTGTTGTGGGTTTCCTTCGCGACTTTTTCCTCCATGACTGCACAGATGTCCACTTCCCAACGAGGATGGTAATCGATGCTTCCTCTGTTTTGATTGTGCCCGATATGACCTTTACCTGCTTTATTCAGCACTTGAGGACGATTGTTGGCTTGGTTCAAATCATGATGAATCCTTTTTGGGATTGTTTGAATCCTCATCTCTGAACGAGGAGGATAATACTTGATTATATTGACTGACAACTGGAAAAGAATCCCTTGCTCATTGCTGCTAGCTTCCTTCTCTCTGCTAACTGATTTGATGTTATATGTCCTTGTGTGATTCTCAAACTAATCCTCAAATGAGAACAAATTAAGGGATGTTTTCTTCATAGATTTTATTGTTTTCTTTCGCTGTTCCGGATTGTCTTTCCACTACCATGTTGGCTAAAGTATCTGCTTCCTTATTTTGAGTTCTTAGAACATACTTGTAGGCTATTGTCCCCATGTTTTTTGTGTTTGATATGATTTTCTGTCTTATTTTGTTTAATGCTGAGCTTTTGAATTCCTTCCATATTCCCACAGTTGCTATGATGATTGCGGAGTCCCCAATTATTATTGGGTCTTTTATCTCTTTTTTATTTAATATCTTTGTGCCTAGCAACAAGCTATAGGCTTCCGCCCTGTTATTTGACATCTTTCCTAGGCCCCATTCATAGGTTGATATTCTCTTACCATGCGGATCTAGGATTAAGCCACCTGCTCCTGCTCTGCCTAGGTTATTTTTTGAGGCTCCATCAAAAAATAGTATATACTTCTTTTGCTCTTTGATCCACTCAGCCATTTCCATGTCGTTTAGACGTAATTTCCAATCTCTGTTTTTTTCCATGCCTTTATTTATCTTTTTAAAAACTTCTGATTTGTCTTCTATTAAAGCTTTGCTATACCATTCTCTTTCTTCTTGTTGTAAACTATTCTGATCCATTCTTACTGCTCCATGTATACCTATTATTTCCGAGACTTGACTTCAAGTTTTCGATATAATAGTCCCTATGCTTGGTTTTTGTCCCTTAAAAATGCACTTGTTTTTAGCTAGCCATAGTTGCCAACAGAGAATAGAGAGAAGACATTTCCATATTCCATTTATTATTGCTTTTTTCTTCTTGGTATAGGAGTAGCTTTTGACCCAATTTTTGTGGAGATTTGACAGCTGCATTGTAGTGTTTATGCTTAGTTCTAGTAGACTTATCAGTTGCTTCCAGCATTCTCTTACCATTGTGCAATTCATAAACAAGCGCTGAATATTGTCCTTATCCCTTTGGCACATGACGCATTTGGAAGGTCCTTGAAAGCTTTTTTTTCCTTTTTTTTTCTGTTGTGAGAATTTTACCTTTCAACAGAGACCAAGTGAAGAATTTAAGTTTAGGCAAGCACTCATTTTTCCAGACTACTGTCCAAAGATTCCAATCATCATGGCTGTTGTAATTTTGGAGATAATTATACCATGATTCAGCGTATAATTTCCCCCACTTGGGTCCCAAACAAACTTATCTTGATCCTCTTTCTTTATAGGCGCTGCCCCAACTAGGAGGGTTTTCAGATCTTCCCATTGGCTTCTCAACCTTAGAAGTAGTGTCGGCACTCTCCATTTTGTCCAAATATTTTGTTCCCATTCAGAAATTGAATATAATGTATTTAAGCTTCTCTCCTCCATCCAGTTTTTTAATCCTCTTAGATTTTGTTGCTGTCTTAGAGGATTTGCTCCCATTATTCTATCATCTCAAATTGAAATTGTTTTCTCATTCCCAGGACTTTTGGAAATTTGATCTCTTATATGTGGTATGGTCTTTTTAACCAATTTTCAGACCTGTGTACAAGGCCGATCCGGAATTATTTCAGTGAGCATTTTTGTCCTTTGACAATTTAAATATTTTCTTGTTAGAGCTTTTTCCCACCACTGTTCTTTGCCATTTATCATTCTCCAGACTATTTTGATCCCAAGAGCAATATTCATCAATCCTGGTATACGAATGGCAATTCCTCCTTTCTCGAAAGGGAGAGTTACTTGTTCCCATCGAACTAAGCTGAATTTTTTATTTTCTTGTTTTCCTCCTTGCCATAGCAAGCTTCTGATAATTAATTCCATTTGTTTATGAGCACTTGCCGGAGCTATTATTACGGCATACTGGTATATTGGCAGTGTTGAAAGAAGGGCCTTAATCATTATTGCTCTTCCTGCAAGGTTGAGCCACATCATTCCCCAACTCTGAACTTTTCCCCTCATTTTCACCATCTGCTTATTCCATACTTCTTATTTGACAACTTCCTTTGCTAATGGTAGTCCAAGGTATATGAAATGGCTCCATTTTAGTTGTACCAGTATTTCCATTATGTGGGAAATTCTCTGCATTGTATTTATAGAGATATTCTAGCTGTAGATTCTACATTTGTTGTTGTTTAAAAGTCCTCCTGAAACATGAAGAAAATCATCTAAAACTTTTTTAAAATGTTTTGCAATGATGCCAAAAGCTCCCCCTATGAAGAGGGTGTCGTCTGCAAAAAAATGGTTTATCTCTTTGACTCCTCTTGAGATCTGAATACCTGTTAATTTTTTTTTCTCCCTGATTTTCTAGTTGTATACTTAATGATTCTGCCATGATAATATAAAGGAAATGGGAGAGAGGACAACCCTGTCTCAATCCTCTAGAGCTTTGAGAGAAATTACTTGGCCGTCCATTAATTAAAGGAGTTATCCAGGGATTGGTGATACAAGTCATAATGATATTTATGAACTTGGTTGAGTTGCCGAACTTTTGGAGCACTGCTACAATAAAATTGTGATTCACTCTATCAAAAGCATTGGCCATATCCAACTTAATAACCATTCCCTTTTCTTTTCTTTGTATACTACTATGTATGGCTTCCTGTACGATTATTACATTATCAGTAATTTGTCTTCTTGGTACAAAACCGCCTTGATTTTCTGAAATAATGGAAGGCAGAATTTTTTTAATCTATTTGCCAAAATTTTTGTGATTATTTTGTAGGAAGAATTACACAAGGAGATAGGCCTATATCTATCAAAGGAAGTTGGGTTTGGCTCTTTAGGAATGAGAGCCAAGAAGGAGGCTTTTGTATTTCCCCCGACTTTGTTTTTTTTAAGGCATTTTTGATCATTCTCACCAAGTCTTTCTTGATAGTTTCCCAATGGTTCCTGTAGAATGCTATTGTGAAATCATCCGGTCCTGGTGCTTTTTCGGGGTGTAGACTCCACACTGCTTCTCTAATTTCCTCCTCAGTGACCTCTTTATCTAATTCTCTGTTTTGTTGCTCGCTGATTTTTTTTTAATTTGCTGTAAAAATTCTTCACTATCCACCTGCTGATCACTAGCTGAAAGAAGACTTTTATAGTGGTTGTGAGCTGCCTTCTTAATTTCTTCTATTCCTTTTACTTCTTGCCCCTCTACTTGTATTTTCTCAATCTGATTTCCAGCTCTCCTTATTTTCATTATGTTATGAAAAAAGGCGGTGTTTTTATCCCCCGCTTTCAACCATAAGCATCGTGATTTCTACCTGCTTTCTTCTTCCTATTGTCAATTTTGTTTGTATAATTCCAAGAAAATCTCTTTTTCTTGTGCATAATCTTGCTCACTTTCTTGTTTTCTTTCTTTTTCCTTACTAATATTGTCCATTTTTCTTTGAAGTTCTATTTTGTTTGCTTTTTCTTTGAGTGCATTTTCTCTTGCCCAAGATTTTAAGTGAAGTCTTAAATTTTTTAACTTCGTTTCCCACACATAGTGAGGAGACCCTGTTACATTTGTTTTCCAACTTTTTCTTATTTGTTTGCCAAAATCCTCTTTGCTGTCCCATATTTTATTGTATCTGAAGGGGAGAGGTCCTTGATTTTCCATCCTACCCAAGGTCAACACCACTGGCTTATGATCTGAAGCTGACGCATGAACAATTTTGCTTTTCACAATGGTGAATGTTGCTCCTATATTTTCATGTATAAGAATTCTATCCAATCTTTCCTTTATGTTGTGTTTTCCTGTTCTTTTGTTGCTCCAAGTGAACTTTCCATTATTTGGAGGGATGTCAAGTAATTTTTGTTCTTCAATGATTTCTTCCAGCGCTATTCTTGATGGATCATTGTAGTATTTTCCACCCAGCTTCTCGTCTATTTTTAGGATCAGATTTAAATCTCCTCCCAAAATTAGCTTGCCTCTTTGTCTTTCTGCTGCTTCTTTCATCGACTTCCAACATTGCTCTGTCTCTATAGTGGTTGTGGGAGTAAATGTTTATGATGCAATACTCCTCCTTTGTACTGTTATTTTTCAGATTTGTTCTTATCCAATGATTATTAATTTTTTGGTTGACTAAATCCCATTTCCTTTTGTTCCAAATTGTGCATATTCCACCTAAAGCTCCGTTAGAATCTAGAGTTGTTCCTTCATAGCCTTTTTGTTTTTGAATCATTTTTTGAAAGTCTTGCTTGCTTGCTTTGGTCTCTTGGATCATAAAGATGTCTGGCTGCTCCTGTTTTATTATGTCTCTAACTGCGTTGATTTTATAGGCGGTTCCAAGACCCCTACTATTCCAAGAGACCGTAATCATTATTTACTATTTTTTTGATGTGTCCCTCCTTTTTCTTTATGCTGATATTTTTCGTTGCGTCCTGTCTGTTTACCAAGGAAAGAATCCATTGGCTATTGTGTTCCTATGGCCATTTCCTTTGTTGCTACCTCATCCCATATTTCTTTATTAGATTTCCTTCCCACTTTTTTTTGCTGATCCCATACTTGGGGGTTTTCTTTTGTTTTGTTTCTAGTTAAGATTCAATCCACAGAGGGCGGAAGGGTGGATGGGATTTGGATGGGGAAGGAAATAAGAGCTAATGCGTTGGATGGTGGAGGGGATCTTGGAGAGGGCAAGTCTTCCCCCAACAGTTCGAAGGGATTTGGGGAAGTAATGATTGGAGGGGCAGCATTTATTGGAGGTAATGGGGCTATTTCAAAGGTCTCTTGAGGCTGTGAGGAGGTCGATGTGTTCTGTTTATTTAGTGGCTTTTTTCTTTTAACTTGTTCCCATGTTTCTTCTTGAATTTCAACACTTTCAGCTTATTCTTTTTTACTATATCTATTTACGAAATGACCGTATTCATGACATACCTTGCATTTAAACGAGATTTGCTCGTAGTCCAGTTGCTAAATATGAGTCCACTGATCCACCTTGATCCTTATCGCCTCCGAGAGACCTTTCCCTAGATCTACTTCCACACATATTCTTGCGCAGGTATGCATGTTGTCTTTGGGTTCACACCTGTCAATATATTTGCCTACTGCATTTCCAATGGCTCCTACCGAGTCATCACCCCAGCAGTGGAGGGGAAGATGCGGTAGCCTAACCCAAATTGGGACCGCACTTGGAATATCCATCTCTTGGTCGAAATCTGGAGTCCATCTATTCAGGTATAGTCCTCTCAAATCCATGAAATAAGATCCATTTTTGAATATTAAGTCTCTGTCTTCCTTTGTTTCAAAAAGGAAGGTAAAGTACCACCTTCCACAAAACGAATAGCTATCTTCCCCTGAGTGTTTGCGCTCCAATTTCTTTCCACCTATTTCTGGACTCATTTGGGGGAAGGACAGAGTCCTGTAAACTGTCCCACAAGACCACGTTCTACTAAGGAAATGGCAACTTTTCTTGGGAGAGTAGGCGGTAGAGATATCTCAGGAATATCGGCTAGTTTCTTAACAAATTTGTTAACTGATGGCCTGGTTTTTGGAGCTCCATTTTCTGAGATCAGTGTTGCAAATGCTGCTTCGTTTTCATCAGTCCCTTGTTGGGAGGAGGAGTCACCCTCTACAAAGGGGTGCATGGTTTGAAAGACCTCTGTAGCAGGAGGCTGCCGAGTAAGGGGATATTGTGTGGTTGCGTAGGATGGGTAAATGGACGCTCACAAAGCTCATGAGCGGATCAAACGTACAAAAATCTCAGTGGGAATCGGGCAAAGCCTGAAAGGGCTTAGCAACAGCAGACTGCCGAGCTGAGAAGCTGCAGGTGGCAGCAACAGCGGCTAGGTATTCCTCTGGGGCATTCGCACGCAACCAATCCGGAGTTTTTTACACAAGACAGAGGTCTGGATTTTAGCCCTAAAAAAGTTTCTCTTATTTTTTATTTATAAAAGAAATCATGATTTAATAATTTTATTGAAATATCTTCCCTAGAAAATTTCTAACTCATATTTTTTATTATATCTCTTATTTTTTATTTATAAAAGAAATTATGAAAGGAAAGCAAAGCTAGTTAGGATGACAAGGACAATAGATCCCGCGCGCGTTGCAGGCCTGACCTAGCTGCCATCCTTACCTCCTACAGCTCCTCCGCTTGGCAGCCTCCTGCTGCTGAGCTTCTCCGTGCTCGGTTTGGCCTCTCTGAGTTGATGCAGGCCTCCTGCCTGTGCAGCTTTCTGCCTTCCACTTTCCTCTCGGCAGCCTCCTGCTGCAGAATCCTTCCATACCATGCCTCTTTCAGCGAGGGGAGATTCTTCCTCCCATCAAAGGACTGATGATCATGAAGCAGCGTTTGCAACTCTAATAGCAAAAAATGAAGCTCCAAAAGCCAGGCCATCTATCAGTAAATTTGTGAAGAAGCTAGCAGACATACCAGAAATCTCATTACCTCCAACACTTCCCAGAAAAGCAGCTATCTCATTAGCAGAACGTGGCTTGGTGGGAAAATTTACAGGGTTGTGGCCTTCCCCCAGAGCAGTGCAGAAATGGGTAGAAAGAAACTGAAGTGCAAATATATAAGGAAAAATAGCCATAAGTTTCTGTAAAAGGGGATATTTTACCTTCTTATTTGAAACTAAGGAAGACAGGGACTTAATATTCAGAAATGGACCCTATTTTATGGACTCAAAAGGTTTTTATCTGAATAGATGGTCACCAGACTTTGATCCAGAAATGGATATTCCAAGCGCGGTTCCGGTCTGGGTTAGATTGCCTCATCTCCCCCTTCACTGTTGGGGTGATGATTCGGTGAAAGCTATCGGAAATGCGGTAGGCAAATACATAGACAGATGTGAACCCAAAGACAATATGCATGCCTGTGCTAGAATTTGCGTGGAAGTAGACCTGGGAAAAGGTTTACCGGAGGCAATAAAAATCAAGGTGGACCAATGGACACACATTCAGCAGCTGGACTACGAACAAATTCCTTTCAAATGCAAGGTATGCCATGAATACGGTCATTTTGCAAATAGGTGTAGTAAAATTAAAGAGGTTGAGAATACAGAGAATGTTGAAGCTCAAGCAAATACATGGGAACAAGTGAAAAGAAAGAAACCCCATAATAAACAAGCTGCACAGAACTCCTCTCAGCCTCATGAAAACAATGCTACAGCCTCTATTCCTCCAATAAATACGGCCCCTCCAGTAAATCCTTCCTCAAACCCATTCGAACTCCTAGGAGAAAACTTGCCATCCCCTCGCTCTCCTTCGCAAGTTAATGCTTTAACCATTATTCCATCTCCCACTCATAGTCCATCTGCCCCTCCACCGACAGTCGACCGAATACAAACAAGAAACAAAGAAAAAGAAAACAACCAAGCATGGGATCAGCCAAAAAAATAGGAAGGAAATCCAACAAATAAATAAGGGATGAGATAGCAGCAAAGAAAATGGCCAGAGGCACTCAACAGCCAATGGATTCCTTTCTCGGCAAACAGATGGGAAGTGGAGAAAAAAATCAGCATAAGAAAAAGGAAGGGACTCACCACAAATCCAGTAAATAATGATTACGGTCTCTTGGAATAGCAGGGGTCTGGGATCTGCATTTAAAATCAACGCAGTTCGAGACATAATAAAATAAGAACAACCAGACATTCTTATGATCCAAGAGACCAAAGTTAGTAAGCTAGAAGTTCAAAAAATGATCAAAACACAAAAAAAAAATTGAAGGAACAGACAGACTCTAATGGAGCCTCAGGCGATATATGTACATTGTGGAATAAATGGAAATGGGAACTTGTCAAACAAAAACTCAATAATTATTGGGTAAGAACAGATCTAAAAAATAAGAGTACAGCCGAAGAGTTTAGCTTCATAAATATTTACTCCCCAAACCACTATAGAGATAAAGCTCAATGTGGAAATCAGTGAAAGAAGAAGTACAAGAAGAGCAAAGAGGCAAATTAATTATAAGAGGAGATCTAAATCTGATTATAAATATAGATGAGAAGCTTGGAGGCAATTATTTTAGTGATCCCTCAAGAGCAGCGCTGAAAAACTCATAGAAGAGCAAAAATTACTTGATATTCCTCCAAGTAATGGAAAATATACCTGGAGCAATAAAAGAATGGGAGCACACAACATAAAAGAAAGATTAGATAGAATACTGATTCAAGAAAATATAACAGCAGCATTTTCCATAGTGAAAAGCAAAATTGTGCATGGTTTAGCTTCCGATCATAAGCCAGTGGTTTTGATATTGGATAGGCTAGAAAATCAAAGACCGATTCCTTTCAAATACAACAAAATGTGGGACAGCAAGGAAGACTTTGGCAAGCTAATAAGGGAAAGCTGGAAAAACACTGTAATAGGCTCTCCCCATTATGTATGGTAAACTAAGCTAAAAAGACTTCTTTTAAAAGCATGAGCAAGAGAAAATGCTCTCAAAAAAAAAAATAGAATTGCAAGAGAAACTTGAAAACATGAGCAAGAAAAAAGAAAATAAGCAAAATAGCGAGCTAGAGTATGCACATGAAAAATAAGTTTTCTTGGACTTATACAAGCAAAACAGGCAAGAGGAAGAAAAAAGCAGACAAAATTCAAGATGTTTATGGCTAAAAGCGGGGAATAAAAACACCACTTTTTTCCATAACAATTTAAAGATAAGAAGAGCAGGCAATCAAATCGACAAAATACAAGTAGAAGGGCAAGAAATAAGAGGAATAGAAGAAATTAAAAAGGCAGCACATAACTACTATAAAAACCTCCTCTCCGTAGGGGACCAGCAAGTGGATAGAGAAGAATTTCTTCGGCAAACTAGTAATAAAGTCAGCGAACAGCAAAACAGAGATTTAGAGAAAGAGGTCACAGAGGAGGAAATAAGAGAAGCAATATGGAGTATGCATCCGAAAAAAGCACCATGTCCGTACGGATTCACAATTGCCTTCTACAAGAACCATTGGGTAACAATCAAGAAAGATTTGGTGAGAATGATCAAAAATGTTTTCAAAAAAAATAAAGTGGGAGAAAATACCAAAGCATCACTCTTGGCTCTTATTCCTAAAGAATCAAATCCTATTTCCTTCGATAGATACAGGCCAATCTCTCTGTGCAACTCCTCCTACAAAATAATCACGAAAATCTTGGCAAATAGATTAAAAAGAATTCTTCCTTGCATCATCTCAGAAAATCAAGGTGGCTTTGTTCCAAAAAGACAAATTACAGACAATGTAATTATAGTGCAGGAGGCCATTCACAGCAGTATACAAAGTAAGGAAAAGGGTATGGTCATAAAGCTGGATACGGCCAATGTTTTCGACAGAGTTAATCATAAATTTCTTGTGGTTGTTCTTCAAAAGTTTGGCATTTCTTCCAAGTTCATAGATATTGTTAGCATGTATCACCACCCCCTGGATCGCGCCATTGATCAATGGGAAGCCAAGTAGTTATTTCCGAAGCACAAGAGGACTGAGACAAGGGTGCCCACTTTCACCTTTCCTCTACATTTTAATCGCTGAAACATTGAATATACAGCTAGAAAATCAAAGGGAAAAAAGAAAAATTACAGGTATTAGAATCAGTGTTGCAGGAAGCGCCCCCCCCCCCCCCCCGGATCCTAGGCCGGAATCGCGTCCCGTACGGAAGCGTTCCGGAAGCGCCCTAGGAAGCGCGATTCCATTTTTTCCGAAGCGCGATTCCAAAATTTTAATGCGCTTCCTGGGATTCGGGTAAGGATTTTAGAGAGCAGTTTCGGTGATATGACTGAGATTACTATCTCGGATCTCATAGAAGATTGGGTTCAATTTTGTTATGTATCACAATGAATGCGGATTGCAATGGAGACAGTTCTGTTATGTATTACAGTGACTCAATGTTATTCCTATCACAGTTTCGATGCTACCTTGATTTCGATGCTATTACAGTGATCACACTTCGGTGATATTACAGTGATCACACTTCAGTGCAGTGATGCAGTCACAGAAACTCGAATTATCTCTGAAATAAAATTTGGGTACCACAGTAAGGTAATGCAGATTAAAGGTTTTGTGCTACCACAGTCTTGGTGCCTCAACAGTAAGAACAGTCATCAATAGATTTTGGTATAACTACAGTGATACAAATTTGGTATCACAACAGTGAGAAAGTTTTCATCACAATAAGAAGATCTTGGTACCTAACACAGTCTCAATGATAAGGGTTCGGTGAGAAGGTTTCACTGTCAAAATCTTGACGCATAACAATGATATTACAAGGATAAGGACTTTGCATCACATACATAGAAATTCGATCAAGGCACTTCAGAGTTTCGATGATATTATGTAATGCTTAAATCAAAATTTTCCCATTTAATTTTACAATTGAATTGCTAAATTCATGTAATGCTTAAAAATTTGATGTATGTTTGTAATAGCTAGAATATAGATGATTGTTGTACATACTATTAACTACAATGGAATCATGGATGCCATATCTATCTTGATTTATGCAAAAATATGCATGTTTTCATGTCTTCTACAATTAATTTGGTATTTGGGATGTTTGTTTTGAGTATAAATGCAAAAAATATAAATATATATATATATATAGTAGACGCTTCCGCGGACGCTTCGCTTCCTAGATTTTTGGAAAATGACGCTTCCGCGCTCCGCGCTTCCGCTTCGCTCCCGCTTCGTGCAACATTGATTAGAATCGCTAGAGGGTCAAAGAAATTAACCACTCTCTTTGCAGATGACACTCTTCTCATTGGGGGAGCCTCCAGCATTATAGCCAGACGGTTTAAAAAAGTTTTAAATGACTTCTTTGATGTTTCAGAAGGACTCTTAAACAATAAGAAATGCAGAGTTTACAGCTTGAATGTTTCAATCAACATAATGCAAAGGATCTCACAAATAATGGAAATCCTGGTTCAACTAAAATGGAGCCATTTTACATATCTTGGATTACCATTGGCAAAAAAAGTGGTCAAGGCAGAAGTATGGAATAAAAAAATAGAAAAAATGAGGGGGAAAATCCAAAGTTGAAGAATGACGTGACTAAATCTAGCAGGTAGATCAATTTTAATCAAAGCCCTCCTCTCAGCATTGCCAATATATCAGTATGCCATAATTATAGCACTGGCAAGCGCACACAAACAAATGGAATTAATTACTAGAAGCTTTCTATGGCAAGGAGGAAAACAAGAAACCAAAAAACTCAGCCTTGTTCGATGGGAAAAAGTAACTCTCCCATTTGAAAAATGAGGTATTTCAATCAGGATACCAGGATTGATAAACAATGCACTTGGGATCAAGTTAGTTTGGAGAATGTTAAATGGGAAGGAACAATGGTGGGGCGAAGCACTATCAAGGAAATATCTAAACTATCATCGGTCAAAGATGCTCACCGAAATAATTCCAAACCGGCCTTGTACTCAAGTTTGGAAACTTATCAAAAAAATTATCCCACAAATCAGAGACCAAATTTCCAAAAATCCGGGGAATGGGAAATCTATCTCTATTTGGGATGACAGAATCCTGGGCGCTGCCCCTTTGAACCAACAGCAAAATTTAAGAGGCTTGAAAGAATGGATGGAGGAGAAAGGTATAACTTCTTTATATTCCATATCTGAATGGGATCAAAATAGCTGGATAGCTTGGAGAGTGCCGATATTCCCAGACAGGTTGAAAAGTCAGTGGGAAGATTTGAAGCTCCTATTAGTAGGAGCAGCTCCTATAAATAAAGAGAGCCAAGATAATTACATTTGGGATCCAAATTGAAGAAAATTTACAGTAAAATCAGGCTACAACTTCCTACAAAATTACAACAATTATGACAACTGGAACTTATGGACAGCAGTATGGAAGAATGAATGCCTACCCAAAATAAAAAAAATTGCATGGACATTACTGAAAGGCAAGATTCTTACGGCGGAAAATTTAAAGAAAAAAGGTTTTCAAGGCCCCTCCATATGCGTTATGTGTCAAAGGGAAGAAGAAAGCATCCAGCGCTTATTCTTGAATTGCATTATGGCTAGGCAATGTTGGAAGCAAATTATCAGTCCTTTAGAATTGAACATAGACACAATAGAGCAGCTGACAACTCTAAACAAAAATTGGGTTCAAAGCTACCCTTATGCAAAGAAAAATAAAACAGTTATAAGTCGTATCTGGAAATGCCTACCCTTTACTCTTTGTTGGCATCTTTGGCTAGCCAGGAATAAGTGTATCTTCAAAAGTCAAAAGTCGAGCATAGGGACCATTATAACGAAGACTTGAGGACAAGTTTTGGAAATGATAAGTGTAAATGGAGCAACAAGTATAGATCAAAATAGACTACAGTAAGAAGAAAAGGATTGGTACAGCAAAATCTGCATTGAAGGTTCATCGAGGAGCCAAAATCTAAATAAGGGAGGAGGAAAAATCAGAGAATGGAAGCTTCATTGAAACAACATGGAAATGGAGGAATGGATTAAAGAACAAAGAAAACACATTCTATTCTTCGATGGAGCTTCAAAGAACAATCCAGAAAGAGCAGGGGCTGGCGGATTAATCCTGGATCCGAAAGGCGAGACAATAACAACATATAAATGGGGTCTAGGAACAATGACAAATAACAGGGCAGAGGCATACAGTTTGTTAATAAGCACCAAGATCCTTAAAAAAAATCAGATAAAAGACCCTATAATAATTGGTGACTCGGCAATTATTATAGCAGCAATGGAAGCAGGGAAAGAATTCAAAAACACAGCGTTAAATAAAATAAGAAAGCAAATTCTGGACAACACAAAAAATATGGGGAAAGTTGTTTTTAAACATGTCCTTAGAAACAAAATAAGGAGGTTGACTCACTGGCCAACAAGGCAGTGGATCGGCGCGTTGGAATGGTGAAAGAAAAACAAAATATCTATGAAGAAGCTATCCCATAACTCGTTCCCACCGGAGGATTGGTTTGAGGATCAAAGTAAAGCTTATCACATCAAATCAATAGAAGCAAGAAATCATAATAGGATCATGCAGCAAGAGATACACCTGCACATAACAGACAGCAAAATCACAGTCAATCCTTCTCGTGCAATGAAGAAAATCTTCATAATGAAGAAAAGGTCGCATCGTGAATGGTACCAGTGCAGAAATCGTCCCCATGAGCAGAACGCAGCAATTAAAGGTCATATCAGTCAATGCAGCGATCGCACTGATCTGAATAGGGAATCGGGCAAGCATGGTAGTTTGGTGGATAATCTCATGAAGGCTGAGCAGAGTCACAAACCCATCATTCTCAGTCAATGCTATAAAAGGAGCCATAAGCATAAGAGCTACCAATATCAGAGAAAAACTGGGAAATATGCGCTAATGAGCAACGAACAGCTAGTAAAAAGGAGTGCTTCGAACCAAAGGATCGAGAGGGAGGTGTGCCAAGAGTGGGCAGCACTCCGAGGACCAATCTCACTACACAGGACCTAAACAAAGGTAAGGGAGTTGATGAAATTATCAGAGGAAATAATCACTGTAGAAATTGCTCTGCTTTGCATGTTGAGATTAACTGTAGGGTAGTCATCGTGTTAAGAGTCTACAGGCCCCTGTTAACAGAGGCTTTGCTTTTTTATCCCATCGCCAATAGAATAGAAAGCCATACCCCATCGCATTCCACTCCTCTTAGAATTCTTTCTTCTCAACTCCCTGATCTATCCCATCCAAAACGGAGTCAGTCCCATCCGAATATAACTCCTACCCATTGTCCCCACTATCAGTGTGAACTCATTGTTCCAGTTCCAGCATTACCCAGCCTTCATAGCTGCGCTCTTGGTCATTTGCAAAAAATCAGAGAAACCACATCTCTGAATTTCTTGTCGGTTCTCCCGGACTTCGCTAGCCCCCTCAGCAATTCATTTACATGTAGAATTCAGTCTTTAAGCTCTGAGTCTACTTCTCTACATTTTCCCATTACTCAGAAGCAGATCCCCAAAGTTCTCAGCATCAGCAAGAGGAAGCAGCTTCACTGGTATCTTAACAGGAACACTACAACAGTCAAGAAGAGAGATCAAAGCAAACAACTAGAAGGCCACCAAAACAAAACGCACAGAAGCTCTCGATCAAAGAATAGAGATCCAAAGAGTAATATAGTGGACAGTCCAACAAAGATGTCTTGCAACCCCTTAAAAAAAGTGGAAAAAAACGAGAGTTGTGCAATGTGTCGTGCTAACAGATTTATGATAGGTCGATTTATACAAACTCTCAAAGACCTTCATTCAGAGATGAAGAGCATAAACAACTATAAACAAATTGATATTGAGAAGCAAAGAGCAGAGATTGAAGAGCTGAAGGACAAATGCAAGCATCTGGAGGATGCAGTAGACTACATCAACTCTCTGAATCAAAGCCAGCAAGGAGAAACTTCATCCAGGTACAACAAGAAAAAGGGACAGCAACCAGAGGAGTCTGTGAACCAATTTTGGTGAACATCATGCATCCATCCATCAATGCTATGTAAATTTTGTTTGTTGCTTGGGCAGTTTGTCAGACAATATGCTTTTTTAAATTTTCAGTACTTTAGAAACAAGGTCTCACAAGCTGAGGTAGGGACTACGCTCCCATTTTGTAACTTTAGAAAAGACCAGTTGCTTCCGGAATGTAATAGGACTTAGTCCTTCTTCTGTTCGTTTTATAATACAAAAGTAATCGACCAGGTTAAAAAATAAATAAAAGAAATTATAATTTAATAATTTTATGGAAAAAATATATTTGAGAAGTCATTTTCTACACTGCTTTTGTACACTGTAAATAACTATGTTGAATTATTTTTAAGAATTTGCTAGAATAAATTTCTAACTCATATTTTTTATTATATCTCTTTGAGAAGTCATTTTCTACACTAACTATGGTTGAATTATTTTTAAGAATTTGCTAGAATAAAAATAAAATATATATTTATGAGCTCAAAAATCTATTTTAAATTCCCAAAAAATCTCAAAAATCTATTTTAAAAAAATTAAATTAGTGTATTTGAGTATTTATATGTTTTAAACTTAGAAATGAAATTAAATAATAAAATATGTATTTTTATTTTTTATTTTTTTTAATTGTACTTGTTATTTTAAACGTATATTTGTAATGAAGCTGAGAGTTTGTTGCGCATGAATGCCCCAGAGGAATACCTAGCCGTCGTTGCTGCCTCTTGCAGCTCCACAGCTCGGCAGCCTCCTACTGCTGAGCCCTATCTAGCATTGCCAGACTTCCCCTGAGAATCATGTTCGAATGATCCGCACATGAGCTCTGCGAGCGCTTTTTTCCCCATCCAACGCAGCCACACGCTGTCCCCTCACTCAGTAGCAAACCATGCGCCCCTCTGCAGAGGGTGACTCCTCCTCCCAACAAGGGACTGATGAAAACGAAACAGCGTTTGCAACATTGATCTCAGAAAATGGAGCTCCAAGAATTAGGCCATCTATCAGCAAATTTGTGAAGGAACTAGTGGATATTCCTGAGATATCTCTACCGCCTACTCTCCCAAGAAAAGTTGTCATTTCCTTAGCGGAACGTGGACTTGTGGGACAATTTACAGGACTTTGGCCCTCCCCCAAATCAATTCAGAAATGGGTGGAAAGAAATTGAAGCACAAATACTCAAGGGAAGATAGCTATTCGTTTCTGTGGAAGGGGGTACTTTACTTTCCTATTTGAAACAAAGAAAGACAAAGACTTAATATTCAGAAATGGACCTTATTTCATGGACTCGAGAGGACTATACCTGAATAGATGGACGCCAGACTTTGATCCAGAGATGGATATTCCAAGCGCGGTCCCGATTTGGGTCAAGCTACAGCATCTACCCTTCCATTGTTGGGGTGATGACTCGGTAAGAGCCATTGGAAATGCAGTAGGCAAATACATTGACAGGTGCGAACCCAAAGACAACATGCATGCATGCGCAAGAATATGTGTGGAAGTAGATCTAGGGAAAGGTCTCCCGGAGGCGATAAGGATCAAGGTGGACCAGTGGACTCATATTCAGCAACTGGTCTACGAACAAATCCCATTTAAATGCAAGGTATGTCATGAATACGGTCATTTCGCAAATAGATGTAGTAAAAAAAAAGAAGCTGAAAGTGTTGAAGTTCAAGAAGACACATGGGAACAAGTTAAAAGAAAGAAGCCTCTCAATAAAAAAAAATGCATCGACCTCCTCACAGCCTCAAGAGACCTATGAAACAGCCCCATTACCTCCAATAAATTCTGCCCCTCCAGTCATTACTTCTCCAAATCCATTCGAACCATTGGGAGAAGACTTGCCCTGTCCAAGATCCCCTCCACCATCCAACACATTAGCTCTCATTTCCTCCCCCATCCAAATCCCATCCCCCCCTCCGCCCTCTGTGGACCGAATCCTAACTAGAAACAAAGCAAAAGAAAACCCCCAAGTATGGGATCATCCAAAAAAAGTGGGAAGGAAATCTAATAAATAAATAAAGGATGAGGTAGCAGCAAAGGAAATGGCCATAGGAACACAACAGCCAATGGATTCTTTCCTTGGTAAACAGACAGGAAACAGCGAAAAATATCAGCATAAAGAAAAGGGAGGGACACATCAAAAAAATAGTAAGTAATAATTATGGTATCTTGGAATAGTAAGGGTATTGGAACCGCCTTTAAAATCAACGCAGTCAGGGATATAATAAAACAGAAGAGCCAGACATCTTTATGATCCAAGAGACCAGAGCAAGCAATCAAGAATTTCAAAAAATAATTCAAAAACAAAAAGACTATGAAGGAATAGCTCTAGATTCTAACGGAGCTTCAGGTGGAATATGCACAATGTGGAACAAAAGGAAATGGGATCCAGTCAACCAAATAACCAGTAATCATTGGATAAGAACAGATCTAAAAAATAACAGTACAAAGGACAAGTATTGCATCATAAACATTTACTCCCGATCCTAGTGGCCTAATCCTCGATCCGAATGGCAAGAGAATAACAACCTATTAATGGGGCCTAGGGAAGATATCAAATAACAAGGCAGAAGCATATAGCCTACTGCTAGGCACTAAGATATTAAATAAAAAATATATAAAAGACCCAATAATAATTGGAGACTCTGCAATCATCATAGCAGCGATGGAAACGGGGGAAGGAATTCAAAAGTTTAGCATTAAACAAAATAAGACAAAGAATCATATCAAACACAAAAAACATGGGGAAAATAGTCTATAAGCATGTCTTAAGAACTAAAAACAAGAAAGCAGATACAATAGCCAACATGGCAGTGGAAAGACAAGCCGGAAATGCGAAAGAAAACGATAAAATTTATAAAGAAAACATCCCTTAATTTGTTCTCATTTGAGGACTCGTTCGAGAATCACATAAGGACACATGACATCAAATCAGTAAACAGAGAGAAAGAAGCTAGCAGCAATAAGCAGGAGATTCCTTTATAGTTGTCAGTTTATATAATCAAGTATTATCCTTCTCGTTCAGAGATGAGGATCCAAACAATCCCCAAAAGGACTCATTGCGATCTGAATCAAGCCAACAATCGTCCTCATGCGCTGAATAAAGCAGGTAAAGGTCATATCGAGCACAATCAAAACAAAGGAAGTATCGATTTCCATCCTCATTGGGTAGTGGACATCTGTGCAGTCATGGGAAAAAAATCGCGAAGGAAACCCACAGCAATAGGTTTACGCATTATACAAACAGTTACAAATTGAAGTATCATCAAAGGCATTCTCAGCACTAGGATAATCAGCGGGAGAGCATCACAGTAGGAAACACAAGAGGTAATAGAAAAGACTACAGTAGTAGAGAGCTTAAGGAGCATAAGCGGAACAGAGTCCAGTGAAGCCTTGTAGCGGGAGATCCAAGAGTTGATTGCGAGCTGGGTAATATCAACAATAGCAAAACTCAGACCCAAGGTAACACCATCGTTTTATTTCTTAGTTGTTATTCACAGCTTCATCTTCACTCCGACTTTAGGACTGATAAAAAAAATAGTGTTGTCTCGTTACATGATTATTGGCCTCATAGACCCCACCTAAACCTCATTTCGACCTCATCTGATCCCCTCCATCTTCACTTCACTCTCTGCATCAATATCCAGCTCTCAGACCCAGAGATCATAATCCTCCTCCACTATTTCTCCATACGCAGAACATTACCCCGCTCTGTAATTGTCAGTGGGTGTTACAATATACGCAGCACTACAGGACCAACAAGGAATCCGTGCAGATAGCTCAAATAGTTCAGAAGGAAGCCAAAGAAGCAGAAACAAAAGAAGTAACCAACTCAAGCAAAGAGACCTTTCTCCAAGCAAAAGCAATCCAGTTGATAGACCAAATCAGAAAGGAAATATGTTTTGCAATCCGCTAGAAAAAGTTGAAAAGAACGAGAGCTATCCAATGTGTCGGGCTAATAGATTTATGATAGGTCATTTCATCCAAACTCTAAAATATCTGAGATTCGAGATGAAGATAATAAATGTCCACAAGCAAAGTGAAATAGACAAACAAAGAGCAGAAATCGAAGAACTGAAGGATAAGTGCAAGCACTTGGAGGATGTCGTGGATTACATCAACTCACTGAATCAAAGTCAGCAAGGAGAGACCTCCTCAAGGTACAGCAAGAAACAAGGCCAATAGCCAGAAGAGTCAGTGAACCAATTTTGGTGAACACCATGCAATCATCTTACTATGATTTGTAAATTTTGTTTGTTATTTGGGCAATTTGTTAAACTATATGCTTTCATAAATTTTCAGAATTTTAGAAACAAGATCTCAAAGGCTGAGGTAGGGACTGTGCTTCCATTTTGCGTCTCTCTTCAGAACCAACAGTTCCCAAAATGTAATAGGACTCAGCTCCTTTCTTTTTTATAATACAAAAGTAACCAAACTTGTTAAATATATATATATATATATATATATATATATACATATATATATATATATATATAGATATATTTGTAATATTATTTAAATCAATATCTCATATTTTATGAAAATACGTATTGTAATTTATATTAAATTTTTATTTTTATTTTTATTTAATTGTACTTGTTATTTTAAAAGTATGTTTGTAGCCCACGGGGCTTTGGATTGACGGTGAATTGGTGCACTGTTAAAGCACTCCTTGTGATAGATCACTGGTTCAAATCCCCCGTGAGTGCTTACCTACCAACAAAAAAAGCATGTTTGTAATATTATTTAAATTAATATCTCATATTTTATGATACTTTACTTATTTACTTTAAAAATATATTATTTAAATTACTATCTTATATTTTGCAACATTTTAGTCATTATAAATTTAAGATTATATTTATATTAGTGTTTCATATTTTACATAACATAAATAAATAACTTACAATACAAATTATTAAACACTTTTTAAATTAGCATTTCATATTTTATATAATATGAATAATAAATTAATACTCATATTATTTAGATTAGTATGAATAACAAAATTTGCAATACAAATCATTAATATTTTATCGTTGATAATTCCTAATTTAAATAATTATTTAAAATTTTATTTCACCAAAGAAAAATTAAAAAAAAAAAATGTGATATATGTATATATATAGGCATATGATTCCAAGCATGGTAAAATGTGAAATGAAACCTTTAAGGTGATTTCCATCCATTTTTGTGGGGAGCTTGGGCGATGGAGCGGGAGGGTTTCGAGCGCGACGGTTTTGGTTAGCTAGGGTTTACGGTTCTCCTGCAGTTTTCCGAGTCTGCGAGACTCCATTGATATCTGCATCCTCCGGGCGTCCCTACCTCCTCTCGTTTTTGTTGGCCGTCTCCGTTTATTTTTTTGCAATAGGCTCCTGGTGTCCAGTCTAGGGTTTTTTTGCTGTCACAACCGGTACTAGCTGTCTCGGTGGTTACTTCGCGGCCTGGTTATTAGGTAACTGCTTTCTGAACTTCTGCTATTCCGGGGAACCTGCTGACATTATGGAGGACCATGAAGCTGTCGACTACTCTGAAGATCCATTGGAAGGGGTTTCTATCTGGCGCACCCCTACCGCTTCTCATGGTATGTATAACTCGGGTCATTCCAATAATCTGGCTTCTTTTTCCATCGGGGATCCGTCGCGACTATGTCCTGCGACTCTTCCGGACATACCCTTTTCCTGGCCAGCTCTTTCCTCGCTGCCTCCTTCTCCGGCGACCCTCGGATCTGCGGTGGACTATGCTCCCCCTATCCCCCATTCCGCCCCCCTTTCTGCTTCTGATTCGTGGATATCTACTTCTGCTCCGCCCTCCATTAACCCTGTCGCCGACTCTCTGTTTTCCGATCCTCCCCTAGGCAGTTTCACACATAATCCTCCACTCTCCGATCCGTTGAACTTCCCCGGTGGCTGCGATGTTCCCTCATCACCTAACACTATCCCTCCTCCCGTTTCTGGTGCCTCCCCGATATCGAATCGAGCTCGGAGCTCATCTCCGGCTCCTGACCCTAAGAAGAAATACAGATGTTTCAAGACCAAAGCAGAAGATATCTTCCTCAGACTTGAGGAGGACATCCAGTGGGGCGAAATCATGGATCATGCAGACAGAGTCCTGGTGGGCCGCATCAGGGGACGGAAATACTCGGCTACTCGTTTGAAGGCCTGGGCTTCTGAAGTTTGGGGACATCATCTGAAGGACGCCCCCATTGTACAGACTTTAGTAAGAGGATGGTTTGCTTTAAGGTTCGTTCATGCCGACCATACTAATTGGGTCTTGTCCTCTCAATGGCATTTTGAACATGCTCCAGTTCTCCTTAAGCGCTGGACTCCCATGTTTGACCCCGAATCTGAGCAGATTGGCATTGGGCCTATATGGGTTCGGCTCCCAGGCCTCCCATTACAGTATTGGTCTGAAGACATCTTCAGAAGAATTGGGAATGCAATGGGTACCTTCTTGGATTATGATAGATCCTTTCTCCAATCTGGTGTGATGACTTATGCTCGCCTTCTCATCAACCTGGACACCAGGGGTGGTCTACAAGAATATATTACTATACACTGGCGGGACTCGGCACGCAAGCAGATTATTGATTATGAAGGGATCCCGTATAGATGCCGCAGATGTCACCAAGTTGGACATCTATACCGGGATTGTCCACTTCTTCACAAGGGAAAGAAGACTCATCAGGATGAGACTACTGAACACCCCCCGCACTTTCCTACTCGGCCACTGTCAGAGAAGCCTCAGTCAAAGCATAATTTGGACGCAGATGCTACACTCGATCCTCCGGGCAGCTCAGTCGAACACTCTATTCGCATAGCGCCAGACCCCGTGCACGAAGACTCTGTTCCGCTGGGCGAAGGATCATCGGTCTCGAATGTCTCTTCCCCTTATATACATCCGGAATCATTTTCTGTTGTTGGCTCTACGTCTCATCAGAGCACATGCCCACCATGCTGCTCACTTGATTATCTCTCGGGGGCTCCCCTCGGCTTCTCTGCTCCCCCTCCCCCTCCCTCTCTTATTTGTTCCATTCCGACCCCATCTCCCGCCATATCCCCGAGTTTGCCCTCCTTGATCACCTCCTCCATCTCCGCCTCCTTTGCCCCATCCCCCCCTGCATCCCCTCGTTATTCCCTCAGATCCAGATCTAAAGATAGAGGTTTCGATGCTATTGGTCTTGATACCGTATCTGCTCCTGTCCCCCATAAGCATTCTCGGGGTCGTCCATCTCGCATTACAAAAGCCAGACACACTGCTGATGCTGAAGTAGCCATTGGGCGACAGCAAACCATCCTCCGGGCCCTTAGAGCGAAGAATGGCCCAGCCCCCCATCCTACATGAAAGTACTCTCATTCAATTGCAGGGGTTTTGCTAGTTCCCCCAAAAAACTAGCTCTCAGGAGATTGCTAACCTTATCTCAACCTGACATCATTTTTCTACAAGAGACCCTCTGTCCTGCTGACACCCTAGTCCAGTCTCTCAACTCCTGGATGCCTAACTGGACATTTCATGCAATAGACGCATCAGGGAGATCGGGTGGATTAGCTATTGGGATCCACAACAGAGCAGTCAAGATCCGAAACATTTGGGGCGGCAGAGGTTTCATCGGCCTGGACGTTTATGTTCTCTCCATGGAAATGGACTTACGAGTCATCAACGTTTATGGCCCATGTTCTAACAGGGCTACTTTTTGGAGTGCGCTTCTTGAATCTGACTTATTAAAGGAGGACAATATAATTCTCGGTGGCGACTTAAATTTCACCTTGGGTTTTTGCGAATCGTGGGGGCACTCTGCCCAGGTTGACACTTTCTCGGATACTATATCCAATCTGTTGGAGGAGCATCATTGGGTAGACATACCCACTGCCAGATTACAGCACACTTGGACTAACAATCGAAGCGGAAATCAGAGCTTGGCCAGAAGATTAGATAGGTTTTTGCTTAAGGAATCTCTATATAACAGACTTCCGCGCATAAGGCAATGGGTCGGTTCCGGGGGCATCTCGGATCACCGCCCTATTTTCTTGGAGACGGTCGACACCTATAACAAGATCAAGAGCCCCTTCAAATTTAATTCCTCATGGTTAAAGGACCCCTCCTACATTCAGCTGGTCACTGATTATTGGCAGAACAATCCCATTAGGGAACATGAAGACCATACTGCCGGTTTTGTTAGGAAACTATCCGAACTCAAGCGAATCTCCAAGCATTGGGCTCACCAGAAGCGCATCCGCGATGACCATACTCTGAAGGAGGCTGAGAGGATCATTGCATCATACGAGGACTCTACTGATGGTATCTTCCCTAACTTGGAAAGCAAAGAACAGTACAACTCCCTCGTAGCCAAGCGATCACAGATTCTGAAGGATAGAGAAGAAAGCTGGAGGCTTCGAAGCAGGGCTATATGGCTCACCGAGGGGGACGACAACACAAATTTCTACCATAAATTTGCCAATGGCCGCAAAGCTATCAACACTATATGGGAATTAAGGGATGAACAGAATCAGCTAATTTCATCTCAGAGGAATCTAGCCAGATTAGCTATCGATCATTTCAAAGGCATCTATAGAGCTCCCAGAGATGCCAATATCCTGGAGATTATGAGAGTGGCAAAAAAATTTCCCAGATTTGTTCTACAAGAAGAATCAGAGGATCTCACAAAGGAAGTGACCATGGAAGAACTCGAAGCCACCATTAAATGGTTCAAGAAAGATAGAAGCCCTGGCCCTGATGGTTGGACCATTGAATTTTACATTGCTTTCCTTGATCTACTGGGCAATGATCTTCTCAATATTATTGAGCATTGCAGAAGAAATGGTAGAATATCATCCGCTATTAAATCCACTTTCATTGCCCTTATCCCGAAAGCCAATCATCCGACCTCATTCAATGACTTCCGCCCCATTTCCCTCTGCAATTGCCTTTATAAAATTATTGCCAAGATCATCGCCAATCGTCTGAAGCCTATATTATCTCGTCACATATCCCCTGAACAATTCGCTTTCCTTAATCACAGGCAGATACATGAGGCCATTGCCACCGCTCAAGAGCTCCTACATACTCTTCATATCAAAAAACAAAAGGGCCTGATATTAAAGGTAGACCTTTCCAAAGCTTTCGATAGAGCCAACTGGCTCTACATCAGGCTGCTTCTGACACACCTTGGCTTTCCCTATAGCTACATTAAATGGATAATGAGCTGCATTACCGACGTATCCTACAGCGTTCTTCTCAATGGTGAAGCCACATCTTTCTTTACCTCAGAAAGAGGGCTCAGGCAAGGATGCCCATTATCTCCACTTCTATTCCTTCTCATTATGGAAGGCTTGAGTAGGCTCATCACATTTGCCCGGGATAGGAACCAGATCAATGGCATCAATATCTCTGATAATTTTTATCTAACTCACCTCTTATTTGTTGATGATATTCTCATTTTTCTTAATGGATGCATAGGTGACACCACTTCTCTCCAGAATATATTTGCACTCTTCCAACAGGCCACAGGCATGCAGATAAACGAAAGCAAATCTACAATCACGGCTGTTGGCTGCTCTCAACATGAATCTACATATGCATTCCATCGATTCCCCTTCATCTCATTATCACTAGCTGACGGCATCAAATATCTGGGGTACAGACTAAAACCTCTTGGCTACCGGATTGCAGATTGGACTTGGTTAATAGCAAAGGTGGAGAAAAGATTGCAGGTTTGGTATCACAGATATCTCTCAAGAGCTGGTAGATTGATTCTCATAAAAGCAGTCATTGAAGCCACTCCAGTATACTGGATGACCTTGGCTTGGATACCTCGCGGCATCCTGAACAGATTACAAAACATTTGTGCCAGATTTTTATGGAAAGGTCATCACACAGGGAAGCAATTTGCCTGGGTGAAATGGGTCACCATTGCTAGACCCAAACGCTGGGGCGGTTGGGGCATTAAGAATCTCGATCTCTTTGCCAAGGCTCTGGCAGCCAAACTCGGTTGGAATCTCTTGACCACAGACAGCCTATGGTCTCGTGTCGCCCAAGTTAAATACATCAAGCCAATGCACCTCATGGATTGGTTCCGTCAACAACATGACCCTGGACGCAATATATCAAACATTTGGAAAGTTGTCCTCCAATCTCTACCTCTATTGCGGGAAGGTATTACCTGGCGCATCAAAGAAGGAAACAGTGTAAGGATTGGGGTGGATCCGTGGGTGGGGTGCGGCAATTTACACAGGTTATCTGATGGACTGTTATTGCACCTTCATAACAGAGGCATCACGCATATGAAGCACATTGGAGATAGCTGCAACAGGCTTGGGCAACCCCCCGCACCTTAGAGATTCCCGAACAGTGGCAACATGAATGGAGGGCCTTTACTGACGCTCTCACGCAGGCGCACATTAGACTCACTGAAGGCCCCGATGACATTATCTGGGCAATCGCAAACCACGGCATTTACTCTCCCAGATTGGGATATTTAAAACTCATGGAATCATTCAAGCCCCCGACTATCCTCCCCATCTGGAAAGATCTCTGGAAGCTTGGCGCAGCCCCTCGCACTCGGCTCTTAATGTGGAATATACTCTTCGACAAAATCCCTACAGGAACCAATCTCATGAAGCGATCATTTCATGGTCCATTCAGATGCCATCTTTGCTGTTTAGAAGAGGAAAGCACAGCACACTTGTTCCTAAATTGTCATGTTACTAAAGAATTTTGGCAAAACATTTATTCTCATTATCCATCCCTCAAAGTCTGGCAGGGTCCAAATATTATGGAGGCATGGAGCGATTGGTGCCGTGAACATACAGGAAAATCCATTAACATGCCTTTGCTTGTTTGCTGGGCAATATGGATTGCTCGGAACCAGGTCATATTTCAAAATAAGGCGCCTCATTGGCCTGTAATTCTGAGCCACACTATTGCAGACTTCGAAATACTCCCTGAGGCAGTTCCAAAAAATCCCACCCGCACCAACAGGCATATAAATCTGGACAAATCGAAGCCTTGGGCTTTCTTCGACGGCTCTGCCCAAGAAACAGGATGCGGTGGAGGAGCGTTGCTATATCTCAGCGATGATCATTATTATAAAATTCAGATTAATCTTGGCCAAGGCACCAATAATTTTGTTGAATTAAGCACAGCAAAACATATCATTCACTTTGCAATACAGAAACAGTGCAGCCACCTTCAATTATTTGGGGATTCACAAATTGTTTGCAACTGGCTGAACGATTCAACACATTGCTATGCTTTCTCTCTGAGACATATTCTCCAAGAGACAAAAAGACTGATCACATCATTTGAATCCTTCAAATGCAGCCACATTTACAGGGAACAGAACACTGAGGCGGACCAGCTATCCAAAGAAGCAGCGCAAAATCAACGGGATGACTGGCTGATCCAAGAGGTGATTGATGGATCATCCCATCAGCACCATCACAGACCTTTTCATGATTTTCTTTAGGAATGGGTCTTCGACCCACATATAATCAGTTTCCATTTCTTGTAGTTTTTTATTTTTGTTATTTTATGTATAATCATCTATGTAGCTGAATCAGCTTTAGCTGGGCTCTCTGCGTAGAGCCGGAATGTAATAGGTTATTCATCTTGTTTCTTCTAAGTTTGGGCATATACAGTCTCAGCTACTAGGACTCCCTGTGTGGAGTCATGACAAATGGGGCTTCTTCAGGAAGGTCTCTGAACCACAATATGAATGCAACAGCATCTGCAAAATGTAATTTCTCCATATTAATAGAAATTACGACTTTTTCCTTATGGGAAAAAAATATATATAGGCATATTATTTTATAATTTCAAATTAAAAATAAATGAATTTAAGATCAATTAATTATATTCACTTTAATTATTAAATATTTTAAAATTATTATTATTGTAATTAACATAATAAAAAATGATCGAATTTAGGCTTCTGTGATTCATATCTAGTTTCTGAGAAAAAAAGCGATGAAATTCACATTTTCAAACCAACTAGTGTAGTGGTATCATCGTCGGGACAAGATGATGAATCAGATCATGGCAACGAATTAAATAGAGAAACAAATCATTCCAACAGCTAAAATGAAACAACTACTTTTGACTCAATCAGAAATTAGGTAAAGGATTATTTATAAAACAATTTAATTAATCAAATAAAATATATCTATGATATTATTTTAATATATAAAATGGAAGTTACGTTTGACTTGGACTAAGGATTAGGAAAAACTAATATCCAATTCAATAACTAAATAAAATATATATAATTTAAGATAACTAGGAATAATGATGGGATTTTACCCAATCACTTGGACTAAGGATTAGGAAAAACTAATATCCAATTCAATAACTAAATAAAATATATATAATTTAAGATAACTAGGAATAATGATGGGATTTTACCCAATCCTCAATATGAGACCTCGGATAATTTATTATAGATAAATTATAAATAGTAAAATAAATAAACTAATGATAATGGAACAAAAACAGTTTAATTGAAAAGAATAATAATAATATAAAATATAAAATTTCATTCTCTTCCAAAGTCAAAAGGTTGAAAATAAAAATTATAAGTTAAAAGAAAATAAAATTAAAGGAAAAACAACAAAAAGGGCAATTTAAAAAAAAATAATAACATAATTTGCATATTATTTTATAACTTGAAATTAAGCATAAGTGAATTTGTAAGATCAACTTACTAAAAAAATATAATCATATAATTATAATATCATATAATTATTTATTATATTGAGATATTTTAAAACTTCAAACTAAATATAAATTAAATAAAAATGAATGTATAAAGTTCACCTTATTAGAATAAATCTTTTTTCTAATAAATCATGCAAAACTAATATATTCTTTGCTTTATTTTAGTATGTTTGTATTATTATTAATATTATAATAATATCATTCATAGATATGATTTATATTTATTTTGATTTGATAAATATAATATATACGCATAGATATTAAATTATAATTAACTTGAAATTGTAATATTAAAAAAATGAGATAAAAATATAATTTAAAAATAAATATATAAAAAGGTACAAATATAATATTTATTGAAAATTGTATAAAAACATGAAAATTGTATGAGAATATATATTGTTACTTTCTAAAAAAGTATGAAAAATAACTAATATTATTTTATTCCAAAAAATGTGAAATAATTTTTATTACAAGTACTTTATTTTATGACTTTAAAAATGTTTTTAACATTATTATGGTTAACTAAATATTTTTATCCACCACTGAAAATGTAACAAATAAGTACTTTTAACTCAAAGAATGTCACCTCAAACATCAAGGATGATATCATCCCCTAAAACATGATTGGTTCTCATAAAGTGAATTTTAATTGTACATTTTTGTTTTAAGGTCTTTTTTTCCCCTCAAAATTTCTCTAATGAAAACACTTTGAGTTTACTCAAATCTTTTTTTCCTAGTTGTGAAGTTGACTCCTCACTCTTCCCCTTCCCCCTATTGCAACCTTTTCCTTTGTCCTTCGTCTAACCAAATAACATCAGGTTCTTGTCACTGCCCTTCTTGTTGGTCTTTTACTCAATCCAGTGCTCCAACAACCTTTCAAAATTGGGAAGTTTCTCACAACAAGCACATCGAACAAATGGTTCCCAAGAGACTGGAATCCATTTAGTGCCATGTTCACCAACTCAATGTTTTCCACCTCTCCAACTTCTGCAAGTTGATCATGAATCTATGTGATCTTCATCAAATAACTAGTAATGGTGCCAGATCTGATCATCTATATGGATCTAAGTTTTTTCCACAAGATCATCTTCTTGTTAATGTTCTGAATCTGGTAGAGGCTTACCACTGCATTGAACATCTTCTTAGCATTGTTTTTTTTGGATATGTGAGGGATCAAGTCATATTTAATGGCATCCATGATCATTCGCTTGTATTTACACCCTTCTTGTTGTGAGTTGTCAACTGTTACAGATATGTCAATGGTGTCATTGCATCTTTCACAATGACCCCAAAGATCATTCTCTTCCAACAAGAGAGTAACTCTAACTTTCCAAGAAAGAAAATTAAAGGCACCATCTAATCTATCCTCAAACCTAAGGTGAGGTGATGCCATCTTTGATTTGCGCACACATTGCTACTCTTCAATCATCTAATCAAAGTAGCTATGATACCATGTAAATTCTTTAAACCATAGGTGATTGTTGTCCTATGCTTCTTTATTACATGAATCAAACCTTGAATTTACACAATAATATAAAAATATGAGCATGCATCAGTCACACAAATCGTTGAAAAATACACAATGTCCCCAAAGATCATTCTCTCCAACAAGAAAGTAACTCTAACTTTCCAAGAAAGAAAATTAAAGGCACCATCTAATCTATCCTCAAACCTAAGGTGAGGTGATGCCACCTTTGATTTGCATACACATTGCTTCTCTTCAATCATCTAATCAAAGTAGCTATGATACCATGTAAATTCTTCAAACCATGAGTGATTGTTGTCCTATGCTTCTTTATTACATAACTCAAACGTTGAATTTACACACTAACATAAATAAAAATATAAGCATGCATCAGTCACACAAATCGTTGAAAAATACATCAAAAGCATAAAAATTAATTTCTCACACACATTGGTAATTACTCCTACCAACTCTTCACGCCATCGGAAAAAATTACAAGGAAACCTTCATACATTGTCCAAAAGAACAACATGCATAGATACCAAAAAACACACAAAGTGTTGAAAAACCCAAAAGCAATAGAAAATTGTTGTAAGACATGCAAGGCAGCCTGTATGGTTTGTCTATGTGACTATCTAGACTGAATTGTATTGACCATCGTCTCGTATTGCTCGCTGCCCAAGAATGTCTTTTCCCTCACTGTTTGTTCTCTCTCTTGCTCAAGTGTAGTTATAGCCTTTATTTTATCTTTATAGTTTTAGTAGAAAGGTTATTTTTGAAATTACCCCTAATCTAAGTACAATTTTAGACTCAAGTACTAAAAATAAGACACTCACTTTTTTTTTTAACTAAAACGAATGACAAAATAGAATCACTTTTCCAAAATTAGAATTACTTTTCGAAAATAATTTTTCAAAAATATCTCAAGCTACTTCTCGCATATTCACATTGAACATGTGCAAAAAATCTTATCTAACTTATAATTCTCAACATTACAAACATGCAGATAAACTAAATGCAATTATTCATAACTGAAACATTTTTATATTCAAATATAGCAAAATATTTTAAGAGCAAAGATAGAATATTTCCCTTATCAACAATTTTATCTAAGCAATTGACTAAGTGTGAGCAATTTTCCACCCAACCATAGGCAGTCCTCTATGGATGCCACCCCCTAGTCAAGATATGATACCACCAAGGCAAAGGAAAACATGTTTGTGACTTTTAAGCACATGCTCCATTCCAAATGCTTCCAATTTCAACAAAGAAACTCACTGTAGAATTATGTTAATGATCCTCCAATCATCAACTACGAAACTTCCTCTACTACCCCATAAAACACAAGAAAATACCCTCTTCTATGTTCCACAATATCAAAGGAATCATCTTTTTCTCAATATTCTTTAATATGTGTAGCACGAACCCAAAATATTATCTAATTTCAGTTTCAATCCTAGCAAAAGTTTATTCTTAGACATTTAATGGTCAGTAATCTATAGGGATAATGGAGATGATTTTCTACACAATTTGGTCTATCTTGGTATGCTACAATCTCCTCATTAACTCTAGCTTTCCTCTTTCTTTCTACCATTCTTCTCAAAATTCTACACATTGTTTTTCATTGAGAGTAGCATCCTATCTTAGAGAGAGTGCATACCTCAAATAAAGTTCCTCCTCCTTCAAATAGCCTCCCTTCCTTATGGGTGATGAGAAGAAAAAAGATTCCTATGGTTGATGCATGAAAGTAGAAAGTGATAAAAGTTCCACAAAAAAGATAGAACCTTTCCACTCATTACTCTCGTCCCACATTCATGCCTATTTTAAACTAAAAACCAAACCTTCTAACTATCAACAACATAAATAGAGTGAGATTTGGAATAAGAGTCATGGTAAATGCAAAATGCAACATTGGAAAACATAGATAATTAGGATTAATAATCATCCCCTTGCACCCCCTCACCCCTTCCTCTCTTTAGTGAACTCATTCTATAAGTGTTTTTTTAGCCAACTTGTTAATCTTCAGAGTACTAATTACAAGTTTTCAAAATACCATGACAAGTCTATTTGATAGTGTGCATAAAGCATAGTAATCAAAAGTACTTATCCACATACATAGTCATGTTCAAAACTTCTGAAAAGTCAAAACTGTAGTATCTCAATTATTGTAAAATATGTGAAAAAGTACTTTTATTACAATGTTTTATGAATATCATGAGATAGACTAAACATAATATTTTCAAATATTTGTAATTATTATTTGCAAATTAGTAAAAGATTCAAGATTGACCAAGTAAAAGCACTTAAGGGGCTATGAGGCCACTAGATGAGAAGAGCTAAAAGAGTTCGAGGGGGTAATTATAAACCTAGATACTTATATCTCATAACTTTGTTTTATTGTAACTTACATGTACTTATCATAGTCCCTCACTCTTTTAATGTTGATGATGGTTAGAAGGCCTAGTTTTAGTTTAATGGAAACATGAAAATGGAAGAAGTGAATAGTGGAAAACTACATCACTTTGGAGAATCCAACCACCTCCTACATCAATACAATCAAGACCGGTTTGAAAAGAACTCTCTTCTCTCTCCTCACTCATGTAAGAAGCAAAATTCATTTAAGAGGATAGTCTTTGGAGGCATAGACACTACTACCTTGGTAGATTCTTTTCAACAAAAGAAGCAGGCAAAATTTTGTGACAAATGATGTTAGGGAGACGAAATCACAAGGACATGGTAAAGGAGATCATAACATAGTAATAGGGAGATGAAGTTGAGTAAAGAGTCATTAATATGCCTTGTAGATTGCTAATTATTAATGTCCAAAAACCAAATTTCTATTAGAGTTAAATTTGAAGTAAACAATAGTTTGGACTCTTGGCGCCCATACTAAATAGCACTAATATGAAGAAATTTTCAGAGGCACTATGGAGTAGAGAAGGGGGCACCTTTTTGTGTTGTACACAATATTAAAGGGAGTACCATAGTTGGACTAAGTGAAAAATTAGCAATAGAACTCTGTAGTTAATTTCTTGGTTGATTTTAGATATATTTTGGATGGATGAGCAAAATTAGATTCTTGAAACTTCTTTTCTCTACCCTATTGGTCTATTAACCTAGCTAAGTTTGGCATACAAAGAGAAAGACCTACAGTTAAGTGGAAAAATTCTCACACTCAATGAATTGTTTGAAACAAAATCGTTGATAAGATAAATATTCTCTATACTCTGAAAATATATATGTGTGTGCGTGTCTATGTGTGTGTGTGAGCAATTGCATTTGATTTTTCATGTATGTCTATAAACTTATTATTTGTAACTATTAGAGGGAATCTATTGGAAGAAGCAAGATTGTTTGTCAAAGGAATTATGACGCATATCAATTCTAAAATATCTTTCTCCCTATATCAGATCTCACTTCTTGCGGTTTTGGAGTTACATCCTAAAGCATATGAACTCGAGAATGACTTTCTTGGTGAGTCAATGTCAAAGCATGTCAAATTGAATTGCATAAACCTGAAGCGACTCTTAGAACAATTTTCTTTAAAATTCTCTATCAAGATTATTTGCATAAACTTGAGATACCTGGAATGATTCTCTTGATAAATTTGTTCCCACTTATTTTATTTGCTCTCAACTCTGAGAGAGCCTTCAACCTCTTCACAATGGAAATGGATGTTCCCTCATTTGGAATTCAATTCAAATGCTTTAAAACCCCTAAATTCATCACCATTGACACAATGCCTAGAGTCTCAAGCATGAATAAGCTAGGATTTTGATTTCCATGGATGAATTTGGCACTATATGTAATATCTTAAGTATTTTCTATGGTAGGTTTCTTTACCTCTTTAATCATTAGAAATTACCTAGAATACGGAACTCGTTTGATTGTAATTGTTGTAGTTGTATAGTTGTTGAAATTATATTCGTATGGGCAAACCCTAGAGCTTATAATCAATTGGGTATCGATTCTCCTTGAGTGAATCGTGCTTCTCACTGAGGAAATCAAGCCCATGATTGCATTGTTGCTAAAAGAATATCAACTCTAAGTTAAATTGACTTCATTTTTTCATATGATCTACAAGCAAACTGTTGGATATGAAGAGTAATTGTCTCTGATTTATATTTGCTTAATTGATTTTGTCATTTGAGTTATATGGCCTATGTGGAGGGTAATTTGGGCACAAGGGTGCCCACAATAGTAAAGGTGTTGCATTTTGCTACAATACAACACCCTTAACTTTTGAATTAAAACACCTTTATGTCTCCTCTACAAAATTTTGTGTCATGAAGAAAACTCTGCTTATAACCCCTAGCCATGAAACCTTGAAATCTATCGCAAGTTTGTTACGAGAAAACAATGAGAATGTTGACAACTTAGCTAGTAATGCTACTTCTCATGCAAATGAAATATTGTAATTGTTTAGAGTTTGGGTTGTTGATGTTGTTTGAACACTTATCTTGCTACCCTCCAAAATTATCAAACACAATGAATTTTGAAAGGGGGTTGTTTCTTGTTAATGGTTTATGTGAATTTTTATAGTTTGACTCAACAAGCTTCACATAAATGTTGCTTATGGTGTTAAGCTAGGAATGCAGTTTCAAAACCAACACAAATGTACACTAAGTTGCTTCAACTTGTGCAATAATTTTTTTCATTCCTTGAAAGCACAATAGCGTGTTGTCTCTCTCATATGCTAAACAAGATAAGGTTTTGAAGGTTTTAGGGATAACTTGGATTTGGCATCATAGTTGAAGTTGGAATCCTTTGCATTCTGATTGACCGTATTTCTTCTTGATAAAAGACAAATTGGATAAGTGCTAACTCTTCTTATTAGTATTGTCTTTAGCAATGTGTGTTTTAAGTTTGAGATGCTTTGGGTGTGAGAATGAAGGAAGTGGAATGATATTAGCTTTCTTTTATCTTTTCTTTTCTTTTCTTTTTTAACAATCTTGAGAAGTAAATGGTTAAACATCACTGACATGATTTGTACAACCCATGCTACATCTCTTTTAAAGATATTTCTTGTTTTGATAAAGTTTACTAAAGAGACAAAGATGTACTCTCTTAAGCAATCCAATATTTCGATTAGAGTTCTTGAGATTCCAAGTTGCCTTCCAGCCAAATATGTATAAAAATTACGATAAAACAAAAAAAAACAAAATATAACGTGTATAGTTATGATTTGCAAAGCTTAATTGTTCTTGAAGTTTTTGAATGTTTACATAATCACGATATTGTCAGGAATGGCTAGAAATGCTACAATAATAATATGGTTGGACCAACAAATAGTTGTCAATGTCGCATGTTTATATATGTATATATATAGAGAGAGAGAGAGAGGTACTAGTAACTTGTTGAGATTATATGGGTGAGGCCCAAGTTCAAAGCTAGTTGGTTGCCACTATAACCCCTAGCCACCAACAATCCACAAGCTAGTGCATAGTAGGTAACTTATTACTTAGCAAGTGTCAAGATGTCTTGGAGACACCCCCACAAGGGGGGTCCCACTCACGAGGGGGTATCTACCCTCTTAGCTGTATCATAATGGGCCAACATGTCATATGTGGAAATTGAACTTAGGTGCGAGGAGAACAAACCATCTACCCAACCACTCGAGCTATGTGTTGAGAAATCACGGGGCGGCGTAATTAGGTAATTTCTCTTACTCTGATAATTGCTTGTGATGTATTTTTATTTAACTTGATTTGCTTCTTCTTTCTCTTAATTATTATTATTGTTCTTATCATCAAACAACTACCAAACTATGAAGATCAATAACACAAAATGTAGGCTATAAGTCAGGGCCAAAACCTCTCCTCTTGAGATGAAAACCCACAAGAATTCTTCTCTTCTTATAAAACCTTCAAGTGACGAACTCCAAGACCTATGACCCTTGACAAATACCCCTCCAAGACCAAGCCAACTTTCCTTCTTGAACTTTTCTTTTCAAATTCAACTTTCAACAACTTTGACTTAGCAGCTTCCAGCAACTTTGACCTAGCCACTTTCAGCGACTTTGACCTAGCAACTTCAACCCAACAACTTCCAGCAATTTCAACCTGGCAACTTCCAGCTACTTCAACCCAATAACTTCCAACAACTTTTTTTGCAACTTCAACCTTTCCAACAACTTCTTCAATTTTGATCTAGCAGTTACTTTAGAAACCCTAACACGAGAGAGAGAGAGAGAGATCCCAAAACTTTGATCTTGCTTTTCTTCCTCTTTCTTTGATTTTCGTCCTTTTCCATCTTCTTTCTTGAGGAGATCAAACTTGCTTGTCTTCTGTCCAAATGAGGTTGAGTTCCTTCTTATATAGCTTCTAAGGAGATCAAATTACCCTTCATGAGGCCGACTTGTTGACTGCATGTTGACAAGGTCTTGGAGGGTCTTTTATGACATTATTAACTTACATAAAATTCCTTTACATGATACAACATGCCAAAAGGGGTCTTACATGTATGACAATGACTCTTCTGACTTCACGAAAAATTCCTAGAAGCACTCAATGGGTGTTTGACCTATAAATAAAATAACCTTGAGCATGAAATCCATGCATCAAGAATGACAATAGTAAATTTATTTTCTCTTTAATATCAAATACATAAAATCATGATTACATTAGACATTATGAAGACCGGACCTAGTTACACATTTCAACACTATGAACCCTTCACATCAATACAGTGTGTTATCCACCATGTTGTCTAGACATGTTTAGGAAATCCAAAATGCATATCCCTTGAGAATGACATGAAGAGTATTGCCTTGATGAGTAAGCAAGCATTCATTAAGAAAGAAGTTGTCAAAGGGGTGTCCTATGGTGATCTATCTTGGAGCAATTTGATTCATGATTTTAAAATGTGGGAACCAAAGCAAGCTAGCTCCAACTACTATGCCCACATTTACCTTGCCATTAACAAAAAGATTAGGTGGTGGTTTGATCCTCTCAAGTAGCATGGCAAGCTCACTTCATTTCAAGTATAGCAACTTGTATAGAATTTACAAAATTATTCGCACTAGCTAAGCTCAAAAAGGCTACAAATCTATTCAATTCTCAAAATATACTTGGGGAGGGAGGCTTCAGACATGTTTATTGGAGTATTGGAAGATGGAACAAAGTCAGGTGTGAAAAATCTTAGAAAAGATGAACAACAAGGAGGACAGGAATTTATGGTAGAAGTGGAGATGCCTACTCGATTGCATCATCGAAATTTTGTGAAGTTAATAGGAAATTGTATTGAATAACATAATAGTTTTTTTTGTTTATGAGCTTATCCCAAATGACAATGTGGAATCTCATTTACATGACCAAGACAAAGGAATTGCTCTACTTGATTGGGATGCCCACATGAAAATAGTACTTGGTGCAGCACAAGGGATTGCCTATCTTCACGAAGATTCAAATCCTCAAGTTATACATCATGCTTTTAAGTCTAAAAACATGTTGTAAGAGGACGATTTCACCCCTGAAGTGTCAGATTTTGGACTTCCAAAAGTAGCTTCTGATGAGTGGAAAGGGTACATCTCAACAGAAGTTATGGGGACTTTTGCATGTGTTGCTCAGTTGCTTTCCGGGAAGAATCCAATTGACATCTCTCAACACTTGGGCAAGAAAATTTAGTTACTTGGGCCTACCCCTTCCTTAACACAAATGAGGGCTTCGAGATGTTAGAGATACTCTTTTAAATGGCCCTTTTTCATTTGAAAACATGGCAAGAGTTGCAACTATTGTTTCAATGTGTGTCCAACTTGAGATGTCTCACAAGCCATTTATGGGTGAGGTTGTACAAGCCCTGAAGTAAGCAACGAGGGTGGATCTAAAAACTATAGTCAAGAAGAAGATGGTCCTAGTTTTGATAATGAATTCGAGGAAGACTATAATTAAAGATGGTGGCATATCATCCAATATGTACCTGATGGCACATCATTTGCAACAACTGGCCACTCATAGCTTCTGTCGTGTTCTCTTCTTCTAGAAGGTTTGTCAAGAAACCATCAAAATCCCTCTGAAGGCACATAACTCGAGTACCCTAAGAACATCTAAAAATAAACCTTGGTACAAAATCAGGGGTCTGACAAAAGGCAAAAACATGGCCACACAAACCACTTTGGCACTAGTTTAGACATAGAGGCTCATGATCTTTGGCCTTTATACTCATGTGTCTCTAAATTCTTCCTCCTATATATGTACATGAATTGAGCATAGCTTCTAAATTTAGGGTTAGAAGGAAACTTGAAAACACTTCAATTGTTATCCAACCTAGCAATTAATGATGTGTATTACTTGGTCTTGATTTATATTGGGTAAAGCAAATAACCACTAGATCTTGCAAGCCTACTTCATATCTATAAATGAAGAAGTAGCATATCTAAAGAGCATAGGGGCCTGTTGGGTAACTCCATCAAGATATCAAAGGATCAATGATACTGATTTGTTGAATGGGGAACTCTTCTATTGACAAAGATTGGAGACTTGATGTGTGTGTGTGTAACGCCGAAACAAAATAGTGGTGAACTGAACTACAAACTATGGATGTGACAACCTAGATTTAAAGCTTAATCAAAGTTGACTTGTACACACTTGACATGTTTGATGGTTAGTTGGCATTACTTGTGGAGGCATTCAACATTCAAGGGTCTTTGGAGGCTAGATGTTATGCAATAAAGCCCCTTATTTCCAACATTTATGGAGGTGTCCCTCTCTTTGAGGGGCCATTTGGTGTAGATTATTATACATGCAACATGAAAAGGCATAATTTTGTATCTTTTAGGTTAGGTAATTGGTGAAGAGGGTATTTTGCCCCTCCATGAGCTAGATTAGGGGATTTTGCTTAAAGAAATTAATATTTTAATGTAAGAGGAAGTTGAGTTTCTACCTACAAACAGAGATGCCTCATCATTTTCTCAAGGTTGAATTGTCTTCCTCTCTTTCCTATCTTTTTTGTATCATTACTAGCCAATGAAGCGATTGATAAACAAAAAATAATATCCATTGAAACGTAAAGAAATTAATATTTTAATGTAAGAGGAGGTTGAGCACTCCCTAGAAATGGAGATGCCTCAACATTTTCTAATGGTTGAATTGGGAGACAAATTCCTTAAAAAAAATTGAAATCTCTGAAATCTTATTAGAGTTGATTTGTCTTAGATTTGATGCTATTAATGGAAGGTTAATGCACCTCATCAAGAGGAGATGATTTGTGGATGATTTTGACAACTTCTTTGATTTTCATGGCTAGGGTTTATGGATTAGCAATGATTTCTTGAGTAACTGGTCTCTATAAGCCTTGTCGATTTATTTGATGGATGTATTAAGTGCAAATGTACTTACCTAGTGGTGGGGGTGCATTCTATTTTTTGTTCTTGGATAGATCCTATCTTGTAAACTGTAATAGCCCTCTTAGAGAGATTACCCTTCGGATGCAATTCTAAGTTAGGGTTTCAATAAACACAAGATAGAATTGTATTTCATAATAGTGTTGCGGTACTCATCAATTTATAAAACACTAATGATCTTGTATTGAATAGACAAGTAGTATAATAACAAAATCAAGCAACAATTGGTTCCAGAATCCACAAGCAACCATTATAGAGTAGGGCCTATTCAACAAGCGAATAGTAGACTTACAAATATCCACAGTCTCCCAATAGGTATATCAACACAAACATAGTTTCTAGGCTTAAAAAACTATAGCTCTCCCTGCTCTAACAATAGCAATACTCATCAATTTATAAAACAATGATGATCTTTTATTGAATACACAAGTAGTATAATGAAGAACTAAAGCAATAACTAATTCCAAAAGTAGCAACTATAAAATAGGGCCAATTCAACAAGCAAATAGTAGAGTTACAAAGATCTGCAGTCTCCTAATGGGGATATCAACACAAACATAGTTTCTAAGCTTACAAAATTGTAGCCATCCCTGCTTTATCCATCAATAGCTAGAGACACAAATTACCCTCACCTTAGATTAACTGATGTCGCTCAATGTACTATTGTAGTTCCTTCCCCCCTCCCTGCCTTATGTGCTTCATAGGCCCTGGTTCAGCAAGTGACACCCCTTATGGCCTTGTCTTGGCCTTGTATGGCCACAAAATCACACCAATCGGCCTCGCTGCTACCTGACACCATTATTCACCCTTGTTGCCTCAACTAGCACCCTAAATTCACCTCGTTGCCTCACTTTCAGCTAGCCACAACCTTAACACCCTAACTGCGGCCACTCTCTGACCTGAACTTGGCTTTATGCTAGTTCATTATAAACTAGAAACTAGCCTCAGACAGTCCATTGCCCTTTTCTACCTCAGATAACTCAATCCACTACCCTTTGCCAACCCTCACTGCCTTAAAAACCTAGATTCCATCCCTCACTGGCTCAAAAATATAGCTCCCTGCCACTTGTTGCCTCAAAAAGATAGGTTCCAGCCAAAATTTGGTCACCTGTAGCAAGAAATGATGGAAGGATTGGCTAGGGTGGAATCTTTCACCACTGAAACCAATCAAAGACAAGGGTCATAGAACCCTCCAAGAGCACTTAGCTCAAAATCAAGAAGAACAACAATCCATAATGGTCATAATGAGTCTCCTCCCTTCCTTATATAGTTTCTCTTTGAGGCTTTACCCTCCTAAATTCAAATTTAAGTGACTTGCAAGTTTCCCTCCATTTTCCCCAATTTAATTTTTATTATTGTAGGAATTTATAGGGTAAGTTCCTCAGATAAAACACTGAAGGACACCGCTCACAAACAGATCACAGATCAATACACTAGTATTCTTGACGTGGTTAAAACCCTCAAAGAGGGAAACAGTCCATGGCCTGAGCCAACGCAGCCACTTCAGGCAATTTATTAATAAAAGAAAGAAAATTTACATAAGCTTCTCTCATGAATGGTCACCCTACAAATGACCCTCCATGCTCTTTAAATAGAGATCATGGAACAATCAAGTGTTAAGCCACGGATCAAGTGTCAGTAATTTCGAGGAGAGAATGAACCGTCGGATCACTTCATGTCTAGAACATATCGTGACCATTGGATTGTGAGTTACATATGTACATAGTAAAGAAACACACACACTTTACCTAACTCTACACTAGACCAAGTTATATTTAACTATTTCCTATGTGTCGGAATATCCTAACATCCCCCCTTAAGAACAACTTGGGATAGGATTGAAGGATGTACAAATATGACACAATAGGAGAAGGAAGGAGGCATTAGAGCCTATCCCCCCTTAGTGACAACTTCCTGAACTCCAACCATAATTCGAAGTTTAGTAAACTTCGCCTCTGTGAGAGCCTTTGTAAAGATGTCTGCAACTTGATCATCGATTGAACAATATTGCACTTCAAGGACATGGTCATGAATGAGCTTTCTGATGAAGTGCATGTGTAGTTCAATGTGTTTGTTGCGCTAATGTTGGACTAGATCTTTGCATAGTTGAATGGCACTTTGATTATCACACCAAAGTGCAGTTGAATGCTGTTGCTGAAAGCCAAACTCTGATAGGATCTGACGAAGCCATAAGGCTTCCTTACTAGCTTCTACGACACCACGATACTCTGCTTCTGCTGAAGAAAGAGAAATTGCACTTTGTTTCTTGCAAGCCCATGTAATAGGTCCAAAACCAAGAGTGAAGACATATCCTGCAGTAGACTTTCGATCATCAGAGTCACCAGCCCAATCGGAATCATTGAAACCAACCAATAGAGGAGATGCTTCTACACTATAATGAATCCCAAACTGAACTGTACCTCGAACATAACGAAGTATTCTTTTAGCTGCTTTCCAATGACTTTCATGTGGGTTTTGCATAAACTGAGCAATAAGGCCAACAACAAAGGAAAGGTCAGGACGGGTATGGGTCAGATACAAAAGTTTTCCTACAAGCTAACGGTATAAGGTAGCATCAACTTCAGGGCAAGTACAAGTGACTGATAGTTTGGCTCTAGACTGAAAGGGAGAAAGGGTTGGCTTACAGTCTTCCATGTGAAAGTGGCGTAGAAGATCACAGGCATACTTGGACTAGGAAAGGGTAATACCTTCCTTGGATTGCAAGACTTAAAGACCAAGAAAATAATGCAAGTGTCCTAAGTATGTCATTTCAAACTTCTTTTTAAGGTTGGACTTCACATGGTTTATATGGTTGGGATCACTACCAGTAAGGATAAGATCATCAACATAAAGAACAAGAATGATAAGAGACATACCCACTTTCTTGGTGTAGACATATTGTCAGAATGACACCTAGAAAAGCTAGTATCTAAAAGAAAGCTGTCCATTTTGGCATACCAAGTCTGAGGGGCTTGCTTGAAATCATAAAGGGATTTCTTCAGCCGACATACAAGGCTGGAGTCTGTTTGTGTAAAGCCAGTAGGTTGTTCCATATAGATTTCTTCATGCAAGTCCCCATGCAAGAAGGCAGATTTAACATCCATCTAATGGACTTCCCATTTGAAAGAGGCAGCAAGGGAAAGAACAAGGTGGATAGAGTTCATTTTCGCAACAGGGGAAAAGGTTCCAATATAGTCAATGCCTTCAACTTGTGAAAAACCCTTAGCAACAAGACCAGCTTTATGTTTATCAACTTTTCCATCTAGTCCATACTTGGTGCTATAAACCCATTTGCATCTAACAAGTTTTCGTCCCTTTGGAAGAGGAACAAGATCCCATGTATCATTTGCCAATAATGAACGATATTCTTCATTCATAGTTGTGTCCCAATCTGGATGGCCTGAAGCTTCTGAAAGGTATTGGGATCATGATTCGATGAAGCTTGAGCCAATAAAGAAGAGGCCCTATCGAACTGAGAATGTGTACGTCGTTGATCTGTAGGATCACCTACAAGAGCACCTGCTGCATCCCGAGTAGCACGGACCCATTTAGGAAGCTGAGGAGCTGCAGGAGGATCCTGAGAAGGTAGGGGAGCATTTTCATCCTCGATGTCATCATCTGAAAAAGAAATGTTTTCAGAAGAAGAAGGGATAGAGAGAGGTGGCACATCCGTCGAACTAGGCTCGTAAGCCGATATAATTTCAGCAAACCTTACATCTCTTCTAATGATAAAATTTTTGGACTTAAGTGGAATAAGTCTATATCCCTTAACATCTTCAGAATATCCAAAAAAAATACATTTTTCACTCCTAGGTTCTAAAGCTTTATGTTTCTCATCTGGAATATGGGCCCATGCTTCACTTCCAAAAACACGAAAGTGACTTACATCTAGTTTAATTGAGCTCCATGCTTCTTCTGGAGTGATATTCTTTAAAACCTTATTAGGAGTGTGATTTACTATGTAATTTGCACAGTTAATTGCTTATGCCCAAAAATTAAGATTAAGTCCTTTAGATTGAAGCATACAATTAGCCATTTCCTTTAAGGTGCGATTCTTCCTTTTAGCTACACCATTTTGTTGTGGAGTATATGGAACAGTTTGTTGCATTTGAATTCCATGCTCAATGCAAAAGTTGATGAATTTGCTGTTAACATATTCTCCACCATTATTAGATCTTAGCTTAAGAATTTGATGTCCAGATTGTTTTTCAACAAAGGCCTTAAAGGCCAAGAACATGTTAAATACTTCACTCTTGAGTTTTAAGAAGTATACCCAAGTGCGTCTGGAGAAATCATCAATGAAAGTTAAGAAATACTTGTAGCCAGAAAATGAAACAATTGGAAGTGGACCACAGAAATCACTATGCACAAGCTGTAAAGGGGCTGAGGCATGCCAAGAGGCACGTTTTTCAAAACTATCTCGATGATGTTTTCCGAGTACACATCCGGAACAAACACCATCTCTACAAGATACCATAGGAAGACCTGTCACCATATTTTCTTTACATAGATTTTGATGGGAGCGATAGTTTAAGTGACCAAATCGCTCATGCCAAATTTTGCTCACTTCATCATTATGAGCAACAAATACCGACAGAAAAGTTGATGACCCAAAGTTGTTAAACTTATACAACCTTGTAGAATCATCAGCAATGCCAATAGCTAAAATCTGTTTAAGATCTCTTAGGTCTTTAATTACAACATCGTGAGGTGAAAATTCAATAGTTTTACCTTCACCTGAATGAGTTATCTGATATACAGATAGAAGGTTGCAGGATAAGGTTGAACACATAATACATCATTAAATTGACCTTTGTCTAGATGAACAGTTCCAGTCCCTACAACACTAAGAGATATATCATCACCAACATATATATTTTTGGTGTTAAAATCATTTAAAGAAGAAAACATGGCTTTATTTTTGGCCATGTGATAAGAAGCTCCAGAATCAATGAGCCACTCATGAGAATGAGAAGAAGACACATTTAGCGCATAACCAGACTGAGATGCTTGACAACCACATGCAGAAAGTGTTATTCCTGAAAATGAAATTGAAGTTGAAAAGTGCTCCAAATGGATGTTATGTTTCTTCATTGCTGCTTCCAAGCTTCCATCTTCTTAAAACATTTGGAGCACTCTAAGTGGCCATCTCGATTAAAAAAGTGGCAATGTCTATCAGTCTTCTTCCCTTTGTTTTTATTTGCCTTATCATTTTGTTGAAATGATTTTTCATTTTGAGACTGAAATTGCTTAGGACCCTTGTTTGGTTTAGGACCATTCTTTTTAGGACACTGCTTCTTAGGATTCTTTGAATTTGGTTGCTGCTGGGCAGCTAAGGCTTTCTTAGAAGAGTTTCCAAGATTAAGAAGACCAAGATATAAGAGTTTTTCTTGTTCTCTTATTAAAGAATCACAAAAGGCATCAAAAGAGGGGGACTTGTAGTCTTGTCCTTGAGAAATAAATGCATCTCTAATAAAATGGAAGGTGGAAACAAACACAGAGTAGGCTGGTCCCAACTTAGTAAGAATGGAATAGATAAGGCTACCATCTTCTTTCTTAACCTTAACACCTTCCAAGAGAAGTCTAAGGGTCTTGAACTTGGACAGAAAATCTTCAATGGAAGAAAAATTATTCGGGTCCATCGTAAGCAACTCATTTTCGAGTTGATGAGCTCTAATTTCATTTTTAATTTCAAAAACTTTAGTGAGTTGTTTCATTGCTTCGTTAGGGGTATCAAGTTCTGCGATATGGAATCTAAGTTCTGGAGAAATAGACATCCCTATCAACCCACGTGCTTGATCTTGCCTATTTTTCCATTTGGTTGTCTTATCTTCATCTTTAGGTTTAGTTTCTTAGCTTGAGGCTATTCTGTAAAGACCTTTACTTCTAAGTAAATCCACAATGTAGGACCACCATTGAAAGTAGTTGGTGCTGTTAAGAATAACTTGGCATGGACTTTCCATTTTAACAAAAACTAAAGCTATAGATGTTGAAACTAAGTGTTCCAATGGAAAGATTTTGAAAAATTAGGTTGATTAAAAAAAACGGCTCTGAAAACGGCTTCCAGATGAAGAAGTTATGGCTTTTTGAAAAAAAGTTGTTGAAGATGTCGACGAAATGCGTGAATGTGCAGAAGTGAATGATAATGTTATATTTAAAAAAAATATCCCCCCTTTCCAAACTTAATCTAATTAGCTCACTTTAAAAAATATTTTATGTGACCCACTTTTATAAATAAGTGAAAGTCACTTTTACAATGGTACTTTATGAGCTACTCACTAAATTGTAATTTAAATAAAAGATAAGAGACTTTAGAATTATAAGTGACTCACTTTTTATAATGGGTGAGAACACTTTTACATAAAGTAACTTTAAAACATAAGTTACATGTGCTTTTTGAAAAAGTAACTCAACAAAAAGATAGACTTGAACCCAAGACCTCTATTCTCATAAAGCAACTTTGGACCAAGTGAGTTAGTTTAAAAGATTAGTAATTTTTGGAAATTAGGAAGGGGTTTTTTTTTATAGTCGCTGAAGCTTTGGGGTGCGTGATTGCTTGAAAAAACCTATTTTTGCCTACAAAACAAAAAACCACACAACCCAACACGGACATACAAAAAAAACCAAACCTTATGGCTTGAAGTTAGTTTTTCTAAACATTAAATATTTTCCTCAATGTTTCTAACTTTCCGAGATCACACTAACGCGTGGCAGAAAAGAGCATACGCATGAAAAAAAATCTTTCCTCTTTGTTTCTAATTTGCCCAGATCGCACAGAGTCGCGAGGCAAAAAGCATACACAGAAATGAAAGGTATAGATCCGGTAATAAAAAACAGAGAGATAAATAAACTGAAATAAACAGAGATAAATAACTAAAACTACAAATAAAGATTGTATTCCTCCAGAAGGGGTTCCTCACTAGAACAAATGCTCCTAACACAATAGAGCAGTCCTCTCGGCCCGAAAGCAGTTAGAAATAGTAGATCTAGGAAACGACAGTCAGATGCAGTTGTACCGGCTTCCGATTTGGATCACCAACGGATGCGGCCCTCAAATAGCTCTAATACCATGTAGGAATTTACAGGGTAAGCTCCTCAAATAGAACACCAAAGGACACCGCTCACAAACAGATCACAGATCAATACACCAGTGTTCTTGACGTGGTTAAAACCCTCAAAGAGGGAAACATTCCACGGCCTGAGCCAACGGGGCTACTTCAAGCAATTTATTAATAAAATAAAGAAAATTTACATAAGCTTCTCTCATGAACGGTCACCCTACAAATGACCCTCCATGCTCTTTAAATAGAGATCATGGACCAACTGGGTGTTAAGCCAGGGATCAAGTGTCGGTAATACCGAGGAGAGAATGAACCGTCAGATCACTTCATGTCTAGAACATATCGTGACCGTCGGATTGTAAGTTACAAATGTACATAGTAAAGAAACACTCTTTACCTAACTCTACACTAGACCAAGTTATACTTAACTATTTCCTATGTGTCGGAATATCCTAACAATTATCTAATGTTCCCTATGTAACATTAAACAATAATTCTCCCTTTTGAAATGACTATAGCCTATAAGATTAGATAGGCTACTACATCCTTAGGCAATTAATTCAAAGAGGACATCACAGTCCCCCCTTCCTACCATTGCTTGTCCTCAATCAACTGTAGATTCGGGTGCTGCAAGATCTATTTCACTTACCATGTGGCACCTCCTCAGGCAAATCTTTCCACCTTATAAGGTACTTTGAGATCATCCTGACACTCAATTTCCTCTCTCAGACAGCCATGATGGATTTCGAAATCAATACTAACTACCCCTCCTTGTCCAAAGGGGATAGCTCAACTGACATGGAAGACATTGTGGATGCTCCCCTCCAGCAACTCCAGCTCATAAGTTGCTTCACCAATTCATCTAATTAATTTTCAAGGCCCATAAAATATGGGTTTTAGTTTCTCTACACCACTTTTCTTGAGTGAAGGTTGTCTATATGGCTACAATCTTAGGAAAACTAAATCTCCTACCTCAAAGTTGTGCTCTACCATATGCCTATTTGCATATATCTTTTGTTGGTTCTGGGAAATCTGCAGATTCTCCTTAAGGACCTTATGGATGCCTTGGCTTTCCTATATCCAATATTTGGCTTTTGGAGCTTGTTATCCCCAATTGCCAAATCAACAAACAATGGAGTATTGTACCCATATAATGCCCTAAATGGGGTCATCCCAATAATAAAATGATAAGTGGTGTTGTAGCAGTGCTCCCCGAGATGTAACCATTTGATCCATGCCTTTTGTTATCCTAACACATAGTTATGCAGATACCCCTCAATCCATTTATTCACAATCTCTATATGGCCATCTATTTGAGGGTGATAACTAGTACTAGGGGTCAACTCTGTGCCCACCAATCTAAACAACTCCTGCCAAAATGCATTGATAAACCTGTTATCCCGATCACTAACTATATTTTTAGGCAGCCCATGGAGTCTAAACACCTACTTGAAGAACAATTCTGCCACTTGTGTTGCCTTATAATCTGTTGAAATCGCAAAGAAATGTGCGAACTTGGTCAACCTATCAACTATCACGTAGATGCAATCCTTGCCCTATGCCTTGGGTAGACCTGTGATAAAGTTCATCGATATGCTCTCCCATTTCTGTTCTAGAATGGGAAAGGGTTGTAGTAATCTTGTAGGAGGTGTATGCTCGGGCTTGTTCTGTTGACAAATATGCACTCCCTTACATGCCTCAACACATCATCCATGAGGTCTTTATGTGAGAACCTTCTTTGATCTTCCTGTAGGTCTTGAAGAACCCTTAGTGCCCTGCTTGTAGTGTGTCATGTGTGGCCTTCAAGATCTTCTCTTTGAGTGTGGATTCAAGGACCATATAACCTATCTTTATAGAAAATGACCCCATCTACTACTATGTACCTGTCATTCTGGATAATATTGTCCATTAACTCACAAGCAAAGTTATTTTTGGAATATTCTACCAAGGGGTAGGCTTTCCAATCTCCTATGATCTCCATGAGTGAACACACGATCGGCTTCCTAGAGAGTGCATTAGCCACAACTTTCTTCTTGCCCTTCACGTGCTCAATATCAAAATTATAACCCTGAATCTAACTTACCCATTTTTGTTGTCTTTCATTTAGGTCATTTTGTTCCAAGAAGTGCCATAAGCTATTGTGATCTATTCTAGCCACAAAATTTCCCCCTACCAAATAGTATTTGAACTTTGTCAAAACACGCATGATGGCGACCATCTCCTTGTTGTAGATGGAATAGAACTTCTTTGGATCTCTGAATTTCCGACTTTTGAAGGCTATGGAGTGTTTATTTAACATCAATAGAACTCTTATCCCCTCACACAAAGCATCGCATTCCAATATCAAGGCCTAGTTGAAGTCAAGAAGTACTAACATCGAGCACAAGCTCGTCACCTCTTTGAGCTTGTTAAATACTCTCTTTGACTCCTCTATCCACCTGAACATCGCTTTCTTCGTCAAGTCTGTTAATGGTGTGCCTAACTATGAGAATCCCTTAATGAACCGCCTATAGTAGCTTCAAATCCCAGAGAATCCCCACAACTCAGTAAGGTTCCTGGGTGTGGGCCAATCTAGTATGGCTTGTATCTTATCCTGATTTACCTGTAAACCCTGCACACCAATCACATGGCCCAAATAAAGGATCTCAGTCATCCCAAAATCACACTTTGATGCCTTGGCATAATGTCACTACTCCTTTGTAATACCCAAAACTCATCCAAATGTCCCAAATGCTCCTCCCATGTTTTGTTGTATATGAAGAAGTCATCAAAGAATACCAATAAGAACTTCCTCAACTGTTTGTTGAAGATGTGATTCATGCATGACTGAAAGGTGGTCGATGCATTGGTCAACCCAAATGGCATGACCAAAAATTCAAAATGCCATAGTGGCACTTGAAGGTTGCCTTATGCACATCCTGCTCTCAGACTCGAATCTGATGATAACCTAATCGAAGATCAATCTTCAAGAAATACACTACTCCATGCAATTGATCTAGCAGCTCATCGATCCTAGGGATCGGGTACCTGTTTTTGATGGTCTTCTTGTTCAAGGCTTCGTAGTCAATGCACATCCTCCAGGTACCATCCTTTTCTTCACCAAAACAATTGATGAAGCAAATGGACTCGAACTAGGTCTGATGTGGCCCATGGCTAGCAATTCTTTGATGGCCTTTTTTATCTCATCCTTGAATTTCTTCAGATGCCTGTAAAGTGTGGTGATCACTGGTTTGGCCCCTCCTCTAGCTCTATGGTGTGCTCAGTCTTGTGAAGCTTCGGTGTCTGGGTCTCTCTGTTGGTTGGCCTGTCTGTGTGATATATGCTCAACAATAACTGATATATGCCTCATACTGTTGGCTGCTATATGATGACTTTTGTCGCAAGTTATATCTCCATGCCTGAATGTAGCTTCCATTCTCTTAGTCAATACAGTTCGAGGAGAGCCAGTAAACATACCCCTCAACACTATCTTATTGTCATTTGAGGCCTTGAATTTTACCTCCATTACCTGGTAATTCATTGAGAACTTCCTCAGTGAGTAACCATTGTACCCCCAATACAACATTGGTGTCTGTAAGATCCACTACATAAAATTCATCGGTAAATGTGTAATTTCCTAGTGTCACGTTCAAGCGCGGAACCCCCTGTGTGCATGTCATGTTGTATCCATCAGCCACCATAATGTTTAAGCCCTCAAACTCTTCTTTGGAAATACCTCTCGTTGCCACCAAAGCTACATCGATGAAGTTGTGAGTTGCCTCGCCATCTACCAAGGCTATGACTCCTTGTCCCTGTATGAACCCCTAACCCTGAAGATGTAATATCTAGGGAAACCAAAAAATGTGGCAATAGTACCACCCTTAATCCTCGTACAAGGCCTCTCATCCCCTTTCGCTTCCTCATGGGATTGCCCCCCCTCTGAACTGCTAGGCTCATTTCTTGGTGCCAGCATTGTATCTTCTTCATTGTCGTTGTCTAGCAACACCTTAACATAGTGGACCTTTCCCTTGCCCAAGCATCTGTGACCTGGTTCACATGGTTCCTTGCAATTGAAGCAGAGTTTCTTACTTTTCAACTCGCTTCAAGTCTCATCATCCAACCTATCCTTCCCAGCCCACTCTCTCTGAAATGGCCTCTTATCTCTATTTTTCTGAGTGATGAGTGTTTGGATGGAACTTTCGCTTTAGGTATTGCGTCATCCATGTCTCGCATCCTAGTGATGGAATCTTGCAAGGTGATGGGTTTGAAGGCTTTGACCCAACCATGCAGTGGTTTGGCTAAACATTTTGTGAATAGCATGATCAGTCTCTATTCAAATATGTTTGTCACCATAACAGCTACTCGCTGAAATTTCGAAATGTAGGCATCTGGTGTTCCAGTCTGCTTGAGTTACGCTAGCTTTCTGAAGTGTATCTTTGGATCCTTCTTGTCAAACTGATCTATCAACCTTTGTGTGAAGTCCACGTAAGAAGTAAATTTGAAATGTCCCAGGGTGATCAATTTGTGGTACCACCATTCATGAGCTTCTCCTTCCAAATGTGGGGTGGCGAATTTGATGGCCTTTGATTCCAACATTGGGTGAAGTTGGAAGTCAGTGTCTAACTTTTGTAACAACCAAGACCTTCTCGAGTATTTGGGTGACCCAACAAAGGATGGGATGGACAGTGTCCCAACCTTGCGTAGCAGATCAAATTTTTGTTGTGTGCCCCTATTATGATCCCTAGGCCTACTTTTGTACTTAATGTTACTAAACTTCATAAAGGTCATAATTGCTTGAACATCCTCTCCTAGTGACTCATACTCCCGGATAATTCTAAAAAATCTTCGTTCTATTTTGGTGTTCCTTGGTTTACTACTACCTGACCATCTCGAAATTGGGGCAGTAAAGGTCTAGGATCCTCCCTACTGGTTGCCCCTATGTTAGTTTGTGTAGGGATGTTAAAAGGACCAGGAATATGGTTGTTGCTTCCCTTTGCCTGACTCCAGTTGCCTCCATTAGATCCACTAGCACCATTGTTACCGCATTACTTAGATTTGCCAAAATTTGGGTAAGAATTTGGGCCACTTGTTGTTGCCCTTATGCCATCTATTGAGCCATCTATTGCTTCCCTCTTGCTAGCTCCCCCAAGATGTCTGAGTGAATAATCTTTGGTGGTTGCTCTTCCATGTTCGCCATGATTATATCTGTATAACTATTGCCACCCTTCTTTTCCCTGATTGTAATGTTTCCCCTACCCTCTAGGAGCATCCAAAAATCATATACTCATAAGCTGGTCAGATGCACAACTCTAATACCACTGTAATATCCCTCTTAGAGAGATTACCATTGGGATGTAATTCTAAGTTAGGGTTTCAATAAACACATGACAAAATTGTATTTCATAACAGTGTTGTAGTACTCACCAATTTATAAAACAATGATGATCTTTTATTGAATAGAAAAGTGGTATAACAAAGAACTCAAGCAATAATTGATTCCAAAAGCAACTTGTTACCCACCAAAGTGGGTGACCCCATGGGAGAAATTTCCTACTACCATCTCTTCAGTCGGCAGCGCCTAACAGCCACTAGTGCCATTGTGCCATTGTGCCATTCATATCTCTGCCACCTGCATCAATCATATGCTTGCTCACCCATTTGAAAAGAGCGCATGTTGGAAGGTGGGTTTCTCATCAAAAGGTACTTTATTCATTTTGCAATTAGGTGCTTATGCTTGTTTGTATTTTGGGAATTTGGCATGGATTATGGGTAACCTAGAAGGAAGAGGGGCTTTGACCGTCATTTTGTTCCCTCACCTTAAATGGGGAGTTAATATTTCATCCTAGTCCAATGAGGCCTCCCCTTCATCCTAGTCCAATGGGACCTCCCCTAATGGCTCAATGGGTATAGGAGGGGCACCAGTTGGGAAACCCCAATTAAGATAGCATAGTCCCATCTTTCCATATTCAATACTTACCACTTTCCATCTTACATTACGAGCCCCATATTCCACCTCCCTTCTTCGGGTTCAATTGACCATGGGTTCTCTGGTATTATCACCATACATCCTCCAACTTCAGTAGGGCCCGAAACTTGGCCCTAGGAGGTTGATGGAGCTAAAAAAAAGGGAAAAGCAAGTAATGGCCACAAATAAAAACGAAAGAAGATCAAAATGCAAAAGATGGTCGAGACATCCACATTAGCACATGGGCAAAAGCTTAGCATGAGCTCTAACTCACTCATTATGGCTATCGCCTGCTTCCTAAGCACATGTTGCCCTTCATATTATGAGAAGGAACCCTTGCATGTTCCAACCCCTAGTAGCCAATGAGTTGCCTCACTCTAAGGGAGAAATCATTGTTATACATCATACAAAGCAAGCTCTAACCCTTGAGCTAAGAGCAGTAATACAAAGGAAAATCAAGAAAAAGTAAAAGGTGCACAAGAAGGGTGGAAAAACAAAGATCAAGTTGGTAACTCATGTATCCATGATTGCTTCCTCCTCACATCTATACACTCGAAATGAGGAGCCCCATCATAGTTAGTCCTTTTGACCATGACACTTGGCCATGAAGTCTTCTCCCCTTCGTTCCATCATTATTCACATGATACCTATCAATTGAAGGGTGGACCAAGGACATGTCACTCCCCTTGGGGGCTAGAAACACCTAACAGGGTAGTCTCTTAACCACTCCTACCTAGGTAGGTAACACTATAATGAGTTCAAAGCCTTGATTTTGGAAGGGAAATCTTGTTTGAACTGTCAAATGGCCCAATGCTATCAAGTTTGGTTCACTTAGATGCAAAAATGATTAAATGTACCTAATGATGCATATGTTAGCACTAGATATTGTGTGTAATTGTCGGGTGGTTTCATCATGGATTGGGCAACTTAACTAGGGCTCAAGTCTTTCAGAGGAGCATATTGGCACCCATGGGTGAGGTTTTGAGAGCCATGGGTCTCCGAGCAACAGTAGAGCATCACACATAGTCATGGGCACCACCAACACCCATAGCGTTCCAACAATTTTCCCTACATTGATGACTTTATGGGATGACGCACCTAGACTAGGCATGCCCCCAGTCGACTAAAAACTTCATGAAAGTTGGCAGTTGAATCCAAGTCTCAGAGGAGGAAGGTCTCACACCTTGAGACATGGGAGGGCTAGTAGCACCTTGAGAGCCCTCAATGTTGGATCAAAGACAGGCAGTTTGACCCCTTGGAGACCCATGAGACCACTTTTGTGCCCAAAAATCAAAATTGGGGTCCACAAATGGAGATTGACAAAGACCTAGGGGCCAACCCCTAAGGAATGATTTTAGAGGACCTCTACACATCATATGGCACCTTTGGCCCTCAATGCTAGCCCTAGGAGGGCTCACACATGCATGATGTCAACATATCTACTATTTCAGCTCACATGTGTGGGTTAGATTTGATTCATTGCATTGGTTACTAGGTCGGCTTGTGACCTAGACATGTTATGACACATTATTTATTATTTTGGGGGCTAGTAGGCCTAAATTAGGATTTGAATTCCTCCTATAAATAAAGGAATAACTCATCACATCACCCCTGGATTTTCGGCCTTCTTATGCATTTCGGCCTCCTTATGCGTTTCGGCCTCTTATGTTTGTGGAGAATTTGGATCTATTGATGCATTTTGATATTTGGAGCTAAATCGTTGTGCTTTGGAGCTATTCTTTGGATGAATGGATGGATCTTTTGCATGTTATCTTGTAAGTGTACCTAATTGTTGAATATCTTTCTTTTACATGTCTAATGTATGGAATATTGTTGATTCTAGGGTTTGCAATTATGCCTTAATTTGTTGAAGATATATTGAATGCTATTCTAGATGATCTATTGCATGCATTACTCATACATAACATGTGAATGAATGTCCTAGTGGTGATCTTTCATTATCTCTCCCATGAAAACTCCATTTTTCCATTGCATAGATAATTGCTTAAAGTGTTGGTGCTAGGGCATCAAAATTTCGGCCTCCTTAGTGACTATTTGGCAAATCTAACACATCATAGACTCCATACTCCCAAGGAATAAGGGACTAGTCCATTTGGTTGGTGATCAAACTCTCTTTTAATCCATAATTTCTCTTTCTCTAAATTCGGCCCCTTCAAGGCCAAGTGATCTTACTAGGACTTTGTGCAAATCCCTAGGCAAGGAGAGTTTGTGGGATTGGAGAGCCTAAACATCAAGGGATTGCATTTGCCACAAAATCTATCCTTTTGGTGGGCATCCACTTCAATCTTGTCCATAAATTTTCTTGCCCTAGTTGTTTGCCTTAAGGGGGAACCCTAGTCTAGTTTGTTTCAACTTAGGGGCTTCTTTGAAGATTTCATGAGCCTTAAGAGTTGTCAATATGCATTTTTGGAAACCTTTCTCCTAGCCTTAACCCTTGGTTGCACCAAAACTCAACTCATCAATCAAATCCTATGTCTTATGCCTCATCAAATAGGCCTCTATCAAGAAAGTGAATTGCCTCCAATTAGAGCCTTGAACCTCAATTATGCCTTTCTTGTGTCACCTTGTACCTTAACCTTAGAATATCCATTAGGTGACCCTCTCACATACTGGGACTCCTCCCATTAGTGAAAATCCGTAAAGAGAAGGGGGTTTTTGATGTGGTGATAGTGGGCCACTACCCCATTGTTGCCTCTTGGTCTATTTTTAGCCTTGTAGGGTGCCCCTCTCCAAGCCCTACTAGATTTTGCGACAACACAACAACTATAAAGTAGGGCTAATTTAACAAGCAAATAGCGAACTCACAAAGATCCATAGTCTCCTAATAAGGATATCAACACAAACATAATTCTAGGCTTAAAAAATTGTAGCCATCCCTGCTCTATCCATCAATAGCTAAAGACACAAATTGCCCTAACCTTAGATCAGTTGATGCCACTCAGCTTACTACTGCAGCCCCCCCCATGTGCTTCTTAAGCCCTAGTTCAACAAGCAACACCCCTTATGGCCATGTCCTAACCTTGTGTTGCAACAAAATCACACTGGTTGGCCTCCTTACTTCCTTACACCATTATTTACCCTTGTTACCCCTAAAGTCACCTCATTGCCTCACTTTCAGCCAGTCGTAGCCATAGAACCCTAAGCGTGGCCTCTTAGGCCACTCGCTGGCCTAAATTTGGCCTTATGCTAGTTTGTTGTAGACTAGAAACTAGCCTTAGACAACCTGCTACCCTTCACTACCTCAAACAACCGAATCCACTACCCTTTACCAACCTTCATTGCCTCTGAAAACTAAGTTCCAACCCTCATTGCCTTTGAAAGATAGCTCCCCACCACTCGCTACCTCAAAAAGATAGGTTCCAACCAAAATTCAGTCACCTATAGCAAGAAAAGATGGAAGGATTGGCTAGGGTGGAATCTTTCACCACCAAAACCAATCAGAGACAAGGGTCATAGAACCCTCCAATAGCACTCAGCTCAAAATCAAGAAGAACAACAATCCATAATGGTCATAATGACTCTTCTCCCTTCCTTATGTAGTTTCTCTTTGGGGCTTTTCCCTCCTAAATTCAAATTTGAGTGACTTGCAAGTTTCCCTCCATTTTCCCCAATTTAATTTTTATTATCTAATGTTACCAAAGTTACATTATATAATAATTCCCCCTTTTGAAATGACTATAGCCTACAGGGATAGTTAGGCTACTATGTCCTTATTTGGGTAATATTGTCACTGCGACAAACACCCTCCAAACTTTTGCCTATAATTGGACTTTGGAGCCTACTGTGGATCTTGTGGTTGATCATTTCATGGTCACTTCTTGATCGATCGAAGTCACTTGCTCACACATGCTCAGTTTGCAACGAGTTCATGAACGCATTCTTCCACACAAGCTTGAACAAGCATAAACACAGTCCGTCAAGACAGTGTATGTGCAAAGTTCAACCCATGTCGACAATCAGTGCACACTGTCATTGACAATACCTCACTTTCGGTTGCGTTTGTACTTCTATTTTGGTGAGTTTTTCAAACTATTGTTTTTGCGCACCTTCGTTTTTGCAAGTGTCGTTTTCATGGTTCCCGTTATCGCTCTTGCTTGCTTTCACTTTAATTAGTGTCGTTTTCATGTTATCTTCACATATCGCAAGTGTCGCTCTCCCTTTTCTCTTCATATAGTAAATGTCGTATTTACGCATGTTAGTTGTTGCACAATGTGTATAAGCTCATTTTGGTGGTTTCAAGGGTTTATCTTCGTGAAAATGAGTTGATCTTACCATGTAAACACTGTCGCACTCATTTCCAAAGTTTTAAGCATTGTCGCACAAGTGTCATCACGGTCATCGCAAAGTGTATATTTAGTGTCACACTTGTCGTAAAGTCATCGCAAAGTTGTCGCATTGAGGGAAATATGTTGTTAACGTGTTTTGGATGATCTATGTTGTTATGTCGTCAAGTGTTCTAAGTATGTGATCACAGTCAAGTCATATCATTGTTCACATCAGTCTCATTGATCCCACACTTAGCCATTTTTTGGAAACTTCCCTACAACCTAGCCTCATCTGGCCTTCCTCAACTGCGCATTGCACAGTTCCAACCCTCAAGCTACAACCATGTACCTTGACATTGCGCAATGCACATTTCCTGCATCCCAAGACTGTGCACTACACAGTTCCAGTGCTCAAGCCCGGACCTTGGCCCCTAGAATTGCGCAATCCAGCCCTCCAGCCTGGCCCCAACTGCGCATTGCACAGTCTCTAAGCTCAAGCCCAAACCCTCAGCTCTTGAACTACCCAATTGCGCAATTACCAAATCTACTTAGCCTCCCAAAATTGCGCAGATGACTGAAACAGTGTAAAACGCTGCAGTTCGACTCACTAAGCCTCAAAACTCTGCAATCTGCTTGCACAGTCCAGCCTGACTGCTCATTGCGCAGTCTCAAGGCTCAACCCTCAGCCTTGAGCTCCTGAACTTCGCAATTGCACAATCACCTGGGCTCCTCTGTCTTCCAGAACTGCACCATGGGAAAAATCAAAGTTCAAGCCCTCAGCCTGGCTCCCTAGGCTCCCCAGCTGCGCAATATTTTTGCTCAATCAAAGCCCGAACTGCGCATTACACAGTTTCAAGACTCAAGACTGACCTTTGACTACCTGAGCTATGTAATTGCGCAGTCATTGAGCCTCTCCCTCAACCTACCACTTGGTTTCGGCTCAGTTAGTGGATCATTATGCAGTATCTTAGATAGGGGTTTATCAAACTAATGTCGTCTTGTCATGAGTGGATTGCAGATGCAGGAACTCTATCATGCTATGGCAAGATGATGAAGAAGGAGATGGAGAAGGAGGACATGCTAGAAGACACATATGGAGCTGAAAAGATAATATGATCATCAAACGAGAAGACGAAGGAATACTAGATTACAACAGAAGACCAAAGATCAGGACCGCATGAAGACTCCATCTAATTCACAACCCTTTGGAGGGTAGATATGAAGAACAAAGCATATCTCTCATGAAGATGAAGCATTGGATACATCTCTTATTGAAGACAGAAAGAAAGAAGTAGCAAAAGGATAGCTTGGCACTACCACATCATCATGTAGTCCATGTCATCAGTGTCATGTCATGTCCAGTCACGAGTCATCATATGCCACATCATTATTGTGGATTATGTAATTATCTATTCAAAATATATTGTAAAGTGGAAGTCCAAAGGACACATTCAAAATATGAAGAGTCATGTAAAAGTCAAAAAGTCATAGGAAGTCAAACAGTCATGAGGGTAGTCAAAGAGTCACAAGGAAGGTGAAGCATCACCTCATTGGTTATATATACACCCTCATTGTATGAGCAAAGGACTTTTCACCTTGGATCCTCCCGCAAGGCATTAGAGAGACCAGCTAATTCTTTCGAGGAGCAAGGAGTGGCTCCAATGCTCCACTATTGAGCTAGTGGTGTTCATTGTATACATGTGTCTTGGAACTTTTAAGTAATTGTTCACCTTGAGATGGTCGGTCCCCACTTTGACAGCACTCCACATCATATTTATAACACCCATTTCTCTTCTTTGTAGATTCAGTCCTGAGGATGAGTCTTGTTCTAGACTTGAAACGTAGACAACATAAAAATGCATACTGTGGAATACCCGAGCCCAGAATCTCAAAAAAATTTACTTAATATGAGAAGCCTTATGGCCAGCACGTTCTTCATGCATGTATTATGAATATTTGTAAGATTGTTCTGTAAATGTTTGTAATTCATGTTTGCTTTCATCTGTGCTAAAGTAGTCGAACTATTTCAGTTATTTTGGTACTTATCATATTGAGAATGTGTTGTAATGGTTATTGTCATTATCGCATCCTCGTAGACTATTCCGCTGGATATTAAGCAGATCTTTCTTATTGTATTGGTTGCAATGACCATCGCATCTTTATGGACTATTTCGCTGGATGTTGAACGGATTCTTCTTATTTATGTGTGTCTCTACTAGAATGGTACTATTACCTCTCTCTTAGAGGCTCACTTCTCTTCCCCCCTCCGCAGTAAAAGAACTTTGACACACATACGACTGAACACTCACCAAGCACACCTCCTTGCTTTTCAAGGCACATTTGCACTCCTCTCTCATGCTGATAGTTAGAGTCAAGGCAAATTTGTAAGAATACATGGCAACCAGGCCAATACTTTGGATGGGGCTCCTATTCCAAACGGTGTGAGGTCTAATTGGGACTTCACATCGGGGAGACCCCTCGGTTGACGGAATTATAGCACTATCAGCAATGGCGCTAGAAGGAGGGCCAAATGACAAGTTGAGCCCTTTGAGTCTGTTTTGAATCTCTTATCGTAAATGGCTCATCCTTAAATCATACTCCTAGGGTGTTTTTCTAACCTGTCCCCTGGTGAACTTTCAATCCCCGATGAGTCTCTCCATGACTTGTCTCAACTCAAGTTTGATGGTGAGGGTGATACGTCCTTTGTCGAGCATGCATCTCTTTTTCTTAAGTTTTGTGAATATTATGAAATTGATTGTGAAGATGTGGCTTGTATTGTTTTCTACCTCACCCTTGAAGGTCGAGTTAGCTGATGGTGTCACACTCTACCACCTGCTTCCATTCATTCTCTTAACCATCTCGTCAAGGAGCTTCATTTAGCATTTGATAGGTATGATTACCGAGATGTTTATAAAAGAATCAATCAACTTAGAATGGAGCCTGATGAATCAGTTGAGGATTTCTCTAATCGATTCCTTCACCTTTTTTATGAATTTCCTGAAGAAGATATGGATCAGGATTTCTTGAAACAAAAGTTTGAGTGTTTGGTTCATATCTCTTTACATAGTGAATCCAGACCACCTAATGTTTCTTCGTCCCCAACTCTTATAAACTAATAGGCACCCTAATTTTAGAGGAGGAACCTACTATTCCTTTTGTTCCTTGTCCTCCTCCTTTTTTAGTTCTGAATGCGGGTGCATCCTTGTCATGATCAATTTGCACATCAAATTCCTAATCCATCTTCTCATCCTCCTTTCGCTTTTCATGATTCAAATCCAATAGAGGAAATCTCGGAATGGCTCATGAAGCCTACGGTGAAAACCATATTTTCTATTCCTCAAGATGGTATTAACACTCATAACTCTAGTCTTGAATCTGATTTGGATTTTTGTCATCCTCTATCATCTACATGTCGTGACTCTTTGTACCGTGATCCGCTTGATCAATCTTCTCTATCAACTAGTTTTTCGCAATCTCTTAATTTTGTTGGTCCAAATTGCGATCGGGTTCAAGATAGTCATATTACATGTAGAGGAGCAAGAAGGTGAAAATTCTTTCAATCTTTCTTCTCTTTTTCAAAATCCTCCGTGTGAAGATGGTGTCTCCTCATTCTTAATTGATATTGAATCTGTTAATCTCAGTAATGAATCAAATGAAATCAGTTTGTTTAGATTCGTAGTATTGGGCAACAATCATTCTGATGATGATGATTATGTTGATGTATGCGATGATGAATGCCCAAGTGCACCAATTGATCTTCCGGTTTCTCGTGAAAATTTTAATTTGAAAGATTTAGATCTATAATTTGTTTTAGTGGAAGAAAATGCTCTTAAGGAAACTTCCTCTTTGTCCCACTATCCCTTGTGCTCTCCTATTTGTGATGCATCTTCAAGCAATGAAGATACTCCATGCTCTTCAAATTCTTCATCGCATGAGCTCATTTCTCAATTGACACAAGGTAGTGAGGTTGTCCATGATGAAAGAGAAAATAATCAGATCATTGAGTATCATTTCCATCTCGTATCATCTCTTATTTTGCATGAAGACAACTCTTCAAATCAGCTTGCTCATGAAATTTCTCCATCTCAAGATTTGTGATCAAAAGAATCTTTCGGCTTGAGTAATCTAGTTGTCAAAGTTGTAAAATCTGATCAAATCAGTGATAGAGATGGTTGCCATCCGGTTAATAGTGATCTCATCGAAATCAGTGAAAGCAGTTATCCTCACACCATGCATGATCTGGTTCAATCTTTGGAATGCGATTTTACAATCCTTGAAAGTTTCAGGACTTGCCAGAGAGTCGAGACACTTCAACTTTCGTTGATGGTTATGTTAGGATCTCGCAACTCTGGTAAGACCCCGAACTGAGTCAGGTCTAGTTTTCTTCACAAAACTCTTCTTTCAGCATGGTTTCACTCAATGTAAATTCTTTCTTGAAATATATTTGGCATTGCGGATATGATCTTTCCAACTTTCAAGATTCGATTTTTTATCAGATTCAAGATGATTCATCTTCATATAAATCTCTTGTATCAAACTTGGGTTTGGAATGTGTATCTCTCATATAGAAACATTGAACTGTGAAGTTGATTATTTTAAAGATCATCGTTGGCCAAAGGAGCCATACCTATCACACTCTTTTGAAAACAATCAACTCCTAATCCTTCTTGTGAATATTTTGATGCTAATATTTTTCTTCATCACACCTAAAATCCTCTTAAGCATCAGTGAATGCATGGATTATTTGACCAATCAAATTCTTCTTCACTCGTTTTACCCTGACTGGTTTCATGTGTTTACTATACTAGCACTCTTTTTTACTTCTTTCGACGATTACGATGCTAGTGTAATGTGTAACTAGTTACAAGAAAATGGTTTGTTACACTCATCATGCGAGGAAGATGATTTTATTATGCTGATAATTTGCAAAATTGTTCAAGTTGATTTATCTTTGGTAATTACAAACTAGGAATCTCATGCTTTAATCATCCCATCTGATCATGATTCTGTCTTTGATGACTGTCGTTCAACTTACTATTTTCCCATCAGCACATCCAATGACAGTTGTTTTTACACCCTTTGATCTTCATGGTTTAACATCTCACTACTCAGGTACTTGTCAAGAAGTTGAGGCACTTCTACACTCGCTGATGGTTATGTCAAATCCTCATTGTCTTGACATGTCTGCTAAATATGATCAGATCTATTTTACCTCACAAGATTCTCATTGTAATCTCATGCCTCTAATTGAAAATTCATCTTTCTAAAGATTTCGGGGTTTTCAAGAGGATTGTCACGAATTTTACGATCCAATCGTTGAATGGTTGGAGCAATCTTACTTGGCAGGCTCTGTCACAAATAACAAGTTTCGATCTTTCCACGTGCTTGCTAAGGATTTCGATGTAGTTGAAGACACATTCACAAGAAGCTTCTGAGGTTTGTTGAATGATGGTTTTTATCAAAAAGGTAAGAATGTGAATTGCTTAGAAGTAGTGGCTACTGCCTATCTTTCTGTTGACATGCAAGACCTTCAAATTTTTGTACGAGTTATGCAAGTTATTATCTGTCATGTTGCACATTGCTTTATATTAGTTTTAATTGCCTATATCTTTGTAAATGCAAGTCATAAGCAATTATAGTGGCTTCAATGGAAATTTCATTATACATGAACCCAACCTTCTAGATGATTAGGTTAGGAGTAGGTCTAGTTGCATATTAGTTTACCTGCACATTCATCCCACATTCGTTTCTTGCAGTCTGTCTTGTGTTTTCTAGTTTTGATTTTGCATCATGTTTTCATTCCTTTCGTTTTGTGAGACCTTGCATGAAGATGCTTTGTTGGCTCAAAAGGGAATGTGGCAAAATAGAAAAGGACATTGTGACACTGCAACATTTGGCTAACTCTATGTCCTTCTTCCTTGTCTTGGTTACATCTTTTGGTCGATGATGTTCTGACAGAAAATATGATCCTTGCATTAAGCTTTGTGCCAAACCATGATCTACATATCTATTCTGGAAACCTCATGCCTACACACAGGTTTTTATGTTTCGGTGTTTTCAGGTTGATCCAATCAAGCAGAGAAGGACAAGAGAAAAATCTAAACAAGCAAACCAGTATCAAAGGTCTCTTATATGCTTCTTTGAAGGAACAACCTCTCCTGCTCTAAATAAGTCAGGATCCCTCTTTCGCCCATGAAATAAATAAGTGTTGATGCACAGTCCTATATAAAATAAATAAATAAAGGCAAAAGAAGAGAAAGGCTTCCTGCACAGAGAGGTGAAGCAAGCAACTCCGTCAGGGCACTGTCCAGGCTCGCTAGCAGACAAGCAATGTTTGTGTTCCTAAAGTGTCTTCGCCAAGGTACTCTCCTGGCCTACTGGCAGTGGAGCAACACCAGAGATGAAAAACTATACTCTGAAAATCTAAAGCTTGCAAACTTCATTACGCTACCTTGATTTGAAACATTGTGTGATCATTGATCTTATGTTTGTGTTTAACCGAGTAAAGGAATGAAGGTGGTTATGTTTATGCATGGGGTAAGTGGGGAAGCCATGGTAATCTGAACGAAAAACCAATACTTCATGAAGAACTAGACCCTGCACGAACAAATTGACCAAGGCAAAGACGCTGGAGTTATACCAATGTGTCGTCAAGTGTTGTCGCTGCGAAAAACACCTCCAACATTTTGCCTATACTTGGATTTTGGAGCCTACTGTGGATCTTGTGATTGGTCATTCCGTGGTCAGTTCTTGATCAATCGAAGTCACTTGCTCACGCATGCCCAGTTTGCAACGAGTTCATGAACACATTCTTCCACGCAAGCAAGCATAAGCATAGACCGTCAAGACAGTGTTTGTGCAATGTTCAACACATGTCGACAGTCAATGCGCACTGTTATTGGCAGTCCCTCACTTTTGGTTGTGTTTGTAATTCTATTTTGGTGAGTTTTTCAAACTGTCGCTTTTGCGCACCTTTGTTTTCACGAGTGTCGTTTTCATGCTTTCGATTGTCGCTCTTGCTTGCTTTCACTTTAACTAGTGTCGCTTTCATCTTATCTCCGCATATCGCAAGTGTCACTCTCCCTTTTCTCTTCATATAGTAAATGTCGTCTTTACGCATGAGGTCCTTAACTGCGCAATTGCACAATCACCTGAGCTCATGAACTCAGCAATTACGCAATCACCTGGGCTCCTCTATCTTCCATAACTACGCAATGAAAAAATCAGTGTTCAAGCCCTCAGCCTGGCTCCCTAAGCTCACCAACTGTGCAATCTTTCTGCGTAGTCCAAGCTTGAACCTTGACTGTTTGAGTTGCACAATTGCGCAGTCACTGAGCCTCTCCCTCAGCCTGCCACTCGGTTTCGGCTCAGTCAGTGGATCATCATGAAGTATCTTAGATAGGGGTTTATTGGATTGATGTCGTCTTGTCCTGAATGAATTGTAGATGCAAGAACTCTATCATGTTATGGCAAGATGATGAAGAAGGAGATGGAGAAGGAGGACATGCTAGAAGACACATATGGAGCTGAAAAGATAAGATGATCATCAGACGAGAAGACGAAGGAACATTGGATTACAACAAAAGACCAAAGATCAAGACCGCATGAAGACTCCATCTGATTCACAACCCTTTGGAGGGTAGATATGAAGAACAAAGCATATCTCTCATGAAGATGAAACATTGGATACATCTCTTATTGAAGACAGAAAGAAAGAAGCAGCAAAAGGACAGCTTGGCACTGCCACATCATCATGCAGTCCATGTCATCAGTGTCATGTCATGTCTGTCACGAGTCATCATATGCCACATCATTATTGTGGATTATGTAATTATATATTCAAAAATGTATTGTGAAGTGGACACATTCAGAATATGAAGAGTCATGTAAAAGTCGAAAAGTCATAGGAAGTCAAACTGTCATGAGGGTAGTCAAAGAGTCAAAAGGAAGGTGAAGCATCACCTCATTGGTTATATATACACCCTCATTGTATGAGCAAAGGACTTTTGACCTTGGCTCCTCCCGCAAGGCATTAGAGTGACCAGCTAATTCTTTTGAGGAGCAAGGAGTAGCTCCAATGCTCCACTATTGGAGCTAGTGGTGTTCATTGTATACATGTGTCTTGAAACTTTTACTTAATATGAGAAGCCTTATGGCCAGCACGTTCTTCATGCATTGATTATGAATATTTGTAAGATTGTTTTGTGAATGTTTGTAATTCATGTTTGTTTTCATTTGTGCTGAAGTAGTTGAACTATTTCGGTTATTTTGGTACTTATCATATTGAGAATGTGTTGTAATGGTTATTGTCGTTGTCGCGTCCTCGTGGACTATTCCGTTGGATATTAGGCAGATCTTTCTTGTTGTATTGGTTGCAATGACTGTCGCATCTTTGTGGACTATTCCACTGGATGTTGAACCGATTCTTCTTGTTTATGTGTGTCTCTACTAGAATGGTACTATTACCTCTCTCTTAGAGGCTCACTTCTCTTCCCCCCTCCGCAATAACAGAACTTTGACACATGTACGACCGAACACTCACCAAGCACACCCCCTTGCTTTTGGAAGGCACATTTGTACTCCTCTCTCTTGCTGATAGTTAGAGTCAAGGTAAATTTGTAAGAATACATGGCAATCAGGCCAATGCTCTGGATGGGGCCCCTATTCCAAGCAGTGTGAGACCTACTTGGGACTTCTCATCGGGGAGACCCCTTGGTTGACGAAATTCCAGCACCATCAACACGTAATTAATTTGTAGAGGACATTACATAAACCCTAGGAAGAATTCCAATGGAAAATCCTCCCTTGAAGTTACCTTGAAGCATATAAAAATACTACGTGGATCTTCTAGGGTTAGTAGAGGACAACCCTAAATCCATTCATACCATCGCAAGGGAGAACTGGTTAACCCCATATTTAATGAAAAACATGAGTCTTTGTCCTCCCATCAAGTTTTATACCCTAAATTTTACTAAAACTAGTTTGTTAGATCTACTCTTCATATCACCTTAGAACCCACTACCTTGACTAGGGAAGCCCCCCTTCAGCCGAAGACCAACCAACCTAAAGTGAGAAAAGTTTCGATGAGGTGACAATGGCCTCCCTCTTAGTTCACTCAAATCACACTTAATCTTTCAAATTTTATGGAACCAACATTGTTCTAGCCTAAACTAAGGAAAGGAAGCCCATTCCCACTTCTCATTAATCAACATGCTAGAAAATGGGCAAAATTTGTTATTATGATTGAAAGGTGTCACTTTTAGCAATGACCAATCTCAAAATCCATAAAAAAAAAAAAACAAAAGTTCGAAGTACCTAAATAAACTTATTACTCTATACAACCTTTTGTGAATTGAAAATACCACTTGTGGTAGTTGTACCAATGTTCATAGGCATTGAAACATTCTTTGAAAATGCAAATTAATTAATAAAAAAATCAGACAAGCAAGTTGTGATCCAGTGGTAAACTCTGGTCCTAACATGGAACCAGGTTTAAAACCATCGGAAGCACACTGAAGTGGTATTGCAACCACTTTTTTGGTTAGAGTTCATGACATCATTTTGATGTGGCCAACATTCAATGAAATCATTTGGTCTAAGTTCCAAATTGCCTCAAGGTAAAAAGGAGTTATGCTAATACCAAAATTTAATTAAGAATAAACATATCAACATAAAATGAAACCTGAGAAAAGGAGGGTAGAACCATCAAGTGTATTAAAAACCAAATATACAATATGGGAACCTTCTAGTCCATAAAAATTCACCTCTTGGGGACCATGAATCAATTTGTGAACCAAACCAATAGATTTCAACTTGTTCAAACACCTTTGCCAAAGAAAAAAAAAGAAACAACACCCCACACCTTCCAAACACTAAATTAGTTTATATAATGACACCCCCCCATACTTCTAATTTGGATTCACATTGATGTGTGTGTGTGTATATAATTAAAATTTTCATATTTAAGTATTTTTTAGTAAACCAGTTCGAAAACCAATTTGCCAGTTGCTTCTTGTTTAGTCCTATTACAGTTTTTTATATTTTGAAACTATCTAGGATATCAAGTCATTTGGGATCCGGATGACTGACACTCATAAACAACCAGAGATCAAATTCCTTGAAGAATAAATATGACTGGCACAAATCCATATTAACCTGGGATCTATAAATTACTAAGAGAGATCGAAAAAACTCAAAGTGCAAACCTCACAACTTCTAATGGATCTAGGGTCAAGATTAATCTGTACAGTATGTATGTAAGTAAATGTATATCGTCAATGGTCATTTTTATGCTGGCCTTTTTTAGCATTGTCACACACAACATGTAAAGATCTCACCCCAACTGAGCTATAGAGCACGTTGCTTTTCTCAATACACCTAGATAAAAGGCATTTAAAATCATATACTTCGCTATTTGACTAGCACAGACATTGAAGGGCAGGCCCTACATTAAATAACAATGTTAGTTTAATCATATAGATGGAACTACAATAAATTTAAGATTGTTGTTCCTTGCATAAAAGCACAAAGAAACCTCTTGTTTGAAAATTCCCAAGTGCTATAACCCCAGGAGAGTAAGCTGGCTGTTATGAGGAGAATTGCTGGTCGATGAGAGAGAAAAGGGACAATTTTCAAACTAGATGGTTTGGGACATGAAGCTAATTTATCGTATGCAATATAAGACCTCCATTCCAGCCAAAATATTCAATTACTAGCAGAGTGAATGTATAGTTTGAAGTTTCAAGCATCATCTTGTTGCAAGAAATAATTTGTCCTCATCTAAAATTGGCAATCAAGCTAAAAAGGGTCAGTTTACTGGCAAGATCGGCAGAGTGATAAGTCGTCCAGTAGGCTTCAGTTTTGCTGTGATCTGCCCCACCTAATGGCATGTCAAAAAGGGGATGAAGCCAGGTGCAAGGCCCAGGTGATTTAGGCAGCATGCATAACTGTCATACCTGGTAACTAAGCCGAAGAAAGTCCGTGCCATGTAGTGCAGCCTGAAACCTCCATGTGTGTTTTTCTGCATCTTCAAAAAGAAAAAGTGAGGCTACTCTATACCTAGTTCTAAGTTTGCATCGTCTTTTATCTTGTTCTATCTAGAGTTTTGATTTTTGTTACTTCTTTAATACAGTAGTTTAGCTTCTTTCATTTTGTGCTTCACTATTTTGCTTATAGGAGATGTTTTGGCACTCGCTCAGTATGTCTCTACTGGAATATACTTTTGAGTGTCACTGACCTACCGTTTTGGTTATTTATAGAGATCAATAAAATTAGCTTATCTTTTCTTAATTCTTATATCTCCAGCGATCTTCATGATCCTTCCATATCATCACTTCAGCTCTATCATAAGTTCAAAGTTGTGGGTAGGCTCGTTCATTCTTAGCAAATTTCCTTAAATCCTCTTCTATCCAGTAATCAGGAGCACGGCTGGCAGATGCAAAGTGAATCAACAGTAGGGTTATAATCTTATTCTCAGGGATTTTTGAAAAAAAACTGAAATTTAACTTTAGCAGAAACATCAGAAATAGATTTGTGCCTGATGTTAAACGTGTAAACTATAATAATGTATGAAATGATCTAGGATTTCCAACATCTAAGCTAAGAAATCTCTTCATAAAACCATTGTAACTTTTTTAAATTTCTGGTTTATGAAGCCATTTGTAACAAGTCAAAAATACAAAAACTCATTTCGAATTAAATTCCCAAAAGAATGGCAGGAAATAAAACCCTACCTTGAACCCCTCCGCCCTGAGGCACCGAAGATGGGCTTCAACCCACTTGGTGCATGCATCCTGCCCATGCTCGACGATGCATTCGTCTCTCAGCCTTTTAGCATTGGGGCAGGCACGGCATATGCTCTTCTTTGGCTTCACCTTGGCTTTCGCTTCTGCCTCGCTCGCCTTCCCGTTTCCATTCAAAACCCCTGCCCTTAGAGGGTTTCTGGAGGCTTCCCTGTCCAGTTTCATGGGAGAAAATGTAAATTGCGAAATGTATTGACTGGATTTTACCTGTGATGCAGAAACGATCCCTTTTCATATGCTCTAATCTTTTAGAAAGTGGAAAAAAACTAAAGGGGACCATTGCACAAGATGCGTACTCTGGGTTTTGTGTGCTAAACTGTCAACTCTATAAGAAGATTTGGCATTAGAGATTTATCACTCATGACAAAACAGGGGATTACATTGATAGAGAAGCAAGTTGCAGTAGCCTTGTACTTATCAACAGTAGACCTATTGCAACAATTGTAGCACAGATCGCATTCACAGCTTGCACATGCATGGACTGTAATTGTTGCTCCCGAGCCTCGTGAAGCAGTGTGGCGTTGTTTATATGTTAGTTATCCAATGATAGTATGAAGATGTGTGTGTTCGTTTGTTATGGACAACGTTTGAGCTATCTGAGCAACTCTGAGTCTGCGTTGTCTTCTTCACCACCTTGCAGCTGTTAACTTCTGAAAATGAACCCTTGAGTTGTCACTCAACTTGCACTCTCACCGACCATTCCCATTCAACAAGTCTAGCAGTCCTCCCGTGTTCCAGTCGCATGGGCAACGACCCCGGCAGCAACCCCAAGCTCATACCCCCTCTGCATATTCCCATAGTGCATTGGGAAATCTCCACGATCGAATGCGAAAGAATGTACATGTAAACACCCTCGGGCCTCGGTAACAATGGCGAGAGTGGTTTAACAATGTTACGATGAGTTAGGCCAGGTTAGAAGTTAGACACATTTATGGATGTTGGTGGGAAATGGAGCATGCCTCCGTGGCTCACATTTGTTTTTGCTTATCCATAAGGTTCAAAAAGTAAGAGAAAGTAAATCATGAATTATTGGTATATGGCTTTTGTATGGTCTGATATTGGATATATTTATTTGGGATTTTGTTTAAATTAATTTAATGGGTTTTTTATTGTTGATATATTTTTGGTGTTATAGTGAGAGTTAAAAAAAAAAAATGGGATTTTGTTTAAATTATTTTTAAATATATTTTTCATTTTAGTTATTAAAAAAAAATTAATATAATAAATAAAGTTTCATTAATATATTAATATTTTATTTTTGTGTTCATAGAATTTTAAAAATAATGTTTAATAGGATTAAATATTTTATAGATATTTTACTGTTTTTATGTAGATTTTTTTTTATCTTTTATTTAAAATTTAGTTAGAAATTAAAAAATTTGTAAATTTGAAATGGTTAAGTTTATATAATCAAATATTCTAAAAAATTTGTAGAATGTTGAGAGATTTTTTTGGTAAAAATTACATAAAGAAATTCTAAGATTAAATAGATGAAGAGAATGTTTTTTAGCCATTAGAATATAATTACTTACAAGTAGTTTTGACTAAAGAATTATCATTAATTAATAAACAATTTCATAGAATATTAAATATATTTATAAATTTAAAATGCAATTTAAATGACAAAACATTACGATCTCACCAAAAATCATATTGTAAATTTAACAAAGATACCAAAAAGTCACATATTTAAACCCTTCCATAAAATATGGTATGGAATGTGTTTTTATTTTTATTTATAATGTAAAGCATGTGGTTAGCGATATATCTTTGTCCAACTCCTATAGAGATTTGAATGATGGTGTATGTTTACATGACACCCATGAGATGTAAACCAATTGGTTTATGTGACGTTTAGTCCACATTAAGTCTCAAGTCTCAGGTTCAAACCTCATGAGGAGGGGTTGAGGGCGAGAGCCACCTGTTGAGGAAATAAATTATCTCAAAGGATATCCAAACTGAATTGAGTCTCACGCATCCTTATGATGGCATCCCACTAGTCGGCGGATCATTTTTCCATTCAAAAAAAAAAAAAAAATCTCGGCTTGCATCTAAAAATTCTATATAAATAAATTTAAAAGGGGGGATTTACAAGAATTATCATTAATTATTAAACAATTTTGTAGAATATGAAATATATTTATAAATTCAAAATGCAATTTAAATGACAAAATGTCAAATCTAACAAAGATACCAAGAAGTCACATATTTAAACTCTTCCTTAAAATATGGTATGGAATTTGTTTTTATTTTTATTTTATAAATGTAAAGCATGTGATTCAATATATCTCTGACCAACTCTCCAGAGATTTGAATGATGATATATGTTTACATGACACTCATGAGGTGTAAAGCAATTGATTTATGTGAAGTTTAGTCAACATTAAGTCTTGCATTCAAATCTCATGAGGAGGGGTTGAGGGCGAGAGCCACCTATTCAGGAAATAAATTATCTCAAATGATGTCCAAACTGAATTGAGTCTCAAACAATCCTTATGATGGCATCCCACTAGTAAGCAGATCATTTTTCATTCAAAATTAAAATTGTTCTCGACTTACATCTCATAAATTCTATATAAATAATTTAAAAAGGGGATGGATTTACATAACTATGCATACATAGAATGTCTTATAATGATTTGGAATTGCAATTTTCTTTTTGTTGTTGCCTCAATGAAATATTATTAAAATAAAGATGTTGTTATGCACATTACCTTCATTTTTACCAACTACCATAGATTTATATTAACCCCGAATCTATTGAGAGGGATCAAATCTCTCAAGATGCAAATTTTTTTTAAAGTGCAAAATTTGAAGAAAGGTTTGCACCTTGAGAGACTTGATCTTCTTTAAACTTATTAGATTTGGGGTTCACATGGATCTATACCAATTATAGTGCTTTCTATTTTAAGGCATGAGTTTATGGTTAAAACATTTTATTAGTATGTTGCCTAAAATGGGTGAGACGTGTAAACTCCATGCTAAGCATTGAAGGAATTACATATTTTATTAGTATGTTGCCTAGAATGGATGAGATGTGTAATTCCTTTATGCTTAGCATAGAGTTGAAGGAATTACACGTCTCACCCAATTTAGGCAACATACTAATAAAATATTTTAACCATAAACTTGTGCCTTAAAATAGAAAGCGTGTATTAATGGAATAAGAAATCTATCTATCTATCTATAGATTCTTGATGTTGAAATATTTTACTCAACATGCATATTGAAATATTTATTTATAACTCACATTGAATATTTTTGGGTCATGTATGATGTTGAAATAATTTACTCAATGTTTATAATGACATATTTTAGTTTAATGCACAGTGAAAAAAAAGTTATGGACATTTTTTAAATGGAACATATCAACTCCATATTAAGAATTAAATAAACTACACATTTTCCTTATACTAAAAAGTAGAAAAAATTATCAATTAAATTAAAAAGAAATCACTTTCAATTATTTTATGTATGTAGATAAAGTTGATTTATAATTAAATAATAAAAATAATTTTCCCCTGGGCTTATACCCCCGCGGTCGGGACGGTCGACTTGCCGCCTCCCCACCCGGGTTCTATTCCCCTCGCTGCATGTTTACGGCTGCTCCTGCAGCTATATGTTGTTGATACTTGCTCCGCAGCAGATATTTGTACTATCTCGCTTCTGTAAAAATGTGACTGATGTGATTGAGACAGTTGTATATAATGTAAATATGTACTCTGGGCCTAATACAAGCTTCTAAAGGGACTAGCCCCCCCATTTCTTAAAAAAAGTTGATTTATAATTAAGATAGAAAGTGAAATGTTTTATTTAGGGGTCCAAAAGTTTTTTTTGTTATTACTATTTTCTAATTTGTTAAGGTAAATATTATTTTATTATTTTTAAATGTAATTTTATGGGATAGCATCCCCTTATATTTTAAAATGCATTTCATATAATTAAATAATACAAATTATTTAATTTTTTATTATCAACATAATCATATTTAATTATGAAATTATATGAGGCTTTCCAATTTTTGAGTGAAATAATACCTACCTACCTAGATCCATTTTAACTCCAGATTTGTCAAGTGTCAAGAGGGATCAAATCTCTCAAGATGTCGTAACAGCGCTAGTGAAAATTCTATGTAATAATGTAATAAAGGCAAAACAAGACCACGGGCAAGAGACACGTATTCCAAGCTGAATGTTGGGCAAATATATTCTAGTGGGCATCACTCAATGAGTGTTTTGGCTAAGGAAATTGGCAAAGGCTAAGGCAAAGGCATTAAAAGGCAAAAAGGCATTTTTGGCACATTTATTTATGAAAATAAAGGAAATTAGGAGAAAAGAAAGGTGAAAGGTCACATGTTGCATGTGAGGAGGAAGTTGAAGGAAAATAATGGAAAATGGAGAAAATAGAGGCCTCATTCGTAAAATGGCTTCTGAGGACCAATTGGTAACCTTTTGTCAGTTCAAGTTTGGAGCCCTCTCATTATTCTCTCTTTCTCTCGCTCTCTCACTCTTGGTCACTTAGAGTTTTCTTGGAGCACTCTAGGTTTGGAGCAAGAAAGGAAAAAAAGGGAAAGGAAGGAAAGCAAGGATCAAGGAAAGGAAAGCAGGATCAAGCAGCTTCAGCAGAAAATTTACAGGTAACCTTTTGCATGTGTGATTTCCTAGCTACTTTGGACATGCATGGCTTTGCATGTTGGTGTATGGTTCTCTTGTTGTCGATGGCATGGTTTTGTCGGGTTATCAACCTAGTCTTGCCTTTTCTGGATGCCATGGTATGTTGGGATGTTTATCTCCGTTTTTGAGCTTTGGTTTGCATGATGGATTTCGAAATCGTGGCAAAGGTGATGTCAATTTTCATTCCCAAAGGCCTAGAAATCCCTTGACCAGTTTTGGTGGGATACACGGTAAAGCCTCAGGGAGAAGTATCGATTTAGGGCTTAGTGATTCGGGTTTGGATTGCAGTAAAGCTTGAGAGATTGGTCTTGGTTTAGGGCCTAGTGATATGGGATTAGATTGTGGTAAAACCTGAGAGACAAGAAGACGGAAAATTCCTCAAGGATAGTGGGCATTCCAAGTTTGGTTTGATTGTGATCGGAGCACCGGTTTTGGTGTGATCACGGTTTGATGAGGGTGGAAGTGGTTTAACCTCTAGATTCCCTTGGTTGTTCATGGATTGGTTGTTCCATGAGATCCCACATTCATGCTTGGAATATGGCACGAGGGTGACTGGATGAAAGAGAGATTTGGTTCGGCCACGTTTATGGTCGAGTGGTACGTGGAAGCTCCGAACCTGGTCAGATTTGCCTATGATTAATAAAAGCCAAGTTCTCTTACATTTGCACTTGTTTATATGTGGATTTAATGGTTGTCATATCTTTGATATTTATGTGGTTTTATTCTAGTTATAACCATGGTTATGTGATTGGTTCATGTCATGGTTATTTCATGTATTTACTTGCAATTGTTAAATGGATGGATGCAAGACCTAGTTGATATTATAACAACTCAATGGAGAAGGTGGTGACATTTTGGTTATGTTTCATAAGTTTTTTTAGTAATTTATGCTATGTCTTGTATCTTGGACCTGTAGCTTGCATTGATGCCAAGTGTTTGACAGAATATCAATCCTGGTTGGGGATGCTTAGGCCTAGTCTTGAGGTTGAATTTTGACTTGTTTATATTGTCATAATGTCTTTGATGGATTCTGGAAGTTGTAACAAGTTCTGGGAAAAGGTCGGGATTCTGGGCTAAAAAAGTGGCTCAAATCTCGGGGACGCTGGCACATGGGCCTGTGAGAGCGACCAAGGGTTCAAAGGCTTAAATCATCAGTGGGACTCAGGGACGGGATGTCTGAGTGGTTGACATGTCTTCTGAGGGTGTTGTAGTTGTTGATGTGGAGAGGTTTCTTTAAGGTGTTTCATCGATTCCATTTCCTTAAGGTCACCAAGGAAGTTGAATCCCTTATAGTAGCCTCTCTCGTCGCATGTTTACCTCGGCTGGTCGGTTGCTTGGGTAGACCTGGGAGGAGGGGGTGTTACAGTTGGTATCAAAGCATTGTTGCACTCTCCTTGGGTGAAGGTGCTTGGTCATGCATGCATGTCAGTTGCATGTGTGTCTCTTACACTTGCATTCCATGTGCTTGTTGCATTGCATCATGTTGATCATGATTGTAGTAAGGTTGTCATGAGGAACTTGATGTTGATTTTGTGGAATGCATCGTCAGGAGTATATGATTGGTTATATGATTATATGCAGCTTGATTACATCCTTGTATGTTAGGTTGCATTCTTGGTTGTTTGATTACATGTATCAGTCTTGTAGGTTGGTTACAAGAATTGATCGCTTATGCTCAATTACATGTGTTCATGCGTATGTGTAGTTGATTAGGCATTGCTTATGCATGTTGATAGTTGCATGTGGCAATGTGTACAATGGAGTAATGGTTGTTGTCATGCATGAGGTCATAGCATGCATTGTTGATATGGCCTTGCATTGATGACTGGACCCTAACTAGAATGATGTTTATGCGTTGATACACTTATTTGATATATGTCTATATGATATTATGTTTATGTTATACATGTTTCACGCTAATTTGATGATCTTGCAAATAAGGTGTCCTCCCAGAATTACGCTAAGGTACGTTGGCTTATTGTGATTTGGTTTAGTTGACATATTATGCCATATAGGAAAGAGATCGGATGGCTATCAAGGTGGTTGACTACATAGAATATCCCTATGCATCAGATGGGCAGGGTGGTGCGGGGCATTCTTCTGACTTGGCAGACACATTGAGAAGCCCGAAGGAAGAAATAAGGAGTGGCAAAGCAGACAATGACAAAATCATGCAGGCACAAGAGAACAAGTAGAGGTGAATGCAATACTACTTCAGAGTTTGTCAGATTTGGAGCGACATGGACCACTTTGGATCAGCGATGGACATGAGGACAAAACTAATGGGGCATATGGCAATAGGTCTCCTAGTAGACATAGTTCAGATAGATCTGACACAATCAGATATGACAAGTTGTTGGACACTTCGAATAGGAGAGATGATGGATACAGGTACTATTCTAGTTATGGTTCTGGCAGGCATCATGATCGTCATCGTTATCATCCTTACATGAGGAGTGATAGGGGATACTTGCCAGATGAGTTTAAGAAAGCAAATTCACCTACCTTTGATGCAGAGATGAAGAAATCGTAGGATGCAGAGGTATGTTTGCTTTGGTATGAAGAAATACTTCTGATTGCATGATTATTCAGAAAACATGAAAGCAAAGATAGCCATTGTCAGTCTCAAAGGTAAAGTGTATATTTGGTGGGAAGACATGAAGAATGTCAAAGGTATACATTAGGAATATTTGACTTGGCATGCATTTGAAAGGCTCTTCAAGAAGAAGTACTTGTCAGAGAGGTACTATGGTGATAGAGCTAAGGAGTTTTATGAGTTGCGGATGGGTTATACCTCAAGGAGGAGAAGACCAAGGTTCAGAGATTCATTAGTGGATTGCTAGTAGCATACAAAGACTGGATTGAGTTCGATGAGCCTAGATCATTGGAGGAGGCCATCTGAAAGTTGAAACATTGTTATGAGCAGTCGAAGTGCAAAGTTGAGCCTAAGCATGACTTGAAAATAAATGATAAAGCTAAAGGAAAATGGACACTGAAGAGAGGAAGACCTCAAGATGCAAGTGAGAAAGAAAATGTTGTTCCTTACAAGAGATTCAATACAGTTGAGAAGGGGCGTGAAGAGCAGCAGGCTAGAGGCAGTGGTAGGGAACCATTGCAGTGTTGGATATGTGGTAAGGATCATCGTAAGAGGGATTTTCTACAGTATCAGAGTGGTGGTAGACCCCAGATCTATAGTGCTCAGGAGGCGCATATAGTTGGTGATGTTGGTCATAGCATTCATCGGATCTATGCAACTATGGACAACAGGCAAGCGGATCATCAGGCATCAACCATTAAGATGGGAAGTAAGATTTGTGATCAAGTTGTTTCTATTTTGAATGGTCTTGGATCTAACTATAGTTATATTAATCCTGACCTAGTGGATAAGTGTGGTTTAAGAAAAGAAGTGCATGCAGAATCTTGGTTGGTATAGTTGGCTACAGGTACAAAGAAGTGAGTTCACCATTGGGTAAGAGCTTATGCATTTGAGTTAAATGGTATGCCTACAGCAGCACATTTGAATGTATTTCCATTGGGATCGTAGAGATGCTTTTGGGTATGGATTGGTTATACCTTCACAGAACCAAAGTGGATTGCTTCAATAAGGCCATTGAGTGTGTGGATGATAGTGGGGAAAAGAGGACTTTGCAGGGGAAGAAGAAGCCTACATCAGTGAGGATGGTTACCGCTATGTAGGTTAAGCGTAGTTGCAGAAAAGGTTGTGTGATGTTTGTAGTACACATTTCTAGTGATAAGGGTAAGGAGGTTGAGGATGTCGATGTGTTAAGAAGGTACCCAATTTTGCAGCAGTTTCAGGATGTATTTCCTGAGGACATTACAGAGTTTCCACCTCACAAGGAGGTAAAATTTTCTATTGAGTTGGTGCCAGGGGTAGCTCCAACATCAAAAGCACCTTACCAGATGAGCACACATGAGTTGGTTGAGTTAAAGTTGCAGCTAAAGGAAATGTTGGACAAGGGGTAAATTAGGTCGAGTGTATCACCTTGGGGAACACTAGTGTTGTTCATGAAGAAGAAAGATCGTACTCTTAGATTATGCATTGACTATAGGTAGCTGAACAAAGTTACGATCAAGAACATGTACCCTTTGCCGAGGATTGATGATTTGTTTGATCAGTTGAAAGGAGCAACAATGTTCTCTAAGATTGACTTGAGATCGGGATATCATCAGGTACGCATCAAGGAATAGGATATCTTCAAGACTGTGTCCAATACCAAGTATGGGCGTTATGAGTTTGTTGTTGTTCCATTCGGTTTGACTAATGCTCTAGCTACATTTATGTGTTTTATGAGTAGTGTGTTGTGTCCTTATCTGGACAAGTTTGTTATTATATTCATTGATGAGTAGTGTGTTGTGTCCTTATCTGGACAAGTTTGTTATTGTATTCATTGATGACATGCTAGTATATTCTAAGAATGAGGAAGAACATGCCGAGAATTTAGCAGCAGCGTTGAGATTGTTAAGAGAGCATCAGTTATATGCTAAAATTAGCAAGTGAAACTTCTTTCAGACTAAGGTACATTACTTGGGGCATGTTGTCTCCAAGGATGGCATAGCAGTGGATCTAGAAAAGATAAGGCCTATCATGGAGTGGGCAACTTATAAGAATGTGGATGAGGTGAGATCATTTATGGGATTGGCAAGTTACTACAGGAGGTTCATCAGGAACTTCCTATGCATTGCATATCCTATCACATCATTAAAGAGGAAAGGTAAGAAGTTCGAATGGACATAAGAATGTGAGGCTAATTTTGAGCATCTTAAGTAGTTGTTGACACATGCAACATTACTAAAGATTGTGGATCCAGACAAAGAGTTTGTAGTGTGTATAGATGCTTGCAAGAGAGTACTTGGTGGAGTGCTCATGTAAGAAGGAAATGTAGTGTGCTATGAGTCACAAAAACTGAATGAGCACAAACAGAACTATTTGATGCGTGATCTTGAGCTAGCAGCGATTATACATGCATTGAAGATGTGGAGGCACTATCTTCTTGGGAGGAGGTTTAAATTGATGAGCAATCACAGTGGATTGAGATATTTGTTTGATCAGTCAAATCTGAATGTCAGGAAAGCTATATTGTTGGCTACCCTTAGTGAGTTCGACTTCAATATCAGATACATCAAAGATAAGGTAAATCATATAGCAACTATGAGCTCTTATGGGACAGAGTTACAGGATAAGATCTTGCAGGCAGGACAGCGGGATGACAAATACATGGAGATTATGCATAGATTACAGTAGAGTACAGGTACAAGTACATGTGTAGGTACGGGTGGTCGAGATGCAGATTATCATCTCATGACAAATGGTTTGTTAAGGTTTAGAGATAGGATCTATGTCGAATCGCAATGAGCTCAAGAAGCTTACCTTGAGGGAGTTTTACGCCAAGCCATACTCGGGTCATCCAGGATATCATAAGACATTGATGACGGTGAAGAAGTTCTACTATTGGCCAAATCTGAAGAATGACGTGGCAGATTTCATGGCTATATGATTAGATTTTCAACAAGTAAAGGAGAAATGTAAGCATCTAGGTGGTTTACTACAACCTATAGTGATTCCGGAATGGAAATGGGAGGTCATTTCCATAGATTTCATTACAATTTTCCGAGGATAGTGAGGCAACATGATTATATTATGGTTGTGGTTAACAAGTTGAGGAAGGTAGCTCACTTCATTCCAGTGAAGACTACATATCCAACCAGTGAGGTAGCATAGGTGTTCATCAAAGAGATACTGAGACTGCATGGTGTTCCGAAGAAGATTGTGTCAGACAAGGATGCAAAGTTCACTTCCAAGTTTTTGAAGGAGCTATTTGCAAGTTTGGGTACAAAGTTGGCCTTTAGCACAACTTATCATCCGTAGACAAATGGACAGAGAAAGAGGGTCAATAAGATCTTGGAGGATATGTTGAGGATGTGCGTGATGCACTAGCAGAAGAAATGGGAGGAGTATCTTCCACTGGTTGAGTTCACATACACTAGTGGTTACTAGGAGTCATTGAGGATGAGTCCTTTCAAGGCATTGTATGGACGAAGTTGTAACACTCCTATTAGCTGGAGTGATCCAGTGAACAGGGTACTTATTGGATTAGATATGTTGGTAGATATGGAGCAGGAAATTCATGTTATAAAGAAGAATCTAAAGGCGGCACGAGATAGACAGAAGAGTTATTCGGATCAACATAGGGTGTTCAAGGAGTTTCAGGTTGGGGAGCATGTGTATTTGCACATCAAGCCCAAGAAGATCTCTTTGAGGATTGGTTCATGTGCCAAGTTGGCACCATGGTATTGCAAGCCTTTCGAGATCCTTGAGAGGATTGGATCAGTGGCATATCGTTTTGCACTGCCTCCAACAATGAAATTCGATGATGTTTTCCATATTTCATTGCTTAAGAAGTATATAAAGGATGTTGATCATGTTATTGATTGGTATGTATTGTAGGTGGAGCAAGAAGGAGAGTTCCAGCCGAAGCCTCAGTGTATATTGCAGCAAAAACATCTCATTCTTAGGAACAAAGCCATAGAGCAAGTTAAAGTGCAACGGAAGCACTTTAGGCTTGAAGAGGCTACATGGGAGATGGTGAATCAGATGCGGGCCCTATATGCTTCATTGTTTACTGGTTGAGGCAAAGTAGTTTTGGTTTGATGTTGGTATATGTTTGGCATATGTTTTGGTACATGTATGTATATTTATATGGATGTAAATACCGCCATGAGCTAAGTTATAAAGCTCCAACAAGTTGTATGGGTGTCATGATATTATGTTTGTTATCTTGTCATGTTGTCATGATGTTTTGCTTTTGAGCAGGTATTTCATTGTAAATACTACAACAAGCTAAACTATAAAGCTCCATGGGGAGTATGTTTGTTTTTCAACAATTTTGCTGAGGTCTTTGTGTGGTTTAACACCGAGGATGGTGTTACCCAAGGGGGGTGGTTCTATAACAACCATGGTGAAAATTCTATGTAATAATGTAATAAAGGCAAAACAAGACCACATATAAGGGACACGTATTCCAAGTTGAATGTTGGGAAAAAGATATTCTAGTGGGCATCATTGGATGTGTGTTTTGGCTAAGGAAAATTGGCTAAGGATAAGGCATTAAAAGGTAAAAAGGCATTTTTGGCACATTTATTTATGAAAATAAAGGAAATTAGGAGAAAAGTAAGATGAAATGTCACAGGTTGCATGTGAGGAGGAAATTGAAGGCAAATACTGGAAAATGAAGAAAATAGAGTCCTCATTCATAAAATGGCTTTTGAGGATCAGTTGGTAATCTTTTTTCACTTCAAGTTTGGAGCTCTCTCATTATTCTCTCTCTCTCTCACTCACTCTTGGTCACTAGAGTTTTCTTGGAGCACTCTAGCTTTGGAGCAAGAAAGGAAAGTAAGCAAAGGGAAAGGAAGTAAAGCAAGGATCAAGGAAAGGAAAGAAGGGTCAAGCAGCTTCAACATGAATACTTGCAGGTAACCTTTTGCATGTATGATTTCTTAGCTAGTTTGTACATGCATGGCTTTGCATGTTGGTGTATGATTCTCTTGCTATTGGTGGCATGGTCTTGTCGGGTTATGACAGTGATTTTCAACCTAGCCTTGCCTTTTTCTGGATACCATGGTATGTTGGGATGTTTATCTCAGTTTTTGAGCTTTGGTTTGCCAAATGGATTTTGGAATCTGGGGCAAAGGTGGTCTCAAATTTCATCCCCAAAGGCCTAGGAATCCTTTGACTAGTTTTGGCAGGATATGCGGTAAAGTCTGATGGAGAAGTCTCGGTTCAAGACCTAGTGATCCCAGCTTGGATTACGGTAGAGCCTTAGAGATTGGTCTCGATTTAGGGCCTAGTGATCTGGGATTGGATTGCGGTAAACCGTGAGAGAAAAGGAGATGGAAAAGTCGTCAAGGATAGTGATGGATTCCAGTTGGCATTCCAAGTTCGGTTCGGTTGTGATCGGAGCACCAGTTTTGGTGTGATCATAGTTTGATGAGGGTGGAAGTGGTTTAACCTATGGATTCCCATGGTTGTTCATGGATTGGTTGTTCTATGAGATCCCACATTCATGCTTGGAATATGACACAAGAGTGACTAGATGAAAGAGAGATTTGGTTCAACCACGTCTATGATCAGGTGGTACGTGGAAGTCTCGTACTTAGTCGGATTTTCCTATGATTAATAAAAGTTAAGTTCTCTTACTTTTGCACACATATATATGTGGATTTAATGGATGTCATATCTCTTATATGGTTTTATGCTAGTTATAAGCATGGTTATATGACTGGTTCATGTCATAGTTATTTCATGTATTTACTTGCAATTTTTAAATGGATGGATGAAAGACCTAATTGATTTTATAATAGCTCAATGGAGAAGGTGGTGATCCTTCTTGTTATGTTTCATAAGTTATTTCAGTCATTCATGCTCTGTCTTGTATCCTATACCTGTAGGTTGCATTGATGCCAAGTGTTTGATAGAATGTTAGTCCTAGTCCTAAGGTTGAATTTTGATTTGTTTATATTGTCATCATGTCTTTGATGGATTTTGGAAGTTGTAACAAGTTTTGGGCAGAGGTCGAGATTTTGGCTAGAAAAGTGGCTCACATCTCAGGGATGCTGGCACAGGTCTGCTGAAAAAAGTCCAAGGACGCTGGCACATAGGCCCGTGAGAGCAATTTTGGCTTCTGGACATTGTCTTGACTATAGCATGAGAGCGAACAAGAGTTAAAAGGCTTAAATCATTAGTGGGACTCAGGGACAGGACGTCTGAGTGGTTGACATGTCTTATGAGGGTGTTGTTGTTGGTGTGGAGGGGTTTGTTTAAGGTGTTCTATCAATTCCATTTCCTTAAGGTCACCAAGGAAGTTGAATCCCTTATAATAGCCTCTCTCATCACATGTTTACCTCGACTGGTCGATTGCTTGGGTAGACCTGGGAGGAGGGGGTGTTATAGATGCAAGCCTTTTTTTTTAGTACAAAATAAATTTGATCTCTCTCGACGCTTGATAGATCCAGAGTTAAGATTGGTCTAGGTTGGTTTAATTTTTATAAATAAATAGTCTTTCCCCCTTTAAATAGTGTATATTCCACATGAATACCATGGGCCAATACCATGGGTTCTCATAAACCTAGAGCTCAAAAAGCGTTGGTAACTTGACCGAGTCACGTTCACCTTAACTACCCAACAAAAATTAATAAACATAATAATAATAACGTAGAAATTCTATTTTTATCATTTTTTTTGTTAACATGGAGTTATTATTATTGTTAGTATTTTATCATTTTTGTTTATATAACATACCATAACGAAATATTACAACATTTCTTCCATATTAGTGGGGAGAACACCTCTTGGCACAACAAATTTTCTAGTTATTCTTCACAATTATTTTATACCAATGTAAGAGTGCTTAACTAGGTATTTTATAATTTCTCATTCCTATGAATAACTACTAACATTATCAAGGAATTAAGGAATTCTTAGCATCTCCTTTGATATCGAAAAGTAAATAAAATAAATAAGCCAAATGGTAACATATTACATGAGATGTTGTAATAAAGCGTTGTGTGTGTGTGTGATATTGACTCGACTAAAAAAATAATAAAAATAATAATTCAATTCAATTCAATTTGTTATATTTAATTTTGTTTTTATTGACAAAATGATAAACATATTGGTTGTCATTTTCTAGAATTTAACTGTGTAGATTTTGATTTTGTCCAATGTTTCAGGTGGACTCACCACCCATCAACAGGGATAGAAGCAAATCTATATTGAATGGGTGTTGGGTTGAGTTAATTGAAAATTATCTTTGTCAACATGGGATTCAACATCAAACTAATATTCCTTGCAATCCTCAACAAAATGTTGTAGCTCAAAGAATGAACAGGACTATCTTAAATATGGTTTGCTCAATGGTATTCTTCAAAAATGTAACCTCAATGTTTTGGGTTGATGTAGTTCTATGTGCAATATATATCATAGATCTCCATCTCATGTCCTCAAAATCAATACTCCATATGAAATGTTGTATGGCCACATTCCTTCAGAAATGCATATCAAGAATTTTGGTTCCATATTTTATGTCTTGATTCCTAAGGAACAAAGAAGCGAGCTTGATGCAAAAAGTCGAAAGTGCATATTCTTGGGGTATTCAAATATCATCAAAGCATATCGTCCCTACTATGAGGTAAATAAGAAGTTTACATTTTCTAGAGATGTGATTTTTCTTGAATCTTCCAAGACTAACAATATTGTTGAGTGAAAACTTAATCATTTTGATAGGTTTAGTCATGCAAAAACTTATCATGAATTTGGTAATGAGATTCCACATCTTGAAGGGGGGATCCCTATCTTGTATCAATCTATGGAATCTCTTTCTGAAGCATTGTCCCCCCTTCATGAAATTGCATCCACTCCTTCAAATCAATAAGATCCTTTAAGTGATGTGATTTAGAGGATTAAAAGGCTAAATATTGATGCGTCCCCATCTCAGTCAATAGAGCAACCTAGACCATCTCAGAAAGGTCACCCAAAATGACTCACCAAAAAAATTGGAAGTGTTCACCTTGATGAGGTCGAAAAGACAAGAACTAGAAGATCCACTAAACAAAAATGGAGGCAATGTAGATTATTCTAATTCTGTTGATTATATGAATGGTTGTGAATTGAATATGACTACTAATTTTGAACAAAATTCCTTTAAATAAGTTGCTTCTCAAAATGAATGGAAAGAAGAAATTCAGAAGTAGTATGATGTTCTCATAAAGAAAGAAGGATTTGCAGAGAAAGAAAGTGTTGATTATGAAGAGACGTTTTCCCCCACGAAAAAATTGGGCCACCATCCAGACTTTCTTTTCCTTGATAGCTCGGGATGGATGGGAATCCATCAGATGGATGTGAAGATTGCTTTCTAGAATGGAGACTTGAAAGAAATTGTCTTCATGTCTCAACCAATGATCTGAAATTTAAAAATTTGAAGGTTTCTTATACAATTTTGCAAGCTAGTTTATGCCTTATGGGCAATCGTTCAAAATTGTGAAAGCACATAAACTTAGTTAAATTTTTCAGATTTTAACAATGAATAATATATGACATGCAACATCACAAAACAACAATTTGATGATGGAGTTCACCCTTCATGGGCTATGTCGTCGAGTCCGGCTTCTATATTATATGCTCAAATTTGAAATTACATCAACACATAATGCTTAAATCACAAAAAAAAATACAACCATTGTGTCCAAAACAACCAAAAACCCCTATGTAGGATCTTCTTGGGCTCAAAAGGGTTGAAAAATGGCCAAGTTAGGCCTTCATCATTTCCCTGCTATTTATCCTACAAAATTGACCCTCTGTTAGAAATGGCAAGGAATTTTGCCTTTGGCAGCATTGCGCAGCGACAAATTCTCAAAAACAAGTGGCACACACCCGTCGAAAAAGTTGTAATTTGTCGAATACTTAATTTGACACATGTGCCCTTAAATTATTCCCTTTTGTCGATCATGTGGCAATTAATATGATCGGGGGCATAAGCCAAAGGCCACATGCTTTGCCAGCCCCGCCACCTGGTCATGTGATGGTTACATATGGCCACGGGTAGGGTGCAGCGGGGTGTAATGCACCCACCCCACCGAATCATACGTTGAAGATTTGGTTATAATAAATGGCACCAGGGGCTGAGGATAACTCACTGCCCCCTCTGCCTTCGCACTTGGTCATAAAATATATCATAAAACCGCGGTTGGGTTGCCCCCTCTGCCTCCACACTTGGTCATAAAATATATCATATAATTGGGGTTGCCCCCCCCCCCGAAACCACCAAACGGTTAAACAATAACATAAACTGCTTATTATGATATGTTAATAACTAACCGCGTAGTCTAAAGATAAGTCGTTGCACTATGTTGTTGGAGGTCTTGAGGTCGAATCTCACGGAGGTTGGTTGGTTTCCTAATGAAATTTTAGCCAACAAACCTAAGCAACATGACAACCTCCCATAGGGACACATGATAGCCTTTCATTGGCCCACATGGTGGCTTATGGTTGGCCCAACCACAAACACCACAACCAATTGCACTTTGTCACTTGTCCTGTCTTGATTGGTCCTCTGAAAACCGTAGTGCATAGTCACCTGCTAACATTAGTGCCACGTCATTGTACAACCTGCCCAGTCAACCCTGCAAGTTGACTTTTTACTTATTTGCCAAAAACTTTAGAATGACGAGATCTACAATTTGGCACTAATTTAGAGAGAATTAGAACACTTTGATTTTTGAGCATATTTTTGATCCCCTGGATCAGCCAAAGGTCTTTGCTGTGAAGGGACAAGAATATAGAGTATGCAAACTCTTCAAATCCTTATCTGGCCTAAAACAAACACTGCAAGCCTGGTATGAAAAATTTATTGGGCATCTTCTAAAATTAGACTTCAAACACTTTAATCTTGATGCTGCAACTTTATTTTTCAAGAAATTTAGAAAAACTATTGTATATCTTGTAGTATATTTAGATGATTTATTGATAACAGGTAACAATGGAAACTATATTACATCCATAAAGAAAGAGTTGAAGAAAGGATTTGAGATGACATATTTGGGATACCTTCACTACTACCTGAGCATTGAAGGGATCCAACATCCAAGTTATATATTCCTCCCTCAAAGAAGTACATCGGATAATTGTTCAAAAACTTTGGCATGGTTGAATGTAATCATTTGTCCACTCTAATGGAACAAAATTTGAAGCTCATGTCCAAAGAAGGTAATGAATTTGAGGATGCAACTAAGTATAGACAACTTGTGGGAAATATTATCTATTTCACCTCTCCCAAACTAGACTTTTCATTTTCTATTGGAATCCTTTCCAGGTTTATGCAAAATCCTTGTGAATAACATTGTTCCACTGCAAAAAAGAATTCAAAAGTACTTGAAAGGAACTCAAGAATTTGGACTCAAATATTCACAGGTGGATAGCTTTAGATTGATTGGATATTCAAAGTTATACTTTGATGGAGATAAGGAAAATGGAGTATTTACTCCAGGCTATGTTATGAGTCTTAGATCAGGACTTGTCTCTTGGAGGTCACGCAAACAATCAACTCCAATAGATTCCATAACAAGGGGAGAATATGTGGCAGTTGCTGAAGCAACCAAGGAGATTGTGCAACTCAAGAAAAATCTTGAAGACTTGCAAGAGAAACAAGTGAACTCTACTCCCATTCTGATTGATGATACTTATGCTATTAAGTTGGCCAAGAATCCCATATTCCAGATTGAACTAAACATATCAACATAAAGCATAATTTGATTTGACATAATGTAGAGACCAAGACTTTTCATATATTACATTGTTCCACAAATGGGCAAATTGCATAAATCTTTACCAAACACTTGGAAGAGAAAAGTTTGAAAAATTCAAAATGATGCTTGGACTCACAAACACCTCTTCAGATTATGGAGGGAAATGTTAGATACCTAATCCTAAGAGATTGGTGAGAAATTTGTAAATATGTAAATTATGAAAAATAGAAGAAATGGAATAAGAAGAGACCTTCGAATATAAATTTCAAATGTCACACCTCTTTATATTATATAATCATATTTATATTAATGCAAACTAACATTCAAGAATCATTCTTTAGTTAATACTAACTATTAAATTTTAAATTTTATTTGTGATCATTACTTGTGAGATTCACTTTTTTCTTATAAATTTAAGAATAACACATTTTCCTTAATACATAAACAAAACACACAAAAGTGCCATTTAAAATTTGCCTAACATGTCAATCAAACATTTAAAAGATCCACATCTTTTTCAACTTGAAACACTACTTAAATCTCCTAATCACACCTTCCCATTTTCAACCAAAACTTTATAATTTAAACATGTTGAACTCTCATTCCCATGCTATGTATTAATTATTATATTCTCCCTTAAAATATATTGTCTTCTCAACTTTTTGTAGTTTTTTTAATTTCTATTAAAATTAAATGATTTTTTTAATTACGTATTTTTATTAAATTTTATAACAATTTAAAAAAATATATGTTTTTATTTTATAAAAATTTTGTTTTCAAGAGTTTTAATGTATTTAAAAAATAATAATTTTTAAAATAAATAAATTAATGTAAAAATTGATTTGTTTAAAATTTTTGAAACATTTTCATTTTTAATATGTTTTTCCACCCTTAATTTCTTTCCAAAAAATTTGAACCATAATTTAATAAAAACTAAACTCTGTTCTACACATCATAAGTTGAATTTCTCTATTTCTTAATTAAATCCAATCTCTTTATAATTGAACATAATGACTAAACAAAAATTGAAAATAAAACAATGAGTTGAGGGTTAAATGATGTCAGGGTATCTCGCGCGCGCTGCTGCTTTCTCTGCGAGCGTCCCCCTGCAAACCCTCCTCTCAACCATGGCTCCAGAGGGAGGCTCTGAGCCTCCTTCCTCCCTCCCCCCTGAGCTCCTGGCCTTCAAGCAGTTGGTGGGCAAATGCAGCAAGCGCCCAATTTCAGCCTCCCAGCAGAAGTTTGTTAAGAAGATGGAAACAATCCCGACCGTTGCTCTCCCAACTGAAGAGCCCTGTCGTGTTGCCCTGAATATTGCAGAAAGAGGACTCATCAGCCAGTTCACTGGGTTATGGCCATCACCAAGAGCCATCGAATCGTGGGTGTAACGCAACTGGAGAACGTTGGTCTCAAAAGGAATAAAATGTCATTTCGTTTTCATTTTTGACTGCATTGAAGATAAGAACCTCATTTTTAGAAACGGAACATACTTCATGGGACCCCAGGGCCTGTACCTAAACAAATGGACTCCGGACTTTGATCCAGCCCAAGATGTGCCCTCGGTTGTTCCTGTCTAGGTGCACCTCCCCCATTTTCCCTTGCACTATTGGAGCCCGAAGACTTTAGAAACCATTGGAAACACCCTTGCAAAATACATTAACAGAGCATACAGGAAGGGACAATACTCCTGTGCCAGAATGTGTGTCTAGGTAGATCTGGAAGTTGGGCTTCCAGAAGCTATAAAACTAACAGTGGCAGAATGATCACATGTGCAAGAACTGGATTACGAACAACTGCCCTTCAAGTGCAGGCAAGTGCAGGCACTGCCATGGATACGGGCACTATGCAAGAAACTGTAAAACGAAAACTAAAGAAGAAGCAGAGAAAATGAAAGGAGAGCAATGGACAACGGTGCAATATCAACCTCGTCAAAGCAGCAAAAAAAACAGAGAGGGAAAGGGGCACAAGCGGGAACCAGTGTGCCATCCACAGAACTACAACCGGAAGGGGCAGCACTTCCCTCAAATTGCTTCGCAGCTCTCAGCACACAAGAAGAAACCCCTGTTACGAAAAGTGATGCAGAACAGCAGGCAAACCCCTCATTAATCGAGGAAGGAAATGTAGGGGCCTCCCCCGCCCAAAACGACTCCCTAGAAAGACGATCCCCACCATCCTCTTATGCAAACATGATAAGAAAGAAGCCTCTGGAACTAATAGGCTCATCGGAAGAGGAGACAATTGAAAGACCCTCAAAGCGGGCAGGCAGAAAATCCCTCAAGGAAGCAAGAGAAGAAGAAGCAGAGAGGCAAAAAATGCAAGGAAGTCAATCCACTCTAGAAATGTCCATAAGTCGAAACACCAGAGCACAGCCACCAAAGGGAGGCCTCTCCTCCATCACCCCAAATAAATAATGCATATAGTCTCTTGGAACTGTAGAGGCTTGGGGAACCACATGAAGGCTGCAACTGTTAAAGATCTCATGAAAATAGAAACCCCAAAGATCCTCATGCTCCAAGAGACAAAAATAGAAGGGGAAGCCCTTCTTGAGTTAAGCAGAATGACCTGGAAGACCAAAGCTGGGATGGTAGTAAGCACAAGGGGAACCTCAGGAGGACTAGCCACAGTCTGGATGGAGGATCTATTCCAGCTGGAGAATTCCTTCAAGACTCAACATTGGATTTACACCGAACTTAGACATAAAGCAAGTAAGCTCACTCTCGCCCTGTTTAATATTTATGTTCCTGTGCTTTACCTTGAGAAAAAAGAGTGTTGGCAAACACTTATCTATTTTGTAGAATGCTATTCTCCCATGAACATTGTAATAACAAGAGATCTTAACATCGTTCTCGACCCAAAAGAAAAAAGAGGGGGTAACAATAGCAAAGACCCATTGCTACCCCTTGTGGAGGAAAAAATTTAGCAATGGGATCTTCTTGATCTTCAACCCAAAAAGGGGAGATAAACTTGGACCAACAACAGAACAGGGGAAGCTCACATCTCAGATAGGCTTGACAGATTCCTAGTGTAGAGCACTCTTTTGATGGACAATAGAATAATATCAACGAGAATCCTACCAAAGCTCACCTCGAACCATAAACCCATCCTCTTACAACTGGACGAGGAACAAAACCTGGGGTCCATACCGTTTCGCTGCAGCCCCTTGTGGATAGAGCAGGAAGGGTTCATGGAAGTCGTTGACAAGGCTTGGTCTACCATGGTCACCGGGTCACCCAGTTATGTTTGGGAGCAAAAAATAAAAGCAACCAAAGCAGCTCTAAAAGAGTGGGTCAAAACGCCTCCTAACACCTTCACCTCACATAGAAAAGAAACTGTCCAACAGTTAGTAGATTTACAATTTGAGATGGAGGATAAAGACGTAACCACACATGAATTGGAGAAAGAAAAAGTAGCCCAACTTGCCTCTTTCAGCTCTTTCAGGAAAGAAGAAGAATTCCGGAGGCTTAAGTCGAGAAGCCTATGGTTGAAATGAGGTGACTGAAACACAACCTTCTTCCACACGTAGTTCAGAGCACGCCTCTCCCGGAATCACATATTAGAAATCACCACAGCAGATGGGACAATTTCCAAAGGTTTTGCCCAAGTTAAAGAAGATGTTGAAACTCACTTTCAATGGTTATATTCAGAGGATGGAACAGGAGATGAGGTGATTTCCAATGACTTCCTCTCCCAGATCCCTTCCTTGGTCAACGAGGAGAATAATTCAAATCTTATGAAGTCCTTTACTGAGGAATAAATCAACAATGTAATATGGGAAATGGGGCCTGACAAAGCCCCAACCCTAGATGGTTTCTCGGCACACTTCTACAGAGCTTGTTGGACAATCATCAAATCTAACCTACTAAGAATGGCAAAGGCTTTCCAAAAAAAGGCTAAAGTGGGAGGCAGTACCAAATCCACCTTTCTCGCCCTAATACCCAAAGAAGTGAATCCAGCTACCTTTGACAGATTTAGACCCATTTCTCTATGTAATGTCTCTTACAAAATTCTTGCTAAATTGCTTGCAAATAGAATAAAACCTCTGCTATCTAAGCTCATTTCTCCCAGTCAAGGAGGGTTTGTAGCAGGAAGACATATTTTAGATAATGTGATACTTGTTCAAGAATCCATGCATTCCAGTCATCAGAGGAAGGAGCAAGGGATGTTGATCAAGTTGGATATGACCAACGCCTTTGATCGGGTAAAACTTTCATTCCTTTACAAAGTTCTACTTACCTTTGGATTCAACCTAGCTTTTGTGAATCTGATCAAGGCTTGCACTGACAAACCATGGATAGCCCCGCTGGTTAATGGCCGACCTACCTCTTATTTCCAAGCTTCAAGGGGGATAAGGCAAGGATGCCTACTATCTCCCTTATTGTACAAAATAATGGCAAACACCCTAAGTAGGAAATTGAAAGTAGAAAGAAATAAAGGTACTCTCCCGGGCATTTGACCAATGATTGGATTAGAACCAATCAACCATGCCTTGTTTGCAGATGATTCTCTTCTGTTGGGAGGAGCTTCCACTAGAATAACAAAGGCATTCAATGGGACCCTGCAGAGCTTCTGTACCATTTAAGGAGCGCTCATTTATAAAAGAAAAAGTGCAGCGTACATTTGGAACACAGAGAAGCAAACCACACTTCGAATTGCTATAATCCTGGACTTTCTGGGCTATGCCTACTAGGACAAAATTCAATACCTGAGACTGCCTTTAACTCTGGGGGCAAACCGAGCCTCACTTTGGAATGAAGCCATCAGCAAGATTAAAACTAAGATAGCTGCTTGGGGTGGGAAGTGGCTTAACTACACTAGCAATCTAATCCTCATAAAGTCTATCCTTTCCTCTCTCCTTATCTATCAGGCCTCCTTCCTCCTAGCACCAAAGACAATCATGGATCAGATTTCACAGCTGCTCAGAAACTTCCTATGGCAGGGAGGCAAAGGAAATGAAAAGAAATTTCACTTAGTAAGTTGGGACAAAGTGAAAAGGCCAAAGCTGGAAGGTGGTCTCCAAATTAGAGATCCTGGACTAGCAAACATCACCTTAGGTGGCAAAATCCTTTGGCAGCTCTACTCCAATAAACACCACCCAGTCAGCCAACTCCTCTTGAATAAATACCTCAAAGGAGTCTCATTGAGAAATCTCCAAGTAGATAGAGTTCCCAAAGGCACGTCGCTCTGGAATCTCTGCAGAAAAGGGCTTGCCACCTTCCAAAACTAGCTCTACAGGGTGCCTGGAAATAGAGCAAATATCATGATGTGGCAAGATAAAATCATGGGCAATTCCCCCCTTGAACACATAGTGGAGTTCACTGATCTCCGTGACTGGCTCTCTCAACACAGATTGCATAGTCTAACCGACATTTTTATCTAAGACAGCTAAGGGAACTGGGAATATTGGGTCTTCCGCAACCTGCCAGCACATCTATTACATCAAAAGCACCTTCTCTTGGATAAGATGAAGGGCTCGACACCAGTTAACCTACATACACCGGATCTCTGGAGATGGGGGAAGACAGGGGTCTACACCCCTACGCTTGGCTTTGCAGCGTTGCAATCCACGCAAAATTAAGTCCTCAACCCTTCCATCTGGCAACGTACATGGGACACTTATGGTATTCCCAAGGTGAATTTCTTCACTCGGTTACTTATCCACAGGAAAGTGCTGACAGGCGAAAATCTTGCCCACAGAGGCATTATAGGGCCGCACTAGTGCATTTTGTGTAGATCAGCATCTGAAAACGTAGATCACCTCTTTGTAAGCTGCGCCTTTGCACAATCGGTATGGGTCCTTGTCCTTCATGGTCTCAATGCACCCGCCCCTATTCAGTGCATAGTAGTGGAACTTTTCTCCACTTGGACTAAAAGGTACCCTAGGGCCCTTAGAGCAAATTTTCTGTGGAATTGGATCTGGCACTCCATTCCCAAGTTCATTTGCTGGAAACTCTGGCTCACCCAAAATAATTGGATATTCAACAATGTACCGTCCTCTCCCTTGTCTGTGGTAGCCAAAGCTAAGGCTACCCTGATGGAGGCTCTAGGGAACTACCCAAGTAAGTTAGATGACACTCTCATAACTGAAGAACGAAGCCGGTTAGGTGCCCTTCTCGCTCAGGTCAGCAAAGAAGTACGTGCTCGCCCCACATTTAATCCTACTTGGTGCATCAGAACACCAGATACAGAGTTCCAAACCTGGTGGAGGAAGCAGGGAAAGGTAATCGTTTTCTTCGATGGTGCCTCCAAAGGCAACCCAGGGATCTCTGGTGCTGGTGGAGTGGTTTACTCTCAGGATGGCTCCCGTATAGATAGCTATAGTTGGGGTCTAGGATAGAGTACCAACAACCAGGCTGAAATTCTAAGGCTTCTTAAAGGCTGTCAGATTGCCTAAGAGCGTGGTCACGCAACTTTCCAGGTCTTCGGAGACTCAGAGCTCTTGATAAAGACAATAAACTCAAATGAGCACCTAAGCAATTCGGCTCTCAACAACACTCTCTGGAGGTTACAGGGCTTGCTGAGTTTCTTTAACTCTTCCTCCTTCTTTCACATTCTCCGCACCTCAAATAAGGAGGCAGATATCAAAGCCAGCGAGGGATGTTGTTTGACTCAGGGGTTTCTAAAAAAAATATTAATGAATCGTATGGACCGCCATTCCATATCTTAACAGCGATGCACCAAGCAAAACATGCCCCGAGCAACCGTTGGATCTCAGTAATCAATGGTCCAGATCTAGCGTCAGATGAACCAATTAGAACTACTGGAATCGATCATTGGAGCAGATCAAAGGTCATCGCTTGTGAAAAAGCGCAGAAGTTAATGCAACGGAAGGGCGATTTTCTAGCCACGAGTGGTTTTTCGGGTGCCATTAGTAGTGGTAAGTGGTATCGTGAGCTTGGCTTCGATTCCACTAAGAGGAGGACACGTAGCATCGGCGGAGAGTGGGGAAACCGCTTTATCGGGCGGTTAACCCACGGGTGGGTTATCAACCCGAAACATATGGGAACTGTCGGATCTAATCAAAATAGATAAACGACGAAGATTCAACATGCAGGTTGGCAGATCGGGGATTGGGGGTTGGTAGAGACACGAGCTTCTGCGATGGGCCTATGGGTGCGGACACGTTGTGGTAATGTGCCCGAGCCTAAAAAATGTCTGAAGTCCAAAACGAGAGAGAACCGTTCAATCTAACCAAAGTAGATCAATGGCGGAAGTTCATTTTACAAGTTGGTCGATTGGGATCGAGGTTTGGTAGAGCCAAGAGCGTTGCAAAGGGCCGATGGGTGCAGACTCGAAGTGCTTATATGTAGGAGCCCAAAAAGTTTGAAGTCCGACAGCTTAAATCGCATATCGGTCGCGGAGGAGAAGTATTGCAAAGAGAGCCGAGGATGTGCCGATTCCCGATACCGATAAAGGTGGAACCTCGAATTGTGTGCCAAGATCGTACTAAGGTGGAAAAGATTGCTTTGCGGAAATTCTCTTCATAATGGTTTATAAGAATTCAACACTAATGAAAGGCTTTATGGGTTATTCATATACATTCAATTTTAAAAGGCCCGACAAGTATCTAGGGGCCTTAACTTTCGAGGGCCGATCGCATCGCCAAAAGTATAGGCCTTTGTCTTGATACCGCCGACAGCTTTCCTCCGATGCGATTGCTCGGGGCTAGCTAATCGCTCTTTTTTGTGTCATAAGGCGCCTCTTTATAACCTTTAATCACCGATACGATGCACCTTTAAATCTCAAAACTTGAAAAGAAAAATGTTAAGAATAGAAAGACACAATGATTTTAAAATTCCTTGTAATATAGGTTGATTAGGCCACGACCCAACTGTTGATCAATAATATATTAACTGTTCCCATTTAAAAAAAAAATGAAGTCAACAATAAACCATTGGAGCCAACTCGTGTTTGTAAATTAAATCTAAATCTAAAATTTACTCCAATTTTTTTTCCTATTATTTGGTCACCCCGCTTCTCTCTCTACAAGACACCATTAAATTTCACGAGGACATGAGGCATGATAATTTTTGTTGTAGGTGGGAGCTTTAAACCGTGGGATTCGTTCGTGGCAAGGGGAAAAATTTTATATTGGACATTGCCAGGCCGAAAATTTGAAGGTGGCGTGTTCGATTCTGATTTGCCCTCATACTTCACGTCCTCTTGGGTTATCTTCTACCTTCCTTTTAAATTCAAAGAAAAGCACATAGATAATCGTTGCGTGGTTCAAATTTTAGTTAATGAATAAATGAAACCTTTAAATTCTGTTATATGCCACGTACCGAACAGAGCAACTTGTTTGAAAAGTGGGCATAAATTTATTGCGTTTATAGTCTTTTAACAGTAATAAAAAAATAAGAAAAGGAAAATAATTGCGGATCCGTGGCGCAATGGTAGCGCGTCTGACTCCAGATCAGAAGGTTGCGTGTTCGATTCACGTCGGGTTCAAATAAAGTATTTAAATATTAAAATTCTGCTTTTCCATGACCTTTTCAAACTTATTTATATTTATAATTATTTCCAAATGTTTTTGTAATTTGCATGTGAAATCCTTTACAATTATTTGATAATAAGGTTGCGTGTTCGATTCACGTCGGGTTCAAATAAGGTTTTTAAATATTAAAATTTTGCTTCTTCATAACCTTTTCAAACTTATTCATATTTATAATTATTTCCAAATGTATTTGTAATTTGCATGTGAAATCCTTTACAATTATTTGATAATAAATATCATTCATTAAAATGAACAAGCAATGTATTTTCATTCATTAAAATGAACAAGCAATGTATTTTCCCAGCACTTCATAACCTATTCAGATTTATTTATACTTATAATTTTTCCAAAATGTATTTATAATTTGCTTGTGAAAACCCTTACAATTATTTGTTATCAAATAATGTATTTTCCCCTCTATCTTAATAACCTTTTCAAGTTTATTTATATTTATAAATTTTTACAAATGTATTTATAATTTGCGTCCTTCATTTTCAACTTTATTTATATTTATATTTTTTTCTAATTGTATTTATAATTTGCGTGTGAAATCTTTTAAAATTAATAATGTTTATTAATATATTTATTTTTATTATTTTATTATATATAATTAATGAATAATGTATTTTTCGCTTCTATCTCTTTATAACATTTTCAACTTTATTTATATTTATATGTTATTTTAATTGTATTTACAACTTTATTTATATTTATATGTTATTTTAATTGTATTTATAATTTACGTGTCAAATATTTTAAAATTATTTGATAATAAATATCATTCATTAAAATGGACAAGGGGTGTCGTTGAACAAGTTTATGCCATAAGTTATTGGATGTGGGTAAGTTAAAAAGTTCATAATATAAGCCAAGTACCTAAAGCTTCGCTCCTTTACTTGAGGATTCAGGGATCCAGGTCCAAGGCACACGGAACGTTGGCCTAAATTGTTTGTTGGCCTATTGGGTGATATGTTGCTTATGTCCATTATGCCCCTCTTGGAATAAGGTTATGTTGTCTGTCCGTGGAGTGCCTCTTCTCTTGGAAGATGGGGCTATCGATCAATCAATAATTATCAAGCATCAACCACCTCGCTTACGCATACATATCATGAGTTCCTAAATTGAAGGAAGGGATTTAAGGCATGAACCCATTTATTTATTTATTTTTAATTAATTAATTTATTTATTTTTAAAGTTGACGAGCCACATTGTTTTATAATTACATATATAACACACACTTAGAGATGTTCATCAATAACTATCAAGCATCGGTTACCTCACTTACACATAGGAATCATGAGTTCCTAAATCGAAGGAAGGAATTTAAGGCATGAATCCACAATGCTCACCTTAGGATTTTCCTTTTCTTTTTTAAGAGTTGATGAGCTGCATTGTTTTATAATTACATATATAACACACACTTAGAGATATTCATCAATAACTATCAAGCATCAACCACCTCACTAGTTCCTAAATCAAAGGAAGGGATTTAAGGCATGAATCCACAATGCTTACCTTACGATGCACTTTTTTTTTAAAGTCAATGAGTTGCATTGTTTATAATTATATATATAACGCACACTTAGAGATATTCTTCATACACATTATCTCTAAAAACTGCTAGACTTGTGAACGCACGTCCATAAAGCACAGAAGAGGACAACCATGTGGTTAGAGAAAATGAAACTTGTCTTCATGCCTCTAACGAATACTACCTCATGGTGAGAGAAAATAAAACTTGTCTTCATTTACCTAGAGAGCCTCTGGAATTCTTGGGTAGAACTTGGAGCGTTTTAGCTTTGGAGGTCTCAAAAGCATTGCCTTCATTCACAGGAACATAATAGTGGAGGGTATGGACCGGTTTCTCGTGGCGTAGAAATGCAGAAAATTTATCTCTGTCTATAGTCCCATTTTCATATGCATTGAATGCCACTGTAGAGCTAGTAATGGAAATAATTTTATCACAATCTGTAAGCTTCTCTTAATCTTTTGTATTGTTGCTTATGGTCTGTATATAAACCTTTGTTTTCCTTCAATGTTTGTATAACTCTAGTGCAAGGTCTGTCATTGACCTTATGGATGAATGATTTCCGCCCAATTGCAGAAATAACTACTATTGGAAAAAGCAATTTATTCATAGCCATAAGTAGTTTACCTCGTAGTTTAAGATCCAAATTCAGTTCTAGATCGAGAGTTATAACCTCGCCCAACATCCTTTTCTATTCAATAGTAAGGGCCATATGATGTAGCACTGTATGTAGATGGGATTCATTTCAGATTAAAATAAGCAGAGGGTGGGTCGTGCTATATTCTCCTCACTTGCAAGTCACTTTGATTCTGGGCCTAAAAGGAGCATATATATATATATATATATATGCCTTAATACTACTATTATAATGAATGAACGGTCCTTTAAGACCGAGGAAATAAGTCCTTCAAAGTTAAGGTTATAAAAAGAGATAGACCAAACTAATCCTAGTAAGTCTTTAAATAATCTCTCCCTATAACACACATTCTAGAGAAGGAAAGGAGTGAGTTACTCCTCTCCCACCCAGTCAACGCCTTGATAAATAGAAAAATTGATTAGCTATGACCTGCTCGTTATGACTAGTTGATCATTCATTCTCTCTTGGGTTAGTATCAATCCATCTATTTGTCGAGCATTGCTACACTTCCCTGACTAGAGTTGTAGCTTCAATGAGTATATAGGTTGAATAGAGACCCATGAGCATTAGGTAACATAGTTTATTTGGGATATGGGTGATTAGATAACAAAGTTTATTTGGTAACTAGCTTCCTAGATGACCAACAACATATGTAACTCAGCGATAGTCATAATATTTTCAATTGGTATATGAGCACTATTACTGCATGCATATATCATTATTTGTAGTAGTTCATGATCAATTACATATACTTCAAATATACTCTTAGCAAATGCTAGTTCGAAGCAGTAATGTGGATCTATGTAGGCTGCTTCTACTTTATGTGGCAATCAGATTTGTCTATTCATTAGCACTGTTAGATGTTTCACATGTTTGCTTGTTTGATGCATTACAAATTGTACAAGCTCCTGTTGATGTAATGTGATTCTCAAGATACAAAATTTATCAATCGAAAATGTTAACAAATATATGTAGTGAAATTGCCTGGTAAGGTATGCAGTCTGCTGGTGTTCTGATGTTTATTGTTGTGTCAAACGATGTTCTAATAGACTGTTCCATGTGGTGGTTGGATTGCAGAGTGATTCATACAGAGTGTAAAATATTTCCATACCACCATTATTTTTTTGGCTGGTGATGAAGGTTGAAGATGGAAATGTCCAAGGCTATAGGTTGGACCTATTTAGGCTTCTATTTCCTTTGATTACAAGTTGCTTCTTTCTTGTGTACCTAGTGGGCTTGGCAAAAGGGGTTATGTTAAAGGGTTTCTAGTAACTGACTTAAGGTAAAAGGTGAGAATGGTGGAAGAGCCACTTGTTTACGTGATCTTGGGTTAAGGCCAATGGAGAATGGCAAAAAACTTCTAACAATGGTGAATGCCCTGATTAAGGTCTAGGTAGTTTAATTTTAATAATATCTTCGTAATGTTTAGAATGAAAGTCTATACAAACTTGAAATAGGTGTGGGGTTCATAGTGTTTTATTTATTTATTTTTATATGTTCTTTGTTTGATATATAACGACAAGTTATTCTATTTATTTGCTTACACTTCTCTGCTAAGGTCTAAGTGATCTATAACGATTATAACGACTATAACGACTAATAATTCAAGCTTTGTAATGACTATTCGTACAAGATTTCATGCAAGTAGCTTGAAATTGCCTTCAATTGAAGCTCAAGTAAAACTATTACATCCACGAAAATAATTTTGAAATTTGAAATTCATGCGCTTACCTGTGTAAAATAACTGTGAAGTGTGGATAAGCCCTGGTTGAATAGGTACTGTGATAGAGTCCAGAAGTTGGCTTCATAGTTTAGTAACACTAGGCTGGGCCACAAATAGACATACAAATCCGGTCTACAAATTTCAGGTGGACATCAAATAGGGAAGCAGACATGTATATCATTTAGGTGGACATGAAACAAGGAAGCAAGCATGTATATCGAAGGCAGACAACAAGGGAAGTCCAGAGAAGGCATTCAGGTTGAAGGTTGAATGTCTAGTATGCAGTGTTCATGACAGAACTCTGAAGACAGGTAGTGATGGGCAGTCCAACGCATGCAAATAGCCACGCCGTTTGACACCTTAACGCTAATATGTTCTGGTGAAGAAAGCATTTCATGTTTTTAATTATAAATTAAACAATTAATGGTAAAGGAGTAATGCTAGTATTACTTGCCATTGCTCTTTCACTTGAAAAAAAAAAATGAATGGTGCAAACCTTTTAACCTAAGCATTAAGTAGAGAATATAGACATGTGCCTCGGGAAGAGGCCAAATAAGAAGATGAAAACTTTTATTAGTTAAAAAATCGGTTGTGCCTACTTGATAGGTCAAGAGAAAACGTTTTAAAATGTTTTGTCAAATATTAAATTAAAACTTTGTGTTAAAATGTTATTATTTACAACAAGGACTAACGTAAACCTAAAAAATAGATTACCAATAGTCCCATGCCGCCTGCGACATGGGACTAATAATGTATTTTCCCCCTCTATCTTCATAACCTTTTCAAATTTATTTATATTTATAATTTTCCCAAATGTATTTACATATTAGTGTTGGTAGGAGTGGGGGATACTCTATAGCTTTGAGTAGGATAAAGTGTTAAGGTACTCATAGGGTCTTGGTCATATGACAAATAATAAAATTGAGCTATATGACCTCTACTGGAGACTTTTGTTAGCCAAATAATATTAGGTGAATACACTTATGAGATATTATCTCCTAATCTTGCATCATCAGTCATGGGAGATTCTCTCCTAATCATGCATCATATAGTGAAGTCTCTCTCCCAAAGGAGAAATCTATGGAAAACATCATGAACAGAATTAAGAAAATTGCAGAAGATATTCCAGCCAAAGCATATTTCCATGTCCTAATAGACATACATCAACAAATAAGTAGACAAGTATGCTAACCGGGGTGTAAATTGAAGATAGGTGAATTAAAGATTAATTGCCAAATCAAGATTGCTATAATTCCCTAATGGTGGATGAAGTCTAGAACTTCAACCATTGTTAATTGTTCGGTCTTAAATGAACCTTTCTAGGACAACAACCCTTAATTAATTAGTTAATTAAATTAATAATTAATCAATCAAATTAATTAATAATTAATTAATCAATTAAACCATATATTTAAATAAAATTAATAAACATAGTAAGTAAATAATAAAATCAATTAAGTTATAAACATATTAATTAGTTAATTAAAATAAATAAATAAATTAATTAATTAAAAAAATCATAATAAATAAATTAAATAAAGAATAATAATTAATTAATTAATTAAATAAATGAAAATCTAGCCGACCTATTTTCTTACATCTTTTCTTCAATTTCCTATATATATAACCTAAATCTAGCTCCTGGATACATCATTAAGATCTGAAGAATATCTATTAACGCATCCCCTGATGATGGACTCACTTGGTAGTCCGAAACATTGGGTTCACTAAAACTCTATAACATGTCATTCCTCCTATCTAAAAACATGTTCATAGTTATGACAGATTTCATAATCAATTAGTAGCATTATGTGTTGTAAATTTTGTGTTTTGTTGGAACAATTTTGTAAGATATTCACCTACAAAACTCTTATTCTTGTTGCTCGGATATATTCTCCTTAGGAAAGTCATGTATTCCTATTGGAAAGGAGAAAATAATTTGAAAATTTTGATGAATTAACTAATATGTATTTGTTACAAACTAGGACAAAAAGTTATATAATATAAATATTTTTTTGTTAATAAAATATTATATTTATATTTTAAGTTGTTTTATTATAATTAATCTAATTACCAATTATGTTTTTACAATTGAGGTATAACCAACCTAAATCCATCTTAACTCTAGATCTACCAAGCACCAAGAGGGATCAAATCTCTTTATTTTTTATTTAATTTGACTTAGTCAAAATGTTAAACATTACATTACAACATCTCTACCATACTCGATTAATGATTACCTCTTAATACAAAAAATGTTATATAATACATTTTTTATATACCAATATACAAATTTTAAAAAATAATCATAAAATTAAATATATTATATTAAATATCTAATAATGCAATGTAATTTACCAAATGTAAAATAGTAGTTGAAAGAGAGAGTTTGCTAGGCTCTTTGTTTTTAAAAGATTATACACAAATTATTAAATTTTTTAGAACAATTTTGGGCATCGTTTTTGTTTGTTTTTGTTTTTTTATTTTTTCAACCAGAGTAACTTTATAAAATTTGAAAAGAAAAATTAGTCATGATTTAATAGATAATAAAATTAATAAAATATAAGAGAGTAAATAAAAATAACATTAGTAGTAAAGTTATTGTTAGAGATTTTTATGTGGTGGGAGGATCACGTGGACATTAAGTAGAATGATTAGAAAAGAGTGCATCTTTATAATCCTTGTTTGTACTTTTTTTAGTTATTCTATTTTGTGTGGTCCTTGAGGATGGGTGGAGTGTTCACTAGAAACTTTGGACATAATCCTCTCACCACGTAGATAATAAAACTATAAAAAATAAGTTTACTAGTATTATTATAGATTGTGGATGTTTACATACTCAAATATAACATAAATGGTTAAATTCAATTATAATAAATAACATTAAATAAATACACAAAATTATAAAGTGAAAAATTAAAAATTGAACAAAATATGAAAGTAATAAATATAAGATTAGATTAAATTTAGTAATACTAAAATTATAAATTAAACTAAAGAAATAAATCTATAAAATGAAGAATAATAAAATAACAAGTCCACAGGGTCTTGGATAGAAGGTGATCGGGTGTTTTGTTAAGGTACTTCTTAATGTGAAGTTATCGGTTCAATTCCCTCCCCGATCGGGATGATATATTGGACATGATGAAGATGTAGTCCTGGCAAACTTGCAAAAAATAAAATAAAATAAAATAACAAAATAATAAATATAGAATAATATCAAATTTAATTAATAATTATATTATAAATTAAACTAAAGAAATAAATGGTAAGAAATGAAAATAATTAATTAAAGGGACTTCAATATCAATATAAAGGAAAGATCAAATATTGAAATAAAATTAATGAATAAAGTGGATAATTTTGGAAATGGAAGAAATATAAGGTAAATTAAGATTAGTAATGATCAATTAAAAAGAGATAAAAAGTGACGTTAAAATTATTAATGAAGTTCATACATCACAAAATTTCAAAATTGGCTTAATTTATAATTATTAGTTTGATTAAAATTATTGGGAGTTTGATTAAATTGTTGGGATGTTTAACATAGTTTAGGGCTATTGTGATTATATAATAAGAGAAATAAGGGGCAAAAACCAAGATTTAGGTTTGGTCTAAGAAAATTAAGTGCTTAGTTTGATGAGAGGGTTTTAAGATTCATATTTTGAAAGGTCTTTGTGAAAGGTATTGACAATATGTTTTTTAAGATCAATTTGAATTTATCAACTACTTTGACCAATATATGATTTGCGAGAAGAGCAAGGAATATGATAGGCACGTTCTTACAACAATGGGTCAAATTTATGAATAATGGTTCTCGACAATTGTTTCAAGGTTGTGTGAAGCTTAAAGAAAATTTTAATATTCTTTTTAGTTTGGATTTTGCATAAGTGGTTAGTGATACCGTGAATGTAAAGGGAGGGAAATATGACCTCAAAAAAGATAAAATGGTTGATTTTTTTTGTGTGTTTAACATGGCAAATATCATAGGGAACTTTGTTGATTTGAGAAAGAGAATAGCCATTAGTTTGAGGTTTTAGTGAGATGTGTTGATTCTCTGTTTAGGTGTTGGGGGGTAGATATTCAAATACCTTTGGTAATGAGAGTTTTGAGGGTGAAATATTTATGAACAAGATGGTGATGGGAATGGGCATAGAGGTATGTGACAATAAGAATCATCTTTCCTAAAACTTGATGAGAGACAAACCCATTAAGTTGACAAGTCACAAGAACATCCATAGTTGTCTTGTTCAATTTCTATTGTAAGTTGGATGTGAGGGAAGAGGCTATTAAGAAGGCCTTGGAAGAAGTTAAGGGAAAAATTATTTGTTGATCCATTTTCATGTATCACCTTTCACTTTTGGTTATTCACACCATTGCTTTTTATTTTATTTCTTCCTCTTCTCACAATACACCATGTGTCATAAATTCTACTAACACTTTGTCATATGTTGAGAAGCGTAGAAAGAAAGGCTCAATTTGGCTTAGCCTTAATCAAATTAAGAAAATTCGAAATTCCACATCAACAGACAACTTGGAGGTAGTTAATTGAGGTGACATGGCTCTTGTCACTAAGTTATCTTAGTAAATTCGAGTTAGAGAGCTTGGAGTTCAGTTATGCATGTGTGATTGCTAATTTATAGCAATCTAGTTCAATTATTTCCAATTGCACTTAGTTAAACTAGTTCTAACAATTAATAGAATTCGCTGGAGGTTAGTTGTGGAGTGGGACAACAATATAACTCAGAGATCATCCAATTAACTAATCAATCAACCAAAAATAGCTCATGCATGCAAGGAATTCAATTTTCTCAGATGTGATGGAGATTCCAAGGCAATGTAACATTAGTTGTAATCCTCTCACTAGAAACTTTGGACATAATCCTCTCACCACGTAGATAATAAAACTATCAAAAAATAAGTTTACTAGTATTATTATAGATTGTGGATGTTTACATACTCAAATATAACATAAACGGTTAAATTCAATTACAATAAATAACATTAAATAAATACACAAAATTATAAAATGAAGAATAAAAATTTGAATAAAATACCAAAGTAATAAATATAAGATTAGATTAAATTTAATTAATAGTAATATTATAAATTAAACTAAAGAAATAAATCTATAAAATGAAGAATAATAAAATAACAAGTCCACAGGGTCTTGGATAGAAGGTGATCAGGCGCTTTGTTAAGGTACTTCTTGATGTGAAGTTATCGGTTCAATTCCCTCCCCAATCCGGATGATATATTGGACATGATGAAGATGTAGTCTTGCCAAGCTTACAAAAAATAAAATAAAATAAAATAACAAAGTAATAAATATAGAATAATATCAAATTTAATTAATAATTATATTATAAATTAAACTAAAGAAATAAATGGTAAGAAAGGAAAATAATTAATTAAAGAGACTTCAATATCAATATAAAAGAAAGATCAAATATTGAAATAAAATTAATGAATAAAGTGGATAATTTTGGAAATGGGAGAAATATAAGGTAAAATAAGATTAATAATGATTGATTAAAAAGAGATAAAAGGTGACATTAAAAATTATTAATGAAGTTCATACATTAAAGAATTTCAAAATTGGCTTAATTTATAATTATTAGTTTGATTAAAATTATTGGGAGTTTGATTAAATTGTTGGGATGTTTAAGATATTTTAGGGCTATTCTGATTATATAATAAGAGAAATAAGGGGCAAAAACCAAGATTTTGGTTTGGTTTAAGAAAATTAAGTGCTTAGTCTGATGAGAGGGTTTTAAGATTCATATTTTGAAAAGTGTTTGTGAAAGGTATTGACAATATGTTTCTTAAGATCAATTTGATTTTATCAAGTACTTTAACCAATATATGATTTGCCAGAAGAGCAAGGAATATGATAGGCACGTTCTTACAACAATGGGTCAAATTTGTGAATAATGGTTCTTTACAATTGTTTCAAGGTTGTGTGAAGCTTAAAGAAAATTCTAATATTCTTTTTAGTTTGGATTTTGGATAAGTGGTTAGTGATACCGTGAATGTAAAGGGAGGGAAATATGACCTCAAAAAAGAGAAAATGGTTGATTTTTTTTGTGTGTTTAACATGGCAAATATCATAGGGAACTTTGTTGATTTGAGAAAGAGAATAGCCATTAGTTTGAGGTTTTAGTGAGATGTGTTGATTCTCTGTTTAGGTGTTGTGGGGTAGACATTCAAATACCTCTGGTAATGAGAGTTTTGAGGGTGAAATATTTATGAACAAGATGGTGATGGGAATGGACATAGAGGTATGTGACAATAAGAATCATCTTTCCTAAAATTTGATGAGAGACAAACCCATTAAGTTGACAAGTCACAAGAACCTCCATAATTGTCTTGTTCAATTTCTATTGTAAGTTGGATGTGAGGGAAGAGGCTATTAAGAAGGCCTTGGAAGAAGTTAAGGGAAAAATTATTTGTTGATCCATTTTCATGTATCACCTTTCACTTTTGGTTATTCACACCATTGCTTTTTATTTTATTTCTTCCTCTTCTCACAATACATCATGTGTCTTAAATTCTACTAACACTTTGTCATATGTTGAGAAGCGTAGAAAGAAAGGCTCAATTTGGCTTAGCCTTGGTCAAATTAAGAAAATTCGAAATTTCCACATCAACAGACAACTTGGAGGTAGTTAATTGAGGTGACATGGCTCTTGTTAGTAAGTTATCTTAGTAAATTCGAGTTAGAGAGCTTGGAGTTCAGTTATGCATGTGTGATTGCTAATTTATAGCAATCTAGTTCAATTATTTCCAATTGTACTTAGTTAAACTAGTTCTCAAATTAATAGAACTAGCTGGAGGTTAGTTGTGGAGTGGGACAACAGTATAACTCAGAGATCATCCAATTAACTGATCAATCAACCAAAAATAGCTCATGCATGCAAGGAATTCAATTTGCTTAGATGTGGTGGAGATTCCAAGGCAATGTAACATCAATTGTAAACTAGTGTTGCGTGTACAAGTTTTGCATGCAATAAGTGATCAATCCTTGGGAATTGTGCTATCAATTTGGATGAAATTCCTAAAGAATAGGGGTTAATTTCCTCAAGATTTGTGCAAGGAAATAGGGGCCTTGCCGAGAAAATATTTGGCTAAGCGTTGGCCAAAGCTTATCCATTGAGTAGGAGAACAATTATTCTTTTGCAGGTTGAGCTCAGAGCTAGAGCTAGCAATTGTAATAATTCCTCAATTCATTGATTAATGCAAATAAGCTTGAGGGGTTTTTCCTAGTCGAGTTCCCCTAGAAATCATTGTGTATTTGTGGTTTTGATTATTTCATGTCTATGCATGTTGCTCTAAATTGTGAATTTCATTTCGCAGATCAATATAGTAGAATTGTGTCTCTTGCTTTTAGAATAAATTTATTGAGAAAATGTAGTTCTATCAAATTTCTACATGGTATCAAAGTAGGATTCACATTAGAACAAGAATTTTGAAGTTGTTCCTTAGGAGGTTCGAATTTGCAGCTTCAGTGTAGCAGGATTTCCTCAGAGTTGGGAGAATGGCCTTCAATGGACTGAGATTAGAGTATGCCTTGGAAGGCAACACTAATTTAATTTCCTAGAAGGATCAAATGGAGGCAATGCTTAAGGACAATGGATTGTTGGATTATTTCAAGACAAAAGTTCCAAAACTAGGATCAACTGATGCCCATAACCTAGCCCAATGGAAGAAATATGTAGCCAAGGCGAGGAGAATAATCCTGGAGGGAGTGAGAGACCACATTGTCTCAAATCTCCATGGAAAAGAGACACCATTTTCCATGTGGAAGGCACTAACTAAGCTATTCAAAAATAATAGTGACCATAGAAAATTAGCCCTGAAAGACAAACTTCGAAACATTAAGATGCAGAAAAATGATACTATTTTGCAATATCTCACCAGATTTACACAAGTTCGGGATGAGCTTGGAGGGGTTGGTGTGAATGTTGCAAAAGATGACCTAGTGAGCCTAGCTCTTCCAGGCCTTCCAAAATCCTGACACAGTTACCAAGACTCTGTGAATGGAAGGGAAAATTTACCAGATTGGAAACGCTTATGGTCTAGTTTGGTACAAGAAGAAATCAGGTGAAATACATGAGATGGAGGTTCATCCATGGGAGAGGATGAAGAGAATTTTGCATTGGTTGAGGGAAAAGGGAAAAAATATCAAACCAAACTAGATTCCAGCCAAGGGCGCAAGAAGCTTTTCAAAATAAAATGCTTCAATTGTCATGAATTCAGGCAATATGATACAAAGTGTCCACATAAAAAGTCTAGCAAGAAGAAATCAGGAGGAGCAACATGTGAAGCATTGGATTCATAGTTCGAGTTAGAATTCACCCTGATCGCATGCATATCCAACACGGTGATCGAGAGTGTGTGGTACTTGGAATTAGGTGCCTTGTTCCATATGACAGGGTGTAGAGAGTTTTTCCGTGACTTGGAAGAGAAAGATCTCCATATGCATATTGATCTTGGCGACAACAGAACGTATAGTGCTACCAAGATTGGTATAGTAACCTTTAATAGGGAGTCAGGATCCCCTCTTCGCCTCAAATATGTCATGTTTGTACCTGGCCTGAAGAATAACCTCATCTTTGTAGCAGTTTTGGAAGATCTTGTCTATGATGTTATTTTCAATAAAGGGAAATCCTTTCTGAGACACATAGCTACTGGGAAGGTGAAGCAGATTGGGATTCATGTGAAGAACCTATACAAACTTGATGTGGAAGATAGTGTTGCATTAAGTAGTAAGGCAAAGAAAGTGCAGAGTCAAGATGTTGGTGAACTTTGGTACAAAAGACTTGGTAATTTGCACCATGGCGCCCTTAAAATTATGCAGCAAATAACCACTGGCCTCCTTAAAGGATCACTTGAGCAACAAGATGTCTGCAAGGGTTTTACCTTGGGGAAGTATGTAAAATTCACATTCCATGATCAATGTTAGGGTAAGTAAGTTTGCATTTGTCAAATGTCTCCAAATGACTCAATGGTTAGTTTGAAAAAATTCGAACTTAATGTCATATATCTTGTCATAAGTTCGAGTGTCACTATCTAGAATGTCTCCATGGGTGTGGTCATCAAGAGGTCTGGTCGAAAACATGAAGTTGTCGTGAGTTATTAGGAAAAATTGTCAAAGTCTGGAATAACCAAGTCATGAGTTAGGTGTCAATAGTGGGTCTATCATGAGATTTACATAAGTCAGAGATAGTTGAAAATATCACTGCTCCAAAGCAAGATATCTGTTGAAAATACCACATTTCTTTTCCCTCCTAGTCTATTCATTTTCCCAAACACTATAACCTACATTCTACATTCCGCATTTCCCATTCCCTATGTTTTAAATCCCCTATGCATCTAATCATTCTTCACTCCTAAAACATATAATTATCATAACTCCCATTCCATCTTTCCCCCAAAATCTATGATTGCCTATCATATATGACACTACCCATATAATCCTCCCACCACTTCAAGCCCTATGCCAATCAAGCCTTCTAATGATTATCACACACAAAACATCATATTTTGCAAAAGAAGGTGCTATATAACATCACACAACAAGACAAAGATTAGCAGTTTGCAGTTGAAGAACAACCAAAGAAGCTTGAGATGGAGTCTAGTAGGCCTACTATAAGAGCAACAAAGTTGAAACATGATACAACAAATGAAGGACTCTGTTTTAGCCACCATTTTGCATAATGGTTTTTGACCACATGAAAGAGAATTTTGGGAAACTGAAAGAGGTTTTTCTCAAGTATAAGGAAAATAACAATAACATCTTCCATATTTTGCATAGGTATCATGAATCAAGAGATTTTATTGCATCTTCAAAGTCTATTTTTCGGACTGCACAAATACTATGTTTTAGCCATGTTTTTGCAGAGCAGTTTCTGAGGCTTTGGGGAAGAATTTGAGGAAAATGAGAGAGGTTTATCTCAAACAAAAGTTCATATAAAAAAACCTCTCTCATTTTCTGCACATGTGTCACGGTTTTGGAATTACAGGTGTCACTTGGAGACCCAATTTTCATGTTTTCCTGCTACTAGAATTCTGAAATTTGTTTGGAAATTCGATTTGTAAATTCAGATTTTGAAATTTTGGATGCATGCTAGGAGTTATAAGGTGTTTTTGATGAATTTATGGACATTTTAATGCTTTTGGAGTAGCATGGTGGTGTTTTTTTAAGACTGGAGGGAACTTAAGAGACAATTTTGGAAAATGCACTGCACAGGTGCTATGCAGTTGTTGTGCAAGCCATGCCTGTACATTTGCACGTATGTTGGGAGGAAGCCACTTGTCAAAATTTGAAGATAGGAACGTGGAGCAGGTGTGGTAGCAAACTCACCTCTTCAACAACCAACCATGTGTCAGTTTTGAAAGCAAAAGTCGTTGCGCAATCGCTGCCCAGTCAACACTATCTTTTCCTATTTTTTTTGCTTTATTGGGTTCACGAAGATTGATTTGGAAGATATGATTGTTTTATTAATATATTTAGTTATTATTAGATAAATCTATGAATCTTTTTTATAGTTTTTGTTTGTTTTTCATTGTAAGAGGAAAAACACTCATAACAATGAAAAAACTTTCCTCTTTTTATTTTTTGATTCGATCCTCTGTTGGATCAATGATGCATCAAACTTAGACACATATGATATTTTATGTATGGTATATTTAAACTCAAAAATACATATGAAAGGGTTGTTGATGGTTCAACATTGTTTGCATCAGTTTTCAGAATTTATGTGAGTAATTGTGATCAATTCATAGATAAAATGCTTATGACTTGAGAGTTATTGATTATTGTTTGCAAGGATTCTTATGGTATGATATTTGGAGTTATGTTTATCTATTTCTCAGTTATTGTATTGTCTCTTCTTGTTTTATGAGTGTAATGACCTTGGATGATTTGGAATTCAGTTAAGTTGCTATAGACAATTGTTTTCATATTTCAGTTGCAAATGGAATGTTCTATACTCATGAATGTTATTTCTTCTGTCTAGTTTTCCTTCTTATGTATGAAAAACATTGTTATATGCATAGGAAGGATTTGTTTCTTCTGTTTTTCTCCTCTATACTACAACCTATTACTATTGTCCAAAGTCATGCTTAACAAGCCCTCGTGGAGGATGTCAATTTTACTTGCATAAGTAAAGTGAATAAAAGGTCAATTGATCACATGTTATCACCCTTTCTACCATTTGTACTTCAACCAAACTTTTAAAATTCCCTTTCAGATCTGGTCTCTATATGCCATATAGTCGAAACCTTTAGTTTCATAAGTTGAGGGAGTCCCCTCTGGTTGGATAAGACCAGTCTCTCAACCCAAATAGGTTTGTGGTTACCCCTGAGCTTTCTCCTTTCAGTCTAGAGAAAGCTATGGAGTGCTAACAATCAAGACAACAAAGCAAATGCAGTCTTGGACAGAGTCTACTCCGATGTTTGTGGACCCTTCTAGACAAACGCCACTGCTAGACATAAATTCTATGTTATTTTTATTGATTATTTCTCAAGAAAGTGTTAGATCTTCTTCATGCGGAAGAAGGACGAGAGATTCTCAAAATTTGTAGAATTCAAGGCGCTAGTTGAGAAAATGACTAAAAAGGTCAATTGATCACATGTTATCACCCTTTCTACCATTTGTACTTCAACCAAAATTTTCAAATTCCCTTTCAGATCTGATCTCTGTATGCCATATAGTCAAAAAATTTAGTTTCATAAGTTGAGGGAGTCCCCTCCGGTTGGAGAAGACTAGTCTCTCAACCCAAAGAGGTTTGTGGCTACCTCTTAGCTTTCTCCTTTCATCCTGGAGAAAAATACAGAGTGCTAACAATCAAGACAACAAAGCAAATGCAATCTTGGAGAGAGTCCACTCTGATGTTTGTGGGCCCTTCTTGACAATCTCCACTATTAGACATAAATTCTATGTTATTTTTATTGATGATTTCTCAAGAAAGTGTTGGATCTTCTTCATGCGGAAGAAGGATGAGACATTCTCAAAATTTGTAGAATTCAAGGCACTAGTTGAGAAAGAGACTGACGAAGGTGAATGTTCTTAGGAGCGGTAATGGAGGTGAGTATGTTTCAAATGACTTCAAGGACTTTAGTGCCAAAGAAGGAATTCAAAGAGAACTGACAAATCCCCACAATCCAAAACATAGTGGGGTAGCTAAGAGAAAGAACCAGAGCATTATGGGAGCTGTGAGAGCTATGCTACATGAACAAGGCCTACCATTGAATTTGTGGGAAGAGGCATGTAACACAACACTCTATTTGCAGAACCAGAGTCCTCATCGGATTCTTGGTATGATTACACCGGAGGAGGTCGTAGGGAGGAGAAAGTCGAATGTGTCTCATTTCAGAATTTTTGGAACCCCTTGTTATTTCCATGTCTCCAAATATTCGAGGAAGAAACTTAAGCTGACAACAAAGTTGGGAGTTTTTGTGGGTTATACTGAAACTCCACACAATTATTGGGTGTACTTACCTTCCCTCATAATGATAGTTGTGTAAGGGATGTAAAGTTTGATGAGGAGAAAGCACTGAAATGTTCTCTTGTGAGGGAGCTTCAAATCCCACTAGAAGAGAAGGAGGAGCCTTAGGAAGTTGTGGAGCAACCATAAATGGAGGAGAAGGGAGGAGGCAAAGTGGAGATATCCACTCAAGAAAAACCTGTAGAAAAACTTGTAGTTTCATAAGCTCATGTAATCTACTAAAACAAGAGACAAGAATCTACTTTTACTCTTTATAGAGGAAGCCCATAAACATCGATCAAACAATAATTAATAGAGGAATAGAATCAAAGGCACATAACACAATAAATATCCGGGGAAAGATACAACTCAAAACCCCACTATCTGTTTTGTATTAATCCGGAAAATCAAGATGAAATTACAATGCTTGTTCTCTCTAGAACAATCCCAACACTCATAAAATTCAATCTCCAACTCATAATCAAGCTCAAGGCCAAATCTTAGTCAATTCACAAGCTCTCCAAGTCTCTATTCCAATGTGTAATTCCTATGAAGGATAGCTTGCATTTAAAGGGAAATAAAGCTTCTACAAATAGCCCAATCCATCAAGGATCAGTTCCTGATTGCATGCACTGTTAGTGCAACTCAAAAAAATCTAAAACAAATAGTACACTGTCCCTGCACTCTAGTCTCAACTGGGTCTTTCTCAGAATCAACATGCATGAGTTTCTAATGGTGGAATCTTCAGTTAACTAGAGTAGCACTAATTAGGTCACTATTGTCCCAACTGATTGTTTACTTATTATTAGTTCCTGAAACTGATTGGAACTAATTTAACTGGACTTAACTCAATAAACTGATTTAACTAATTACAACTCATTCATAACTGATCCGTAACTCCTATAAGTTAGGGAGAACATATACATGTCTTCTAAAAGACTTCCAATTCGAATTTCCTAAATTAATTAAGTTAATTAAACTTAATTAATTATTTTCAAATTGTTATGAGAAAATAATTCTATTTTAATTCACAGTTTAATTCAAGGACAAATTAAACTGGAATTTCTTGTTGCCATTTCTCAACAAAACCATCCAGAGAAGGTAGAAAAAGAAGTAGGGAAGTTGAAAGACTGGTGTAGGATGTGAGGGAGAATGTGGTAGCTCCTTCAAATTTGCGTAGGCAAAGGAGGTCACCTGAGAGGTACATTGGCTACATGGATCTAATGACTGATCTTGTAGAGACCGAGCCATCCTCTTTTGAGGAAGCAGTTGAGAAACCAGTTTGGGTTGATGCAATGGTGGAAGAATACGAATCCATCATAAAGAACAATGTTTGGGAAGTGGTCCCAAGGCCGACAAAAAAATCAGTTGTGGGTTCGAAATGGATATTCAAAGTTAAGCATGCAACAAACAGAAGCATAGAGAAGTATAAGGCCATATTTGTGGCCAAAGGATTCTCTCAAGTTGAGGGAATTGACTATGAGGAAACCTTTGCTCCCATAGCAAGGTATCCATCCATTATATGAATTATTGCACTGGATGCACATATGGGGCGGGCGATCCACTAGATGGATGTAAAAACAACATTTCTCAATGGTTTTATTGAGGAGTAAGTGTACATAGAGCAACCAAAAGGTTTTGAGACATTTTATCGGGAGTCTCATGTGTGCAGAATTAGGCGAGTATTACACGGTCTCAAATAAGCACCCCGAGCTTGTTACACTTAGATTGATAGTTATCTCACTGGATTGGGATTCACCAAAAGTGAAGCAGTTTCAAACCTCTATCATATCTTGGTAGAAGGTAAATTTCTTATCATTGTTTGATATGTTGATGATTTAATATTGGTAGGTGATGAGCAATTGATCAACTCTTGCAAGGAGGACCGTGCAAGGGAATCTGAGATGAAAGAAATGGGTCTCATGCACTATTTCCTTGGGCTAGAAGTATGGCAAGGTGATGGTGAATTGTTTCATGGTACCTCAAAGGCACTAACCAATATAGATTATGTTACAAATGGATAGAGGGAGTGAAGCTGCATCACTTAACAGATGCATATTAGGTAGGGAGTCCATTTGACCAAAAGAGTATATCAGGTGAAATTTTCAGTGTTGGGTCTGTAACAAATTCCTTGTACAACAAGAAGCAGAGGTTTGTGGCACTCAACTAAGTAGAAGTTGAATACATGGCTACAAGTCAAGCAACATGTGAGGTGATCTGAATGAGAAAGATACTTGTGGGACTATTTGGTTAGGAGATGGATCGAACTGTGATCTCTTATGATAATCAGAGTTGCATAAGCTCAACGAGAATCCAGTATTTCATGATCTATCCAAGCATATAGATATCTAGTATCATCATTTACGGGATTGTGTGCAGAGGAGGATAATGTTGCTACAATACATTCCAACTGAGGAACAAGATGCTAACATATTGATAAAGGCTTTGTCAAGAGGGAAGTTCAAAATCCACAGGTGCAGGATAGGGGTGGTTGATAATCCCTTTCTTGCTAAGAGGGAGTGTTGAGAAGTGTAGCAAGAAAGGCTCAATTTGGCTTAGCCCTGGTCAAATTGAGAGAATTTGAAATTCAACATCAACAGACAATTTGGAGGAAGTTAACTGAGGTGACATGGCTCTTGTCACTTAGTTAGATCAGTAAATTCAAGTTATATGGCTTGGAGTTCAGTTATGCATGTGTGATTGCTAATTTTTAGCAATCCATTTTAGTTATTTCTAGTTTTACTCAGTTAAACTAGTTCTAACAGTTAATAGAACTAGTTGGAGGTTAGTTGTGCAGTGGGACAACAGTCTAACTCAGAGATCATCTAATTAACTGATCAATCAACCAAAAATGCTCATGCATGCAAGAAATTTGAATTTCTCAGTTGTGATGGAGATTTCAAGGCATTGTAACATCAACTGTAAACAAGAGTTGAGTGTACAGGTGTTGCATGCAATCAATGATCAATCCTTGGGAATAACACAATCAATTTGGAGGAAATTCCTAAAGAATAGGGGTTAATATCATCAGGATTTGCACAAGGAAACATGGGCCTTGGTGAGAAAATATTCAGCTAAGTGTTGGCCAGAGCTTGTTCATTGAACATGAGAACAATTATTCTTTTGCAGGTTGAGATTAGAGCTGGAGCTAGCAATTGTAATAGTTTCTCAATTCATCGATTAATGCAAACAAGCTTGAGGGGTTTTTTCCAGTTGGATTCCCCTAGAAATCATTGTGTATTTGTGGTTTTTCTTATTGCATGTCTATGCATGTTGTTCTAAATTGTTAATTTCATTTCGCAGATCAGTAGAGTAGAATCATGTCTCTTGATTTTAGATTAAATTTCTTGAGAAATTTCAATTCTATCAAATTTATACATCATATTTATAACTTGTGTGGAAATCCATGTTGTGCAAAGATCTCTATCATTAAAAAATTTCCCTGCATTCTGCACAAAATCATCCTCTACACATACTCTTTTACTACAAAATTGTCTTTATTCGGCCTTCACACTTCTGCACTCTACACCACCACACTCAATCAAGAGCATTCTCCCGCACAAGATTTGTTTCACACTTAACCATTTTATGACGATTGTGGTGCAGAAAGCCTCAAATACCCATGCCCCACACATTTTCTACCTTTGCATGTCTTTGGTTCCACACTCCCATATAATTCTTGTATATTTGTTGAAATTTGAAGTTTTTCTAGTTATGGACATTACACACTTATCCAAAGTTACTTTCAATTTATTAATAAGATTCCAATTTACAAGGTAAAAGACATTGATTTAGGGTCAATGTGGATTTATTATCTCATTTTCAATGAACTAATAGCCTTTTCAATTCATTTTACTTTATGGTGTGCACATGTCTCGAAGAAAATGGTATGTGATGAAAGGATGTTTTAGTAAATGATATGAATCAAACCTTTAAACAATTGAAGCAATATAATGCATGAATTGATAGTATTAGGTATATCAAAATTCATTGGAAGAATAAGGAGCATGGAAACTAGAAGAAGAAAAGAAGCAATATAATGAATGAAGTGATAGTCTTAGGTATATGAAAGTGCATTGGAAGAATAAGGAGGATGAAAACTAGAAGAATAAAAGAGTTGTTTTGTGAAGATATTGTCAATTCCCTCACATGTCAAGATGAATATTTCCATCATTGTGCTGCATATAAATGGTTCTTGAATTTAACTCTAGAGAAAAAAAAACTCTTAAACAAGATTTGGAAAACTTGTTTGGTAAAAGCTAAGTGCTTACCTACAGTATTTGATTTTACAGAGCTTATTTCCTAGTTTTCCCAATGAATTGATCCCAAGAGTAGAACAATTCAACTGTGCATTGAAGGAATGAATCCATTCTTGTTAACTCCTAAATTTTTTAGAATGATGCTTCAACTTCCCAACCCCAAAAAAAGTCTAAGCTTCCCAACATCGAATCTTGTTTGGATTTGTAGGGTGGAGAATCAATTTTATTAAAGGATTTCTTAGCTCCATTAGCCCAAATTCCAACTAACCTTTAAGTACTGATATATATCTGTTGGTGGAGCCATATCGATATTTTTCATGGTTATTTTCACATTTAAAGGGATGAGAGTCCACCTCTTACATTCATAGGTCACTTCTATGTGTTTTGTATTTTTACTTCAAAAAGGAAGCCATAGTTGATAGTGTCAAATTAATCTCAACTGAGATATCCTATCATTCTGTCAACTACTTCAAAACTAAATATTTTTCATGGCTGCATATCTTGTCTTGGTCATTGTTCACTATGATGTGTTCAAGGGATTACCTTTAAGGAGTAATTTAGATGTTGAGAAAAAACATATTCAATTATGGTACCCAATTATTTGAAAACACAAGTAACCTTTTTAATTCTACCTTGTTGAAGATAAATGTTGCAAATACTGAGAGGGGGTTGAATCAATATTTCTCTTCAATTAGTATTTTTAACTTCATAGGGCATTAGTTATCATTTACATTAGATCAAAAATATATCAAATCACATGAACAATAAACAACACCATTCAACAATGCATGAAAATGAAGACAATAGACACATGATTTATAGGTGGAAACCCTTCCGGGAGAAAAACCACTGAACACTTCTTAATATTTGTCTTCAATAAATTTACACCAATTAGGAAGCTCCAACTTCCAAGATTTTCAACTCCATATGAAGGAGGCTCTAACCCCCTAGTTTATATGCTCCAACTTGAAGGATGCTCGCACGCCCTGGTTAACCAACTCCAACTAGAAGGATGCTCCAACGCCTTATCAACTCCAACTAGAAGGATGTTCCAATGTCTTGATTTAAATCCTCCAACTTGAAGGATTCTCCAACACCTTATTTACCAACTACAGCTGGAAGGATGCTCCAATGCCTTGTGTAGGCTCCAAACTACCCTAGCACCACCCTGCCACCCTAATTAGCTGGCGGACCATGTTTCATATGTTTTCAGACTGGATCCACCTAAGCTTGATATCAACACAAAAGAACCTGCAATATAATCTCTACTACTTCTACTCATTATGTATATCAATATCAAACCTTAGCGACTTCACTGCTCATCTCTTCTCAATCTCAGTAAAAATTTACTATTGCACAACTTTTACCAATCAATATAACTCATCTTACTGTCAACCACATCAATGTCTCTACTATCTCTACAATACTAACAGAGGCTTAAATATTCAAACCCTAGCAATGAACTATCCATCAAGCATTTGCACATCAATACATACACTTACAATATTCCATAATAGCAAAACAATATCTTAACAATACATTGATAAATAATAACATCAAGACTCCAACTTTAGCATTACTTCAAAATCAAGTATGAAACCCTAGCTCATAAATATATCAGTTATAACAAACTTTGAATGTCAACAACATACATATTATCAATTATACTTAGGGCATTAAACCCTAGTAGCATATATATGTAATAAATTCTTTGTTCATTTACCGTGTGATCTGAAAATCACTCTTGAGTGACCTCAATTAATTAATTATTGAATGAAGGTATTACAAACTCATGTGCTGGTGTGTGTCTATGTCATTTTAGGCAACAAATCAATCAGATTGCAAAATACACATACATTTGGAAAATGGAAAACAGCAGAGTAACACAGTAAGCAAACACAAGAACACAACAATTAATAAGGAGTTCACCCTATCCTCCAGGGCTACGTCTCCGGTCCAAATCTCAGTGGTGGCCTTCTTTAATTGTGTCTTTAAAGTAGAGAATTACAATGAGGATCTCAAACTGAGTCTCCTGAAATAGAATTGCTTGGCAGGGTGGTTCTTGGATTCCCCAAGCCACTAGAGTGCACAAACTCTTTTCCTTACCAGCTCTTGACCTCTCTGGTCTTCAATGGAAGGAGCCCAATGTGGTGCTCAATTCCTGACAGATCCTCTCAGGGATTGCTCGATGCTGCCTTATGCTGCAGGTCAGCTTGGCCCTCTGTCTTTCTACTTCTTGCTTCACTGTCTCTTCTTTTCTCTGTCTTCATTCTCTGTCTTCCTCTCTTTGTGTCTTCTGTTCTATCTGTTCATGGCTTTAACGCCAAACGATCTCATGACTGCTCGATTCTGCTTCCTTCCTCCGTCGGATCGCCTGCTGCTGTTCACTTGGAATTCCCTGTCCTCTGCGTCATCATCAATGACTCACAAGGAGTGGCCACTTGTCCTCTCGTGAACTGCGCCAGCTCTTCCTCGTCGGTTCAGTTTTCCAGTTACACTGTGGAATGAGTCATCCACCATATCAGTGGTCAAATCGGACCTCAAATCCTTATATGTCGCGGCTTAACCCCCTATTAAATCCGGTTCTTTCATCGGGCGCGATCTTAGCTGTTAGATATGGAGCCCCCAGATCCGATGCCATTCGCTCATATTGCGCGATTGACTTGCTGGACTATTAGCACGCGATGAGCGGCAATTTTCTCTCTCCTCCGCTTGCCATGCGTCGGGCGCTGAATGGAATCACTCACTTTTCTTCAATTCCGCTTACCGCCCAAGGGTGTCCCCGATAAATACCGCCGATTTTGGAGTGTGGGTCCTGCCTTTAGCCTTTAGCACTTTCCCCACAATTTTCCCAGCTTCGATGCGACCGAGCGCTTCGGGGCTTTCCTTCTTGAGGGATTTTTCCCAGCGATGCATGATTAGTGCGCATCAGAAATGCCCTATGTTTCTCGATCTGGGTTTCCCAATGGCCAGTTTTGCCTCCCGTGCAGTCTCCATGGGCCTCGGTCAGCGCGCTTTGACCAAGGTCCTCGTCGTTCCACGCTAGCTACCAATTGCCACTGTTTAGAGGTCCTCCTAATCACTCTATGCCCTTGAATTTGAAGTTTTGTCCTGATTTTATACAGTCATGGTGCTTTGATTATTCTTCATGGATCCAATTCAGATCATGACCTTCCCACTGAAAAAGCTTTTGGACCACCAAAAGTTGGTTTTCAAGCATCGACTAAGTGAGGGTACAATTTTCTCACTTGTCCAATCTCTATCCACTTTGAACTGCTTGGCTTTGAACCCTTGAGTCCAATTTTGAGGTACTCAATATCTCCCCTGCGCGTCGTCCTCACCTTCTTGTCTAAAACTATGTCTTCTTGCAATTCATTAAGATATTCAGGTAGCAGGTCATCAATAGAAGGTAATTGGCTCTGCTCTTCGGGATCCTCAATTAGTGAAGGTTCAAACAGTCTCAAGCAATTTGCATTTACGACTGAGTAGTTGTGCATGTAAGCTGGTAGATAAAGGCGAAAAGTATTTTCCCCAATCTTCTCAAGTATCTTGAAAGGTCAATACCTGATAGGCTTCAACTTTTTACCTTCACCTTGCATCCTGTCCTTGCTGATGTACAACCAGACTTGGTCACCAACTTGGAAACTATGCTCCATCCGATGCTTGTCATGCCTTGCCTTGTATTTGGTTTGGCTCTTTTCCAGCTATTCCTGTACTGCCTGGTGGATCTCCTGGATTTGTTTAATGAACCTAGTTTCCTTGTGCACATCACTGTGTCCCTCAACTGTGGTATCTTTACCAAAAACAAAATCTTAAGGAGACCTTGGTGTGAAACCAAAACATGTCTAAAAATGAGATCTCTGTGTAGAAGAATGTTTTGCTCTGTTGTGAGCATGCTGCACATAACACAAATGTTCATCCCAAAGCTTAGGATGTTTGTTGCAATATCCTATGAGTAACTGGATCACTGTCCTGTTAACTACTTCTGTTTGGCCATCAGTTTGTGGATGAAAAGCTGTGCTTTTCTTCAGTTTGGTATCCATCAGTTCCCACAGACTTGACCAAAACTTCTCCACAAATCGGGTGTCTCGATCAGACACAATGGAAGTGGGTAATCCAAAATGAACCCATACATGTTCAAAGAACAATTTTTCAGTTTGTTTAGCTGTAATCTGTTTATTACAAGGTATCAAAATACACATTTTACTGAACCTATCCACAACAACATATAGATAATCATGACCTTTCCTAGATTTAGGCAGTCCTCCAACAAAATCCATGGAAACACTTTCCCAAGGGTAAGAAGGAACTGGTAATGGAGTGTACAAGCCTAATTTTCTATTGCTGGGCTTGCTTTTAGCACACATAGTACACCCTCTTACATATCTAGAAATTGTCTCATTCATGTTTGGTCAATAACAAAATCTTTGCAGCTGTGCAATTGTTTTACTTACCCCAAAGTGACCTGATATCAAAGAAGTGTGTGCTTCTCGAATTATCTTTACTCTTTCAGTTTGTGGAATGCAGAGTTTCCCACAATGGTATAAGAGTCGGTCCTTTACATGATAATCTAATTCTTCTACTCGTTTGCCTTGACTTAAAGTTGCATATACATCTTTAAAGTCTATATCTTGAGCATATTGTTCCATGTAGCTTTCATGTAACATAGAATTACGCTTAAGTATAGTAGCTGCATTTATAATGGGTCTAGATAACATGTCTGCAACTTTATTATGTATGTCCTTTTTATATCTGATGACTAAATGAAACTGTTGTAGAAAACCCATCCATCTGTAGTGTCTTGATTGCTGCAACTTAGTTTAGGAGTGTAGATATTGAAGTGGTTGATGATCAGTATGTATTACTGTCTCTTTGCCCATTAAGTAATGTTTCCACCTTTTCACACTCTGAACTAATGCATACAATTCTTTATCATATGTAGGATAGTTAACTACTGCAGGATTAAAAGTCTCAGAAGGATAACATATGGGTTTACCGTGCTGTGTCAACACTACTCCCATGGCATAGTCACTGGCATCTCTTTGGATCTCAAATGGTCTTTGAAGATCAGGCAGTGCTAGTACAGGTGCTGTACTAATATTTTCTTTCAAGGTGTCAAAGGCTTTCTAATGTTTGCCTCCCCAATGAAACACCTTGTTCAATCCTGTTAAAGTATGTAAGGGAGTTGCAATTGAGGAAAAGTTAGAAATAAACTTTCTCCAATATTGTGCTGCCCCTAAGAAGCTTCTCACTTCTGTAGCAGACTTGGGTTTAGGCCAATTTACAATGACTGCCACCTTAGAGGGATCTATTTTCAATTCACCACCCCCTACTATATGACCCAAATAATTCAGAGATGTTTTGCCAAATTCACATTTTGAGAGTTTAACATGAAGTTTTTCTCTTTTCAAAACATCTAATGTCTGCTTAACATGCTTTAAGTGTTCTTCCCATGTTTTGCTAAAAATCAGAATGTCATCTAGATACACAATAACAAAATCATCAAGAAAAGGTATAAATACATCATTCATTAATCTCATGAAAGTAGCAGGAGCATTAGTTAAGCTAAAAGGCATAACCAGCCACTCATACAATCCCTGCTTTGTTTTGAAAGCAGTCTTCCATGCATCTTGTTCTGCAACTCTGACCTCATGGTATCCACTGTGTAAGTCTAGCTTGGAGAAATAAACAACTTCCTTCAATTGATCCAAAAGATCATCTATGCGAGGAAGGGGATAACGATTTTTGATTGTTATCTTATTCAGTGCTCGGTAATCAATGCACATTATCCACGAGCCATCTTTCTTTCTCACCAAAACGATTGGTGACCACATGGTGATGTGCTAGGCCTAATGAACCCTTTCTCGAGCAACTCCTGCACCTGCTTCTTGATTTCAACATTCTCTAAAGCAGACAACCTGTACATTCTAATGTTAGGCAATGGAGCATCTTGCTGCAAAATAATATCATGTACTATTTCCTTTATGGGTGGCAGACTTTTAGGTTCTTGAAACAAGATATCATACTCTGAAACAACCTTTTCTAAATCAGCTTGCTGTTTAGCATTACAGCCCTCAAATACATTGGTTTTATCAGGTTTCTTTTCCTTTACAACCATCAGTAAGAATTGTTTGCATGAATTTATCATTCGTTTCATCTGCCCTGAGTTAATGAGAGTATAATTATTCTTGAGCTTATGAGCTCTTACAAAGTATTCAATTCCATCTTTGACAAGCAGATACTTGTTCTCAGCTCTATAGAAAATAGTTTTCCTATCATACAAGTAAGGACTTCCTAAAACAATTCCACATATATCCAAAGGAATTATGTCTAACTCAACCTCATCTACAAATGCTGACCCAAAAGAAAACTTGAGTTTGCACTGTCTAGTCACTTGTAGTTGTGCTTTATCATTCAACCATCCTAATGAGTATGCTTTCTTGTGAGGTGTAGTTACTAATCCCAACTTCTTTACAATTGCTTCAGAAATTAGATTTACTTGTGAGCCACTATCAAACAAAGTATCAATCTTTTGATGTTTGGAAATAACTCGAATATGGAAAAGCTCATGTCTTTTTCTCTCATTTTCTTCATCAGTAATAGATTGTGCAAAATTACTAGTAGATGCTTCAGAATTCTTACCTTTTATACCTGTGGCTGCAATGGTTGTTTCATCTCCTGAGTCTGACCCCAAATCTTTCTGAATAGCTACAACAGTCTTCTTCTTCTTGCCCTCGAACTTATTAGGTATCAGCTCTGGATGCAGAATCCAACAATGCTCATCATCATGCCCATCCTTTTTACAGTGAGCGCATGAAGCTTTGCTCTTTTGTGCAATGTTAGCCTTGCTTGCTTTCCACTTCTGCTTTCTTTTCTCCTTATTCTTGCTTGCAGTGGGTTGGGATGGTCCCCCAACTTCTGGATTTCCATTCTATCCTCTAGCTTCTAGATGAGTAGCTTGTACAGATACCTCATCTATACTAGTGGGATTAAACATGAGGATGGTATGCCTCATTTAGCTGTGTAGACCACCAATGTACTTCTAAAGATTTTTAGGTGAGTCTAATGATATTCCTAGAATCAATGCTCTCTTCATAAATTCTTGAGTGTACCCTTGCACACTTTTCCCTTTAAACTGTCGAAGAGTTTGCCAACTCATCATGGCTTGTTGCATGTAGGCCAATGGATAGAACTGATTTTTGATTGCAGAAACAAATTCACTCCAGACAGAGATAGTATTACCATGTCTCTTCATGTCAGCTTGGGTCCTGCCTTCCCACCAAACCAAGGCAGTGCCTCCAAGGCGTAGGCTTGCCAGCTGAATCTTGCTCTTGTCTGAATCAATACTTTGCACTCTGCAATAAACATCAATTTGTCTAATCCAATTGTCCAACTTTTCTGCATTCAACTCTCCATCATATATAGGCAAATCAAATTTAACATCTAGCTTAATCAAATATGCCTTCTTGTTATGTACAGGGCTATTAGGAGGTGTGAGAAAGCTTTCTTCTTTCCCTTTGCCCTTTGAGTGGTCATGGAAATGTGACTCATCTTCTCCTTTGTCCTGTTTAGAGCCCGATGAATCTTCATCCTTATGTTTTCTAAAGTCCCTATACATTTCTTCTACCATGGACTTTATGGCTAGGAAACTTTCTATGAATTGAGGGTCTGACCCCATAGAACCTTCCTCTGACATTGTCTTCCGAGGATAGACTCTCCCAATTTCAGGATTAGTTTCGACCAACTCTCCTTCTCCTAATTTGAGCTTTGATCTAGTTAGCATTCAACAGCTAAACCAACACAAGCTTGTCTAACCTTAACAACCTAAAGCTCTGATACCACTTGATCTGAAAATCACTCTTGAGTGACCTCAGTTAATTAATTATTAAATGAAGGTATTACAGACTCATGTGCTGGTGTGTGTCTATGTCATTTTAGGCAACGGATCGATCAGATTGCAAAATACACAGACATTTGGAAAATGGAAAACAACAGAGAAACACAGTAAGAAAACACAAGAACACAACAATTAATAAGGAGTTCACCCTATCCTCCAGGGCTACGTCTCCGGTCCAGCTCTCAGTGGTGGCCTTCTTTTATTGTGTCTTTAAAGCAAAGAATTACAATGAGGAGCTCAAACTGAGTCTCCTGAAACAGAATTGCTTGGCGGGGTGCTTCTTGGATTCCACAAGCCACTAGAGTGCACATAATCTTTTCCTTACCAACTCTTGACCTCTCGGGTCTTCAATGGAAGGAGCCCAATGTGGTGCTCAATTCCCGACAGATCCTCTCAGGGATTTCTCGATGCTGCCTTATGTTGCAGGTCAGCTTGGCTCTCTGTCTTTCTGCTTCTTGCTTCACTGTCTCTTCTTTTCTCTGTCTTCCTCTCTTCGCATCTTCTGTTCTGTTTGTTCATGGCTTTAACGCCAAACGATCTCATGACTGCTCAATTCCGCTTCCTTCCTCCGTCGAATTGCCTACTGCTATTCACTTGGAATTCCCTGTTCTCTGTGTCATCATCAACGACTCACAGGGAGTAGCCACTTGTCCTCTCGCGAACTGCGCCAACTCTTCCTCATTGGTTCAGTTTTCCAGTTACACTGTGGAATGAGTAATCCACCATCTTAGCGGGTCAAATCAGACCTCAAATCCTTATATATCGCGGCTTAATCCCCTGTTAAATCCGGTTCTTTCATCGGGTGCGATCTCAACCATTAGATCTGGAGCCCCCAGATCCGACACCATTTGCTCATATTGCGCGGTTGACTTGCTCGACCGTTAGCGCGTGATGAGCGGTGGTTTTCTCTCTCCTCCGCTTGCCACGTGTCGGGCGCTGAATGGAATCGCTCACTTTTCTTCAATTCCTCTTACCGCCCAAGGGTGTCCCTGATAAATACCGCTGGTTTTGGAGCGCGGGTCCCGCCTTTAGCCTTTAGCACTTTCCCCACAATTTTCCCAGCTTCCATGTGACCGAGCGCTTCGGGGCTTTCCTTCTTGAGGGATTTTGCCCAGCAATGCACAATTAGTGCGCATCAAAAATGCCCTTTGTTTCCCAATCCGGGCTTCCCAATGGCCAGTTTCACCTCTCGTGCAGTCTCCATGGGCCTCAGTCAGCGCGCTTTGACCAAGGTCCTCGTCGTTCCTCACTAGCTGCCAGCTGCCACTGTTTAGAGGTCCTCCTGATCGCTCTGTGCTCTTGAATTCGAAGTTTTGTCCTGATTTGATATAGTCATGGTGCTTTGATTATTCTTCATGGATCCAATTTGGATCACCATGGAACAATAACATCTGGTCACTATGATTGCAACATGTTTCAATCTTATCCAAAATATTTTCAAGGGAGTGAAACTTTCCAACTCATTGAAATTTTATCTCAATGTATCTAGGAACAACATATAGATTACTAAGAAGTACATCATCTGTTCAACAGTAACAAGATACATAAGCATATTATGGCACTTGACATGTTTAGAATCACAATTTAGTTGTGGCATACTCAAACTTCAAATTCCTGACATGCTTCATCCACAATGGTATAAATGTCACAGAAGTGAACTTAAGGTGATATGATAAGCTTCGGAAAATTTAATAACCTTAGTCTCAAGACGATGGGCAAATTTAAATATGTATCGAATACTACTCAAGGATTAAGTCGGTTGCTTAGAACTTGTCAAGGTATAGTATAAACTTCCGACCTTCTGCTTATGCCTTGCACAACATTGATAGACATTACATATCATAAATTGTCTCAGATCATAAAGGAACTTACCATGATCAACCCTAAGCATACCTCAAATTCCTACGTACTGTAATTTAGCTTCAAATTTTGGGATTATTGATAAAAAGATGCAATTATGCCTCAACAAATTCTAATTGATATTTTAGTGCCTAAAATTCCCAAATCATTAATTTTCCATACAATGATAGACTAACCAACCACAAGTGTCGAAATAGGCTCAAATTCTATATGTCATAGAACATTCCTAGAAAAAACCGTGAATTTCGTCCCCAGTAAGGTGCAAAAGGGGCTGAAATCCTATAAGACAATCGAATCCACCCTTTTGCACAAGTTCTTTCCTCAGATTATTCTGGAAATGACCACAAAACATGCCAACTTAGGGCCATAAGTATAAACAATGATTACCACAAATAGAATGAGCTTAGATCCAAGCGAAATACCTTTGACAATATAAGTTGCAAGCATCCATTAAAAAATACACCATAAACTTGAATATGCAAGAGACCAAAATTGGCTATAATAGCCTAGCAAAACCCCAAGGAAACAATAGACGATCTTCAGAGTTTATACTTGGTGGATAGAGCCGTAATCAATTCCCTTTTGTCATACATCTGAACTCTTGAAGGACCAAAATAATTCCAGATGCATTAGGTAGACCTTTTACCCAAAAATTAGATCTCTCACAAAGAATAGACACAATTGTTTGAAGGTTGCAAGTTTATTATTATTAGGCCACAACCATAGAGGTGCATCAAGGGTGATCAAACAACTTCAGTTCAGAGATTTGCCCTAGTTGGAGCGAAATCCCTTATATAGACTACTTTCTCTAGATCAACTTTAGTATGGCCGAAAATAGTCTTCCAACATGTGCTTATTCCACCGTATGCTTATGCCTTGCCCAAAATTTAGGGACATTACAGATCACAAATTATCTTAGATCATAAAGGAACTTACCATGATCAACCCTAAGCATACCTTAGATGCCCACACACTATAATTTAGTTTCAAAATTTTGGATTATTGATAAAAAGATACAATTATGCCTCAACAAATTCAAATTGATATTTTAGTTCCTAAAATGTCCAAATCACTGATCTGCCATACAATGCTAGTCTAACCAACTAGAAGTGTCGAAATAGGCTCAAAGTTTATATATCATAAAACAGTCCTGGAAAAGACCGTGAATTCTTGCCTTAGTAAGGTGCAAAAGGGGTTAAAATCCTATGATACAATCGAGTCCACCCTTCTGTGCAAGTACATTCTTCAGATTATTGTAACAATGACCACAAAACATGCCAACTTAGGGCCACAAGTATCAACAATGGTGACTGCAAATACAACAAGCTCAGATCCAAACAAAATACCCTTCATAATATAGGCTGCAAACATCCATTCAAAACCACAAACTTGAATATGCAAGAGCCCTAAACTGGCTATAGTAGCCCAACAAAACCCAAAGGAAACAATAAATGATCTTCAGAGTTTATACATGGTGGATAGAGCTGCAATAAATTCCTTTTTTTTTTTTTTCACAAATATGAACTCTTGAAGGACCGAAATCATTCCAAATACATTTGGTAGACCTTTTACCTAGAAATTAGATCTCTCACAAAAAATAGACACGGTTGTTTGAAGGCTGCAATTTTAGTGTTATTAGGACATAACCATAGACATGCATCAAGAGTGATCATACAACTTTAATTCATAGATTTACCCTAGTTGGAGTGAAATCCTTGATATAGACTAATTTCTGTGGATCAAATTTAGTATGGAAAAAAATACTCACTAGTACAAATGGGGCCAAAATCCAATGGCGATTAGTCAGATATGCGACTTATTGGCGTCAATGATCCGACACATGGGTGCTATCAAATCATCACTAGAAGTATGTCGAATAGTCGATAATTTAGCTACCATCAGATATGTGACGTTACAGATGTCGATTATCCAACACATAAAATGCTTGAAATGGTCTTTAAAATTCTAATATTTATAAGTCGGTTTTGCGATGCTAGAAATCATCGATTATTCGACAGAAAAAACATTGAATATTCAGCAGATCAGGCACTAATCTCCCATCGGATACTTGAAAGATAGGTTGTTTTTCCCGATGGAATAAACTGAGATTTAGGCATCGTGTAATCGATGGAATAAGTGAATATTGCGACAAAAGTGTTTTCGCTCCGATGCTTTTAGGGCGACGGTAACATGTCATATATTCGACTGATCCAAAATGGATCCAGTTTTTCCTCTGGATCAAAGTCTTCAAATGTAGATGAAAGTGGAATCAAGTCGAAGTGCTCGTCGATACGATTCCAACGGTGTGAACGACACATAAATATGAGTCCGGATGAAGAAGTTAGAGCCAGTCAAAGTTTTTGGAAAGTTAGGGCAAAAAAGTTAAAAATCAAAGGTCAACAGTCAACGATCAATGGTCAACGGTCAATGCCTACATCAGCAGGGACACGTGTCAACCCGAGAATGAGCGACAATTCCTGGATGATGTTAGTAGAGGAGGTGACGTGACAGATTGTCATTGGTTCATATGGGCCAATCCGGTGTTGACACGTGACAACCTGGATTTTGCCCAATATAGCCTTATTTCCAAAATTTTGGGGATTAGGGAGGATTGAACCCTTGACCTCCTGGAATGGCTATGTTTTCGCTAGAACGGGCTCACCGGATGAGCTACCGCAGGTCTTGGTAATAGAACCGAACATGTTATATTTATTGTGTATCGTGTTTTTTGTTGGAAAAAGGCCGGATGGTCGGGGTCAACCCCACGACTGCCGGACCTTTGGAATTATCGTTATCATATAGTTCGAAACACATTGCAATATCCCACATTCACCGCAAGTCACAACAACATGTGGTATATTAATACCATATGATTAATGTTTAAACCAATGGATATATCATATATCACCACCAAACGAACCATATATGTTGTAACAACATAACAAACGACGGAATGGTCGGGTGGGGGTTTCGAACCCTCGACCTACCAAAACCATATATATGCAATGCTTTAACACACCTCCGCTAACCAACATTTCAAGGGTGGGACTTGGTTAACCAAGCCACCAATATTTTATGTAAACAGTTGCAGGTGCCGAACCCGCCATACCACCAGCGCGTAGACCGAGGCAGTTTGGAGTAGGCTGAGGTGGTTTTGTGTCAGCAGAGAGTGGTTTTACAGGGACAGAGGCGGTTTTTGACCATTCCAGGGGGTCTGGAGGTCACAGTGGCCAAATATGGTCGAGTTTATACTCGTTTGACTTGAAATTTCGAGCTGAACGCAACGGTGAGGTCCATTTTCTTATTTGAGACTCTATTTTTGAGCTCATACCTGTAACAACATTTTGAAGACAAAATAAAGAGGTCAGCACTGGAAGCTAAAGGACCAGGAGACGTAGCCAGGAAGTCTGGTGAACTCCTTTATTAAATTTTGCTGTGTTGATGTGTTTGAATGTGTTTTCAACTTGTTTATGTGTTTATGTTATTTGCAATCTTTTCGATCCGTTGCACTAAGTAACATAAGCAACTTCACATAAAGTCTATAATACCTTTTTCATTAACGGATCAAGTGGTATCAGAGCAGCAAGGTTTTTAAGGTTTGACAAGGTTTGTGTGAAGATTTGAATCCTTACTAGGTTGAGGCTCGGATGAGGTGAGGGTGAACTTGATGAGGTGAATCCAGAGATTGGAAGGGTCTTTTCACAAAGAAGGATGGTGGATGAAACCCCACTTGGTCAGAATATCAATTCTTCGATAGTTTCATGATGATACATGCAATGGTGGAAGAGATGTATCGCGAGTTTAAGAGGAACAAAGATGAAGGCACTTCATCACCTAAAGATCAAGAAGATAAGGGGAAGGGAGGAATGCTTCCTCCACCATCTCCTCCATCATCACCATCACCATCATCGTCATCATCATCCTCTTCTTCTCATAAATCTAGTCCTTCTAAGAAGAAAAAGAAGAAATCCTCTTTGATCAAATTAGATGTAAAATTTGATTTGCCAATTTATGATGGAGAACTTAATGTTGAAAATCTTGATAATTGGATAAGGCAAATTGAAGTGTATTGCAGGGTGCAGAAAGTTGTTTTAGAAAGGAAGAAGATCCAGCTTGCTAGCCTTCGACTTGGAGGAACTACACTTGTATGGTGGGAACGCAAGGCACAAGTAGATCTCCAAAAGCATGGTAAAATCATTTCAACTTAGAATGAATTTGTTTTTGCTATTAAAAAGCAATTTTATCCTTTGGCTTATAACCAACAAGCAATGATGAGTTGGCAAACACTACGTCAATTAAAAGGTCAAAGTGTTCAAAGTTATACTCAAGAATTTTATAAGAGAGCTTTAACATTAGGCATATCATTGGACTCACCAGAGACATTGTTGAAATACATAGGTGATCTTCATATTTATTTGAGGCATACCATACTTATATTTAATCCAACTAGCTTAGATGATGTATCGGTTCAAGTAACTCATCTAGAAGCTAGAGGTAAAAATGTAACCCAAGATGTTGGGAAATCATCCAAACCTATTGAAAGCAAGAATAAAGGCAAGAAGAAACTTAAATGGAAGGAGAAGAAAACAAAAACCGTGAAGAAAGATAAACCTTCATGCACTCATTGTAAGAAGGAAGGACACGATGAGGCACACTGCTGGTCATTGCATCCGAAATTGAAGCCTAAGAAGTTTGGGAGTAAAGAGCGGAAGAATGTTGCTGCTATTCAAAAGGACTTGGGATCAAATTTAGGTGACGAGACAACGATTACAACTACAGGTATAAAAGGTAAAGATTCTAAAGCATCTACAAGTACTTCTTCACATTATATTGATAATGATAATGATGAGAGGAAAAGAAATGAGCTATTTCACATTAGAGTCATTTCCAAGCATACTAAAATTGATACTTTATTTGATAGTGGGTCACAAGTTAATTTGATTTTTAAAGCAATTGTAAAGAAGTTGGGTCTAGAAACAAAACCTCATAAAAAGCCATATCCATTAGGTTGGGTGTGTGATAAAACTAAGCTACAAGTTACGAAACAATGTAAACTTCGTTTTGCTATTGGGTCAAAGTTTGTAGATGAGGTTGAGTTAGACATAGTCCCATTGGACATATGTGGAATTGTATTAGGAAGTCCATACTTGTACGATAGAAATGCTATCTTCTATCGAACTGAAAATAAGTATCAACTCACTAAGGATGGAATTGAATATATTGTAAGGGATCATAAACTTAATGATAGCTTCTCTCTCATAAATTTAGGACAGATGAAAAGAATTGTAAATTCAAGTAAACAATTTTTACTTATGATTGTAAAAGCAAAGGATATTGATAAATCCGATGCTTTCCAAGGCTGTAATCCTAAACAGAAAGCAGATCTAGTTAAAGTTGTTTCCGATTATGATATTCTGTTTCAAGAGCCTAAAGGGCTTCCACCCAAGCGAGAGATAGAACATGAGATTTATTTGCAGCAAGATGCTCCACTACCTAACATTGGAATGTACAGGTTATCAGCTCTAGAGAATGCAGAGATAAAGAAGCAGGTATAGGAGTTGCTTGATCAAGGGTTTATTCGACCAAGCACATCACCATGCGGATCACCTATTGTGTTAGTGTGAAAGAAAGACGGTTCGTGGAGAATGTGCATTGATTTTAGAGCATTAAATAAAATCACAATAAAGAATCGTTATCCTCTTCCTCGTATTGATGATTTGTTAGATCAGTTAAAAGATGTAGTTTACTTCTCTAAATTGGACTTGCGAAGTGGCTACCATCAGATTAAAGTTGCATAACAGGATGTATGGAACACTGATTTCAAAACAAAGCAAGGACTCTATGAATGGATGGTTATGCCTTTTGGCTTAACGAATGCTCCAGCTACATTCATGCGAGTCATGAATGATGTATTCAGACCATTCATTGATGATTTTGTAATAGTCTATTTAGATGATATTATTGTTTTCAGTAGAACATGGGATGAACATGTAAAGCAAATTTTAGATGTTTTGAAAAGAGAAAATCTCTATGTAAAACTGTCAAAATGTGAATTTGGCAGAACATATTTGAATTATTTGGGTTATATTGTAGGGGGTGGTGAATTAAAGATCGATCCCTCTAAGGTCGAAGTCATTGTAAATTTGCCTAAGCCTAATACTGCTACAGAAGTTAGAAATTTCTTAGGGGCAACACAATATTGGAGAAAGTTCATTGCTAACTTTTCTTTGGTTGCAGCTCCTTTACATGCTTTGACAAGTGTGAAACAGGTGTTTCAGTGGGGAGGAAAACAACAAAAAGCCTTCGACACATTGAAATAAAGGATCAGTACAGTGCCAGTACTAGCATTGCCAGATCTTCAACATCCATTTGATATCAAGACAGATGCAAGTGAATATTCCATGGGGGCAGTGTTGATGCAGCGCATAAAGCCTATATGCTTTCATTCTGAGACATTCACATCAACAGTAGTTAACTATCCTACATATGATAAGGAATTATATGCATTAGTTCAGAGTGTTAAAAAGTGGAAACATTACATAATGGGTAAAGAAATAATCATACACACAGATCATCAACCAATTCAATATTTACACTCACAAACTAAATTGCAACAGTCACAACATTACAGGTGGATGGGTTTTCTATAGAAATTTCATCTTGTTATCAGATATAAGAAAGGCATACATAATAAGGTTGCAGATATGTTATCCAGACCAATTATAAATGCATCCACAATACTTAAGCATAATTCAGTAATTCATGAAAGTTGCATTGAACAATATGCTCAAGACACATATTTTAAGGATGTATATGGAAATATAAGTCATGGCAAGCAGGTAGAAGAATTGGATTATTTCATAAAGGACAAGCTCTTATATCATTTGGGAAAGTTATGCATTCCACAAACTGAAAGAGTTAATATAATTCAAGAAGCACATACTTCTCTCATATCAGGTCATTTTGGTGTAAGTAAAACAATTGCACAATTACACAGATTCTGCTATTGGCCACGGATGAATGATACAATTTCTAGATATATTAAAGGATGTACTATGTGTTCTACAAGCAAGCCAAGTAATAGAAAATTAGGCTTGTATACTCCACTTCCAATTCCTTCTCGTCCTTGGGAAAGTATTTCCATGGATTTTGTTGGGGGATTGCCAAAGTCTAGAAAGAGTCATGATTATTTTTATGTAGTTGTGGATAGGTTCAGTAAGATGTGTATTTTGACACCATGTAATAAACAGGTCACAACTGAACAAACTACAAAGTTGTTCTTTCAAAATGTATGGGTTCATTTTGGATTACCCACTTCTATTGTATCCGATCGAGATTCTCGATTTGTCGGGAAATTTTGGTCAAGTCTATGGGAATTAATGGACACAAAGTTAAATAAGAGCACGACATTTCATTAACATGACAATGATACAGTTGCTTTGAGGATATTGCAGCAAGCATCCCAAACTTTGGGATGAGCATTTGTGTTATGTGCAACATGCTTACAACCATGCAAAACATTCTTCTACTCAGAGATCTCCTTTTGAGACTTGTTTTGGTTTTATACCAAAGTATCCCTTGGATTTTGTCTTTGGTAAAGAAATAACAATTGATGGACATAGTGATGTGGACAAAGCAACCAAGTTCATTGAACAAATCTAGGAAATTCACCATGCAATACATGAACAGTTGGAAAGAAGCCAAGCAAAGTATAAGGCATGGCATGAAAAGCATCGAGTTGAGCATAGTTTTCAAGTTGGTGATCAAGTCTGGTTGTACATAAGCAAAGAAAGACTGCAAGGGGAGGGTAAAAAGTTGAAACCAATTAGATATGGTCCTTTCAAAATACTTGACAAAATTGGTGAAAATGATTTCCGCCTGGATCTACCAGCTTATATGTAGATCTATTCCGTCGTAAATGTTGAAACCTTGCGATTATATGAGCCTTCATTGATTGAAGATCCTGAAGAGCAAGGTCAACTACCTTCCATTGAATATCTTTTGCCCGAGTATCTCAATGAGCTACAGGAGGAGACAGTTCTTCACAGGAGGATAAGGACTTCACGATGGGGAAATGTTGAGTATCTTCAAGTTGGACTCAAAGTGTACAAATCCAAGTAAAGCACAATGGATAGAAATCGTAAAAGTGAGGGAACTATATCCTCACTTACTCGACAACTAAAAACCAACTTTTGGTGGTCCAAAAGATTCCAGTGGGGAGGAGTGATCCAAAATGGATCCAATTTTGCCTCCAGATCAAAGTCTTCAATTGCAGATGAAAGTGGGATCAAGTTTAAGTTCTCATCGATATGATTCCAATGGTGTGAACGACGCATAAATCCGAGTTCGGATGAAGAAGTTAGAGCCAGTCAAAGTTTTCGAAAAATTAGGGCAAAAAAGTCAAAAGTCAAAGGTCAACAGTCAATGGTCAACGATCAACAGTCAATGCCTACGTCAGCAGGGACACGTGTCAACCTGGGAATGAGCCACAGGTCTTGGATGATGTCAACAGAGGAGGTGACGTGGTAGATTGTGATTGGTTCATATGGGCCAATCTGGTGCTAACACGTGGCAGCCCAGATTTTGCCCAATGTGGCCTTATTTCCAAAATTTTGGGGATCAGGGAGGATCAAACCCCTGACCTCCTGGAATGGCTACGTTTTCGCTAGAACCAGCTCACCGGATGAGCTACCGTAGGTCTTGGTAACGGAAGCGAACAGGTTGTATTTATTGTGTATCGGGTTTTTCACCGAAAAAAGGCTGGACGGTCGGGGTCAACCCCACGACCGCCAGACCTTTGGAATTATCGTTATCATATAGTTCGAAACACATTGCAATATCCCACATTCACCGCAAGTCACAACAACATGTGGTATATTAATACCATATGATTAATGTTTAAACCAACAGATATATCATATATCACCACCAAACGAACCATATACGTTGTAACAACATAACAAACGACGGAATGGTCAGGCGGGGGTTTCGAACCCTCGACCTACCAAAACCATATATATGCAATGCTTTAACACACCTCCACTAACCAACATGTCAAGGGGTGGGACTTGGTTAACCAAGCCACCAATATTTTATGTAAACAATTGCAGGTGTCGAACCCGCCATACCACCAGCGCGCAGACCGAGACAATTTGGAGTAGGCTAAGGTGGTTTTGTGTCAGAAAAGAGTGGTTTTGCAAAGACTGAGGTGGGTTTTGACCATTCCAGGGGGTCTGGAGGTTACAATGGCCAAATATGGTCGAGTTTGTACTCATTTGACTTGAAATTTCGAGCTGAACACAACGGTGAAGTCCATTTTCTTATTTGAGACTCTGCTTTTGAGCTCATACTTGTAACAACATTTTGAAGACAAAATAAAGAGGTCAGCGCTAGAAGCTAAAAGACCAGGAGACGTAGCCAGGAAGTCTGGTGAACTCCTTTATTAAATTTTGCTGTGTTGATGTGTTTGAATGTGTTTTCAACTTATTTATGTGTTTATGCTATTTGCAATCTTTCCGATCTGTTGCACTAAGTAACATAAGCAAATTCACATAATGTCTATAATACCTTTTTCATTAACAGATCATCGATAGATAGGTCATTTTTCTTGATGGAACAAAATGACAATGAGGCGTCGAGTAATTGAGAACATAAATATTTTTCGCGACAGAAGTGTTATCGCTTTGACGCTTTAATGCCGATGGTGAAGCGTCAGATATGTAATGAACGAGAGTTCTATATGACAAGAGTGTTAAGATACTGATGCTTCTGTCCATTATTTCTATCGTCGAATATCCGACGAGTACCCCAACTAAAAGTTGTTCAATATTCTACGACCTGCCTATGCCGTCGAATATTCAACAATGATATGCATTAAAAAATAATAATAATACACATAGACTGTTGGTTTTCCCGGTGGCTGCGCTGCTTTATACTTTCAAAACATTTGAATCCTGTAGATTATAGACGATGATTTTTCTTTTACATTCGATTATAGCAGCATACCCGAGGGTTTATCAGTGGAACTTCCATTAGACACTAGTTTCCTACATCTTTTTAAAGGCAACAACAACATTGATTCAATGGAATACTCGATATATAAGTGTCTTCTAGTATAATAACCTGAATCAAACATCTCATCTTCATCATAAATGATCTATATAGAGACATACATTACAAGAATTTCTAGATCACATTACAAATAACCAAGTATTGGTGATAAGCCAACATCCAAGCAAAAACATAAGCACAATCCAAGTTGGTTTCATCAAATATGTTGTTCATGTACCAAAAGTGTACTATGAAACATTACAACCATAAATTAAAATCCATAAAAGATCACAATTTTGTTACTATTTGTCCTAACAAAGTATTAAGATTCAAGTGGTTTCATCAAATATGTTGTTCATGTACCAAAAGTGTATTATGAAACATTACAACCATAAATTAAAATCCATAAAAGATCACAATTTTTTTACTATTTGTCCTAAAAAAGTATTAAGATTCAAGAAATGGTTGGACTTCAAATGTGGAATATCACTTGTGTATACCAGTGTTCTCCACAAAGACCACGAGTTGGTCAGACTAACCCCACATGGATTCCAGACAAGTGGCTCCTTTGGTGGACAAGTAGCTTTGTCAATAGATGATAGCCACAAATAAACATTACTCTTTTAACACAATGAAACAAATTTAGAAATCTTGCAAACATAGGTAGTGCCTTGGTGACTTTCATGAATGGAGGTACTCGTTTATGTACTCCAGCTTTATTTTTTATCACATATCATGGTTCACAATTCACTTGGTTTCACTGGAAATGTTTTGTTATTCATGCTCAATATTTTCATTTTTTCTGAAGATCCCATTCCAGCGGAGTCCTTTATCCTGCTATGATATCAAAAAAAAATGAACTACCACAAATATTATGTCAAGCTAAAGCCTAAAACTAAAATCAATTACGAAAACTAACATAATTTACAAAGACAAACATATTGATTCAATGACTAGAAAAGCAAAATGAACATGACCAACTCTCACAATTTAAATTGTGAGACTAGAAAGTGGAAGATGAACAACCCCCAAGGCATAGTGAGGAAATATAACATGTAAAATATATGCAACAGGAACAAGACTAAGGATGGCCAACTTGTAATCCTAATGTTCCCTTTCTAGAACAATACATTTTACAATTTCCAAATGTATATAAATAACGATCCAATAACTAATATTACTTAGGTTTGACTGAAATTGGATTGTTGAACAATATGGATTATGATAACCTGGTTAGTCTCAACTTAACTAGCAAATTTAACTTTAGCATAGCCAAAACCAACGCACTCAAACCAAATCATGATACTGGAATTTGAACTACCCGCAAGGCTTAGTGAAGTAATACAATGTGTAGAATGTGCAACAAAAACAAGACTAAGGGTGGTCAACTTGCAATAGTAATGTACCCTCAACTGTACTTGATGTGAATGTGAGGAGAATATGACTAACAAACCATTAAAAAAAATATAATACACAAGTTTGTTCACTGACAATGGAGATATGCGTTAAATAAATAACTAAATAAATAAATAAATAAATAAATAAATAAATAAATAAATAAATATATATATATATCTATATCTATATCTATATCTATCTAAATATATATATATATATATATATATATATATATATATATATATATATATATATATATATATATATATATATATATATAGTATTATTTTGAAGACTATAAGAATGCCATCACACATAGCATCCTTCATTGTTGATCACCTAGAGTTGAAGCTAGAGGATATTGTGGCTTATAGAGTTATGGTTATCAACAACAATCAGAAGAGAGAGTATTTTTTGTGATGGAAAGATACTCTAGAATAGGAGAATGTGTAACAACTCTTTTTCCATAAAAACCCATGTATATAAACCTAGTTATGTAAATTATTTATTTGTGAAAATAAATTGATGATTGGCCTGAATGGAGGGACATACGAATCCAAATTTCTAAGAGGGAAAGCCTGTGGTGGGTTGTTGCATGGACATTGAATGGTTTTTACGCATTGATTGGTTTCCCTATGGCGTGTTGTGAGTAGGCCCATACAAACCATCCTTAATTTTCCTAAATATATGCCTAATGAAGTACTCGCCTACGTTGACAAGCATTGAAGTCAGAGTGGGAAGCCTGAGTGGAGGAAGGTGACATATTATTAAAAATATGCAGCTGCAGTTAAATTCCATTTTATAGAACTCACTTAATGGATATAATGTTTGCATTTAATTCCTCTTTTCGAGAGGACGAAAATTGACCCAAAGATCACTCAAATTGGATAAGGGAAGGTGTATTTATGAATAAAGACCTACATGTGCATATGTGATAAGGTAGACCCTAAAGAAAAGTGGACCCTCTTGGAAGGATATAAATACAGATGATCTCTACCTCATTTGGACACAATAATGAGACACTCTTCTATCTTGTCTAAGGCTCATCCATGGAAAAATGGGTTTGATCTGAGGTGAAATTGCAGGGTCCGAAGTTCACATTTCAGATTTAGGGTTTTGGACCACAGTCACAGGCACAACACAAGATGGATCCGACCTTAACCACTTGCATAGAATCTCATTCGTGCGACTGGAGCCTTCCTACAGACATGAAGCAAACAACAAAAATATCTATGAGAAGGAAAGTTTGAATGATTACTATAATATGAACATGAAGACTTAACTTGTGTTTGCAAGTGACCAGGATATGCATATAGATATGTCATTATGATTTAACCATTGAATTTTGTGCTGCAAGAGTTTGACTAGATTTGTTTTATTGATATAGATGAATATTGTTTGGATTTTTGACATTACAATGACTTAGAAATTTGACTCGATAATTGAGACATGTCTTCGACTATATATCTCACTATGATAGCAAATCTAGGATTTGACATGATGACTCATGATTTGACTTGACGATTGATGATTTTCCTCGATGACAATGCTATGTGGGCATAGTGACTTTCAGTGATTAATATTGGTATTTGATAATGGTTTTGTATTGGCCTCCTTGTTCCTAGCACAATGGTTGAAGTATTGATAGTTGTGATTCAGTATGAATATGGAACCTACATGACTTATCCTTGGTGTATGCATTTGCATCTAGTGATAGAAATGACTTGTATTATGATCATGAGAATGACTTGATGAAGTTTGGATTGATATTACACTTGACAATAGATGATGTCATGAATTGATGAAAGATTTTCCTGTCATTTGGTCTAAAGAATTGATATTGTGATATTGATGACTTTGATATTGGTTCTGATCTAACATCTAAACTTCGATAAGATGACTTAGTTGATTTGACTGTATAATATTGATTTAAGCGAGGTGGAGAATATTGGTTTCGAAAAGTGTTTTGAGCATTATATAAAGCAAGCTCCTTGATCATGATATGTCCATATTTGAGCAGTTATTTGATGAAGTCAAGATGACATGTTGATACAAAAATCTACTTTAGAATTGTTCCAGGTATGACTTTGATTTTGGTTTTGGTTTTATATGCTAATGATCTACTATTGTTAGGTAATGAACCTTTGATGATCCAAGTAAGAGGGAGACGACTTCTGAAGCTTAGAATGATGAATCATGACATGATGAATCAATTTATGAAGTTGGGAAAAGATAATCTATATTGTGAAGATATTTAAGAAGTATTGGTAAGTGGAAATGAAAATCCTTGGACACTCCAATTGAATTTTAAGATGTTGTGAAGAATTATTGTTGAACTCAACTTGACAACTGACAGTTGATTGAAGCATTGAACTGTTCTGTTTTAAACATTCGTCCATATATATATATATATATGATGTGCAAAGAACCTGATTTTATTGAGCTGCTTCATACACATTAAGTTTCCACCAAGCACCCTTTGAGATACTTGCATGAGACGATCAATTTTGATATGAGATATTCATCCTACAATATGTGGCTGGCTACATGAATGCACTGATGATGTTTGGGATTATTATTGGTGAGCACATTTGGATGTTTCTTTAGTATGTGATTGTCCATGATATCTTGGATAAGAGGTCTGTAGCATGACTGAGGTTGAGTACGATGTTGCTAACATCGCTAGCTATGAGGTAGGATGAAGAAGCTCCATAAAGAGTCGTCTAAATAAGTTTTGAATATGACATGGATACTTTGCGATGAAAAAGAGTGGGATATGATTGGCATAGAATCCCATATATAGTTGGGACTGAGATACTTTTGTTGAGATAGTAAAGCTGTATGAGACAAGCTTAAGCTTTTGGTTGGCACCTCCTTGAGAGGGAGGATGAATATGGTATCCTTTTGTGATTTATATGATTATTTATGTTCTAATATGATATTTGATTTGATGACCTGGATTAGCATGAGACAACTACTATTTCTACATGATGATCAAGTTGATACCAAATATGAGTATGATGAGAGCATCATTGATCGAGGACATTAAGCCAAATATTCCCCCCTATCTGAGCTCCCAGGGTGAGGAATTGAGATGGAGGGCTCCTGGGGTTGAGGGAACTCTAGACAATAGGGTATCACCCTATCTGTTACCCATAGGGTTGGGGATGATTCTCCCCTATCTTCATAGGTTCGAAGATGCTACTCCCCTATTTGGTCTATGTAGAGTATACTTTAGTTGGCATCATACCCACAAGCAGGGGTTATTGGATTGTCCCTCCCCGTCTGGCCAATGCATTCAGGAGGCTTGGAGGCGTGTGATCCTTACCTCTTGGTAATTCAGGTATCTCATCTAATCTAGATTATGATGCAGGTGTTCTACCACATGACTAGTTAGAGTTATCGATGGGAAGATCAACATGCAATGGGACTGGGTTGATATTTGCTCCCCTGTGCAGTTCTGGGTTGAGATTAAGCTCCCTAATGTGATTACATGGTTGATATGTGCCCCCTGTGTGTTTGGATATCCTATTTCTTGATATGAGGTCATAGTAGCTTATGGGTCGAGATGTGCTCCCCGATGTAGTTCTAGGTTGAGATGTTCTACCTGATGACATGCTCTCTGATGATGATGCAAATTGATTCCCCATTGATGATACTATGGATAGTAGCCTGCTGACAGAGATACCTGGTAATTGCCTGATGAATAGAGGGTGGTATCTTAAGCTCCCTTCTGTTAACAAATTCTTCTTCTTTTAGATAGAATGTTAAACATATGAGCAAGGACAATCAAGAGATAAGCAGGAATAAGTAAGAGATGAATTAAGGTGATATGTGATGATACATGATGTTACTTGAGACTGGATGGGATATGATGACATGATGCCATGTTGATCGATGGTTAGATATTGGTAGATGTAATTATCCCTAGTTGAGAGAGAGTGTTAAAAATATGAAATTGCGGTTAAATTCCACTTTTGATAGCTCACTTAATGGACAAGATGTTTGCATTTAAATCCTATTTTCGAGAGGACCAAAATCGACCTAAATATCACTCAAATCGGATAAGGGAAGGTGTATTTATGAATAAAAACCAACATGTCCATATTTGATAAGGTCGACCCTAAAGCAAAGTGAACCCTCTTGGAAGGCTATAAATACAAGTGACCTATAACTCATTTGGACAAAATCATGAGACACTCTTATATCTTGGTTTTTGGCTTGCACAGGTCTGAGGCTTGTCCGTAGAAGAATGGGTTTTCTCTGAGGTGAAATTGCAGGGTTTGAAGCTTGCATTTCAGATCTAGGGTTTTATGCCACAGTTGCAGGCACAACACAAGATGGATCTGACCGTAACCACTTGCACACAAGATCATCCATGCGACTAGAGCCTTCCAGTCTCACAGAAAACGCTCCATCTATGTGACTAGGAGGGTTTTAGATTTCTGGTTGCAGACCCCAATCACTTGCAGACCAGGCTTAAGAGAGTGACCAAGAAGTTATAGTCACTCACTCACAGTGTTTTAGAGTGCAAATGGGAAGCCAAAGTTGCTCGCATAACATGTTGAAGTGTGCGACAGAATCTCAAAGACAAATCTAGGTAGATCTTACCACAATCGCTCGCTTGTAGTGCTTCAGGGAGTGACCAAGCAACTATAGTCGCTCTGATGACTCCTCCTTCATGTGATTGGTAACTAAAAGATGAAATCTCATGTTGGGTTTGTGTTATATTCTTTCCACGACTAGTTGCACACATGTTGGGTGCAGACCTACCTATGGTTTTGTGCATGGGTTTTGCATATGGTTTTGGGCATGATGGTTTTCTGCCCATGGTTTTTTGTAGATTCGGTCAAGGGAACTACAATTATGTTCTAATCTAGGGTTAATGGATTTGGGTTTATGAATGATTCAACATGTATATATATGTATTGTAACATTGAAGGGAAATAATGAAAAATCAATCTAGTAGTCTCGGTTTTGGGATCCACGGGAAATCTCTGTGTATTTGTTTTATATTCTCGTCATTGTTTATTTTCCATTTTTTAGAATTCATCTGTAGGTAATTTCTGTACAGGGGTAAAACCTACATTTTGTATCAAAGTTGTTTCGGCTTCAAGGGGACGCCTTTATTGTTGAGGGGTTTTTCTCGGGCTTATGGTAGACCCTGTTCAGTGGGAGATCTGCGCGATCGATTCTTGCGGTGAAAGAAGATGGCGAGCAGTGGAAAGAAAGAGATCAAGAAATTTAAGGGTCAAAGTTTTGGGTTGTGGAAACTCAAGATGGAGGATCTGCTGGTGGATAAAGATCAATGGATCGTGGTAGATTTGGGTACTAAACCAACAAAAATGTCAGATGAAGACTGGGCAGAGTTGGATCGAAAAGTAAAGAGCACAATACAATTGTGTATCTTAGATCCAATATTGTTGAATGTATCAGGGGAAGCTACAACGAAGGCTTTGTGTGACAAGTTAGGGACTTTGTACCAATCTAAGTCTCTAGTGAACAAATTGTTCTTACGGAAAAGGCTGTATAACCTGAGGATGAAGGATGGAGACTCGATGACAGAGCATATGAATGCCTTTAATACTGTAGTAAGCCAATTGTTATCTATTGATATTAAAATTTTAGAAGAAGATAAGTGCATGAATTTGCTATATTCTCTACCAGATTCGTGGGATAGTCTGCTTATTGTAATAGGTAGCAATACAACTACCTTGAATTTTGATGAAATAGTCGCATCCTTGTTGTTGGAGGAGATGAGACGAAAAAATATGGAGGGCCAGAATGGAGATGCCTTGTCTGCACGAGGACGGCCCTAGAATGGAAACAAAAATAAGTCCTTGAGTGGGAGATCTAAGCCAGTTGTTAACTATTGATATTAAAATTTCAGAAGAAGATAAGTGTATCAGTTTGTTGTGTTCTCTACCAGATTCGTGGGATAGTCTGGTTGTTGTAAGAGCTACGTAGCAATAAAACTACCTTGAATTTTGATGAAATAGTCTCATCCTTGCTATCGGAGGAGATGAGATAGAAAAATATGGACGACCATAATGGAGATGCCTTGTTTGTACGAGGACGGTCCCAGAATGGAAACAAAAATAAGTCCTTGAGTGGGAGATCTAAATATAGAGGGAGAACTAAATCTCTAGGAAAACATATAAAGGTGTGCTGGAAATGTGGAAAGGAAGGGAACTTCACAAAGGACTGTAGGTCTAAGGCTCCCGAGAAAGGAAATGGATCTGATTATGCTCCTTTTGCAGAGGCGAAAACTACCTCAGATGAAGGTGGGGATGTGTACTTGGCTTCTTCTTCAAGTAGAGTGGTTTTGCGAGTATGAGAAATATGATAGTGGCGATGTCTTCTTAGGAGATGACAAGAAGGCTAGTGTTTTCAGGCACAGAAAATTCAAGTTGAAGTTGCAAGGTGGAAGGATTAGAACACTTCCGAGTGTTCTACATATTCCCACATTTTCCAAAAGTCTGATTTCTATAAGCAAGATGGATGATGCAGGTGTAAAAATAATGTTTGAGAAAGATACTTGAAAGATGGTTCGGGGAGAACTAGTATTGAAGCGGGGAGTTTAGATTGGAACTCTATACAAGATTCTCGGTAGTACTATTATTCATGGGTGAAATAGTTCCATGGTTCTTGAAAGTGGAGCAGAAAATATAGTGGTCTCTAGAGAAAAGACCATGCTATGGAATCAAAGGATTGGACATATTGGAGAGAAGGGCCTTAGAATACTTCATGGTAAAATTATGGTAGAAGGTATGTCTAATTGCTCTCTGGATTTTGATTTTTGTGAACATTTTGTATATGGGAAGAAGAATTGAGTGAGTTTTCCCTCTCGTGCTAAGAGGGTGAAAGGGGTATTAGAGTTTTTTCACAATGATGTGTTTAGCCTTGTGTCGGTTCCATCACTAGCTAAGTCTGTGGACTATGTATCATTTGTAGATGACTTCTCAAGGAATACATGGATATATTTCCTCAGGAAAAAATATGAAGTCTTTGACAGGTTCAAAGAATTTAAGGCTCTGGTGGAAAACCAGACAGAGAAAATGATAAAGGTGTTGAGGACATATAATGGTGGAGAGTTCTGCAAGAAAGAATTTGAAGAGTTTTGTAAGAAGTGTCGTATAGAAATACATAATACTACTCCATACACACCTCAACAAAACAAAGCTACGGAAATAATGAACAAGACGTTGATGGAAAAGGCAAGAAGCATGCTTAGTGGTGTCAGGTTAGGACATGAATTTTGGGTAGAGGCGGTGGAGACTGCATGTTACTTGGTTAATAGATCACCTTCATCAACGTTGGAGGATAAGACTCCACATGAGGCATGGAATAGTAAGAAACCCTCTCTTTCACGTCTTAGGGTATTTGGTTGTGATGCATATGTACATGTTCCAAAGGAGAAAAGAACCAAGTTGGATAGTAAATATGAAAGGTGCATCTTTATTTGGTATAAGGATGGTTTAAAAGGTTATAAGATTTGGAACCCAGAAACAAGGAAGGTTGTGTACAGTCAAGATGTGGTGTTTAGAGAGGTGATAGATGTTATTAAACATGAAGTACTACCAAAGGAACCTGATAATATAGAGTTTGAGTTAAAGGAATCAGAAGATGAAGAGCCACAAACTCCAGTTGTGAGAAGACCAGTTTAAGAAAGAAGGGAGCTAGAAAGGTATAGTCCATCTGCTTTCTATTCAAATTTTGATTTTATCTATTACTGATGATAATCCTAGAACTATTAGGGAGGCAGTAGATTCATGGGATGGAAAACTCTGGAAAGAGGTCATGGTTGATGAAATGGCATCTGTGGATAAAAATGAGGTTTGGGTTCTGGTGGAGTTGCTGGCTGGAAGGAAACCCATTGGAAGTAAATGGGTGTTTAAGAAGAAGATGAATGCAGAAGGCAAGGTGGAGAAATACAAAGCTCGGTTGATAGAAAAAGGTTATTCCCAAGTGTCGGGAATTGATTTTGGTGATATTTTTTCTCCTGTATCCAAGGTAGCTTCTATTAGATTACTTTTATTTGTTGCTGCTACTTTTGATTTTGAGGTAGAACAAATGGATGTGAAGACAACATTTCTTCATGAGGATTTGGAAGAAGAGATCTATGTGAAGGAACTTGAAGGCTTTGTAGTGAAGGGAAAGAAAGATCTGGTATGTAGGTTAAGAAATTCTATGTATGGGTTAAAACATTCACCAAGGATATGGTATCAGAAATTTGATACATATATACGGGGACTTGGATTCACTAGAACCAAAGCAGACCACTGTGTGTATTTTAAATTCATTGGTGACCATGCTATTTATCTGGTCTTGTATGTGGATGATATGTTACTGACTAGAAATGACAAAGAAATTTTCCAGGATTTGAAGACCCAATTGTCCTCCAAATTCGACATGAAGGATCTTGGTGCTGCAAACAATATTTTGGGCATGGAAATTAAACGAGATCAAGCAAAGAGGAAGCTCTGGTTAAACCAAAGGAAGTATATCAAGACAATACTGTAGAGGTTTAATATTTAGGATAGTAAAACAGTGAAGGTTCCTATTCCTGTGGGTGTAAAGTTATCTGCTAAACAGTGTCCCAAGACACATGAAGAGGAAGAGGACATGGCATGTGTTCCATACACAAGTGAAATCAATAGCTTGATGTATGCAATGGTCTGTACTAGAACAAACATTGCACATGCAGTGGGAGTATTGAGCAGGTTTATGTCAAAACCATAGAAGGAGCGTTGGACAACATTAAAGCGGGTTTTCATGTATTTGTGTGGCAATCGTGATTATGGTTTTTGCTGCCAAGGAAGACCAGGATTGGACAAAAATTTGTACATCCATGGCTTTGTTGATGTAGACTGAGCTGGATATCTAGATCAGAGAAGATCTACAAGTGGGTATGTGTTTAACCTATTTGGAGGTGCAGTCAGTTGGATGAGCAAGAGACAGTCTGTAGTGGCACTTTCAACTACAAAGGCAGAATACATGGAAGCCACTCATGCAAGCAAGGAAGAAATTTGGTTGCAGAGATTGTGTTCAAGTATGGGGTTAGTACAACGAGCTATAAGGATAGACTGTGACAGCCAAAGTGCAATTTTCTTGGCAAAGAACCTTGCTTATCATTCAAAGACAAAGCACATTGATGTTTAGTATCACTTTGTGAGGGATATGGTTGAGGACAAAAAGGTGTTGTTGGTAAAGGTGGACACTTTCAAGAATGTTGCAGATATATTGACAAAGTCTGTTAGCACTGAGAAGTTTTTTTGGTGTAGAGACACAATGGGTGTTGCAAGGCTGGACCAATGACTAAGCTCTCTTGTGTGGAAAAGAAAACAACAAGTGAGATAATGTTGGGTGTGTGTTATATTCTTTCCATGATCAATTTGACTTGTTTGTTGCGCCGGGTGCAACAGGGGGTTTTGTTGCCCCCTTGCACGAGGTCCAGGGAAATGCCTTGTGAATTTTTGTTTGGACCCTATATTAAGTGGGTGGACCTACCTATCATTTTTTGCATGGGTTTTGCACATGGTTTTGGGCATGATGGTTTTTTGCCCTTGGTATTTTGTAGATACGGTTAAGGGAAATACAGTTATGTTCTAATTCAGGGTTAATGGATTAGGGTTTATGAATGTTTCGACATGTATATATATTTATTATAACATTGAAAGGAAATAATAAAAAATCAACCTGGTAGTCTTGGTTTTGGGATCCAGGGAAATCTCCATGTATTTGTTTTATATTCTCGTCATTGTTTATTTTCTATTTTTTTAGAATTCATCTGTAGGTAATTTCTGTACAGGGTTAAAACCTACATTTGAGTTGTCCAATGATTTCGCTTAGTAACATCAAGGTTCAAGAGTTGACTACAGTCAGTGACAATTCAATACTAACTTCTGAATCATTATTTTGAGTATAATATTTGTTGGGTTTATTTCATGGAAGTTGTAGTTGTTTTTGCTGGTAAGTTGCATAGATGAAGATATGGATAATTGTACTCTCTTTTGCTGAATCATTTGATGACAATTTATAAGAGGAAGAAGTTGCAAGGGTTTTCCCCATAGTTGGTTTTTCCCTAGTCTCCAACCAATCCTGGTGTCTCTATGTGTGAATGCTTTTCTTCTGTTGTTCCTTTATGTTCCGCTGCATTGATGATGATAATATTGTTCTTTCTACATAACTGCACGTGCTTCAGAATAATGATGTAAATATGCATAATGTTATTATGTTATGGGGTGAATTTAATGTGTTAATGAAGAAATGTAATTATAAAAGCAAAGAACAATATAGCCCTATGAAAAATTAACACATACTTCCCCCTCTTCTCATGAAATGTGGATAGAGGGAAAGAAGGAAATGGATAGAAAAGGCCTTGAGTGTAAAGGAATAAGGATTGAGAAAATTTAGTCTTTTGGCACTGTGGATAGGAGAATGGTCAAAGTGTGTAGAGAAGGCATAGAGAAATTTGTGCAAAAAGTCTACCGTTCAGAGAACACTTAGATGAGTTGAGTATGAGCACAACTATCTATAATCATGCATCACATCATGAATTGGTCAATGAGTTTGGTGAGCATCACATAACATGACTTAGCATGTGCAACAAGTGGGTGCAATTAGTTAAATGCACAACCCAATCAACACTTGAGCGAATGGTTATGTATATTGCATGGATAAGATGTGTGTTGGGCAAAGAATTTTGGTGAGTCAACTTGCATGGGTGTCATGTGTCAACCCCATAGGACTTGAAGGGACATGACCCTTTGCTATCCATACACCCCATATATATAGCCAAGCGTGTGGAGAGGAGAAGGCATAATAACTTGGTGGATCACATCAACTTGCACAATTGGTTCATGGTGAAGAAGGATGCAAATTGTCTTATAAAAAATCAAACTTCATAGGGGTTTTTCCCTGACTATGTTACGTCTTGTGTTCTTGTGTTTGTGATCTTCATGTTGGAATTTATTTGATGAAAGAAACACTAACATAATCAACATATAATTTCAGAAGTAAATTTCATGATAAGAGAAATAAAATTGAAGAATCTAACTCACATAATGCTCTAGATTTCTCAACAAAGGAGATGTATTGGACCTCATTTGAGTCACACAAGTAATTCGGTCTCTTCAAGAATTTTGAGGCAAATTCAAAGCGAGAAAGAGGTGAAGGATAGCGAGGAAATCAAGAAGGTCTATTTGTTTGGCTTGTGCAACAATTCTTTGTTTTGCAAGCTCGCACATATAGGAAGAAAGTTGCCTCTATTCAAATTTCGAGCTAGAGAAGAGCAACAAACATAGTTATAGAGAAAATCATTTTTGTTGGGTGGAAGGCCTATGACTTTGTGAGTTGTCTTAATCAAAGGTCTTGGAAGTCTTCCTTTAATTTCTATAATAAGAGAAGTTTTTAAGTTTTTCTCCTGTGGAGGGGTTTTTCCCTGGCCTGGAGCCTATTTTTGGTGTTCTTGTTTGCATTGTGATATTCTTTATTGGCATTGTATTTATGATGAACACAAAATAATAATGATGATGATTAACTAACATTATATCACAAGAATTGTCAATATAACAAGAGAAAACATCAGAAAAGAAAACCTATTTCTGTTTGCCCTAGTTTTTCTCAACATCTATGGTCTTGGAAGATTTGCAATGTAGAAATAAAAAATTGCTTGAAATCAAATGCAACGCAAAACTAAATCACACACCTGGTAGCCAAGTGCTTGGTGGGCTAAATTTGAGCAGTACTTTGATGAGTTTCTTTTTTTGCGTATATGACTCCAACCGTAGTTAATCTTTCAAATCCAAATATGTGAATGAAAGTATCTGCAAAACAAAAGAAGGAGGAGAAGTTAGATGCGATAAATAATTAATACAATAGAAGAAAATTCATAGCAATTCCTTATGCCCTATTAATAGAGTAAGAGCTTCTCCTAGTTCCTTGCATGAAAAATCACAATTTATGGTCTTTTACTCAATTAAAAACACAATTGTCAAAGAATGACAAATACTACATGAATTTCTTTCATGGACAAGATTGTTATTTCTTATAAAACTTTATGTAACTCCCACTTGACGAAGACATAGTGTTGTAGCATTTTTTGGTTTTGATAAGTTAGAATAAATTAGACAAAAAATGAAAATATATTTACAAAATGTTAAGATAGGATGTGGACAAAAAGAATATTGAATAAAAAATGTTAGGAAAATATTTTGATAAATATGTCCATATCAAAGAAAATTTTAGGGTAGATGCCCTAAAAAATGAAGGCAAAAATAAAATGTTAGGTTAGACAGAAAAGAAAAAGAAATCAACTCTGAAAGTGTTGCAAATTTAAATGCCACTGCTTTGTTCTAAATTCAGTTTGAAAAATAATAGTAGTGTGCAATTTGTTTAGATGCAACACTAGGTTATTTTATCCAATTATATAGTTGCATTATAATTGGATTTGTTTTAAATTAATTCTCATAGGTAGAAAATAAATTGGCTCAACAGTTTAATTTGAGCCAATGGAGGGCATAAGGTATAGAGATAGATTGTTCATAAAAAGAAAATATTGGGTTGCTAGTTTAAATGCACTCTGAAAGGATAAGTAAAAATGTTAGGAATATAAGGGTAGGTAGAAACGTGAAATTTTGAGATGTTGAAATGGTTATTTCCTAAAGATCAAAACATTAGGAAACATATTGATGATGGGAGTTCGAATAAGCAAAGTTTTGACTTTATCACTCCATTCATTAAAACACCCAAACCCACAGCCACCGCGTTCGCCTATCATATTGCGACCCCATCGTTCATTCCCCTCTCACACGTTAAAATCCCACCACCTCATCTCTCATCCTGCACACTCCTCCACAATCATACAACCCACACTCCCTTTCAGCCCTCATTTGCGGTCCGAAGTTTATCACGGGGGGGGTGCAAAATGGGAAGTCTTTAATACCGCCTATATAAACCACAAAACTCACCTTTTAGTCTTTCGGGACTAGAAATCCCAAAACCACAAACCACTCCGTATTACCCCTGAACGCGGTATCCTTCATAGCCGTTTACCGCCGCCCCACGTCACGTTTCACTTTGTATCTCCTATCCAATCATCTGCCACCTATCTGTTGCCCATTCATTTCCGCTCCCACGCATTTATAACCAAATGTCTGTTAATTAACCCGTTGGATAATTAATGAACTTTCAAATGTTCGGCGCCACCCTCCCAATCCATTTTTTCTCTTTATAAACACTGTGTCATGCATTTCAAAGGTTACATAGTTAACTTCTGCAACCAAGATTATTCTTCAAGCCCGCCTGCTCAACAACTCAGCCACTATCCGACATTCTATCAGCCACTTGTCCTGTTCGAAAGCACATTTTCCAGGTCCACTTGTCTGTTGCTTGTCTCCACTCTACTAACTCATTTTACCATTTTGTGATTTAAAATCCGTAGTTTCGTTTGAAAAAATGCCTCCCAAGGGAAAAACAATTGCAGAAGTTTCAAATCCTCTAATTCACCCATAGGTTGATTTCCACCATACTCCATTAGTTGACAAGGATTACAAAATCATTGAGACTTCTTCTCAATTTGATTTATTTGAAATTTATTGCTGGTGGGAAGAGCAGCTAATTGACCAGAGTGATGAAATTGGGCTCTGGGAATCCAAATTACCCCACTATATTTTTCCACAAATACACAGAGCTCTAGAGTTTGTGAGAAAATGCCATGAATCCTATGATCCCAGCCAGAGAGCAATTATCTCACCTACTGGAGAAATCCTCTGTCCTATTAACGCTGATTCAATTGAGAAAATGTTGCAGGCCCCTGCCACTATACCAACTCATCCTTTTTCCCATGAAAACCTGATAGAAGCTTATAAGAAACTGGACTTTACCAAGAGATCCCAGACCTTGGAACTCTTTTTAGCAATTGTTATTCCTTTACCAAAGAGAAATCCCCCTTATGATTCATCTATGTTTCCTGATAGAACCAAGCATATTACTACTATCCTATCCTATTTTCTTGGTTATCACTCTTATCAGTCTGTCAATGAAGCCATCCTTCGTTTCTTATCCCTTATCCTTTTTTTTTTTCTTCTGATTCTAAGCCTACTGTTATTTATAATTTCAGTCATTTCATAGTTGAAACCATACATGAGCAGTTTGTCAAATTTAACACTGAAGAAGTATTCAAGTATGCTTCAGTGCTTGTGCATCTTGTTATATATTTTCAGGGAGACAAATTCCCATTTCCTCTACAGAAGCTTGATGAAGAAGGACAACAATAGTCAGTGATTTTCTGGACTTCAATGGGGATGAAGGAGAAAGAAGAATTCACATACAAGTAGTTCATAGAAATATTTATTCATCCAGCCCTCAGCCTTATGAGTAACACTCCATTACCAAGGATCAGTGAGGAGATTGTCAAAGAACTTCAGTTCATAGATCAAGCTGCAACAGGAGATTGGTATTGCTACCAAAACTACATAGAAATCAGGGTTTTTGGTTGTGAGCTTCCACCCTACAAACTGCCAAAGTACCTCCCTGTTAGAATCTTTGCACTAGAGTACTTGAGGCAAAGATTGAATGCAGATGAAGTACATTTTGTAGCTACCAAAAAGAAATCACAATTTAAGCTCAAAGCTCAAGTTGGTCCCTTCATTTGTAATACCAGGGCAACAGGGGAGGAAGCTGATAAGCTGTTAAAAGAAATGAAATTTGCTCTCAGTTTCTCTTGGTCATATGACCCATTGGGAGTCATCTCCAAACTCAGGGTGGAAAATAAGTTCACACCATATCATCATACAGCTAGGCCTAAGATAGAACAGTTCAAGAATCAGTTGGAATGGACAGAGAATACCCTCTAGGAGGTTGAGGAGCAGGCAGTCTCTACATCAAATATGCAGACTCCAATTGCACAGGAAAAGACTGCCAAGAGAGGGGGGCAAGTACAATCTTCACCTGCAACAGAAGAAACAAGGCATGGCCTCAAGGTCTTTCATAGGAAAAAGAAACAAAGGGTCTCTATGAATATTGATTCACAGTCTGGTGGATAGTCTATACAATCTCCAACTCAATCTACCACTTCTCATGAACAACAGATAGTCCAAATTGGACGAGGCATTCCAGAGAATAAGGAGGAAGACATATTCCATGTCTTTAGTGAAATCAAAAGAAAGAATGAAGGATTGAAGTTGAATACTTGCACCTAGTTCTGGAAGCATTCTTCCAACTCTCAAGCCAGGCTTATTTCAGTCTTCGACTCTGAGAAGGGAAGATGCAAATGGCTTTCTTGCAGGCCCAAGTTCCTCAGCCCAGGATTGCATCACAATACTAGAAACACACTTCTTTTGGGTTTAATGTCAAGGATGTGCATCCAACTGATCAAATTGAGATGCACAAACAAACTGGATAGATGATTGTTTCAACCTTGACAAACAATGCTATGAGTTTGTAAAAAATACAGGTTACATTGGCCAACATTCAGTCACAATTAAAGTTGGAGAAGGTCTCCTCATTAGCAAAGGATACCAAGATTCAATCCTTGGAAAAACTAGTGCTAAGGATGGGATATGATCCCTCAAACACAAATGTTGTAGAGGAGCTCATTAAGAAAAAGAACACTGAGTTTGTAGCATTAAAGAAACAACTGAAATTACGAGCATCTGAGGATCTAATGGCCAAAGAAATCGAGGAGACAGAGACTCAAAAGTCAGATATGATGAAGCTCATCATAGAAAAAAATTTGCAAATAAAAAAAATGGAGGAGCAGGTGGAGAAATTGGCTAAGGATAAGGAGGAGGCTATCAGGAACATTCAAACTTCAGTGGATGTAGTCTCTCTTGTTGTAGTTCCCATTACCAGAGTTTCTACTTCAGCCACTACATCAGCAACAGGTACAACAGAAGGAGCTGAACAACTTACTGAAGCTGTTCAGAACCTGTCTATCCAGACAGGAGAAATCAATAAACTAAAGGATGAACTCAAAGAATTATGGCTTATGAAGTCTATATCAGACAGTTCACACACAACTGAAACAAGCAGACTCAAAGGCCAAGTGGAAATGTTGCAGAGAGAACTCACCGATTCCTTCATCAGAAACAAGTTGGGTTTAACAAAAGAAATTCTGTGGGAAGAAATCACAGAAGCAATCAAAGAGATTTGGCCCTCCATTAAGATAATATTCAATCAAAAATATCTCTTGGAAAAAGCTCAGAAAGTAGTGGAATCCATAACTAAGCAGTTGGAGGATATGCCAGAGACTGCCTCTGATATAATCAAATTCCTGAATTCCAAGGATGACTATGAGCTTGAGGAGTTAAGGATAAGTGACAAAACTACAACCATATTAGAGGTGAAGAATATTATCGCTAAGAAAAATCTCACCTTTCAGCTACAAGAAAAGTGCAGTAATGTTAACAACATAGTTCAGAGATTTTTCAACAAGATTGAGCCTTTGGTCAGCAAAGATTTACCTTCTATGATGGTTATTAATGATAAATTAATGCCAATTGAGGATTATGTCAAGAAGTTAACAGAGGTGGGCACCCATGCAGCTTCAGTAGCCAATATCAAAGGATCAACAACACCAACTCTCATAGTAAAAACACTCAGGGATTCTTTCTTCATCCTGGATGAAATCAAGCATATATTTTTGGTAAAACCCACTTTTACTAAATACACCGAGATGGATGAAATATACAGGAGGGTAACAAAGATTTATATCCCAGATAAGAAACGTTGGGAAGAATTAACAGATTTACTTGATTAAGGATTATTGAACAACATTCAGTTTTTGAGGGAACAGTCAGCCAACTTCAACCACTTTTCAACTTTTTCAGTAATAGTCATCAAACAACGTAGCACCAAAATAGTGCTAGATCATTAGACAGTTTTATTTTTGATTGTGTAAATAATCTATTTTTGTAAAAGCAGTTTAGGATATTTTTCGTCCTACTGTTGTATAAATAACTCTCTTCACGAGTTATTAAGGGTTGCACCCTTGAAGAAGCATTTCTAGACATCTGATGTAATTAATCTTTCTGGATCATTAATACGAAGCAAAGGATTCTGAATTCTGTTTTACACAGTTTGTGTTTCCTGTAAGTTTTTCTAGTGTTATTCATTATGTTTTTTTCTTCATATGCTTGTGTCTTGCAGAGATAAATAGGTGGGAATAATTGTATTTCAATCCATTCCTATAAGCTTTCTGAAGTGAATCTATAAAGAGAATGACTTAATGGACTGTTTGTTTAATTAATTCCCTCAAAATTAATAAATCATTAGCATATTTTGTAAGCTCATGTGTATTTTCTCAAACCTTTAAACATAGTTTAAAGGTTTTCATACTTATGATTATCTAGCTTTCAATTTGAAAACTGTGGCAATCATATTACTATTCTGTTTTTGCTCATCATCGCTAAAGCTATTTCACTATGTAGATATTTATAGCAACCCTCTGCTGAGATATTGATATTATTCAAGAGGTTAGGTACATCAGTTCTATAACTGTTTCATCCATTGGTCTCCCAAATTAAAACAAAAACTGCCAAAACAATTATCTTAGATGCTTTGGCATAATCGCTGGCCATTATTATCTCAGAGATACAACATCAAACTAGCGCCACTGCCAGGGAATCGAATTTCATTAAGTTTTCCTGGGGCAACGATATGTATTCTATTCCTTTAAGGTGATTAAAGGTCTAGAAAGGTTAAAATCCTTCACCTGGCAACTCTACTCTCCCAAATTGGCACCTTTTAAGCACACCAGATCTCGTTCAGAGGCTGACTTAGTTAATCCTCTGTCAGACCCTGAAATTTTTTTGAGAAAAGCCAGTTCTAAAAGGGGACATCAACCCTCTTCTTCTTCCTCTTCAGTCTTGCAGTCTGAAGATTTAGCATCATTTGATCCTTATAGTAACATTCCATCCAATCCAGATTACTCCCACCTATCACCTAGGGTTGCTGAACTCTTAGACAGGGGAGTTGATTTTAAATCAACATTCCTTATTCATTCATTTGAATCTCATCCAGAACCCTCACTACCACCAGGATCACCTAAAACTGAGTCTGATTTGGGTGTTAATTTACTAGAATACAAACCAACAGATTTCATATCCCCTACCACTTATTCATTTCCTCCCACTTCTAGACAACCTAAAGCTTCAACTTCTGAACAACCTGAAGAGGCTATCTCTGTGTATTCAAATCCACTCTTTGAAACAAAGGAACATATTCATCCACAGGTCAAGAAGATAGTTCTTAAGACTCCTTTGAAATCATTCAGGAGATCCCCTACTTCTTCACCCCCTCAATCACCTTTTTCTACCCCTTCTTCATCTTCTTCAACTTCTTCATCCACACAAACACCTCATACACCACCTCCCACTATGGCTTTCCGACCTATTGTACAGGCTAGATATGCAGCTTTAGTCTTACCTCCTAATCTTGATGCATTCCCAGCTAGATACTTGAAATACCTTCCCAGGTATAATGGAGAAACCGGTCCCTCTGCTGAGGACCATCTTCAAGCCTTTTTAGACTTTGTAGATAACATGAATATTGAACAAGAAAATGTTTACATGAGGTTGTTTGTACAATCACTTGAAGGAAATGTAAGAATTTGGTTTAGGCAGTTACCTGCAAATTCCATTAGAAATTGGGAAGAACTTACAAACATATTTAAAAACTAGTGGGGTGTGAAAAAAGATCCTCTTTACTTTCTCACTGAGTTTGATGAACTTAAAAGAAATTTTGGTGAACCTGTATCAGAATTTATCAAAAGATTCAATAATATTTATCATAAAATGCCCCCTGATTGTAAACCCCCTGTAGCAGCAGCAAAGTCTAGATTTTCTAAAGCCTTTGATGATGATTTTGCTGTTATGCTCAGAGAAAGAACTTCAAGAACTCTTGAAGATATGCAAACAAATTCTATTGAGGTAGAAGCAAACAGGGTTGCTTCAACTTCTTTGAAAGCTAAAGAAGAAAAGGCCCAAAGAAAACTCAAATCGACACTAGAGGCTTCTAGTTCCTCTAAGACTAAAACTGAAGATTCTAAAATAGATGAAATAACTTCTCTTCTTAGAAATCTATCTAATAGAATTTCCAATATTGAGACTCAACCTAGGACAATTCAACAAATGGTTACCAGACCCCAAAATCAAAATCAAGGTCAGTATAAAAGAAATCCACAATTACAAATTCTTTAGAGACCTAGTAATGATCAGCAAATTCCCACTCCTTTGTTGATAGATGATCAAAAACCTGATGATAATACTATGACCATCACTGAAGATATAAATAATATGGATACTTCCTCTAATTAAATAGTTATTGTTCCTCTTACACAACAAAATCAGGTTCAAGAAGATCAAGAATCTTCACAGGTTTCTAAATACCATGCCTTCTCTAAATTTTTAATTGCAGAGTTGAACAAAAGATATGACCTTAGGCCTAGGCCTAGCCCTGGAAGACCTCCTAAGGAAACTCTAGTAATTGAACCCTATGCCAAAACTGCTCAAACTCAAACGAATTTTATTTGACCATTACAACAGTCAATTGATACTCCTCAAAATGGCAAAAATGCTTTGACTTAATTTAATGTTGAAAAAGAGTTAGAAAGAGTTAAAATCCCAATTCCTCTTTCACAACTTTCTAAAAACCATGGGTATAAAAATCAGGTCTCCAAATGGATACAAAATACCTTGGTTGATGCTGAAGGTGATATCATCAGTCTGCAAGATGAAAAACCAACAGTAATTTTTGGCCCTAGCTCAGATATGATAGATGAAATAGTGCCTCCTTTCTATGTAACTCTCAAGACAAATGATTCCATGTTGTATAATTGTATTCTTGATTCTGGAGCATCACATAACCTCATGCCAAAAAATATCATGGATCATTTGAAACTTGACATAACTAGATCCTATCATGAGTTGAACACCTTTGATTCTAAAAGGGTGCCTTGCTTAGGATTGATTAAGGATTTAGTAGTCACCCTTGCCCAAATCCCAGTGAAAAGTGTAGTACTTGATATAGTTGTCACAGATATCCCTCCCAAATTTGGAATGCTCCTTTCTAGGTCTTGTTGTGCCAAATTAGGGGGAACTCTTCAGATGGATATGTCTTATGCTACTATTCCAGTTTATGGGGGAGAAAAACTAAGATTATATAGAGAGGTGAGATTTGTGCACACTGTTTGCAAAATAGACCAGCCAAGGAACCATCCCATTTATGCAATTGACCAAGATTTTGGTTGCTTTCAACTCTCTTCAAATCAAGTGCATGAAACTCAAGTTAAAATTGAAGATGTAATTGAAATTCCAGCACCAAATCAAACTGATATATGGAAACTATTTTTTGATGGCTCCTGTACAAAAGATGGAGCAGGAGCTGGAGTAGTTTTAATATCACCAGAAAAAGAAAACATTACCCAATCATGTAAGCTCGACTTCGAAGTTACAAATAATGTGGCTGAATATGAAGCTTTCCTTTTGGGATTGCAATTAGCCAAAAGCTTAAAGGTTCAAAACTTAAGTGTTTTTATTGATTCAGAACTTATTGTCAAGCAAGTGAGAAATATTTGCCAGACTAAACACCCCAAACTTCTTACCAAAATGAAGTATGGGATTCAGTTGAAAACTTCTTTGATGCTTTTAATTTGACTTATATTCCAAGAGATCAAAATATTCATGTAGATGCCTTAGCTATTTCTACCAGTTCCTTTAAAATTCCTAATCTGACAAATTTACTCTACCAAATACAAGTCAAGTGTAGACCATCTATCCCAGAAAATATAAAACACTGGCAGATATTTGAAGATGATGAACATTTGAAATCTTTTCTACAGCTTGTAGATCAATTTTCTGTTCTATAAATTGATGAAGATAGATCCGAAATAAATGAAAATATAAGTGGGAATGATACTTCAAATTTCAGTTCAAAAATTGTTGATCATGATATTATTCAATTGTCTAACAATTTTATTCCCAAAGGCTTGATACCTTTAGAAAAATTGTTTGATCAAAATGATGTCCTCCGAAATCCTCAGTCCATTTCTTCGGAAGAGGACATAGAGGAAATTAACATTAGAACAAATGATGATGTCAAAAGCATCAAAATCTGTGCATCTCTAGACCCTGAGATTAAAACTCAATATCTTAAGTTACTTCAAAATTATAAGGATGTTTTTTCTTGGACCTATGCTGATCTAAAAACCTATGATACTTCATTAATACAACATAAGATCCCTTTGAAGCCAGAAGCAATACCTCATCAACAAAAACTGAGGAGGATTAATGCAACCCTTCTACCAACTGTAGAAAAGGAAATTAAGAAAATTCTTGATGCTCAAATCATTCTCCCTCTTAGATATTCTAATTGGGTTGCAAATTTAGTTCCTATTAGGAAGAAGAACAGAGAAATCAGACTTTGCGGGACTTTAGAAATTTGAACAAAGCATCATTAAAGGATAATTACCCTTTGCCCAAAATGGATCAGTTACTTCAAATGGTTTCAGGAGCACAAAGACTTTCTATGCTTGATGGTTTTTCAGGTTATAATCAGGTAAATGTTGATCCATTAGACAGGGAAAAAACAACCTTCACTACACCCTGCGGTACATTTATGTATGCTAGAATGCCATTTGGCTTATCAAATGCTGGAGCAACATTTCAAAGAGCTATGGATGTAGCTTTTATGGGTCAAGTAAACAAATTTTTGGTTATTTATCTTGATGACATTACTGTTTTTTCTAAATCTAATCATAAACATCTAAAGCACTTGATCAAGGTTTTTGACAGGTGTAGGAAATTTGGGATATCATTGAACCCTAAAAAGTCTTTGTTTGGTATCAAAGAAGGAAAACTGTTGGGCCATATAATTTCAAAGGAACGAGTGGTGATTGATCCCAAGCGTGTGTCTGGCATTGAAACATTGACCTTACCTAGAAACAAGAAAGAAATTCAAGCTTTTTTGGGCAAGATTAATTTTTTAAGGAGATTCATCCCAAATTATGTAGAGATTGTAAAAGATATAACTGACATGCTCCGAAAGGATCATGAAGTCAAATGGACTGTCTCTTCCAGGCATGCATTTGATTAGATCAAGAAAGCTATCTCTAAAGCTCCCACCTTGGCCAACCCTGATTATACTAAACCATTCAATATCTTTTCTTTTGCCTCAGAAACAACCCTTGCTATTGTTCTATTACAAAAGAATGAAGATTCCCATGACCAACCCATAGCCTTTTTCAGTAAGGTTATGAGAGATGCCGAGCTTAAGTATGACATAATCGAGAAGCAAGCCTATGCCCTCATTCAAGCCCTAAAATCTTTCATGATGTATGTCCTACATTCACCTATTACTACTTATGTTCGTAATGGTGCTGTAAAAATTGTTTTAACTCAACCTGACACTGATGGGAAAAGAGGTAGGTGGATCACTCAAATACTTGAGTTTGATATAACTATCTAAACTACAAAGCAAGTAAAGGGCCAAGGATTAGCCAAGCTTCTAGCTGAATCCAATTGCAAAGTGCTTGGAATCAATTCTATTTTAGAAGTACAAGGGAAGAACCCACAAAAACCTTCTGTGCTTGCACAAGGGAAGAATCCGCAAGAACCTTTCCTAATTTTACAAGGGAAGAATCCACAAGAACCTTCTGTCCTTGTAGAAAGGGAGAATCCACAAGAACCTTCTCTTCAACCTCTAGAAAAGAATCCACAAGAACCTTTACCTTCAGATCAGATCAACCCTTTACATATTGATGAAAAATTTCTATTGTTGGATTGGTATCAGGACATTGTAAATTTTCTACTCCATTTTGAATGCCCAACATCATTCTCCAAAGCCTAATGTAAAACTCTTAAGCTGAAAGAAGTCAAGTACTGCATCATAAATGCAAATTTATACTAGAAAGATCCACTGAATATTTTGTTATTATGTTTAACAGAATCAGAAACTGAAGGAATCATTGATCAGTTTCATACAAGATTTTGTGGAGGACATTATGCTTGGAGAGCGACAACATACAATATTTTAAGGGGAGGATTTTTTTGGCCAACATTGTTCTTTCAAGTAGGGGCAAAAGTCGGAAGTTGTGTTCCTTGTCAAATGTTTGCTGGTAAGCAGAAACTAGCAGCTCTTCCACTAGTACCATTAATAATTTCAACACCTTTCCTTCAATGGGGATTAGATTTTGTTGGAGAGATCCATCCCACTTCAAGTAATCAGCACAGATGGATCCTCACAACAACAGACTACTTCACTAAATGGGTGGAAGCAATTCTAGTAAGAAATGCTACCGATTCAGTAGTAATTAAATTCATTGAAGAAAATATCTTATCTAGGTTTGGTTGCCCAACTCAAATTGTCACAGATAATGCAACAACATTCTCTAGTGTTAAAATGATTGAGTTTTTCCAGAAATATCATATTCTGTTACATCATTCAACTCCATACTACCCTCAAGGTAATGGCCTTGCAGAATCCTCAAATAAAAGTCTGGTGAAGGTAATAAAAAAGACCCTAGCATATCACAAAAAGAGCTGGGACTCTCATTTAATTTATGCAGTATGGGCAAACAGAATAACTCCAAAAAGATCTACTGGAAAATCAACTTTTTAGTTAGTCTATGGGAAAGATGCAATTTTTCCCACCAATTTAGCTTTCCCAATTTTAAAATTCTTAGAAGGACTCAACATATGAACCTGATGATTTTTCAATAAGGATAAATTAGATTATTGAACTAAATGAAAACAGAGATGAAGTTTAATACAAATTGAAGAAATATTAAAATAAGATGAAAAGCTTGTTTGACAGAAGAGCCAGGGAAAGAGACTTTAGGGAAGGTGACCTAGTTCTAAGATGGGACTCCAAGAGGGAGGACAAGGGAAAGCATGGCAAGTTTGGTAACCTATGGTTTGGTCCTTTAGCAATTGCTGAAGTGAAGGGAAATAACACTTTTGTGCTACAAAATCTTGAGGGACTATATTCCACTTATCTTGTAAAAGGAAGGCTTCTCAAACATTTCATTCAGTACTAAGAAGTTGGAATTCATTTCATTGTAAAAACTCAGGTTTCTTTTACTTTTCGAGCTATCAGTGAGATTTTTTACAGCAAAGGACTCCATAGCCAGAGGGGAAGTCACATGGATCTGCAGGTCCTCTGCATTCTACAGGAGAAAGCAGTCCCCAGTTGGAGCAAATGTTGTAGCATTTTTTGGTCTTGATAAGTTAGAATAAATTAGACAAAAAATGAAAATATATTTACAAAATGTTAAGATAGGAGGTGGACAAAAAGAATATTGAATAAAATATGTTAGGAAAATATTTTGATAAATATGTCCATATCAAAGAAAATGTTAGGGTAGATGCCCTAAAAAATGAAGGCAAAAATAAAATGTTAGGTTAGACAGAAAAGAAAAAGAAATCAACTTTGAAAGTGTTGCAAATCTAAATGCCACTACTTTGTTCTAAATTCAGTTTGAAAAATAATAGTTGTGTGCAATTTGTTTAGATGCCACACTAGGTTATTTTATCCAATTATACAGTTGCATCATAATTGGATTTGTTTTAAATTAATTCTCATAGGTAGAAAATAAATTGGCTCAACAGTTTAATCTGAGCCAATGGAGGGAATAAGGTATAGAGATAGATTGTTCATAAAAAGAAAATATTGGGTTGCTAGTTTAAATGCACTCTGAAAGGATAAGTAAAAATGTTAGGAATAGAAGGGTAGGTAGAAATGTGAAAGTTTGAGATGTTGAAATGGTTATTTCCTAAAGATCAAAACATTAGGAAACATATTGATGACGGGAGTTTGAATAACCAAAGTTTTGACTTTATCTTATTTCATTCATATGCTATCACTCCATTCATTAAAACACCCAGACCCATAGCCACTGCGTCCGCCTATCATATTGCAACCCCACCGTTCATTCCCCACTCACACGTTAAACTCCCTCCACCTCACCTCTCATCCCACACACTCCTCCGCAATCATACGACCCACACTCCCTTTCGGCCCTCATTCGTCGTCCAAAGTTTATCGCCCGGGGGGGGGAATGGGCAGTCTTTAATACTGCCTACATAAACCGCAAAACTTACCTTTTAGTCTTTTGGGACTAGAAATCCCAAAACCACAAACCACTCCGTCTTACCCCCGAACGTAGTATCCTTCATAGCCGTTTACCGCCGCCCCACGTCACCTCCACGTCACGTTTCACTTCATATCTCCCGTCCAATCATCTGCCACCTATTCGTTGCCCATTCATTTCTTCTCCCAAACATTTATAACCAGATGTCCATTAATTAACCTGTTGGATAATTAATGAACTTTCAAACGTTCAGTGCCACCCTCCCAATCCATTTTTTCTCTTTATAAACACTCTGTCATGCATTTCAAAGGTTACACAGTTAACTTCTGCGACCAAGATTATTCTTCAAGCCCGTCTGCTCAACAACTAAGTCACTATCCGACATTCTATCAGCCACTTGTCCTGTTCGCAAGCACATTTTCCAGGTCCACTTGTCAGTTTGCTGTCTCAACTTTGGTAACTCCTTTAACCATTTTTTCATTTACAGTCTGCAGTTTCGTTTGACAAAATGCCTCCCAAGGGAAAAACAATTACAGAAGTTTCAAATCCTCTAATTCACCCACAGGTTGATTTCCACCATACTCCATTAGTTGACAAGGATTGCAAAATCATTGAAACTTCTTCTCAATTTGATTTATTTGAAATTTATTGCTGGTGGGAAGAGCAGCTAATTGACCAGAGTGATGAAATTGGGCTATGGGAATCCCAATTACCCCACTATATTTTTCCACAAATACACAAAGCTCCAGAGTTTGTGAGAAAATGCCATGAATCCTATGATCCAGCTAGAGAGCAATTATCTCACCTACTAGAGAAATCCTCTGTCCCATTAACGTTGATTCAATTGAGAAAATGTTGCAGGCCCCTGCCACTATACCAACTCATCATTTTTCCCATGAAAACCTGATAGAAGCTTATAACAAACTGGACTTTACCAAGAGATCCCAGACCCTGGAACTATTTTTAGCAATTGGTAGTCCTCTACCAAAGAGAAATCCCCCTTATGATTCATCTATGTTTCTTGATAGAACCAGGCATATTACTACTATCCTGTCCTATTTGCTTGGTTATCACTCTGATCAGTCTGTCAATGAAGCCATCCTTGGTTTCTTATCCATGTTTTCTTTTGATTCTAAGCCTACTGTTATTTATGATTTCAGTCATTTCATAGCTGAAACCATACATGAGCAGTTTGTCAAATTTAACACTGAAGAAGTATTCAAGTATGCTTCAGTACTTGTGTATCTTTTTATATATTTTCAGGGAGACAAATTCCAATTTCCTTTGTGGAAACTTGATGAAGAAGGACAACAACAGTGAATGATTTTCTGGACTTCAATGGGGATGAAGGAGAAAGAAAAATTCACATATAAGCAATTCATAGAACTATTTATTCATCCAGCCCTCAGCCTTATGAGCAACACTCCATTACCAAGGATTAGTGAGGAGATTGTCAAAGAACTTCAGTTCATAGATCAAGCTGCAATAGGAGATTGGTATTGCTACCAAAACTACACAAAAATCAGGGTTTTTGGCTGTGAGCTTCCACCCTACAAACTGCCAAAGTACCTCCCTGTTAGAATCTTTGCATTGGAGTACTTGAGGCAAAGATTGAATGCAAATGAAGTACATTTTGTAGTTGCCAAAAAGAAATCACAATTTAAGCTCAAAGCTCAAGTTGGTCCCTTCATTTGTAATACCAGGGCAGTAGGGGAGGAAGTTGATAAGCTGTTAAAAGAAATGAAATTTGCTCTCAGTTTCTCTTGGTCATATGACCCATTGGGAGTCATCTCCAAACTCAGGGTGGAAAATAAGTTCACACCATATCATCATACAGATAGGCCTGAGATAGAACAATTCAAGAATCAGTTGGAATCGACATAGAATACCGTCTAGGAGGCTGAGGAGCAGGCAGTCTCTACATCAAATATGCAAACTCCCATTGCACAGGAAAACACTGCCAAGAGAGGGAGGGAAGAACAATATTCACCTGCAACGAAGGCAAAAAGCCAAGGCCTCAAGGTATTTCATAGGAAAAAGAAACAAAGGGTCTCTATGAATATTGATTCACAGTCTGGTGGACAGTCTATACAATTTCCAACTCAATGTACTAGTTCTCATGAACAACAGATAGTCCAAATTGTTGGAGGCATTCTAGAGAATAAGGAGGAAGACATCTGCCATGCCTTTTGTGAAATCAAAAGAAAGAATGAATAATTGACGTTGAATACTTACACCTAGTTCTGCAAGCATTCTTCTAGCTCTCAAGCCAGACTTCTTCCAGTCTTAGACTTTGAGAAGGGGAAGATGCAAATGGATTTCTTTCAGGCCCAAGTTCCTCAGCCTAGGACTGCAACACAATACCAGAAACACACTTCTTTTGAGTTTAATGTCAAGGATGTGCATCCAATTGATCAAATTGAGATGCATAAACAAACTGGATAGATGTTTGCTTCAACCTTGACAAACACTGTTATAATTTTGTCAAAAATGCAGGTTACATTGGCCAACATTCAGGCACAAATAAAGTTGGAGAAGGTCTCCTCATTAGCACAGGATACCAAGATTCAATCCTTGGAAAACCTAGTGCTAAGGATGGGATATGATCCCTCAAACATAAATGCTATAGAGGAGCTCATTAAGAAAAAGAACATTGAGGTTGCAGCATTAAAGAAACAACTGAAACTACCAGCATCTGAGGATCCAATGGCCAAAGAAATCGAGGAGACAAAGACTCAAAAGTTAGATATGATGAAGCTCATCATAGAATAGAATTTGCAAATAAAACAAATGGAGGAGCAGATGGAGAAATTGGTTAAGGAGAAGGAGGAAGCTATTAGGAACATTCAAACTTCAGTGGATGTAGTCTCTCTTGCAGCAGTTCCCATCACCAGAGTTTCTACTTTAGCCACTACATCAACAACAGGTACAACAGAAGGAGCTGAACAACTTACTGAAGCTGTTTAGAACCTGTCTATCTAGACATGAGAAATAAATAAACTAAAGGATGAACTCAAAGAATTACAACTTATGAAGTCTATATCAGACAGTTCACACACAACTGAAACAAACAGACTCAAAGGCCAAGTGGAAATGTTGCAGAGAGAACTCACAGATTCCTTCATAGGAAACAAGTTTGGTTTAGCAAAATAAATTATGTGGGAAGAAATCACAGAAACAATCAAAGAGATTTGGCCCTCCATTAAGATAATATTCAATCAGAAATATCTCTTGGAAAAAGCTCAGGAAGCAGTGGAATCCATAACTAAGCAGCTGGAGGATATGCCAGAGATTGCCTCTGATATAATCAAATTCCTGAATTGCAAGGATGACTATGAGATTGAGGAGTTAAGGATAAGTGACAAAACTACAACCATATTAGAGGTAAAGAATATTATCACTAAGAAAAATCTCACCCTTCAGCTACAAGAAAAGTGCAGCAATGTTAACAACATAGTTCAGATATTTTTCAACAAGATTGAGCCTTTGGTCAACAAAGGTTTACCTTCTATGATGGTTATTAATGATAAATTAATGCTAATTGAGGATTATGTCAAGAAGTTAACAGAGGTGGGCACCCATGCAACTTTAGTCGCCAATATCAAAGGATCAACAACACTAGCTCTCATAGTAAAAACACTTAGGGATTCTTTCTTCATCCTGGATGAAATCAAGCATATATTTTTGGTAAAACCCACTTTTACTAAATACACCAAGATGGATGAAATCTACTAGAGGGTAACAAAGATTTCTATCTTAGATAAAAAACGCTGGGAAGAATTAACAGATTTACTTGATTAAGGATTATTGAACAAAATTTAGTTTTTGAGGGAACAATCAACGAACTTCAACCATTTTTCAACTTTTTCAGTAATAGTCATCAAACAACGCAACACCAAAATAGTGCGAGATCATTAGACAATTTTATTTTTGATTGTGTAAATAATCTATTTTTGTAAAAGTAGTTCAGGATATTTTTCATCCTATTGTTGTATAAATAACTCTCTTCACGAGTTATTAAAGGTTGCACCCTTGAAGAAGCATTTCTAGACAGCTGATGTAATTAATTTTTTTGGATCATTAATACGAAGCAAAGGATTCTGAATTCTATTTTACACAGTTTGTGTTTCCTGTAAGTTTTTCTAGTGTTATTCATACTGTTTTTTCTTCATATGCATGTGTCTTGCAGAGATAACTGGGTAGGAATAATTGTATTTCAATCTATTCCTATAAGCTTTCTGAAGTGATAATCTATAAAGAGAATGAATTAATGGATTGTTTGTTTAATTAATTCCCTCAAAATTAATAAATCATCAGCATCTTTTGTAAGCTCATGTGTATTTTCTCAAACCTTTAAACATAGTTTAAAGGTTTTCATACTTATGATTATCTAGCTTTCAATTTGAAAACTATGGCAATCATATTACTTTTCTGTTTCTGCTCATCATCACTAAAGCTATTTCACTGTGTAAATATTTATAGCAGCCCTCTGCTGAGATATTGATATTATTCAAGAGGTTAGGCACATCAGTTCTATATCTGTTTCATCCATTGGTCTCCCAAATTAAAACAAAACCCCCAAAACAATTATCTTAGATGCTCTGGCATAATAGCTGACCATTATTATCTCAGAGATACAACATCAAACTGGCACCGTTGCCGGGGACTCGAATTTCATTAAGTTTTCCTGGGGCAACGATATGTATTCTATTCCTTTAAGGTGATTAAAGGTCTAGAAAGGTTAAAATCCTTCACCTAGTGACTCCACTCTCCCAAACTAGCACCTTTTAAGCACACCAGATCTCGTTCAGAGGCTGACTTAGTTAATCCTCTATCAGACCCTGAAAAATTCTAAGAAAAGCCAATTCTAAAAGGGGACATCATCCCTCTTCTTCTTCCTCTTCAATCTTGTAGTCTGAAGATTTAGCATCATTTGATTCTTATAGTAACATTCCATCCAATCCAGATTACTCCCACCTATCACCTAGGGTCGTTGAACTCTTAGATAGGGGAGTTGATTTTAAATCAACATTCCTTATTTATTCATTTGAATCTCATCTAGAACCCTCACTACCACCAGGATGACCTAAAACTGAGTCTAATTTGGGTGTTAATTTACCAGAATACAAACCAATGGATTTCATATCCCCTACCACTTATTCATTTCCTCCCACTTCTAGACAACCTGAAGCTTTGACTTCTGAACAACCTAAAGAGACTGTCTCTGTGTATTCGAATCCACTTTGTGAAACAAAGGAAGGTATGTTGGAAATAATACTAAGAGGGCGGGGGTGTTGAATCAGTATTAGCAAATCAATAACTTTTTCATTTCCATAGTTAGATTCGTATACTACTCCAGTTAAGGGAACTTGCGTGTACACGTAACTATGTTTAATGCAACTAGTGTATATCCAACAAACTTATGATTCAGTTAATTCATCATATGTTGATCTTTAATCAGTGCATCAGAACTTCATTAACCATATAAACAGTAACCAGGTGCAGTAAAAACAGAACAGATCATCACACATAAGAAACACACATGAACACCATGATTTAAGGTGGAAACCCAATGTGGGTGAAAACCACCTGCTACAATCGTCTCTATCTTTCTTTTAATAAGAAACATCTTTTTACAATATTTTGCACTGGTGCAGTCTTATAACAGTACGCAGGCTTCTACCTGCAGCAGGCTACAACCTTCTCTCGTTCTCCAGCTTCTCTTGGAAGGGAGCTACAACCCCCTAGCTCTTGTACTCGCTGATGTTCCAGTACGTAGGTGCCAACCTATAGAAGGCTACGACCTTCTTTATTCCTCCAGGTACCACATTTCATAAATTTTCAGACTGGATAGTCATGGAACACAACACCATTGAAGCTCAAAATCAATCACCACTATAATACAACTATTGCATTACCCATTCATTGAATACTCAGTCATTACTCTCAAAATCTCCCAACAACTTAATCATTGAAACCCTGTCATCAAAACACAGTCACCAGAACACAGAGCAGAACCTAGAACTCTGCAACAATATTCAGAGTCAACTGTATCATCAAAAACCATGCATTAGAGTGCATACGCTACTTGTAAGAGCTGAATCAGCGTGTATACGCAACTTCACCAAAGCGAAACAACGTATATGTCATCTTATAAATTTGCTGCACTTCTTGACTTCAGACATACCCAAATCATTACATACAAAATGATAATACATGTGTTAGCAACCAGATCTAGTCCATCAGATCACATAAAGATAAGTCATTATGATCTTGATCCATTATTAAATCTCATCCATCAATACTGAAGCTAATCACAATCAACCAATCTGAATATGCAGAATACTATCACCAGTAAACAGTCACCAGAACTCAGAACTTTGCATCAACAACCAGAACCACTTGTAACTTCAAACATCATAGTTCATATGGTATACGCTACTTAGATGTGTCTAACCTGCGTGTATACACGCTTTTATCAAAGTCAACCTGCGTATACATCTGTAAATATTCATTCATAATTTTGCAGCTATTCCAGACTTCAGTTATCCCTAGATCATAATATTTACAGAACATCACAAGCATCAGTATACAAATCTAGAAAAAGCATGATCAAACCATATAGAGATGATTCATTCCAAGCCATAAGATCCCGATCCATCATTAGATCTTGTCCTCCATCAACCGCTGAGATTCCTCCTTGGCTCAGATCAAGCAAAGCATCATATACTGGATCTCACACTACTTTAGATATTCGAGACTTACTCACTATCCTTTCCTAATGATCTTCTCTTCCTTTTATAGTCTTAGACCTGACTCAATACCATGGTCCAAAACCACTTAGAACCAATACCTTGGACCAAATACCTGGGGTCAATACCTCAGACCAAATACCATGGACCAATACCAAAATACTATGGACCAAACACCACGGACCAAAACTTAGTTTTCCAACATGTACGCGCCTTTCCTTCTATGGAAGTGCGTGTGTATGATATGCGTGCCTTTGTATATAGTGAACTTGCGTGTATATGCGGCTTGGTATATAGTGAACCTCCGTATACCTTTCTTTCTTCATTATTGCTGTTTACTTGCTATGCTGTGCTCTTTCATCTGAGAGAGTTGCCTTCTGAACTGATTTCTTGAAGTTGCCCTGCATTTCCATGCATTCTGTCACATCTGATATATTTTTTGTAGATTCATCTAGTTACCATGTACAAGTGAGTTGTTCTGCTACAAGTGGGTTGCCATCAAGTACAACACATTTATCATAATGCCAACAATCTCCCCCTTTGGACTTGATGGCAACAACAACACCAAGTCATTCTCTCCCTTTGACATCCAGGGCAAAGGGCGGACCAATATCTTCTCCCCTAAGAGCATAATATTTTCATATCTGAATAGCTGAAAATTAATCATGCTCCCCATAGGCACATGCTGAATTCTTTGATTGAACTCCCCCTTTGTTCATGCTGAGATGTATTGTATCATCCATGCTCCCTTTGAGCACATGCAATGTCTGCAAATATTTTCAAAAAAATAACATGACTCGATAACTCAACTATGTGAGTTTGACCTTCCTATCACCAATGACTCATACATACATTCATTCTCCCAACCAAGTGGGGATATACTAGATACCAATTGTTTATACATGACTTGAAATATTACATCATCTTTCCCATGCATAGTAGGGGTACAAATTACATCATACGACCAAAAGGGATTCAACAAAAGACTACAATAGACATAGACAACTATTACATCATGGGTCTTGATATGACCTTTACATCGAATGATATACATGATATTTATAACAGAGACTAAAGACCATGATAGTCATCAATAGCTATCATACACAATGTATGATCTACTCCATAAGCATCTGTCAACAGCATCCAGACCAGCAACATGTATATGTCCATTAGTGTAGATATCATCAACCTGTGACAAGGTATGTCTGCATATAGATATCAACTCATCCTCTTGATCTTGAGCATTATCATAACCTTCCATGAATCAATTCTACATATGTCATAATTTTTTTTCTTTCATTATATCATATGTGAAAAACACCATAGTCATCACATCATCATCAAGATCTGCATGATCTTTTATACCATCCATGTATCATCACTCGGGAACATCCCACATCTGATAAGCATCAATCAACATATGTGAGTATCAACCTATCATCATATAGGTAAGAACTCATCATCATCATGTCTTCAAATAGCTATGTCTTCATGTCACCTGTAATAACTCCATTATCTTGGCCAACCAATAATGCAACTTTGAATAATCATCCATGTATCCAGCATACTGTATATAGCACTATGTATTTAGCAAACTTTGAGCTCAATATCTTTTGTCAATACTTCTTGATGTCATCAACAGTAACTATACTCAACCATGTGAGAGCCAAGAACTATAGGAACATGATCGTTATGCATATGACGACAGTAGCATATGAGTGACTCATCATCAAATAATGAAGTTGTGTATTCAAGCTTTGTACTTCTCCTTATTCTTATGAAGATCACCATGTAAGCAACATAGATGCATCATCAGAGAATCATCCACAATTCTGATCTGAACACCAACTATGTGACCCCAAGGATCATATGAGATTTTGTCATGGGAAACTCATAACCATATCATAGCAAGATGTATCATTTAGCCATATAAGCATCATTATCATTGATAATGCCAACAATGCTTTATTAGAAGCATATCATGTTCTCCCCTTGAACTTGTTCCATCTGTTCACTGTCAGATCTAATCATGCATATATCAGCAAGAAGTATCAAGGCATCATCATTAATAAAATATACATCAAGTTAACTTGTGAGGATCAAAAACAACATCTTATGAGTATCAATACATTTCCACACATTATCAACAGATTGTAACCATCATCAAATAGAGTAAATAATTGACTGAACCATATCAGACCCTTTTTCCTGAGTCTGTCCCATTGCTTTTCCTCAAATTAACATATACGCGACTGTGCAGTGTCTAACTCGCGTATATACATGACTTCTCTTCATGAAACTTGTGTATGAGATTTAGAACACTGAAGTTTCACACTTTCAGCTCCCTCTGAGTCTGTCATGTCTATACATTGTGCTGTGCCACATCTTTCTGACTGTACTTCCTTCTTCTTCCATATCTTCAAGTGTGATGATGTTTTCTCCTTTTGGTATGGTGCTCGTACTTTGTTCCTGCATTCCTTTGCTATATGTCCAAGCTTGTTACATGCATAACATCTCATATGTTTCATATTCCTTCTATAGCAGTCAATGGCTTTGTGACCAAACATATTGCAAGCAAAACAATATCCCTTAAAGTACTTGGAACGTGATGATCTTTCTGTGTGATGGTCTTGAACCATTCTACTTCTGCATCTGGCTGCAACATGTCCAAAATTATGACATACATAACATTCAACATTATTCATTTGAGGAAATAACCGACTATCACTTCCATAGTTAGGAGTAAAAGATTTTCTTTGAAGAATTTCTTTCCTTGGTTGTTGATGGGATTGACCTCTCATCTCCTTGTTGAGTATTTTAGATTTTGCATTTGTGTTACTTTGTGAACTAGATTCACCTTCAACAGATTCATGAAAACCAAGACCAGTTTTGATAGCAGGAGACCTTTGACTACTAAGAATATCATCCAAGATCTTAGTACTATCTTGAAATCGTAAGAGCTTATCCTTTTCTTCTAATTTATCTTTTAGAATATTTACCTCAACCTGATGTTGCTCTTCCTTTTCAAGATACTGCTTCTTCATGATCCCTTCATCTTTTCTTTCTTCTTCCAACTGATGTCTTAATTCAACAACTTCGTTTTCTTGTTTTTCAAGAGCTTGGAGTAGTTCTTTATTTTGCTTATTTGATTCTTCAAGATCTTCTTTTAGCGAGAGGATCTTAGCTTCAAGATTTTCATAGTAACTGGATCTATCTCCGAGTTTCTTGATTGTTGTGCTCCTTTCATTTACTTCATTTTTTAATGATGTCACTTTATCCTGTAGCTTTTGACATTGATCTTCCTTTTCCTTGAATTGCTTCCTTACCTTGTTTCCTTCCTCTAGTTGAGCTTTTATTTTGGTAGCTTCTTCTTTGAAGGCATATTCCCTTTTGTCCAAAAGAACTTGTTGATCTCTAATTTTATCCGTAAGCCTTTTAAATTCTACCTCTATTTGATATCTTTCTTCCTCACCCATAAGAGCAAATTCAGTTGTTTCTCTATCACTTTCATCATCTTCAAATGGGTGGAGAAATGTATCACTGGAGGATAACAAATTCATACCTGATAGTTCTTTTGCTTGTTCATCTTCATTTTGAGGTGATTCTGAATCTGAGGTGTTGCTTCAACATATTCCCCAATCAGTTCTTCCACTATCATAGTTCCTCTGAGATGTCTTCTTCTTCTGAGGTGCTTTCTTCTTTAGCTTCTTTCCCATTGTTCTACAGATCTCCTTCAAACGATCAAGCTTCTACCAAAGGACCTGCTCCGATACCAATTGTTGGAAATAATACTGGGGGTGGGGGGTGAATCAGTATTAGCAAATCAATAACTTTTTCATTTCCATAATCAGATTCATATACGCTACTTCAGTTAAGGGAACTCGCGTGTATACGCAACTGTGTTTAATGCAACTAGCGTATATCTAGCAAACTTATGATTCAGTTAATTCATCATATGTTGATCTTTAATCAGTGCATTAGAACTTCATTAACCATATAAACAATAACCAGGTGCAGTAAAAACAGAACAGATCATCACACATAAGAAACACACATGAACACCATGATTTAAGGTGGAAACCCAATGTGGGTGAAAACCACCTGCTGCAATCGTCTCTATCTTTCTTTTAATAAGAAACTTCTTTTTACAATATTTTGCATTGGTGCAGTCTTATACCAGTACACAGGCTTCTACCTGCAGAAGGCTACAACCTTCTCTTGTTCTCCAGCTTCTCCTGGAAGGGAGCTACAACCCCTTAGCTCTTGTACTAGCTGATGTTCCAGTATGTAGGTGCCAACCTACAAAAGACTACGACCTTCTTTCGTCCTCCATGTACCACGTTTCATAAATTTTCAAACTGGATAGTCATGGAACACAACACCATTGAAGCTCAAAATCAATCACCACTGTAATACAACTATCTCATTACCCATTCATTGGATACTCAGTCATTACTCTCAGAATCACCCAACAACTTAATCATTGAAACCCTATCATCAAAACACAGTCACTAGAACACAGAGCAGAACCCAGAACTCTGCAACAAAATTCATAGTCAACTGTATCATCAAAAACCATGCATCAGAGTGCATACGCTACTTGGAAGAGCTAAATCAGCGTGTATACGCAACTTCACCAAAGCGAACCAGTGTATATGTCATCTTATAACTTTGTTGCACTTCCCGACTTCAGACATACCTAGATCATTACATACAAAAGGATAATACGTGTGTTAGCAACCAGATCTAGTCCATTAGATCACATAAAGATAAGTCATTATGATCTTGATCCATTATTAGATCTCATCCATCAATACTGAAGCTAATCACAATCAACCAATCTGAATATGCAGAATACTGTCACCAGAACTCAGAACTTTGCATCAACAACCAGAACCACTTGTAACTTCAAACATCATAGTTCATATGGTATACGCTACTTAGACGTGTCTAACCTGCATGTATACGTGCTTTTATCAAAGTCAACCTGCGTATACATCTATAAATATTCATTCATAATTTTGCAGCTATTCCAGACTTCAGTTATCCCCAGATCATAATATTTACAGAACATCACAAGCATCAGTATACAGATCTAGAAAAAGCATGATCAAACCATATAGAGATAATTCATTCCAAGCCATAAGATCCCGATCCATCATTAGATCTTGTCCTCCATCAACCGTTGAGATTCCTCCTTGGCTCAGATCAAGCAAAGCATCATAAACCCATAACTTGCATACTGGATCTCACACTACTTCAGATATTCGAGACTTACTAAGTGTCCTTGCCTAATGATCTTCTCCTCCTTTTATAGTCTTAGGCCTTACTCAATACCATGGTCCAAAACCACTTAGAACCAATACCTTGGACCAAATACCTGGGGTCAATACCTCGAACCAAATACCATGGACCAATACCAAAATACCATGGGCCAAATACCTCGGACCAAAACTTAGTTTCCAACATGTATGCGCCTTTCCTTCTGCGGAAGTGCGTGTGTACGATATACGCGCCTTTGTATATAGTGAACCTGCGTGTATACGCGGCTTGGTATATAGTGAACCTGCGTATACCTTTCTTTCTTCATTCTTGCTATTTACCTGCTATGCTGTGATCTTTCATCTGAGAGAGTTGCCTTCTGAATTGATTTCTTGAAGTTGCCCTGCATTTCCATGCATTCTGTCACATCTGATATCTTTTATGTAGATTCATCTAGTTACCATGTACAAGTGAGTTGTTCTGCTACAAGTGGGTTGCCATCAAGTACAACACATTTATCATAATGACAACAAGGTATTCATCCACGGGTCCAGAAGATAGTTCTTAAGACTCGTTCGAAATCATTAAGGAGATCCCCTCCTTCTTCACCTCCAACTAGTTCTTCACCCCCTCAATCACCTTTTTCTACCCCTTCTTCATCCACACAAACTCCTCATACACCACCTCCCACTATGGCTTTCCGACCTATTGTACAGGCTAGATATGCAGCTTTAGTCTTACCTGCTAATCTCGATGCACTCCCAGCTAGATACTTGGAATACCTTCCCAGGTATAATGGAGAAACTGGTCCCTCTGCTGAGGACCTTCTTCAAGCCTTTTTAGACTTTGCAGATAACATGAATATTGAACAAGAAAATGTTTACATGAGTTTGTTTGTATAATCACTTGAAGGAAATGTAAGAATTTGGTTTAGGTAGTTACTTGAAAAATTCCATTAGAAATTGGAAGAACTTACAAACATATTTAAAAACTAGTGGGGTGTGAAAAAGATCCTCTTTACTTTCTCACTGAGTTTGAGGAACTTAAAAGAAATTTTGGTGAACCTGTATTAGACTTTATCAAAAGATTCAATAAGCTTTATCATAAAATGCCCCCTGATTGTAAACCCCCTGTAGCAGCAACAAAGTCTAGATTTTCTAAAGCCTTTGATGATGATTTTGCTATTATGCTCAGAGATAGAACTTCAAGAACTCTTGAAGATATGCAAACAAATGCTATTGAGGTAGAAGAAAACAGGGATGCTTCAACTTCTTTGAAAGCTAAAGAAGAAAAGGCCCAAAGAAAACTTAAATCGACACTAGAGGCTTCTAGTTCCTCTAAGACTAAAACTGAAGATTCTAAAATAGATGAAATAACTTCTCTTCTTAGAAATCTATCAAATAGAATTTCCAAGATTGAGACTCAGCCTAGGACAATTCAAAAAATGGTTACCAGACCCCAAAATCAAAATCAAGGTCAGTTATAAAAGAAATCCACAATTAAAAATTCTTCAGAGACCTAGTAATGATCAACAATTTCCCACTCCTTTGTTGATAGATGATCAACAACCTGATGATAATACTATGACCATCACTGAAGATATAAATAATATGGATACTTCCTTTAATCAAACAGTTATTGTTCCTCTTACACAACAAAATCATGTTCAAGAATATCAAGAATCTTCACAGGTTTCTAAATACCATGCCTTCTCTGAATTTTTAATTGCAGAGTTGAAAAAAATATATGACCTTAGGCCTAGGCCTAGCCCTGGAAGACCTCCTAAGGAAACTCCAGTAATTGAACCCCGTGCCAAAACTGCTCAAACTCAAACGAATTTTATTCGACCATTATAACAGTCAATTAATACTCCTCAAAATGACAAAAATGCTTTGACTACATTTAATGTTGAATAAGAGCTAGAAAGAGTTAAAATCCCAATTCGTCTTTCAGAACTTTCTAAAAACCATGGGTATAAAAATCAGGTCTCCAAATGGATACAAAATACCTGGGTTGATGCTGAAGATGATATCATTAGTTTGCAAGGTGAAAAACCAACAGTTGTTTTTGGCCCTAGCTCAGATATGATAGATGAAATAATGCCTCCTTTCTATGTAACTCTCAAGACAAATGATTCCAAGTTGTATAATTGTATGCTTGATTCTGGAGCATCACATAACCTCATGCCAAAAAAATATCATGCATCATTTGAAACTTGACATAACTAGATCCTATCATGACTTGTACACCTTTGATTCTAAAAGGGTACCTTGCTTAGGATTGATTAATGATTTAGTAGTCACCCTTGCCCAAATACCAGTGAAAAGTGTAGTACTTGATATAGTTGTCATAGATATCCCTCCCAAATTTGGAATGCTCCTTTCTAGGTCTTGTTGTGCCAAATTAGGGGGAACTCTTCAGATGGATATGTCTTATGCTAATATTCGAGTTTATGGGGGAGAACAACTAAGATTATATAGAGAGGTGAGATTTGTGCACACTGTTTGCAAAACAAACCAGCCAAGGAACCATCCCATTTATGCAATTGACCAAGATTTTGGTTGCTTTCAACTCTCTTCAAATCAAGTGCATGAAACTCAAGTTAAAATTGAAGATGTAATTGAAAGTCCAGCACCAAATCAAACTGATATATGGAAACTTTTTTTTGATGGCTCCTATACAAAAGAAGGAGCAGGAGCTGGAGTAGTTTTAATATCACCATAAAAAGAAAACATTACCCAATAATTTAAGTCAACTTCGAAGTTACAAATAATGTGGCTGAATATGAAGCTTTACTTTTGGGTTTGCAATTAGCCAAAAGCTTAAAGGTTCAAAACTTAAGTTCTTTTACTGATTCAGAACTTATTTTCAAGCAAGGGAGAAATATTTGCTAGACTAAACACCCCAGACTTAGGTCTTACCAAAATGAAGTATGGGATTCAGTTGAAAACTTCTTTGATGCTTTTAATTTGACTTATATTCCAAGAGATCAGAATATTCATGCATATGCCTTAGCTTCTTCTACCAGTTCCTTTAAAATTCCTATTCAGACAAATTTACTCTACCAAATACAAGTCAAGTATAAACCATCTATCCTAGACAATCTAAAACACTGGCAGATATTTGAAGATGATGAACATTTGAAATCTTTTCTGCAACTTGTAGATCAATTTTCTGTTCTACAAATTGATGAAGATAGATCTGAAATAAATGAAAATACAAGTGGGAATGATACTTCAGATTTCAGTTCAAAAAATTGCTGATCATGATATTATTCAATTGTCTAATAATTTTATTCCCAAAGGCTTGATACCTTTAGAAAAATTGTTTGATCAAAATGATGTCCTCCGAAATCCTTAGTCCATTTCTTCAGAAGAGGACATAGAGGAAATTAACATTGGAACAAATGATGATGTCAAAAGCATCCAAATTTGTGCATCTTTAGTCCCTGAGATTAAAACTCAATATCTTAAGTTACTTCAAAATTATAAGGATGTTTTTGCTTGGACCTATGTTGATCTAAAAACCTATGATACTTCATTAATACAACATAAGATCCATTTGAAGCCAGAAGCAATACCTTATCAACAAAAACCGAGGAGGATTAATGCAGCCCTTCTACCAACTGTAGAAAAGGAAATTAAGAAAATTCTAGATGCTCAAATCATTCTCCCTCTTAGATATTCTAATTGGGTTGCAAATTTAGTCCTTGTTAGGAAGAAGAATTGAGAAATCAGACTTTGCATGGACTTTAGAAATTTGACATAATTACCCTTTGCCCAAAATGGATCAGTTACTTCAAATGGTTTCAGGAGCACAAAGACTTTCTATGCTTGATGGTTTTTTAGGTTATAATAAGGTAAATGTTGATCCAACAGACAGGGAAAAGACAACCTTCACTACACCCTGGGGTACATTTATGTATGCTAGAATGCCATTTGGCTTATCAAATGCTGGAGCAACATTTCAGAGAGCTATGGATGTAGCTTTTATGGGTCAAGTAAACAAATTTGTGGTTATTTATCTTGATGACATTACTGTTTTTTCTAAATCTGATCAGAAACATCTAAAGCACTTGATCAAGGTTTTTGACAGGTGTAGGAAATTTGGGATATCATTGAACCCTAAAAAGTCTTTGTTTGCTATCAAAGAAGGAAAACTGTTGGGCCATATAATTTCAAAGGAAGGAGTGGTGATTGATCCCAAGTGTGTGTCTGCCATTGAAACATTGACCTTACCTAGAAACAAGAAAGAAATTCAAGCTTTTTTGGGCAAGATTAATTTTTTAAGGAGATTCATCCCAAATTATGTAGAGATTGTAAAATATATAATTGGCATGCTCTGAAAGGATCATGAAGTCAAATGGAATGTCTCTTCTAGGTATGCATTTGATTAGATTAAGAAAGCTATCTTTGAAGCTCCCACCTTGGCCAACCTTGATTATACTAAGCGATATTTGTACCATAACGAATCATTTTTCCAGCTAAATGTATCAGATGTACTTGGATATTGTTGTAGCTTTTGAATGAGTGCCCACACTTCTTCATCATTCTTCCATTCATCCCTTGCTTCGTTTATCCAATCTGGTTGGATAGTAGAAATGGCTCAAAGCAATGCTTCCACATCCTCATCCATTCTTGAGAGTGCATCTGCCACAACATTTTGATTCCCTTTTTTGTAGATGGTTTCAAAGTCATAACCCAACATCTTTGTGACCCATTTTTGCTACTCTTCTGAAGATAATATTTGTTCTAAAATGTATTTAAGACTATCATGATTTGTTTTTACCTTGGAGTGTCTTCCCATTAGGTAGGGTCACCATTTCTTAAGTGCATGTAGTATTGCCAACATTTCCTTCTCATAAATAGCTTTCTGTAAATACTTTCCTTTGATTGGACGTCTTTCGAAAGCAATGGGTCTTTCTTCTTGCATTAAAACAACACCAATTATGTTTCATGAGGCATCATATTCCATAATAAAGGTTTTTGTGAAGTCCAGCGTAGCTAAGATCGGTACTTGGCACATTGCCTCTTTAAGACGTTCAAAGGCCTTCATTGCTTCTGGAGTCCATGAAAATGCATCTTTCTTCAATAATATTGTTAGAGGTGCTGCTATTCTCCCATAATTCTTAATAAACTTGTGATAATACCCTGTCAACCTGAGAAATCCGTGCAGATTCTTTATGGATGTGGGTATTTTCCATTCCTTAATGGCTTTAATTTTTCTAGGGTCTACCTTAACAACTTCATGAGATACAATATGACCCAGATATTCCACCTCTTGTACTTCAAAGAAACATTTGGAGGTTTTTGCATATAATTGTTTCTCCTCCAATAGTTTTAGCATCCCGTCAACATGTTGAACGTGATCCTTCCAAGACGTGTTGTAGATTAGTATATCATCAAAAAATACTAACACAAATTTTCTAAGGAAGGGTTTGGAAATGGAATTCATCAAACCTTGAAATGTAGAAGGTGCATTGGTAAGACCAAAAGGCATGACAAAAAATTCATAATGACCCTCATGAGTTCTAAATGTTGCTTTTGGAATGTCTTCAATCTTCATTCTGATTTGATGATATCGTGAACGGAGGTCCAACTTGGTGAAGTAGATTGATCCATGCAATTCATCCAATAATTCATCAATGGCAGGAATGGGAAATTTATCTTTAATATTGAGCTTGTTGAGCTCCCTATAATCCAGATACGTGCACCATGATCCATCCTTCTTGTGCACCAATAATACTCGAGTAGAGAAAGAACTTTGACTAGGTTGAATTATACCAGCCTCTAGCATTTCTGCAACCATATGTTCAATTTCACTCTTTTGGGCATAGGGATATCTGTAAGGCTTGATGTTTGGAGGAACACTTCCTGGAATGAAATGAATAGCATGATAATGATCAAGAATAGGTGGGAGGCCTTCGGGAGTCTCAAATGCCTTGTAATTATTGTTTAGGACTTTTTGGAGATATGGAGAAATAGATGATTTCGATGTCGGAACCTCTAGCAAACATAATTGTGTAATTACGCCTCGTTGTTCTTTATTTAGAAGCTTTGTCATTCCGTTAGAGTTGGTTATCTTTCCCAGTTTCCCTGCAATACCCCTTAATTCAACTTCCTTTCCTTCTGAAAAAAATCATGAAAAGCTATTGAAAATTAAAATAAATTACACCCAAAGATTGTAGCCATTGGACTCCTAGTACAACATCAGTACCACCCATTGGAATGAAAAGCATTGGGATATTCAATACATATTATCCCATGGATAACTTGATATTATGGCACTTTCTAGAGCAACTTATGGTTTCTCCACTTGCAACCATCACTTGACTCTTTGGTGATGGATATAGGAAGCAATTCAATTCCTTGGCTATCTTACAATGAATAAAATTATGGGTACTGCCCGAATCAATTAGCACTATCACCTTTTTCTTCTTGAAATGTCCTTATACCTTGATAGTTTGAGGAGTGGTAATTTCAGCCAATGCATTACATGATATGGTTGGATTCATTTCTTCTTTCTCTAGGGTTTGTTCCTGGTGTATATCCTCTTCTTTTGACATTTCTTGTTCCTTTTCTTCCTCCTCTTAACAATCTGTGTAAAATAATTTCTTCACAACACACTTATGACCTTTATTGTATTTGCTATCACAACTGTAACAAAGACCTTTTTCTCTTTTTTCTTCCTTGTTGTGGTGTCAACCTTATAGGTTGTGGAAGGATAGGGGCAACAACACTTCCATCTTTATATTTGTGAGTCCTTGTTTCCATAATTTTTCTTTCCAACCTGAATGCCTTCTCCAATGAATCGGGTTCCCAAAGGCGAACCTCATGTTGAATGTTATCCTTTAAAGTCCCTATGAACACATCAATCCTATGCTCCTCTGGAATATCTTTTACCCTTATATTCGATTTTTGGAAGTCCTCAATGTGCTCCATCATTGAACCCTTTTGTTTGAGATTTATCAATTGGCTAAAAAAGGTGTTGCCTTTTGTATCCTCCTAATGTGCTATCATTTCTTCTGTAAAAATTGCCGAAGTGACAATTTTTTTATGAGAGCAAAGCCATCGACACCATACAAATTGATTGGGTTCGGTTGTACTATTCAACAACCCCCCCATTTAGTAATATTAATAGTTAGTATTATATTAATAAATGGGGACCCTTTAAAAAAATTTCAAAAAACTTAGCAAACAAGAGCTTGCCTTTTTGAAACCGTTCGGAATAAAACTTTGGATAAACTAAGATATCTAACCACGTCACTTTGTGATTAGGCATTCCCTCTTTATTGCAAATCACAATATCTGAAGTAACAAAGGATAGTCGTGAGTCGGAATCCGCGAAATGCGATAAAAGAAACCCCTTAAAAGACTCAAAGATAGCATTAAACATTTATAATACTTAAGTCTTAAGATATTCTTTGAAGTATTTATCGCAATCGCCATCACGACATTTATAAGAGCGCAAAACATACAAACCAAAGAGAAAATGCGAAATGCGATGAGATTCGGACCCGACGAAATATTAAAACTATTATAAAACTTCAATCGGGTCCAACATATCGTAAATATTTATTTTAATGAAATAAGCCTCCGCATAAAGAAAATGCGCCTTGAAAGGTAAAAAGTATATCGCTCGTCGCAAATCACATAACATCAAAGGAACTTTAAATTGGTCTACTCCCGCTTTGCAATTTGCGATTAGCGATATTTCGATATTGCGATCTTCTGATATTTTGATATTGCAATCCTCTGATATTGTGATCTTCCGATATTTCGATATTGCGATCTTTCTGATATTGTGATTTGCGATATTACGATTTATCACAATCGCAAGATCGATATTACGCATGACACAAACTGAATTTGAAATATCATTATGAAACTTGTGATGCGATATTTTGACAAGACATAAAGGAAATCTTGTGTAGGCCTTAATGCATAGTAATGAGGTTTAAATGCAGTTATTCGTTTAACGGCTCGAGATGATTGATATCTTTCTTATTCGTGTTTGAAATAAAAGCTCCATCCTTACGTTCTTTCATAATTTACTGTGTTAATTATGTTTCCGCTTATATTTACCGCTCTACGTTTTTATCCTATTTTCTCCATTTCCTCGAATTTCAGGAAGTTTTTGAAGAGTACAACACTCACAGAAATGGTTAAGAAAGGGAAAAAGACCGCAAAGGCTACTGTGCCTGAACAATTAGACATGCAACTACTCTTCTCTGATACCACCTGTAATAAGGATGGCGGGACTACATCTTGGGAGGCAATGTATAATTTACTGGAAGAAGAAAACCCAAGGCCCCTGGAAAATAAAGCGACAACATATGCCATAGATTCATCCAACGCTTCTTACTTCGAAGCAACGTGTTCTTTCCTACACAAGATTGCTGCAATGCCAAAAATCATACCATACATAGATATGGTAAGATGTGTTATTGATGATGTGGATGTTTTCGATAGAATGTTCAGAAACTCCAGGCAAGAAGTCATGGGATCATTAAAACCAGACAATTTGAGCCAAATGTACCACTTGCCACAGCCACAAAAGATCTATGATAAAGCCTTTATTGAGAATTTTTCCAAAGAGAATGAAGACCCAATGGATGTTATGCAGAATTGGAGGTCTAGCTCCAACAAATTCAAACGAGAGAAAATCGGTATGTACCCCATATCAGCTCTGTCAGCCCCACGCAATTTTGCAGCTACAATGTTGTGTAAGCTATTCGAAAAAGCTGATACCATCAAGTTTTCTATCGAATGGGTTCCCATGATTGATGCAATTGTAAATGCTGTTATTATGAACTAGAGTACTATTTTGTCGGACAATTTAGCCATGGACATTAGAGAATACAAGGGTAATAGAATTGTCTCCACTCGGGTTATCCCTCCCTTTTACATGAGTGCTTATGTCACAGATGCTATATGTTTTGCTTGCATTTTCCAAACATGGGATGGAAATAGACTTTAAAGGATCGTACACCCATCCATGTTTACCATAAAATTTTGTGGGAATCACTGTTTGGCTCCCATTTTTATAAAAAATTTCATGGCATCATGTTGCCAATTTATCAGACCATTTTTAATAGGAAAGCCCCCAAGCTTTCATAAGAAGCAAAGCTAGACATCTTGCTGGTGGGAATATGTTTTGGTGAGGAATTATTTACTTATATCAGAGTTTTTGAGAGTATTACAACTCCCCATGTTCTTCCATATTATGTTTCAGATAAATTACTGGCAAGAGATATTGCTTATCACACAGTGGGTGATGGTATAACCAACACCCTCAAAGAGCAGAATAAATCCATTTGGCCAACCTTCCCATTGCAATGTGGAACTTTTGCGTTACATAATATTGGGCATGAAACAAAAGAAATACAGAATATCACATCTCTGAATCTGGCTACCATGCCAGGCAAACAGAATGACCCCAACAAATCGCCAAGAGTTTCACTGCTATGGTCAAAATCAAGCAATTCATTCATGAAAATGATGAATTTGATGATATCTTTTAGCAAGCCGAGGCATTTTCACAAGTTTTACATTTAGCATAAATAAGACTAGACCCAACGGACCTCAAAGAATTCCACATATACAAAAATAGAAGGCTCGAACGAGTCCCTTTGGACCTGTTACAAATAAAAAAAGTAAGAGAACCTACTCCCAGTGTAAGCCTGGAGGAGAGTTCCAAGCACAATTTCGATGAGGAACCACAAGAAAGGTTAGTTTAAGATTAAAAAGAATCTAAACACCAATATGAGAATAAAGAGGGAAGCCCCGAGGCAAACCTTGAATAGGACACAAAGGAAAATATTGAAGAAACGACTGAAAATGACTCAATTGAAGAGCACATGGAAACTGGTCCCGCATAGGTTCAAACAGAAAATATCCCAGTCGTCAATCTAGAACAAGAGTGGGAGAAATTCAATAAAAAGCTCCAAACAAAGACCAATATTGAAGGGACTTGTGGATTCCAGACTCCACAACACACTCAAAAAGTTATAAATTGAGAAGCAACAATACAAGAGATTGTAACTACTCAATAAATTGAAGTCATCTTGGCACACCCAACTTTAGAAATTGTTTTAAAAATTGAGGAAATACCACCACTGGACATATTCTACAACCCTACACATAAGGCTATAGTAAAAAGGCAAAGGAAGAAAATAAAATTGGATGTATTGGCAACAACAACTCTTGGAAGTGAATCAATGGAGGTAATGTGGAAAGAAACCCCATTGACCCATCAGAAAATCTTACAAAGCTATCACAATTTGCAGGCACCTATGCAACTGCAACAATCAACAAGGCAACAAAAGTTTGACTTGTTCTTAAAGAAAATGAAGAAATAGTTCAACTGATTGAACAATAACTAGATCATGAAAGACAAAGCACCAATAGGCAAGCAGAAATACAAATGGCACAACTTCAACAAGATTTTGAGCAAATGACAATACAACATCAGATAGACATTGCAGGGAAGAACACACAGATTCACTAAATGCAAGATATACTGGATAAATTCAAAGACAGTCCTCAGACAGATGAATTCATTAAAGATACACTTGAATTAAATTCTCTTTTGGCACACCAACAAGGATTTTTTGTCAAAAATTCTCGTTGATCAATCCCTATTGTGAATCAAGTGATAAATTAAACAATCAAGTGATTGATAAAAGATTAGAATATGAAGAGCTAAATAAGAGGATATCATAATTCATTTCTTGGAAAGAATCTGAAGAAGGAAAAAAGGTTGATCTACCAAAGATCGAGGAGTCCCACAAGGATATCTTATTCGCAGATTGGGACATATAGTTAAAACAAGCAGAAAGGGAAACAACAAGAGTAGCTAGTACATCAAACAACATCATTGAGGCTATCAACGAAAACCTCCACACTGCTAATATTATCAAAGAATGCAGGCCAAAAGCTCTCCCAGACATTAAACAGTTAGAAGAACAGTGGAGAGAAACTACCAAAACAAATTCAGAGGCAATTAGGCAATTGTCTAAGCTTGACTGGGAAACCTACTGGCGATTTCTGGTAAAACCACATAGTCATTGGATGACTCTACGATGTTTAACCAATTTTTCTCAAAAGATGGTGCCACCTCTCACGGATGCTATATTCACGGGACAACTAAGATCTAGAATTGGCCAGCCTCCCCAGGTTAAGCCAATGTTAGACATCTGCGAGCTTAAGGACCGAATGAATGAATAAGACCATTCAATTTGAAGAAGCTTGTCATCTTTTTATTTTTATTTTAGTTTTTATTTTTACTTATTCTGAGGAAGGTTGTTTGAAACCTCCTCAACTTTTTATGTAATAATCTATTTTTGAAACATATGTGTATTATTTAAACCCCTCTCATGCATTTAGAGAAGAGTCTAGAATTTTATCAAAAACACTTTGCAAGAGCTTGCACTTTTGTACTTTTGTGACTGTTTTTATGAGATAATTGGAACAAGATCTAATTTTCTTAGATATTAATGCATACTCTACTGAATTTTCATTTCTGTACTCTTAGAGTATATTTAATTAAAGAGAAATGGATCAATATTGCTGATCTCATGAGTAGGACATTTCATATATGGTACTTCAATCTTTATGACTGTGTTTCATTTATGAATTAAAAGTAATCTTTCTTTTATTGTGTTATGTATGAAATCTGAGTTATAGTTAAACATCAAAACCCTTTTGTATAAATGTTGTAGGTGTAATCCCTTATTGAATACATGATCAATTGATATGAGATATATTTCCATAATTGTTTTGCCTAACTATTTAGTCAAAATAATTATCTTTAAACGATTTCTTATCTTATAGCAAAAGAATGATCTTTATTACCTTTTGCTTTAAGACATCTTTGTAGATAGCATGATTTGAGTTATTTTCAGGTATATAGTAAGATAATGTTAGAATAGATAGATGCATGTGTTTTACTATTTAAATAGATAATTTTAGTTAAATAATCTTCCATTATATCTTATATCAACCCAACATCATTATCATATCAATCTGTGCTGGGAAACTAGTCCCATTATCCCTAGTCGGAGGCACCACACCAAACGGAAAACGAGTTACTTTAAAGGTCCGGATCGGGTGGTTATCCCCCATGTTGTTGCAACGGAATTTCGGGGAATCAACATTTTGGCACTAGAAGGAGGGCCATGACTACGAATGGAAAAGAGAACTGATCACAAATCAAAAAACCATCCTAAGAGTCACTCTCCCTCTAGATCTCCTCCAACTTCTCGATCCCCATCTAGAACTACCATCTCAAGATCAGAAGTTGAACAAACCTCTCCAAAATATCCTATTGAATCTCTAAGAATACCTTCTTCAAACTACAACCCTGAATCCCTAGAAGTTTAGAATTTAATAGAGAAGTTAGAGAAAATCTCTATCTCAGTTGAAAAACATACAAGTTCTCAGTCATCTGAAGGAAGCATTTCCTCTTTTCTATAACCAAGACGAGTCTTGACTCGTTCTCAAAGTGAGAAGACTGGATTTCATTCTATTGAATTTCCCATATCTTCTTTTCCGAAAGAAAACCAATAAGTCTGAATAATAGACCTCCACTAGTGAGGTTTTTTCCAATTCTCCACCTCAATCCCCTTCATTCCTTCCACTCATTCCAACAACTTCCATTCCAACTACTGGTGCTAGTTCTTCTAATCCAAGCAACCAACCTGCATCTTCTTCAACTCAAACTCCGTCCACATCCTCATTCACTCAAACCCATCTTATCATTTCATACACTCAAAATCTGATGGCAGGACAACAGCTTCCACCGTGAGTATACCCATGGAGTAATCCCGATGCTGTAGCAATGGCAACTCCTCTTCACCCTCTTCCTAAGAATCCTGAAAGATGGTTGCCGAAATTTAATCCTAATGATGGATTACCAGTAGAGGAACATCTCCATAACTATATGTTGGCCATCAATTTAAATGGAGTCGATGAAGAAGATTGTGTCGTTAGATTATTTCCATATACTCTTACAGGATCAGCAGGATCCTGGTATTTTTTGTTGCCTCCTCGCTCCATAACTAGCTGGGATATGTTCGAAGAACAATTCCTAGCTAAGTTTGGAGATGATAGAACCATTGCATCACTCATCAATGAATTGTCTAATCTTAAGGCTAAAACAAAAGAAAAGGTCAAATATTTCAACTCTCGATTCAACAAACTACTCAATAAAATTCCAACTGCATCAACCCCTAGTGTTGATGTTAAAATTGAGTGGTACATATCTTCCCTTCCTTCCAATATAGCCCTTTTTGTAGATAGAGCGAATTTGGCCACATTAGCCGAGAACATGAAGGAAGCTCTTTCTATAGAGAAACACATAATTGCTCTTGAAAAGAAGACCTCTCAGGAAGAAAAAAAATCTAAAAAAGTTACTTTTAGAGATGACTCTAAAAAGAAAGCCCCAAAAGATCCTTTTGATCTTGAAGGCCTTCAGAAAGTATTGAAAACCATGTCTAATGAAATGGTTGAAATGAAGAAACAAGTTGCTGAATCCTCTTCTACTAAAAAACCTTTCAGATCTTTTAGGAGGAATCAGTCTTCTAGTTCTCAACCACCAAATACCATATCTAATGCTGAGTTCGACTTAGAAGAAGAGGAAGAAGAAAACACTATGACTGATGAAGAAACTGAAGAAGAAGAAGTGGTCGAACTAAATGGGATGTGGGACTTTATCCTTCCAAACGAAGAAGAACAAGAAGCTTTGCCCGTTAGCACTAGAAGTAAAGGGCCTGCTGATACAACTCAGTCAAATCAAAAGCAGAAAAATTCAACTCCTGCTGCTAAATAAAAAGAAATTAGCAAAAAGTCTTCTCCTAAGGCTTTACAACCAAATCCATCTTCATCAAATATTTAATCTACATCAAAGACCTTGATAGTTACTGATACCATGGAGTATAACATTGTGGAAGACATGAAGAAGACTAGAGCCAATATTTCGCTACATGAACTTAGCAAACTGAAGCAACAACATAAAATTTTTCTTAGAGAACTAAATGCAGTTCCTACTTTGCCCCTACCTGCTGCTGTTGTATCTCAAGCTGCTAAAGGCATGGGTAAACCCCCCACTCCTTCAAACAAAGTCAATCCTACAAATTCTATCCTTATCGGTGACCGATCTCTCTCACACACACCTCCTTTCCTCTTAACTTACGAAATTTTCAATAGGAACCTTCACAATTGTTTGATTGACTCAGGAGCCTCTTCTAATATAATGCCAACAATAGTTTGTGCTAAGTTGAATGTCACTCCTCAAAAGTCTGTTGTTCACATAGTACAACTTGACATAACTAAGGTAGAGGTCTTAGAGGAAATAAATTCTATTAGCATTCGACTTTCATAAAATCCCAAAATCTGTCAAATAATTGATATATTGGTCACTGACATTCCTGAATTCTATGGTCTAATTCTAAGTAGAGACTAGTCTGAGAAACTTCATGGATATTTTGCTACAAACTGGTCTCACATGTGGCTGCCATATAATGGAAAGCCAAATCAAATTAGAGTTGATTGAGAGAAACACATGAAACACACAATGACTGAATTTGAAGGTGATAATGAGCTGATATCATTCAATAATAACATTATTGGAAACTATTCGGCTGAGTCATTTTTAGGGAACTTTAAAGCACACGAGTCTCCCTTTTTGGATAATGCTGTCACCTCACAGATTGAAAATTTCTCACAGACAGATGCTTCCAAGTGTAAAAATTTTGTAAATAAACATATAGCTAATACTTTATTTGTTGTGTGTGGAGCATGATTGTTCAGAGGTTTTTGTTTCAGCCGGATGTATACCCCAGGAAGTCTTGTACACCGCTCCATGCGGGGGGGGGGGTGCGGGGGGGACTTGTCCCCCCCACGGGGGTTCGGTGGCTCGGGGGCAGCGCCCCCGAAGCCAAAAATAAATGTAAAATTGCCTTGTAAAAGTATAGTAATTTCTAGTCAATCCGGGCCGTTCATTAGGCGGATGATCTGACGGTAGAACTTATGTTTAGCTTAGGGTTTTTTTCCCTAGAAGGCAACCCCTCTCTTTGTATGAGGGCATTGTATTTGAGGCTGTGTGATAGACGTGTATTCTGTGAGCGAGAAACAGAGAGGTGAAACTGTGATAGAAAACAGAGGATATTACAGCGGATTTGCTGTAGGTTGTGTCTCTTCATTTTGCTGGATAATATAAAGGAAGGACTGGCTGTTCGGGGTGGACGTAGCCCAAACTGGGTGAACCACGTATATCTGTGTCTCTCTTGTTTTGTGCGTTTTCTGTGTTTATATATCTGCAATATTTTATGTGTTCCATTGCTCTGTAATATATAATTTTCTAACATTATTTTGGGCGTTATACTTTGATGGTTCCAAATCTAACGATGGTGCGGGAGTTGGTTGCATTTATTCAACCCAGAAGGAGAAAAAACCATGTTAGCTTGCAGATTAGAATTCGAATGTACAAATAATACTGCAGAATACGAGGCATTGGTTCAAGGATTATACAAAGCAATTGGCCTCAACATCAAATATCTGTAGGTTTTTGGAGATTCAGAAATTATCATTAAACAGGTAAGAAATACTATTCACTGCCTTTTTGGACATCTTAAGCATTATCAATCATTAGTCTAGGATCTTACATCACATTTTTTGGCATTTAATATTTCTCCTGTACCTAGAATGCAAAATTCTAGTGCAGATATGTTGGCTAATGTTGCATCAAAACTCATACCATCTGAAGATTATAGTCCTGATAGGTTTTCAATTGAGTTAATTTTTAGACCATCCATTCCTGACAATGTCACTAATTGGCGAGTCTTCAACGTCTTCAATGATGATTGTGATATTGTAAATTTTCTAACATCAGAGGGGTCATACGATGACCAAATCATAGATGAAAATGAGCATGACCTTCAGTTAAAGTAGAAGGCTGAGGAAAATCCAATACCTAAATTTGTAGTCAAATTAGAAGATCTTTATGATCTCAAAGACAGATTTAAGAAGGTAACTAATGCCAAAATCCAAAGCTCAACCCTGGGATTTGAATTAATAAACCTTGTCGCTAATGACAAGCCTCAGAACATTAATCTAGGTCTTGGTCTATCCTCTGATGAAAGATCATCATTCATTCGATTGTTGAAGAAATACAAAGGTATCTTTTCCTGGGATTATTTTGATCTCAAAACTTATGATACTTCTGTCATACAACACACCATTCCTATGATCTCTAATGTTAAACCAGTGCAACAGAAACTAAGGAAGATTCACCTGAACCTTGAAAGTCAAATCAAATCGAAGCTAAATAAACTCCTAAAGGCCAAAATCATATTTCCTGTTAGGCATTTGAAATGGGTGTCCAATTTAGTGCCTGTTAGGAAAAATAATGGTGACATTCACATATGCATAGATTTCAGAAATTTGAATAAAGCATGTCAGAAAGACAACTTCCCATTTCCAACCATGGAACAAGTGCTGCAGTCAATAGCTAGTTTTGAGCTCATGTCTTTTCTTGATGGGTTTTCAGGATATAACCAAATCCTAGTTCATCCAGATGATAGATTAAAAACCATGTTCAAAACTAAATGGGGAACATATGCTTATCAAAAAATGCCTTTTGGTTTGATTAATGCAGGTGCCACATTTCAAAGAGCTATGGATATAGCCTTTAAAGGACTCATTAACAAATCAATTGTTATTTACCTAGATGATATCACTGTCTATTCCAGGAAGAGAAGCAGCCATTTGAACGACCTCAAGCAGATCTTTGAATGATGTAAAAAATATGGGATCTCGCTCAATCCAAAGAAGTCTTATTTTTCCTTAAGTGAAGGTAAGCTTTTAGGATTTGTCGTATCAAAAAAGGGTATTTATATTGATCCAGAAAGGATTAAGGAAATTGAAAAAATCCCCTTACCCCATAATAAGAAATCCATGCAGTCCTTCTTTGGTCAAATAAATTTTGTAAAAATATTTGTCCCTGACTTTTCACAAATAGTTTTACCTTTACAGTCTATGATTAAGAAAAATTTAGTTTTCAAGTGGGGTCACAATGAAAGAGAAGCATTTGATTTAATCAAACAAGCTATTATCAATGCTCCCTCCCTGACAACTCCTAATTTTTCCAATCATTTTATTTTATATACATTTGCATCAGAAACATCATATGCTGCCGTTTTGACACAGCTCAATGATCAACAAATTGAAGCACCAATTTCATTTTTTAGTTCAAATCTACAAGGTGTCGAGTTAAATTAATCTGTTGTGGAAAAATAGGCCTTTGTTGTTTTTAAGTCAATAAATCACTTCAGACCATTTCTCCTTAAAACTCACACCAAAATCATAGTTCCATTCCCAACAGTAAGGAAATTACTGGTGCAAAGAGAAGTAGGAGAAAAAAGGGCCAACTGGGTAACCACACTGCAAGAATATGATGTCGAAATCAGACCAGCTAAAATTGTTAGGGGTCAAGGTTTTTGCAGAATGTTAGCTGGAGCATCCAACTTACCAGCAGAAGAAGATTCAGGTGATGATATACAAATATTTGAGGTAAGCCTCAACGATACTGAATCTCAATATGCTGATCTCATCTTTTATTTAAAAAATGGATATGCCCCTATGCAGCTCAGTTACAAAATAAAAAAGGGATTTGAGATTAAAAGCAAAGCAATATGTTTTTTTTAGAAAGAATTATGATTATGTTTTACTAAGGTGCCTTGAAAAATCTGAGGCAGAAAAGGTTTTGCAGGAACTCCATGATGGACTAGCTGGTGGACATTTTGGAGGAGACACAACAGCACATAAAATCCTGCATGTTGGCTATTACTGGCCAACCTTGTTCAAAGATGCACATGAATATGTAAGGAAGTGAAAAACATGTCAAATTGCTGCTGGAAGACAAAGGAAACCCGCATTGCCATTACAGCCGGTCAACATTGAACAACCATTTGAGCAATGGGGACTGGACATAATAGGTGAGATCGTTCCTCACTCTTCAAAGCAACATAGATACATCCTTACAACAACTAATTACTTTACTAAATGGGTGGAAGCAATTCCACTAAAGGTAACCAATTTTGAGAACATTATCGAATTTATTGATCAATTTATCATTACCAGATTTGGCTTACCAACTTCCTTGATGTTTGACAATGCATCTTATTTCATAAGAAACACTATGACAAAATTTCGCTCTCAAAAGAGGTTTCAAACTTAAGTATTCTGCTAACTATTATCCTCAAGGAAATGGGTTAGCTGAATCAACCAATAAAAAGATCATTAGGATCATTAAATGAACTATTGATCAAAGTCAAAGAAACTGGCATAAATCTTTAAAATTTCTCTATGGGCAAATCAGATAACACAGAAAGCCTCAATAGGCACTTCTCCATTTAATCTGGTCTATGGGAAAGAAGCTATCCTTCCTACAAATGTAGTTATTCCCTCTTTATCCCTAGTTCAATTTATTGAAGAAATTCCTTCTTCTTCTTTGCAATTAAGGCAATCGTATCTCCTAAAACTAGAAGAAGAAAGAGAGAAAGCCAAAATCATACATGCTCATCATCAACAATTAGTTAAATCTTCCTTTGATGCAAATTTTGTAAGTCCAGAATCATTTCAACTTGGAGACCTTGTATTGAAGTGGGATAAAGCACATGAGGAAAAAGGTAAGGATACCAAATTCCAAAGAATGTGGCTGTTGACGTCTAATCCTCTGTGGTTGGGTGAATCTAGAATGTGAACAGTCACCAGAAGATGAACTGAGCAATCACATTCTTGTATATAACAATAGCTACCTAATGTAATAAATCGAATCATCTTTTCTGCCTAACGGAGTTACTACCTGGCCTGACATGGTATCAGAGCCAGCTCCTTGTTTTAGCTATTATGCTCCTTGTAACTCCTCTGTCCTGACCTCTGCCTCTGCCTCTGCTTTATTCCCTTCTGTTCTGAAATAATCTACCTCTGCCACTGCGCTCTGTCCATAACGCTTGTCTCTGACCTGCATAGGCCTGACCGCATCTGAAATTGAACAGTCAAGGTTCGAATCTCCATTATGGCGCCCATTCGCACCATTCCATTGAAACGCTGTTCAATTGGAACGCTGTTGAATTGACTGTGTATGGTGGTATTGAACGCTGTCCCTCACATTGACGTTGACGCCCAATTCCAGCAGATACCTGAGGCGCTCCACATCAAGCCTCGAACACGTCCCCTGTCGGTACCTTCTTCAATGGCAACGAAGGTTCCTCCTCGTGGGGTTCGTAATAGAGATTGTCCAAGTCGTTGTCGTCCATAATCGCAGGACGTGGCCCCGTTGTTTGGGTACGCTGTCACGCTGTAGCACAGAATGTTGAGAAATTTCGGGCTGCCTGCGCTATATCTCTATTGGTAATGGTATCGAATGCCTGTTTCAAATAAATGCTGCCTGTCCTGTCATATTGTATGAACATTGTCATATATCGAATGATATCGAATGGTAGTGAAAGCGTTGATGAGCCCAGGTCTCTTCCCTTGTTCGTGGTGCTTTCAAACAAATGCTGCTGTTTTCAAATAAGTGTTGTCGCTGTGGCTCAATGGTGTAGCACTGTACTGGTTTAAGGTTGGCGGAATGATGCTGCTGTTTTCAAATAAGTGCTGCCTGCGCGTTTTTTAAATTACTGCTGCGAAACTCTCATAAGTTTTGAACGCGGTTTTGAATGCTGCTGACATATATTTTGAATTTTTCAAATAAATACGCTTGCTGCCTGTTTCAAATAAGTTCGAATGGTATTTTTGACATGCCTGAATGGTATACGATCAAAAGGTGTGGTGAATGGTTTCAATACATTTTGAATAGTTCGAATTTCAAATAAGTTTTGTGCGCTGGCCTCCATAACTTGGTTCACCCATAACTTGGTTTAATGCTTTGCCGAAGTTGACCGCTGTAAATTACAGTTCAAAGAATGCGCATGACCATGATATTTATAGGTGAAGTTTTATGAGATTTATATAAGATTTATAAGGTGAAGTTTTATGAGGGTTATATGATGGACTTATATGAAACTTATATGAGGTTTATGTAAGGTGAATTTATACAATGATGGATTTATAGGGGTCACATTGTGGATTTGAAATCTATTGAGTTGCCCTTTTGAGTACAACTTCATTGTATATCAGCATAAAGTTTTTTTTATCAGCAGAAGTTTTTTATCAACGAAAGTTTTTTTTTTATCAGCAGAAGTTTTTTATCAGCAGAAGTTCTTTTTATCAGCAAAAGTTTTTTTTATCAGCAGAAGTATTTTTTACAGAATGCATTCAATCATCTCTCTGGTAGGAATAGTTCTCACTGGCAAGGAGAACTATCCTGAATGGTCCCGGATGATAAAACACACCCTCATCTTCAATGAGTTGTGGAAAGGAGTGTGTGTCGGAGAAGGAGACAATGACCCAGTGCAACCTACATCAGACAAAAAGCTCGTCATTTGGGAAAACAAGAACAACAAAGCCTATGCATTAATCGCAACATCTGTAAATGAAGAAGTAAGTCGCCATATTTCATCATATTCAACTGCCTTTGAAGCTTTACAAAAGCTGAAAGAAATCTATGACTCACATTCTGCACTTGAAGTTGTTCAGCTCATGACTAAACTCTTCACTCTTGAACTGAAAAATAATGATCCTCTTGCTCTTGCATCTGAAGTAAAGTCTATTATGCATGATATTAAATCCACTAAGGTTGAGCTGGATATCCCTCTTATTGCTTTTCTCAAGGCACTCTATCCTACCTGCTCCAATTATCTTGAGTCTTTACAAGCAAATGGAAATCTTAAAGATATAACCTTTGACTCTCTTGTGAAAAAGTTTGCTGAAAGAGAGAAAGCCTTTGGAAAGAAGACAACTCCAGAATCTTCTAAAGAGACTGTGTGCCTTGCTCATAAAGAAAAGCATCTTGCTCAAGATTCTACAAGAGGAAGAGGTGGACGAAGAGGAAGAGGAAGATACTTCAGAGGTAGGGGGGGAAGACATTCTCAAGGAGAAAAGGCAGATCTGCATTGCATTCGCTGCAAACGAAATGGATCACATGATGCTTCTACATGCAAGCTACCATGGGACAAAATTGAGCAGAAAAGAAACCAGCAGAAAGGTAAAACTGATGATACAGACAAAGGTAAAGCACCTGAATCCGCTCACTATATTGAGGCACAATGTAACATTGGAGTAAATGAAGATTTGTTTAATGCTTCACTTGCTTCTTCGAAAAATGATTGGTCGCTTGATTCAGGAGCAACCTGTCATATGACTCATATAAAAGATTTTTTTGAAGATTTCACTGACAATGTTGATGGAGCAGTATACTTTGCAGATCAGTCAAAAATCAAGCCATCAGGGCTTGGCACAATCAGGCTTAAACTGCATGGTCTTCCAGACTTTCTTTTGGATCATGTTCTATATCTCCCACAGCTCAAGAGAAACTTGCTGTCCTTGGTCCACATCCGCCAGCAAGGTCACTCCATTCATATGTTTGATGGCAAACTAGAGGTAAGAAAAGCATCTGACTACTCACTTGTCATGAGGGGAATAGAAGAAGAAAGACTTCTCAAACTGCAAGGAACCTCTGCTCATGCACAACATTTCTCATATATTACTCATCATGAAGAAGGTACACTTCCATCAAGTTTATTATGGCATGCTAGATTTGGACATTTAAACTATGACAGTCTCCGCTTATTGAAGAAAAATGGTGTTGTTGGTTTGCCTACAATTCCTAGGAAACATAAGCAATGTGATGCTTGCATTCTAGGAAAGCATAGAAAACAGTCTTTTCATGATTCACATTCAAGAGCACATAGGAAGCTTGAACTCATTCATTCAGATTTATGTGGTCCAATGCCTGTTCCTTTTGCAAATGGAAATAAATATATCATGACATTTATTGATGATTACACCAGAATGTGTTGGGTTTATTTATTGAAGAACAAATCTGATGCTTTTCAAACATTCAAGAATTTTCATAAATGGATTGAAAATGATGCACAATCTCATATTGGGTCTATTCGCACTAATAATGGAAAATAATATACATCAAATGAATTTGAACACTATCTTCGCCAACATGGGATCAAACATCAAACAACAGTGCCTTATAATCCCCAACAGAATGGTGTAGCTGAAAGAATGAATAGAACAATCTTGAATATGGTACGGTCCATGCTTTTCTTCAAAAATGTAAAGATAATGTTTTGGGCTGATGCTGTTCTATGTGCTGCATATATAAAGAATAGATGTCCATCTAATGCTATAAGAAACAAGACTCCTTATGAATTGTGGTATGGACATGTCCCTTCGGTAAAACATCTCAGGATCTTTGGTTCCACCTGTTATGCTTTGATACCAAAGGTACATAGAAACAAAATTGGTGCTAGAAGTCGTAAGTGTATCTTCCTGGGGTATTCAAACACCTCTAAAGCATACCACCTCTATGATGACGTAAATAAAAAGTTTGTTGTATCTAGAGATGTCATTTTTCTTGAATCATCCAAATCTGACAATGTTGTTGAGCGGCAACTTGATCGCTTGGATAGATTCGCAAAAACGAAATCATTTCAAGAATTTGATAATTAGATTCCACATCTTGAAGGGGGGATTCCTATACTAGATCAACATGTGGAATTTTCTTCTGAAGAACAATCTCCCCTGCATGAAACTCCAACAACGGATGATGCTTTAAGTGATGTAATTGATAGAATTGGGAGACTCAATCTTGATTCAGTCCCAACTCAATCAACAGAGTAGCCTGGACCATCTCAGAAAGGTCCCCCGAAGTGGCTGACAAAGACACTTGAAAGTGTTCATCCTGATGAAATTGGAAAAACAGGAACCATAAACTCAAACCAACAAAATGGAGGTGATGTAGATGACTCTAATTCACCTGTTGATATGGATGTTACTTATGATTGTGAATTGAACTTGTCTACAGATTTTGAACCAACTTCCTTGAAAGAAGTTGCTTCTCATGATGAATGGAAAGAAGCGATGCAAAAGGAGTATGATGCCCTCATAAAGAACGACACTTGGAAGCTGGTTGATCCTCCATTTGGAACCAAACCAATTGGCTGCAAGTGGGTCTACAAGAACAAATACAAAGCTGATGGCTCACTTGACAAGCACAAAGCTAGGCTTGTGGCAAAAGGTTTTGCACAGAAGGAAGGGGTCGATTATGAGGAAACTTTTGCCCCCACAGCAAAATGGGCCACCATCCGGACACTCTTTGCATTAGTAGCTCAGAACGGTTGGAAAGTCCATCAAATGGATGTAAAAACTGCATTCTTGAATGAAGATCTAAAAGATAATGTTTTTATGTCCCAGCCTGAAGGATTTGCTGTGAAAGGACATGAACATAAAGTATGCAAACTTGTGAAGTCCTTGTATGGCCTCAAACAAGCACCGCGAGCCTGGTATGAAAAACTAACTGAGCATCTTCTGAAACTCAACTTCAATCATTTTGATCTTGATGATGCAACTTTATTTGTCAAGAAAGTTGGCAAAACAGTTGTTTATCTTGTGGTATATGTAGATGATCTTTTAATGACAGGGAACAATGAAAGCTACATTGCATTCATAAAGAAGGAATTGGGGAAAAGTTTTGAAATGACTGATTTGGGCTATGTTCATTACTATCTTGGCATTGAAGTAACCCAACATCCAAAATCCATATTTCTTTCTCAAAAGAAATACATTGAAGATTTGTTAAACAGATTTGGCATGACAGAGTGCAATCCTCTTTCTACTCCAATGGAACAAAACTTAAAGCTCACATCTGTTGAAGGGAAGGAATTTGAGGATGCAACAAAGTATAGACAGCTTGTAGGAAGTCTCATCTACCTCACTACTACCAGACCAGACATTTCATTTACTGTTGGAATCATCTCCAGGTTCATGCAAAAGCCTTGTGAGGGACATTGGTCTGCTGCAAAAAGAGTTCTAAGGTACTTGAAGGGAACTCAAGACCTTGGAATCAAGTATACACAGGTGGACGACTTCAGCTTGATTGGATACTCTGATTCAGACTTCGATGGAGACAAAGAAACTGGGGTATCTACTTCAAGATATGCTATGAGTCTTGGATCAGGAGCTGTCTCCTGGAGATCACACAAACAATCAGTTCCAGCAGATTCCACAACAGAAGCAGAATACGTGGCAGCAGCTGAAGCAACGAAAGAAATTGTGTGGCTCAGGAAAATTCTTTAAGATTTGCAAGTAAAACAAGTACAATCAACTCCACTCATGATTGATAACACCTCTGCAATAAAGTTGGCCAAGAACCCAAAGTTCCATGATCGAAAAAAGCATATCAATACTAAATATCATCTGATTCGACATCATGTTGAGGCCAAAACAATCCATCTCCGTCATTGTTCCACAAATGAGCAAATTGCAGACATCTTCACCAAAGCACTTGGAAAGGAAAAGCTTGAACGATTCAGAATGATGCTTGGACTCACCAACATCCCTTCAGATTAAGGGGGGGAATGTTGACACCTAATCCTCTGCGGTTGGGTGAATCTGGAATGTGAACAGTCATAAGAAGATGAACTGAGTAGTCACATTCTTGTATATAACAATAGCTACCTAGTGTAATAAATCGAATCATCTTTTCTGCCTAACGGAGTTACTACCTGGCCTGACAGTGGCTTGGACCATTTCAGATTGCAGAACAAATTGACCCATCAATGTTTCTATTGCAAGACTTAACAGGCAAGAGAGATTCTCGGCCTGTGAATGGGCAGATTTTGAAGAAATATTTTTCATAGGAGATAACTTCTTCTATCGCTTGTACACTACCGCCTTTACTTTTCCTAGGAAAATAAAAGTTAAATAGTATTTTATTTTGGCCTTACAATAAAAAATATCTTGAAATATGTTTATTTTTCACTTTTATAAGTAGAGATTGTTAAGGGAATAATTATGACATTTGAAAATTAACTAGGTTCTATCTATCTGAAATCTGCTTGTTTCCACCAAAATTATTTATTCTTTGAGAAACCTCCAACTTTATAAAGAGACTTTTGTTCTATTATCAGTCAAGTAAAGTATCTTTAACAAAGTAAGGACTCTTCACAGATAAGCATATTCGACTCTATAATTGTCATCAAAAATGCTTAAGGAGTCAATGATTCTCCCCATCTAGTAAAATTTTCTCTTTTTAAAGTGTAATTCTAAAATATGCTAAAACCTAAAAGATAATAGGTCTAATCAAGAGCCTGCTTACCATGTTCATAGGGAAATAATAGACTGACATTACCAATACTGCATATCAAAATAGGGTAATGGCTTGAGATTATTTTAATCAAAAGACAAGGGGTCTCATCACGAGCCAGCTTGTTTAGTTGAATTACAACCAGTGAATGGCATTGTCACTATTTTGCCACCAAACCAAGACAATGAATTTTAAGTAATAAAAAATATTTTTTTTTGAAAAATAAACTGTTTAAAAAAGAAAAAAGAAAAAAGAAGAAAATAAGTATATGATTTTGAATTTATCTCTAAAAACTGCACTCTTATCTGGATGGGACACTGAATCATTGATGGTTAAAAGGTAACCCTGTCGAGGCTATGGACACCTACTGGCAGCAGAGGCTCTACCTGTGACAAATGAGTACATCTAAAAGCTGATCTGCAAGAGCCCCCTACTTTATCTTTAAACTAAGTAAAGATTGATATAGACAAAGGAATTTTCATTTTGAAGAGGATATCAAATGAATTTTAATTAGGTGAGTTTGTTTTTTATTCAGATAAATGTTACTTATCTTAAATTTCATACAATTCTTATTTCTTGAACTATATTTATTTTGAAAGTTTTAGAAATTTCAAAATTATCAGAGATAACTAGTTCTTCCAGTGAATCGCCAATTGTTGTACTATTCAACAATTCCCCCATTTAGTAATATTAATAGTTAGTATTATATTAGTAAATGGGGACCCTTTAGTTTTTTTCAAAAAACTTAGCAAATAAAAGCTTGCCTTTTTGAAACCATTCGAAATAAAACTTTGGATAAACTAAGATATCTAACCAAGTCACTTTGTGATTAGGCATTCCCGCTTTGTCGCAAATCGCAGGATCCGAAGTAATAAAGGATAGTCGTAAGTGGGAATCCGCGAAATGCGATAAAAGAAACCTTGTAAAATACTCAAAGATAACATTAAAGTTTTATAATACTTAAGGCTTAATATATTCTTTAAAGTATTTATCTTAATCGCATTGCGACCTTTATAAGAGCTCAAGACATACAAACCAAAGAGAAAATGCGAAATGCGATGAGATTCGGACCCGACGGAATATTAAAACTATTATAAAACTTCAATCAGGTCCAGCATATCGTAAATATCTATTTTAATGAATTAAGCCTCCGCATAAAGAAAAAACACCTTGAAAGGTAAAAAGTATATTGCTCATCGCAAATCACAAAATATCAAAGGAAATTTAAATTGGTCTACTTCTTCTTTGTGATTTACGATATTCCGATATTGCGACCTTCCGATATTCCGATATTGCGGTCTTCGATATTCTAATATTTGCGATCATCCGATATTCCGATATTGCGATTTATCGTAATCGCAAGATCAGTATTACACATGACACAAACCAACGTGAAATATCATTTTGAAACTTGCGATGCGATATTTTGACAAGACATAAAGGAAATATTGTGTAAGCATTAATGCATAGTTAATCGGGTTTAAATGAAATTATTCGTTAACGACTCGAGATGATTGATATATTTCTTATTCGTGTTTGAAATAAAAGCTCCATCCTGACGTTCTTTCAGAATCTACTGTGTTAATTGGGTTTCTGCTTATATTTACCGCTTTTATCCTGTTTTCTCCATTTTCCCGAATTTCAGGAAGTTTTCGAAGGATACAACACTCACAGAAATGGTTCAGAAAGGGAAAAAGACCGTAGAGGCTACTACGCCTGAACTGTCAGACATGCAACCACTCTTCTCTGATACCACTTGTAATAAGGATGGAGGAACTAAATCTTGGGAGACAATGTATAATTTATTGGAAGAGAAAACCGAAGGCCCCTGGAACCTAAAGCAACAAAAAATGCCATAGATTCATCTGATGCTTCTTACTTTGAAGCAACATGTTCTTTCCTACATAGGATTGTTGCAAGGCCGAAAATCTTACCATACACGGATATGGTAATATGGATTATTGATGATGTGGATGTTTCAGATAAAACATTCAGAAACTCTAGGTAAGAAGTCATGGGATCATTCAAACCAGCCAATTTGAACCAAATGTACCACCTGTCGCCACCACAAAAGATCTATGATAAAGCCTTTAATGAGAATTTTTCCAAAGAGAATGAGGACCCAATGGATGTTATGCAAAATTGAAGGTTTGGCTCCAACAAATTCAGACAGGAGAAAACCAGTATGTACCCCATTTCACCTCTGTCAGCCCCACACAATTTTGCAGCTGCAATGTTGTGTAGGCTATTCGGAAAAGATGATACCACCAAGTTTTCTATTGAATGGGTTCCCTTGATTGATGCAATTGTAAATGTTATGATTATGAACTGGAGTACTATTTTGTCAGACAATTTAGCCATGGCCATTAGAGAATACATGCGTAATAGAATTGTCTCCACTTGGGTTATCCCTCCCTTTTACATGAGTGCTTATGTCATGGATGCTATATGTTTTTGCTCACATTTTCCAAACATGGGTTGGAAATGGACTTTAAAGGATCCTACACCCATCCATGTTTATCATAAAATTTTGTGGGAATCACAGTTTGGCTCCCATTTTTATAAAATTTGTCATGGCATCATGTTGCCAATTTATCAGACCATTTTTAATAAGAAAGCCCCCAGGCTTTCAGAAGAAGCAAAGATAGACATCTTTCCGGTGGCAAGATGGTTTGGTGAGGAATTATTTACTTATATCAGAGTTTTCGGGAGTATTATAGCTCCCCATGTTCTTCCATATTATGTTCTGGATAAATTACTGGCAAGAGAGATTGCTTATTAGACAGTGGGTGATGGTATAACCAAAACCCTTAAAGAGTAGAAGAAATCCATTTGGCCAACCTTCCCATTGCATTGTGGTGCTTTTGTGTTACATGATCTTTGGCATGCAACAAAAGAAATATAGAACATCACGTCTTTGAATCTGGATTCAGGAAGACAATATGACCCCAACAATATCACCAAGAGTTTCATTGATATGGTCAAAATCAAGCAATTCATTCATGAAAATGATGAATTTGATAATCTCTTTGAGAAAGTCGAGACATTTTCACAAGTTTTACATTTAGCATAAATAAGACTAGACCCAATGGACCTCAAAGAATTCTACATATACAGAAATAGAAGGCTCGAACAGGTCCCTTTGGACTTGTTACAAATTGAAGAAGTAAGAGAACCTACTGCCAGCGTAAGCCTAGAGGAGAGTTCCAAGCACAATTCCGATGAGGAATCATAAGAAAAGTAAGTTCAAGATTCAGAAGAATCTGAACACCAATCTGAGAATAAAGAGGGAAGCCCTGGGGCAGACCCTGAACAAGACACAAAGGAAAATCTTGAAGAAACGACTGAAAAGGACTCAATTGAACAACACATGGAAACTGGTCCCTCACAGGTTCAAACAGAAAAGATCCCAATCATCAATTTGGAAGAGGAGTGGGAGCAATTCAATAAAAATCTCCAAACATAGACTAGTCTTGAAGGCACTTCTGGATTCCAGACTCCATAACACACTCAGAAAGTTATAAATCGAGAAACAACAATACAAGAGATTGTAACTACTTAAGAAATTGAAGTCATCCCGACACACCCAACTTTAGAAATTGTTTTAAAAGTTTGAGGAAATACTGCCACTAGACATATTCTACAACCCTACACATAAGGCTATAGTGAAAAGGAAAAGGAAGAAAGAAACTTGGATTTATCGGCAACAGCAACTCTTGGAAGCGAATCAACAGAGGTAGTGTGGAAAGACACCCCCATTTTCCCATCAGAAAATCTTACAAAGCTATCGCAATTTGCAGTCCCGTATGCAATTGCAACTTCAACAATTGATAAGGCAACAAAAGTTCAACTTTTTGAAAGGGTTCAACTTTTTGAACAACAACTTGAGCAGGAAAGACAGAGCACCAATAGGCAAGTGGAAATACAAATGGCACAACTTCAACAAGATTTTGAGCAAATGACAGTACAACATCAGATAGACATTGCAGAGAAGAACGCACAGATTCACCAAATGCAGGATATACTGGATAAATTCAAAGACAATCCTCAAACATATGAATTCATTAAAGAGGCACTTGAATTAAATTCTCTTTTGGCACAACAACAAGAAATATTCTATCAAAGAATCTCATTGATCAATCCCTATTGTGAATCAAGTGATAAATTAAACAATCAAGTGATTGATCAAAGATTAGAATATGAAGAGCTAAATAAGAGGATATCAGAATTCATTTCTTGGCAAGAATCTGAAGAAGGAAAAAAGGCCGATCTACCAAAGATCAAGGAGTCCCACAAGGACATCTTATTCGCAGATTGGGACATACAGTTAAAACAAGCAGAAAGGGCATCAACAAGAGCAACTAGTACATCAAACAACATCATTGAGGCTGTCAATGAAAACCTCCACACTGGAACTCTTATCAAATAGTGCAGGCCGAAATCTCTCCCATACATTAAACAATTAGAAGAACAATGGAAAGAAACTGCCAAAACAAATGCAGAGGCAATCAAGCAACTGTCTAAGCTTGACTGGGAAACCTACTGGCAGTTTCTGGTAAAACCACACAGTCATTGGATGACTCTACACTATTTAACCAATTCTTCTCAAAAGATGGTGCCACCTCTCACTGATGCTGTATTCACGGGACAACTGAGATCTAGAATTGGCTAGCCTCCCCAGGTTAACCCAATGTTAGACATCTGTGAGCTCAAGGAACGAATCACTGAATATGACCATTCAATTTAAAGAATCTTGTCATCATTTTTTATTTTTTTTTTAGTTTTTATTTTCACTTATTCTAAGGAAGCTTGTTTGAAACCTCAATTTTTTATGTAATTTTTGAAACATATGTGTATTATTTAAACCCCTCTCATGCATTTAGAGAAGGGTCCAGAATTTTATCAAAAACACTTTGCAAGAGCTTGCACTTCTGTACTTTTGTGACTGTTTTTATGAGATAATTGAACAAGATCTAATTTTCTTAGAGATTAAAGCATACTCTACTGAATTTGTATTTCTATACTCTTAAAGTAGATTTAATTAAAGAGAAATAGATCAATATTGCTGATCTTATGGGTAGGACATTTCATATCTGGTACTTCTATCTTTATGACTATGTTTCATTTATGAATTAACAATAATCTTTCTTTTATTGTGTTATGTATGAAATCTGAGTTATAGTTAAACATCAAAGCACTTTTTTATAAATGTTTCAGCTATAATCCCTTATTGAATACATGATCAATTGATATGTGATATATTTTTCATAATTATTTTGCTTAACTATTTAGTCAAAATAATTATCTTTAAACAATTTCTTTTCTTATAGAAAAAGAATGATCTTTATTACCTTTTGCTTTAAGACATATTTGTAGATCACATGATTTGAGTTATTCCCGGGTATATAGTAAAATAATGTTAGAATAGATAGATGCATGTGTTTTAATGTTTAAATAGATCATTTTAGTTAAATCATTTTCCATTATATATTATATCAACCCAACATCATTATCATATCAATCTTTGCTGGGAAACTGGTCCCATTATCCCCGATCGAAGCCACCACACCATACGGAAAAGGAGCTGCTTCCAAAGTTCGGACCGGGTGGTTATCCCCCATGTTGTTGCAACAGAATTATGGGGCATCAACAGTTTCCAAACATAAAGTTGCAATGCATACCTTTTGTGTGTTTTGTACATTATGGAGATCGAAATATTGCTCCATTTGTAGTATCCATGTTACGAGATCCTTGCCATCAAAATTACTCATATCGATATTTGGAACATGGTGGGTCTTCAATCTAGCATGAGAGTCTATGAAATCATGCTTAGCATTTCTTTTTTTCTCATCATGAGTTTCGTTTACTACCCTTTCGCCATTAGTAAGCATTTCTTGTAGCAACTTTGTCAAATCTATCTTCAAATCTTCCATGTTGCCTTTAAGTTTTGCTTCTATCTTAGTATCCATGCCATCCATATTAGCTTCCACACCTTTCTTTAAACCATCCATCTTAGCTTCTGTTCCTTTTTGTGAGAGTGAAATTTGTTGCACTTGGTCTCGTAATTTTGATATATCATGTTGCATTTCTTCCTCTTCTTCATGAGTCATGCTAGAGCTTTCAGGTTGCTTACTAGGTGTTTCCATTTTCTTTCTTCGGGGCATCAATTAATGATAATTATGCTTCACTATGTCTTTTGAATTCCTTCAAACTAATTTTTCAAACCAAACTTATGCAAAATTTTAAAAAGACTACACACCTTTTTTGGCTTTGTAGGAGCTTGATATTGAATCTATTATATCTCTATAATTGGGGATTTCCTAGGTCTGAAATTCCATACTGTTGTAGAACTCTGCGTCCTCGTTCCAACCCTGCAATTATGATCATGATTGGATTCTCCAAGAAATAGTTATGCCAAATCTCCCATGATGTCCTGATTATAGACTGTTTCAGTAGAGCGAACTTTTACGAAGTTCCACGTGTCACTATTTAGACCTTCGGACTTGAAACCGATACACAAAAAACTATAGTCTATCCTCTTTTTGTACCTTTTTATGAAATTTCAATGTGATGCTTAAAGAGAAAGCTATGATGATTTTACCCAAGTCACCTGTTTGAGATATAATTCTGGAGCCTGCCAAAATCCTAACTTCCTTGGATCATATCTCTTAAAATATAGCAATACAAGATAGGAAATTAGGATCCAAGGTTCATCCAGATTTTGGTTCAAATGGGTTTTAATTTCAGCTTCTGAAACGTCGTAGAAAAAAATTTATAGCAAAAATTCCAGAATGACTTGTTTGGAGTGGCAAAAGCCTAGAATCCAAAGCTGTGATACCAAATATTATGCAACCAACTCACATAATAGAAGAAAAGATAGATCTATGACTTCAAACAGCCTCTTCGAGGGGTAAACCTCCTTTACATTACACAAATGAACAATTCTTGGATGATACAAATGACGAAACCTCCTTCATATATATAGGAGTCTAAAGGGTCACAATATAATTAAGCTGACATAGCAATAATAATATAAGGGCACAAAAATAACAATAGTGGGCTTCTATGGGGCACAATAATAACAATATGGGGACAATAGGGGCACAACAATAACAATAAGTGATAAAATGACAATAATGCTGAGGGAATCACTAATATTATAGGGACCTAACAAAATGTTAAATTGATGTTTTTTGTTATTATTCGTTAATAAAAATAACATTGGAGTTTTCTTTACCTCATGCACTAGTTGACACTGTAATTTAAAAAAGGAAACAATTACCACAATATCAAAACATAAAAGTGTAATTTTGTAGATACTTCTCATACAAAGCGTCGATACTAGTCAACACAACCAATATTGCCTCCCATCTTCACCAGTAGCGTGTATGGCATCTATGCAGGAGTATGTTTGGAATTCATAGATGCCCCAAATGCTACTGGTGAAGACAAGAGGAAATATTGGCTCTCTTGATCAATATTGATGCTTTGTTTGAGAAGTATCTGCAAAATTGTACTTTTCCATTTTGATATTGTGGTAATTGTTTTATTTTTTAAAGTTTTGAAGATCAGTTCTAGGTTTTGTTAACATCTGTCATTTTGTTTTTAAACATGAATCACTAATGGATTGTGGAGATGCTACAATGGTTGAACATTGTATTTTCCAAGAAGAGGAAAACAAAGGAAATATGGAGATTCTAATATGGACAATATGAAACAAAATCGTTCTAATATGGAGATTCTAATATAGACAATATGAATACCTGAATGAGCTCCTCTTGGTTTCGAGAATAAATTGTTGGAGTACTTTAAAATTTTGAAGATCAGTTTTAGGTTTTGTTAACATCTGTCATTTTTTTTTTAAACATGAATCACTAATGGATTGTGGAGATGCTACAATGGTTGAACGTTGTATTTTCCAAGAAGAGGACAACAAAGGAAATATGGAGATTCTAATATGGACAATATGAAACAAAATCGTTCTAATATGGAGATTCTAATATAGACAATATGAATACCTGAATGAGATCCTCTTGGTTTCAAGAATAAATTTTTGGAGTAGTTTAATCTTGGTCGAACAAACCTCCCTCCACTTGATGAAGCAACATCGAAGTCAACATTGACTTTGTTGTTGCTCTGTTGGATTGAGGGTGTTTTGATCCAAGATTACCCAAATCCTAATTTATTCTCTATTGAATAGGGACAACCACGTGAAGGTGGAAGATCTCATCCCCAGCGCACCACATCACTTTGAATTCCCCAGTACCCAATCTATTTACTATATATGAAATAGTTGAAACAATACATTAAGATACATAAAAACACAAATAGCACACATTCATTCATTCGTAAATCCAAAAAATATTTCATCTTAATAAATTTTGTCATAAAAAATATGTTTACATAATATGAAACAACGTCATGTACGTAAAGAGACATATAGAGATTATTCATTAACATATAATTTTCATTCATTCATAAATCCACAAAATATTTCATCTCAATAAATTTAATCATAAAAAATATGTTTACATAATATGAAACAATGTCATGTACATAAAGATACATATAGCAATTATTCATTAACATATAACTTTCATTCATTCGTAAATCCACAAAATATTTCATCTCAATAAATTTTATCATAAAAAATATGTTTACATAATATGAAACAACGTCATGTACATAAAGAGACATATATCAATTATTCATTAACATATAACATTCATTCATTCAGTAACCATAGACACAAAATACTTATGGGTTTAGGGGAATACATAAGAGGCATTTGTATAAAATATTTAGGGAAGAGTGTAGTCAATGATGTTTTCAGATGCTTAAAATGAGAAATTTAATAGCATTGGAAAATTAATAATTGTAGATTTATCCTTCGACATATTAGGTCTCATGCAAACATGATGCATGAGCATTGTTTTTGAAACTAGGCATCTGAATTGTTGCACCATTTCAAAAATCCAGAAACAAATATTGATCATGATTAAAGACCAAAATTCACTTTCTAAACATGGTATCCAAATTAAGTTTGAAAACACATTGTTAAAAGATTAGACCTAGTCTGAAAACTACAGTCACCGTACTTGAATAGGACAAAGTGGTCCTACACATACATATATAAGATCTGAAGTCTAAAAAAGACTATAAAACATGAGACCTATGTTCGATGCATATATCTAAATGATTAATATTTGATAAATATTGGAATATGTGTATGTGTGTGTCTTATAAGCATGAAACTTCTAATATCGATCAAAATAAGAAAATAAAGAATATGAATAACCTATAGGAGCCCATATCTATGACAAAATGTTTGCAAGATTTTCTGATTATGGAGTGAGGAAAACAAACTACCTTCATTAAACGTATACTCATTAACCTAGACTTAGTGTACAACTTGAAGCTAGATAGCTGTGCAAATAATGGAAGGATACAAGTCTTATAAATTGCCAAAATTTGAATAGAACCTCAGACCAACATTATGACATTCAATGATTATTGCGATAAAGCATGAGACGAGTTGATACACCATCCCATGAAGCATCAAGATTAGTCTCAATATAGACCAGTTGACATTGTTGGAATGAATGGATGTTATATTAATTTCCATTATATTTATTGCAACTAATTTATATATTGGTTTCATTTTCTAATATATATTAGTCTAACAAAATTCTAACATATATTAGTTGTAAACTCAAAATAGTTTGTGATTATGATGACAATTTAAGTACGCATGAGTGTAATGTCCATGATGGGATGTATGAATTGTCCTCAATACATTTCCCATCAATGATTTTAACCTTGAATGGGCTAGCACTGGTATGTCATCACCATCTTCAAATGACCCGACAAATGAAAATTTACCATGTTTGTCGTCATCACTTCGCATTGTCTCATAAATGATCCCTTCTACAGATTACATGCATGAATTTCTGGCAGACCATTCAATCTACCTAGCCTGTGATTGATTATGAGAACAAGTGAACAAAGTACAATTTATAAATAGGGGATCTTGCCAACAAAGATCTGTTAATTGTCCTTTATTCACTTACTGTCACAATAAATCATAGGATAGGTAGAGGGGATCAACTTCCATAAATTAATACATATAATCTGTAAAAAGGGTCATCCATGAGATAGTGTGAAGTGATGATGACAAACATGGAAAATTTTCATCTGTTGGGTCATTTTGAGATGATGATGACAAACCAGTGCTAGCCCATTCAAGGTTATTATAATCATTGACGGGCAATTTGGGGATGACAATTCATACATCCCACCATGGACATTACACACATATGTACTTAAATTATCATCATAATCACAAATTGTTGTGATTAGGCATTGAAGCAAGAGTAGCTAGCACCTAAATTAGGAGTGTGGTTGTAACACCCTCCTCCCACATTTACCAGAGTTAACCATTCCTCTAGGGTAAAATGTGACGAGAGGCTACTATGATTTAATTCGACTCCCCATGTATAGTTAAGGAAGTGAAATCGAAAAAACACAACCAATCTGACCTTCTACACATGTTATAAAACCTTCAAGAGCCAACCAACCCTTCCAGGTGACCAACCCATGAGGTAACTTGAAATTTTACTAACCTAGAGCCTCAGTTGCTCCCATGACATGGACATGCATGCGACTGGGACCCTCCAGGTTCTCCCACAACAAGGGCATGGAAACGACTGGGGACTTTTTCAACTAGCTCTCAGCTTGCGACCCTAGATTCTGTGCCAATTTTTCACGGCCAAGACTCATGCCACTGCCCAAAACTCCATGAAACTTCCAGAAATGAAAAGTAACATTGAAACAATGACACTGATGCAAATACCTGGAAAAATAATTGACTGGACCCCTACTAGCCATGACATGCATTTCGTTAAACACGTCACAAATATGCATTTTGCAGGTCAAAACAACAAATATGAGCATGGGGGTCTCATACTTATCTGAGAATCGCTAAGAAGCATTGACGCCTTCTCACTTTAGCTGCATTATCATCTATTAAGTGATATATTCATTGTTCATTAATTTACAAATCAAAACATGATGAGAGGCATACATCATCATTGTCATAAAACATACTCATAACAACATATAACAACAGAAATCACAGGGATATAACAACCATAAAATCCACATATAAACTAGTACATTTACACATAAAATACCAATGAGAAGGAGATATTATTAATGAATGCATAAGTTAACCAGGTATGGGACTTCCATGAACCACCTGACCATAGATTGGGCTAAACCAAATCTCTCTTTCAACCAATCACCCCCGTGCCATATTCCAAACACGAATGTGGGATCTCATGAAACAAATCAAACAAAAACGAACCAGGTCTTCGAGAGGCCAAACCGCCTTAAACCTCAACTAGTGATTCCACCTCTCATTCGGACATCACTAACCATCACCAGATTTGTCTCCACCCAAGTTGTCTAGGGCTCCCGAGCATTTGTTCCAACGAAGACTTCCAGGACTAGTAACTCAACCCACAACTATTGTCGGGATCCAAAGATTTTATTCAACCAAGGATCCAACACCAGTAACTCAACCCACCAAGGGATCCAGGACTAGTAACTCAACCCAAGATGTTACAAGCCTTCTAAAGCATTTTTCCAAACAAGGATTCAAGAACTAATAACTCAACCCACAACCATAAGGAATATGAGAACCAACTAGAAAATAAAAATAAACCCACAACACCATGGCTATCCTAGATATGGCAAGGCTAGGCAAAATCGCTGTCAATCCAGGAAATCCTCCATGCCAATGACAGATCATAACCAAAAAGCCACATGAATATTCCATGCATGCTAAAGTATCAAGGAAATCATACATGCAACTCAGTACCTGCAAGAAAAACCCATTGTAATTGCTGATCCCAATGTCCTCTTGCGCTTTCCTACTTTTCCTTTGCCTTCTTGCTCCAAATCCCAAGTATGACACACTCCTCCAAGAGTGCTCCAAGAAAAATCTAAGTGTCCAAGAGTATGTGAGAGAGAGAATAGAGAGAGAGCTCTAAACTAAATTGACAAAAGTCTGTCAACTGATCCTCAAAATCCTTTTTATTAATGAGGCCTCTATTTTCTTCAATTTCCATTATTTTCCTTCATTTTCCTCCTCACATGCAACCTGTGACCTTTCACCTTATTTTTATCCTACTTTCCATTATTTTCATAAATAAAATACAAATTAATGCCACTTTTCCTTTCCAAATCCTTTTCCAATTTCCATAGCCATTAATTAACCACAAGTGATATCCGTCACTATGTTTTTTCCCAACATTTAGCTTGGAATACATGTCCCATGACCAAGGTCTTACTTTTGCTTTATTAACTTTATTACATGGATTTTTGACTGGGGCTATTAGAGAGCCCTCCCTCTTTGGGGAACACCGTCCTCGGTGTTCAATGAAACCTATAACTAGCAAGACCATTGAAAAACAAAACATATTTCCCATGGAGCTTTATAACTTAACTCAATGTAGTATTTACAATAATCAGCTTGCTAAAATCAAACCATTATGATAAACATAACAACATGAAAACCATAACGAAATAACAACCATACCACTTATTGGAGCTTTATAACACAACTCATGGCGGTATTTACATCCATCTACATATATGCATGAACCAAAACATCGCACCAAAACATATACCAAAAAAATTTGCTCAACCAACGAATAAAGAAGGATACATAGCCCACATCTGATCCACCATCTCCCATGTTGCTTCATTAGGCCCAAAGTGCTTCCACTACACTTTAACCCGCTTGATTCCTCGGTTCTGGAGTGTGAGCATCTTTTTATACAAAATTCACTGAGGTTCTGACTGGAATTCTCCTTCTGGCTCCATCTACAATACAAACTAGTCAATCACATGATCAACATCTTTAACATTCTTCTTAAGAAATGACACATGGAAAACATAATGGAATTTCATTATTAGGGGAAATGCAAGTCGATAGGCTACTAGTCCAATCCTCTCAAGAATCTTGAAAGGTCCACAAAACTGAGGTGCCAACTTGGCACATGATCCAATCCTCAAGGATATCTTCTTGGGCTTGATGCGCAAGTACACCTGTTCCCCAACCTGAAACTCTTTAAACACTCTATTATGATATTCATAACTCTTATGTCTATCCTATGCTACCTTCTGATTCTTCTTGATTACCTGTATTTCTATTCCATCTTTGCCAACATGTCTGGTCCTATCAACACCCTGTTCACTAGATCACTCCAACTGATGGTAGTATTACAACTTCGCCCATACAATTCCTCAAACTGAATCATCCTCAAATATTCTTGGTACCCATTGTTGTAAGCAAGATCAACCAGTGGAAGATACTCTTCCAACTTCTGCTGCTGATGCATCACATACATCCTCAACATGTCCTCTAGAATCTTATTGAACTTCTCTATCTGTCCATATTTCTGTAGATGATAAGTTGTGCTGAAGGCCAACTATGTACCCAAACCTACAAATAACTCTTTCTAGAATCTAGAAGTAATCTTGTCATCCCTCTCTGACATAATTTCCTTCAGTGCACCATGCAACCTCACTACATCTATGATGAATACTTGTGCTACATCATTAGCTAAATATGTAGACATTACCAGAATAAAGTGCGCTACCTTTGTCAACCTTTCAACCACAACCATAATATAATCATGATGTGTTGATGTCCTCGAAAAACCTGTGATGAAGTCCATGGAAATGAATTCCCATTTCCACTCTGAAATCAAAATCGGTTGTCGTAATCCACCTGGATGCTTACACTCTGATTTTAATATTGAAAATCCAAGCATCTAGCCACAAAATTTTCCACTTCCCTCTTTAGATTTGGCTAATGGTAGAAATTCTTCACCACTATCAATGTCTTCTGATATCCTAGGTGACTTGATTACGACTTAGCATGAGATTCCCTTAGGATAATATTATTGAGCTCACTATCGTTCGACACATACATCCTGTCCCTAAATCTAACCAAGCCATCTGTTGTGAGACGGTAGTCTACATCCTGGTCACCTGTAACCTGTTGTAGCCTATGAATAAGCTCCATGTACCTGTCATCTTGTTGTCTCGCCTATAAGATATGATCTTGTAAATCTGTCCCATAAGAACTCATAGTTTATATATGATTTACCTGTATCCACCTACTAAGACCATATGCAACCATGTTCTCTTTACCTTTAATGTACCTGATATCAAAGTTGAACTCACTGATCATGGCCAACCATCTAGCTTGCATGCCATTCAAATTCAGTTGTTCAAATACATACCTCAATCCACTGTGATCACTCATCAATAAAAACCTCCCACCCAAAAGATAGTGTCTCCACATATTCAATGCATGGATGATCGCTGCCAACTCAAGATCATGTGTTGGATAATTCTGCTCGTGCTCATTTAGTTTCCTTGATTCATAGCATACCACCTGTCCTTCCTGCATAAGAACTCCACCAAGTCCTCTCTTGTAAGAATTTGTACATACCACAAATTCTTTGTCTGAATATGCAATCTTTAACATTGGAGCATTTGTCAACAATTGCTTCAACTGCTCAAAACTTGTTGCACATTCCTCTGTCCATTCAAACTTCTTACCTTTCCTTTGCAACGATGTAATTAGATAAGAAATGCGAGAGAAGTTCCTGATGAACCTCCTATAATAACCTGCTAACCCCATGAACGATCTTACCTCATCCACATTTCTAGGAGCTTCCCATTCCATGATAACCCTTATCTTTTCCAGATCCACTGTTATGCCTTCCTTGGAAACCACATGCCCCAAGTAATGTACCTATGTCTGAAAAAAACTGCATTTTCTAAGCTTGGCATACAACCAATGCTCTCTTAGTAATCTCAATATTGCTGCTAAGTGTTTGGCATGCTTTTCCTCATTCTTAGAATATACCAATATAAAATCAATGAATACAATAACATACTTGGCCAGATAAGGACGCAAAAAATTCTTCATTAAGCACATAAAAGTAGTTGGAGCATTAGTCAAACCAAATGGAACTATAAAAAACTCATAATGCCCATACCTGGTCCAAAAAGAAGTCTTGTAGTTGTATTCTTATTTAATGCATACCTGATGATATCCGTATCTCATATCAATTTTTGAGAATACTGCTGCTCCCTTCAACTGATCAAACAATTCATCAATCCTCGACACTGGATACCTATTCTTAATGGTCACATTGTTCAACTTCCTGTAATCAATGCATAACCAGAGAGTACCATCCTTCTTCACAAACAACACTAGTGCACCCCAAAGTGACACACTTGGCCTAATGCATCCCTTGCAAACATTCACTTCAATTACAACTTCAACTCGACCAACTCCAGTGTGCTCATCGTATAAGGTGCCTTTGGTGCTGGTGCTTCCCCTAGTACCAACTCAATAGAAAAGTTTACTTCCCTGTGAGGCGACAACTCTGAAATATTTACAGGAAACACATCCTGAAACTTTTGTAGAACCGAGTACCTACTCAAGACATCCTCATCCTCAACTTCCTTACCATTGTCACTGGAAATATGCATTGCAAATAACACACACCCTTTCATGCGACTCCACTTTCACTGCATAGTTGTCACCATTCTAACTGATGTTCCCTTCTTACCCCGCAAAATTATCCATTCTCCATTGTCATCCAAGCACTCAATAAATTTTCCATGACATTCCACCTTAGTCCCATGAAGATACAACCAATCCATACCCAAAAGCATACTATACGACCCCAACGACAATACATTCAAATGTGTTGATGTAGGCATACCATTCAACTCAAATGCACAAGTTGTTACCTAATGATGAACTCACTTCTTTTCACCTGTAGCTAACTGCACTAACCAAGATTATGCATGCACTTTTTTATTCAAACCACAATTATCCCCTAGGTCAAAATTAACATAATTATAATTAGATCCAGGGTCAATTAAAATAGAAACAACTTGATCACAAATCTTACCATCTATCTCAATAATAGATGCTTAGTGATTTGCTTGCTTATTATCCAACGATGCATAGAGCCGAGGAATACTCTGTCTAACATCCCCCATTGTGTGCGCCTCCTGAGCACTTTAGATATGCGGTCTACCACCCTGATGTTGTGGACAATCTCTCCTGCAATGCTCTCCTCCATAAGTCCAACACTATAAGGGCTTCCTATCATCACCCTTGTTCTGCTCAAATCGAAATCCTTGTCCTCTATTAGATGCATTGAACTTATTATGTGGTGCTGCATTCTCTTTGTTACTTGTATCTTGAGGTATTGTTCGCTTCTTGTCCCATTTTCCTTTATTCTTATCATTACCTTTCCAGTCCTGCTTAGTCTCATATCTATGCTTTGATTTCTCATAACAATGCTTTAGCTTCCGGATGGCCTCCTCCAATGATCTAGGCTCATCAAATTCAATCTTGTCCTTGAATTCTATCGGAAACCCACTGATGAATCTTTGAATCTTGGCCTTCTCCTCCTTGAGGTAAGGCACATATCTCAATAACTCCAAAAATCTACTAGTGTACTCCTCATCAGTCATAGATCCCATTTTCAGCTCATAGAATTCCTTTGCTCTGTCATCATAGTATCTCTCTGATAGATACTTCTTCCTGAATAGTCTCTTGAACTCATTCCAAGTCAACTCCTCTTCATGAATGCCTCTGACATTCTTTACATCTTCCCACCAAATGTCTGCTTTACCTTTAAGACTGAATGTAGCTATTCTAACCTTCATGTTCGTTGAGTAATCATGCAACCTGAAGAACTTATTCATCCCAAGCAACCATGCTTTGACATCCTGTGACTTATTCATTTCCCCATCAAATGTAGGTGGCTTTTCTTTCTTGAATTCATCTGATAAATATCCCCTGTCACCCCCCCTATAAAGATGATAATGACAAAACTAGAATAGAACCTGTGTCCATCGCCTCTCCTATCTAGAGTGTCCAAAAACCTGCCATATCTCTCCAACCTATGGCCAATATGAGATCTACTACCATATGCCCCATTCATCATATCCTCCTATCCATGGATGATCTGAAGTGGTCCTTATCTCTGCAATTCTGACAAACTCTGAAGAATTACTACTTTGACTCTACTTATTTCTCATGTGCCTGCATGATTATTCCATTATCTTCTTTGCAAATCCTTATTTCTTCCTTAAAGCTTATCAATGTGTCTGCTATGTCAGAAGAGTTCCCAACACCACGTTGCTCATCTTATCCATAGGGAGATTCTCATGAACTGTAGTCTCCCATTTTACTAGCCATCTTTGTTCTCTTCTTCCTGCAAGATATATTATGTCACCTGAACCAAATCATAAACAAAACAACATAAATTAGTATAATTCATGGAGGATATCTTGTCTGGAAGGCCAAGAAAATTAGCAATATACATAGATAAACATAATCAAGTCAACATATAATCATCATTTCAACCATTATCCAGTTATCAATGCATGACTATACTGACCACATACCATGACTTCATGCACAACAACCATCACCAAGTCAATGTATGTGTAACAACATATAAACACTGACATGCATAACCAATGCATAACTGACATATATTCACAACAAATACAATTAGTAACGACACCATCAACTTTCACTTGGTGACACAAATGCAACCACAACCACCACCATGCATACACAACAAGCACATAGACCACAAGAATAAGGAACACATATGCAACCGACATGTATGCATGATCGACATACCACACATCCAGTTCAAGGGTTGAACCATGCTTTGATACCACTATGTAACCCCTCCTCCCACATTTACCCAAGTTAATCGGTCTGCTGGGGTAAACATGTGACACTACGCTACTATGATCTGATTCAACTCCACATGTACAGTTAAGGAAGTGGAATCAACAAAACACAACCAATCTCACCTTCTACACATGCTACAGAACCTTCAAGAGCCAACCAACCCTTCTGTTGGGTGCAGGAATTGCAATTAAGCAAGCTCCTTTCAACACTTAATTTGTCAACCCGGGGTTTCGTACACTTCGAGGCGTAGCACAGGAAATGCCAAGAAATGATATGAACCTTCTCTAATTGTATTCCTACTTCTTAAATCAAAAATTTACAGAATCGAAAGAAAAATGATGATCAAGCGGCAATTGATACTCAAAGAAAGTTTGGTGCTGGAATAAATGAAAAGTACTTTTGCAGAAACTAAAATGGATTCTTAATTCATTGTGAACAATCTTAACTAATGAAATGACCCTTTATATTTACCTTTAGTGAGACAATGTGATAAATAAGTTATTCAATGTATCTGTCTTCTTTAAAGATTCTTTCCTGCACTAAACTGTTATTCCTGTACTACAACAACGTTCCTGTACCAGAACGTTGTGCCTGCATTGGAATGAGGTTTAGATACTGGAAGGATGTTTTGTACTTGTACTGAAGTTCTGACCTTCGTGTAGGAGTTCTAAGTCTCCGGGCTAGAACACTCTGATCTTGTACCGGATCTGAGGTTCCTGCACCAGATAATCAATATTTTTGCACTCGGTTTCTAGATTACTTTCGAAGAATAAAAAGTGTGTTAAGTGAAATAGAGTGAAAGGCAAAAAAATTTTGAAAGTAAATTCTCACAAGCATAAAGATGCTTCAACCAAACTTATATTCTAGACATGAAATGATTTTCAAAAGTTAAAGTAAATCTTTCTTTAAAATAGAAAACTCTTTTATGTAATTACGGAAATTATCTGGTTGTGTAAACAGGATTTTTCTGAGATAGATGTGCATATAATTTAGATATATTTTTAATGTTTTAACTTTGAAGGTCCATTTAATAATTAATCATGGACTTCAATCCTTTCTTCGAAAGTGTTTAGTGCAAGCACAGACCTGTAAGTTACTACAACGTTTATTCCATATTCATCACAACACAATTAAATCTTAAGTGAAACCTCAAATATTAATAATGCCCTTAGTTTAGAAACAAACATCATTATTGCAAGAAGGAATAAAGAACTCTTGCGAAAGGAAAGGAGTAAAAGATTTGCGAAGCTGAACCAATGAAATGAACTTGCAGAACTAGAAATGCGCTTGTACAGGCAACGTGCTTGTACCAATCTTGTAGAAATGAAATCAAACATTAAAATGAAATCTTATGGAAATTGAAATCAAATACTTCTAACCCTGCACACCATGGATACGTAACACAATAACTATAAATGAAATCAAATCTGTAACTTGTGAGGAAAATCAAAGTAAATAACAAATTCACGCCTACACTTTAAATTAAATTAACACACCTTTAAAGAAATGGAGAACAAGCTGGGTTGGCCAGGGCCAGGCCCTGGCCAACCAACTCGTTTCCCTGTTAAGAAATTGAGAAATGCAGTTGGTCAAAGATTCATTTCAACGCAAATGGAAAATGAAACTGGCACATTCCTTTATATTAGTTTTAGAAGAAAAAATACATCTTGAATCTGTGATCCAGCCCAGAGAGGCGATACTCCAAAATAATTACAATCTCTTAGAAAAATTTTACCATAACATCGCTCCTTAATTCCTATTAGAGTTTTACATTATATACAAGCCTTCAGGCCTACGACCGTAACGAAATCATAACAATAGCTTAACTAAGCCTTTCGGCTATTTACAAAATGCTAATCTAAGATATCTGGCCGAGGTCATGATCTTCAATCCACTGATTTCTCTCCTGCTCTGAGCCCAACTCGAGGTCAACTGATCCTTTACCAAAGATATGCGTCAGTTGGTGAGCTGTCACGGGAGTGCAAGAATCCACCAGTTGGTGCAGGAATCCTAATTGCACTCGACCATTCTATCACAACAATTAATACATTTGTTTATCAAATACTTTAGGAAATACAAATATTAGTTGTGAGGATAATTAAAAAGGTATAAAATCCATAAATAAGTAATTAAGTCCATGATAAGCCTTTAAATATGAAAATATAAAGAGGGTGTAGGAATGTGCATGATTTTAGAAAAAGTTATAGGAATGAATAGGTTCTTAGGTTAAAACAGAGTTTTAGGTCATGTGTCTAGAGTAGGATAGAGGTTAAAAAATAGGACAATTTAGCTTACCAACACCTTCCAGGTGATCGACCCCTGAGGTAACTTGACATTTTACTGACCTAGAGCCTCAGTTTCTCCCATGACATGGGCATGGATGCGCCTGGGACCCTCCAGTCACTCCCACAATAAGGGCATGACAACGATTAGGGACTTTTCCAGCGAGTTTTGAGCCCGAGACCCTAGATTTTGTGCCACTTTTTTAGGGTTGACACTCATGCCAATGCTCAGAACTTCATGGAACTTCAAGAAACGAAAAGTAACATCGAAACAATGAAACTAATGCAAATACCTAAACAAAGAATTGATTGGACCCCTACTAGACATGACATGCATTTCATCAAGCACGTCACAAATATGCATTCTACAAATCATAACAACAAATTTGAGCATTGGGGTCTCATACTTATTTGAGAATCGCTAAGAAGCATTGATGCCTTATCACTTTAGCTGCATTATCATCTATTAGGTCATATATTCATTGTTCATTCATTTACAATTCAAAACATGATGAGAGCCATACATCGTCACTCTCATAAAACATACTCATAACCAACATATAAACAACATAAATGAAGAGAATATAACAATCATAAAATCCACGTATAAACCAATACATTTACACATAAAATACTAAGTATAAAGAGATCTTATTAATCAATGCATACGCCGTGTGATGCAGGAAAGTGTTCCCTCTGCGGACAGAGGCAACCCCTCTAGCCCTAGAGTGGGTCTAGTCACAAACAAGGACAGATCAACAAAAGCTTTCCTTAAACAGTCATAGTTGGAGGCCTACCTCAACTGGTGGTCGATGGAGTTCCGTTGTGCTGCTCTAGCTTCCATTTCCTTCTCCTAATGAGTGATCAACCTGAAACAATGCAAAGAAAATACAACAAAGCACGTAATTGGAAAACAACAATGATATATTTACTCACAAAGTCAAGAAGTCATGAGCTATCAAGTAAATTACATACAAGACATAGGAAAACATCATTGATTGTATTAATAATGAAATAAGAGCAAGCTTACAACCAAAGTCTTGACGTCGCAAGCCTTCTCAGAGGGACCCAACCAGCATGTTCCTCAAGCATTCACTCTTTGAAGATGGATCTCCCAACATACAAGTCTCTCTCACTCATAAGTTTTACACAAATTTAAAGGCACTTCACAACCTTCCACAAAATATCAACAATCCCACACTTGGCACACTCACACCAGCTACACTAACAGCACTGCTCAATCCAAAAATTTACCAACTAGCCAACTATAAAAAACTAGCAGTGCATAGCAATGGTGAGAGTTTAAATAGGAGAAGAAGTCTCCATGAAAGGTGGAAGAGTGAGCTTATCCCCAAGGAAGGTAGCACAAATGATGGAACTGCCATGCCAGAGAAAGGAGGGCGATAGAAACTATGCCAACAACCAGGTCTGGAGTCATCTAGAAGGCTGACCGTTGGAACAAATTCGCCCAATATGGATCATAGCGGGTGCATAACTGAGATTTAGCGCTGACATCGCTAGTGAGCAATGTAGCTAGTCAAATCATCGCTAAAGATAATACGTAACCTCGCGCTGGAGCATGAAATCAGACCATTGTGGGAATTAGATGTACTTCTGCACTGGCAGCGCAACTGGACTGTTTACGAGCGCCCTTCAGTGCTGGCAGCGCAACTGGACTGTTTATGAGCGCCCTTCAACGCGTATATTTAGTCCATAGTTGCGATGAGGCAGATAAATTAGGAAAAGTGGGTCATTTGGCAGCACAAGAGAGCATTTGTTCAATATGAGCATGTTTGACTTGGTCACATCACATAGTAGAAGGACTGGAGTGAAGGCAATGAAAAATTACTGTGTAACAGATGCCCCCTAAAGTATGAAGCCCGAGAGAGTGGGAGGGGTGGAATGCTTTACGAAACTGACTGAGATGGAACACCATCCGGAAGAACCTGCATACAAGTACAACTGATATCTCTGATAATAAAGTATAGGTAGTCTAGGCATCCAAAAGACATATGAACTAGGTCTGTGGTATGGACGCAGCCATCCAGCTAATAAGACCATGATAATAACAAAGGTATGGTCACAGCCATCCATGAAGACTCAGGTATGGTCGCAGCCATCCGTCAATGAGTCATGTAATCACGAACCAATCCACGCAGCCCGAACATATGTAACCTGAGTTTGGGGTCTTGAACCCAACTGATCGTAGCACAAATTCTAGCATGCGAATAGATGTGCTGAGGTCAAGCATGATAGAAAGTCACTTGATTACCGGTCAATGATGAAAACCGTTAACAAGCACGAGAGAAACCACCAATAATGCCAATGGTTCTCAAGGTACTATCTAGCACAATCCACAAAGTGTGAAAAAGGAGCTGAAGTCGAACACTCGTGGAATCACCCAATCGATGACCAATGATGAAAGTTGACCGTCAGGTGCGAAGAACTTGCCATTGAGGCATGCAAGCTCTAAGGTACCAAAGGGGATCTCTAGATCAATCTCCTGGATAATGAGTTGATGTCGACATGATACGATTCATCGCAGGAGGGCCATAATGCTTCCCCCATCAACGACACGAGATAAGGAACAAGCAGTAGATGGAGAAACAGAGTATCAGAGGAAAAGGGTGTAAACTGCAGAAGGATTATACTCTTGAAAATGTCAGCGACACAACTCCGGAGGGTGGCAGCATTCAGGTACCAAGGGATCAGAGGCTCGATGGAGACGGCGTGAATCAGATGAAATGAGGCTAAATGGCAACCCAAACCCACGGAAGGCCAAACGACGATGTATGGATGTCCCAACCCAGGTATGGTCGCAGCCATCCGTCAATGAGTCATGTAATCACGAACCAATCCACGCAGCCCGAACATATGTAACCTGAGTTTGGGGTCTTGAAACCAACTGATCGTAGCACAAATTCTAGCATGCGACTAGATGTGCTGAGGTCGAGCATATAGAAAGTCACTTGATTACCGGTCAATGATGAAAACCGTTAACAAGCACGAGAGAAACCACCAATAATGCCAATGGTTCTCAAGGTACTATCTAGCACAATCCACAAAGTGTGAAAAAGGAGCTGAAGTCGAACACTTGTGGAATCACCCAATCGATGACCAATGATGAAAGTTGACCGTCAGGTGCGAAGAACTTGCCATTGAGGCATGCAAGCTCTAAGGTACCAAAGGGGATCTCTAGATCAATCTCCTGGATAATGAGATGATGTCGACAGGAGACGATTCATCGCAGGAGGGCCATAATGCTTCCCCCATCAACGACACGAGATAAGGAACAAGCAGTAGATAGAGAAACAGAGTATCAGAGGACAAGGGTGTAAACTGCAGAGGGATTATACTCTTGAAAATGTCAGCGACACAACTCCGGAGGGTGGCAGCATTCAGGTACCAAGGGATCAGAGGCTTGATGGAGACGGCGTGAATCAAATGGAATGAGGCTAAATGGCAACCCAAACCCATGGAAGGCCAAACGACGATGTATGGATGTCCCAACCCGACAAGAAGCAAAAGTGTCAATGTTCAAGAGTGACTAGCTGCCAATGATGATTTCCGAATTTTCCCCACCATTTCTAGCGAGTACCCCTATTATTTTTGAAAACAAGCTTGAAGGGGATAACATATGCTTGCAAATTAAGTTCGACCGTCGGTCGAATCCAACCTAGTAATAGTTTAACGAGCCCTAGGGAGAAGAATCTCGAGTCTCGTCATGGTGACAAGTCCAGTGTTGTCAGGGTTTAACGAGTCCGACATAGGTAAAACTCGGAGTCTTTTTCATGTTTAGAGAGTTTGAAAAAGACACGGAAAAGAAAACTCCAGGGGGGTCCTTTTTCGTAGATTTGTGTCTCTCGAGCCCGAAAAAGTATAAAATGATACTTGAAAGAACCGCCCAACCATTACGATCGAGGAGTACTTTTCGTGATTAGTGACTTCGACCTGAAAAAGTAGAAAAGCGATCGAAATCACATCATTTTGTAACCAGTAACGAACCCGAAACGACAAAGGCCCGACAATCTTTTCGTTTTTACACGGTCGGAAAAGAGCTTAAAGGCGACCGCCTCTTGTTTCTTTTAACGAGTCAAGAGGAACAACTCGGCTATCTTTTCATTTTTCAAGTCGGAAAAGAGCATTAAAGATGACTTTATGGATCAAGTGTACACGAAGCATGACATAACTCCACTACCTGTAGCTCTGCACAAAAACACGTCAAACGTAAACCCATTCAATATAAAATGAACAATATATGTGGAAACATAGTTAAAAAGCCAAATTTTAATTAACCATGTTATAAAAATGAGAAAAAACCCACATTTTTAAAATATAATTTTCTAATTCTCAAAAATTACTATAAAAGGGGGGGGGGTAATTCATTCATTTTTACCATTGGCACTGTTCATTTCACCTTGGAGCAATTTGGATCACCAAAGTTGGCGAGATGATTTCGGCCCCATTCGTCCACCGTTCATCCTGAAACTTCTACCAGGTAGATAGACTTCTCCCTGCACTTCAATTCAGTGTCTTTTTTATGCATTTTGACATTAGGCATGTGAGTTTAGGCGGATTTTTTGAGTCGGACTCCACCGCTCGGTCATCGCGGGTATACCGCTCGGGTCCGCGATGACCGAAAATATTTACACATAACATTTTCCGATCATCGCGGGAAAGTGATGTACTTCTGCGATGACCACGAGAAAATTGAACTGGCAACCTCGCGTCATTGCGACTGTTTTAAAAACAGTCGCGATGGCGATGCAAAACTATTTTTTTGTGCAAATTATGGATTGAAATTTGCAAACGAAGTTCTAATTCATTTTTTCTCATTATGCAAGCCATAATGGCATTTGTCTGGCAAGAACGAATGCATGATGATAACGATGTGGAAGCTTTTGTTGATGTTGGGTGCCGAAATGCTTTACGGGCATGCGGGTTGCTAAAATTCTTCCTTACTCCGCACCTTCAGGTCCCAACCCGATTTACTGGAGCTACTGATCCGTGCCTGGAATCCAACAGATGGGAAATTCATAATCCGAGGCTGAGACATCAAGTTCGATGCCACAGACGTATATTTCCTGATCGGGCTGTCCTGTCGCGGTGAGAGGCCCATTCTAGAGGGGCAGCGACCCGGGGGCGATTCTCTAGAGATGCTGATGGCACAAGTGTGCCCACGGGCATGCAAATTGAGAAGCGGGAAGGTGGCAATCCCAACAGTGGAAGACATGGTTCTTTGTGCAATGTTATTTATGGTGACACGGGCAGCGGGCTCCCAAGCCCAACATGAGGCATCGAAGACCCATCTCCGGTTGGCTCTCGAATGTCTCAATCCAACCATGTTCAACTGGGTGGAAACAGTGACGGCCAATATGAAGAGACAACTTACCAACTACCGTCGAGGAGAGATGAAGCAGTTTGGCTATGGGTCCATCTTAGTCCCGCTCATGCTGGAGCGGGTGCCGGCACTGCAGTTGCAGGACATGGATTTGGATTTGCCCAGACCACGTGAGACCAGGATCACACGGTGGGCACACGTTATGCCACGAGGAGGTGGCGGACGACCAGTGTCGTGGGGGACACTGTTTCGAGAGTGGCTAGAGCGCCAGATGATCTTCGTTGAAGATTGGCCATATGCTGGCATGGACTTTCACAGAGATCTTGACATGCAGTTGCCCGCTGGTGAGTAGTGGGATGATGGTGGTAAGACACTTGATCACATTATTTTTGCATTTTATTTTTATGATGTTTTTTAGATTTTTTCATGTATATGTCCTAATGATGAAATCTATGGTATTCGCAGATGTGGGACCAATGAGGCCTGTAGGGTTGGCACCAGAGGCACGGAGGGATCCACAGGGCATCGCAGCGCTGGCCTTGGCTCCCCCAGCTGATGATCTAGTGGAGACAGTGGCCCGAAATCTTGAGGGCATGACGGTGGGGATCCCTAATTATATGGGGATTGAGGAGGTCCCCATAGCGTTCCAGATTCACACAGTAGGAGTGGTACCCAGGGTGCATCGCCTGTTGAGGCGGGTGGCATGAGCGGTGGTGTGCTATAGGGAGCATAACCCACCGCAGTAGACGCCTAGGTTTTATTTCCTGCTAATGATTTTGAGAGACATGTGTCTCAGATGTATGGAGAACACAGACTCTATTTGGACATATACACTTATTTTTTGAGCGCCTTGGTGCGCCATACAAGATATATATATATATATATATATATATATATATATATATATATATATATTGGCATTATGATGCATGTGTTGTACTGGATGGCAACCCACTTGTAGAAGAAAAACTCACTTATATATAACTAGATGAATCTACAGAAGAGATATCAGATGTGACAGAATACATGGGATGCTGGACAGCTCAAAGGAATTAGATGACAGTTCTCAGTACGACAAGTTAGCTTTGCCATCAAGTCCAAAGGGGGAGATTGTTGGCATTATGATACAAGTGTTGTCCTTGATGGAAACTCACACAGATGACAGATCATAGTGCAGCAGGTCAGTAGCAAACTGTTGATGATTAGACTACAAAGAATGAAGAAAGAAGAGTATACACGCAGGTTCACTATATACAAAGACGCGTATACACGCGTGATTTCTGATTAAAAGTCACGTATGCGTATGCACGCACTTTCATGCACGAAAAAGCGCGTACATGTGGGAAAGCTTATTTTTGGGTCTGTGGTATTTAAACCTATGGTTTTGGTCCTTGGTATTGCATCTGAAGTGTTGAACCCAGGTATTGGGTCCCTAGTATTGGTTCTCAATGGTTTTGGACCATGGTATTGAGTAAGGCCTAAGACTATAAAAGGAGAAGAAGATCATTAAGCAAAGGCAATTGAGAAAGTCTTGAATATTTGATGAAGGATGAGATCCAGTATGCAGGTTATGGGTTCATGATGCATTGCTTGATCTAAGCTAAGGAGGAATCTCAACGTTGATGGAGAACAAGATCTAAGGATAGATCGGGATCTAATGGCTTGGAATGAATCATCTCTATATGGTTTTGTTTAGTCTAGATCTGTATACTGACGCATGTAATGTTCTGTAAATGTTATGATCTGGGTATAACTCAAGTTTGGAATAGCTGCAAATCATGAATGAATATTTATAGATATATACGCTAGTTGACTATGATAAAAGTGCGTACATACGCAGGTTAGATACATCCAAGTAGCATATACCATATCAGCTATGATGTTTGAAGTTACAGGTGTTTCTGGTTGTTGATGAGTTCTGATGACTGTTTACTGGTGTTAGTGTTCTACATATTCAGATTGGTTGATTATGTTTAGCTTCAGCATTGATGGATGAGATCTATAATGGATCTAATGAACTAGATCTGGTTGCTAACATACATATTATCTTTGTATATGTAATGATCTGGGTATGTCTGAAGTTAGGAAGTGGAGCGAAGTTATAAGTAAGTAATTAATGACATATATGCTGGTTCGCCTTGGTGAAGTTGCGTATACACGTTGGTTCGACACTTCCAAGTAGTGTATGCACTCTGATGCATGATTTTTGATGATACAGTTGGTTCTGAATATTGTTGCAGAGTTCAGTGTTCTGCTATGTGTTCTGGTGACTGCATTTTGTTGACAGGGTTCCAGTGATTCAGAGATTGATGATGCTAGTGTTGATTGATTGTGTGCTTCAATGATATTGATGGGTCCAGTATGAAAATTAGATGAAACGTGGCCTTCAGATTATGGTGTTGTGCTTCAGGAGTATCCAGTCTGAAAATTTATGAAACGTGGTACCTGGAGGAAGAAAGAGAAGGTTGTAGCCTTCTGTAGGTCGGCACCTACGTACTAGTACATTAGCTAGTACAAGAGCTAAGGGGGTGGTAGCTCCCTTCTAGTAGCAGCTGGAAAATGAGTGAAGGTTGGAGCATTCAGTAGGCCGGCACCTACGTACTAGTAAAAGGATCGACTAGTACAAGAGCTAAGGGGGTGGTAGCTCCCTTCCAGGAGAAGCTGGAGAACGAGAGAAGGTTGTAGCCTTCTACAGGTAGAAGCCTATGTACTGGTATAAGACTGCACCAGTACAGAATCATTGTAAAAAGAAGTTTCTTATTAAAAAGAAGATTGAGACGACTTGCAGCAAGTGGTTTTCACCCACATTGGGTTTCCACCTTACATCATGGTGTTCATGTGTGCTTCTTGTGTGTGATGATCTGTTCTATTTTACTGCACCTGTTTACTGTTCATATGGTTAATAAAAGTTCTGATGCACTAACTAAAGATCAACATTTAATGGATTAACTGAATCATAAGTTTACTAGATATACGCTAGTTGCATTAGACACAGTTGCGTGTACACGCAGGTTCCCTTCACTGAAGTAGTGTATATGAATCTGAGTATGGAAATGAAAAAGTGTTTGATTTGATAATACTGATTCACCCCCCCTCTCAGTATTATTTCCAACAATTGGTATCAGAGCAGGTCCTTTGGTAGAAGCTTGATCGCTTGAAGGAGATCTGTAGATCAATGGGAAAGAAGCTTAAGAAGAAAGCGCCTAAGAAGAAGAAAACATTTCAGAAGAGCTATGACAGTGGGAGAATCAATTGGGGAATATGTAGAAGAAGCACTTCAGATTCAGAATCACTTCAGAATGAAGATGAACAATAAAAAAACTATCAGGTATGAATTTGTTATCCTCTTGTGATACATTTATCCATCCATTTGAAGATGATGAAAGTGATAGCGAAACAACTGAATTTTCTCTTATGGGTGAGCAAGAAAGATATCAAATAGAGGCAGAATTTAAAAGGCTTACAGACAAAATTAGAGATCAACAAGATCTATTGAAAAAAAGGGAATGTGCCTTCAAAGAAGAAGCTACCAAATTAAAAGCTCAACTAGAGGAAGGAAACAAGGTAAGGAAGTTATTCAAGGACAAGGAAGATCAATGTCAAAAGTTGCAGGATGAGGTGACATCATTAAGAAATGAAGTTAATGAAAGGAGCACAACAATCAAGAAACTCAGATATAGATCCAGTTACTATGAAAGTTTTGAAGCTATAATCCTCTCGCTAAAAGAAGATCTTGAAGAATCAAATAAGCAGAATAAAGAACTACTCCAAGCTCTTGAAAAACAAGAAAACGAAGTTCTTGAACTAAGACATCAGTTGGAAGAAGGAAGAAAAGCTGAAGAAAACATGAAGAAGCAGTATCATGAAAAGGAGGAGCAACATCAGGTTGAGGTAAATATTCTTAAAGATAACTTAGAAGAAAAGGATAAGCTCTTACGATTTCAAGATAGTACTAAGATCTTGGATGATATTCTTAGTAGTCAAAGGTCTCCTGCTATCAAAACGGGTCTTGGTTTTCATGAATCTGTTGAAGGAGAATCTAGTTCACAAAGTAAGACAAGGGACTCTAATGTAAAATCTGAAATGCTCAACAAGGAGATGAGAGGTCAATCCCATCAACAACCAAGGAAAGAAATTCTTCAAAGAAAATCTTTTATTCCTAACTATGGAAATAATAGTCGGTCAATTCCTCAAATGAATAATGTTGAATGTTATGTATGTCATAATCTTGGACATGTTGCAGCCAGATGCAGAAGAAGAATGGTTCAAGACTATCACTCAGAAAGATCATCACGTTCCAGGTACTTTAAGGGATATTGCTTTGCTTGCAATATGTTTGGTCACAGAGCTGTTGATTGCTATAGAAGGAATATGAAACATGTAAGATGTTATGCATGTAACAAGCTTGGACATACAGCAAAAGGAATGCAAGAAAAAAGTACGGGTACCATACCAAAAGGAGAAAACATCATTACAGTTGAAGATATGGAAGAAGAAGGAAGTACAGTCAGAAAGATGTGGCATAGCACAATTTACAGACATAACAGACTTAGAGGGACCTGAAAGTGCAAAACTTCAGTGTCCTAAATCTCATACGCAAGTTTCATAAAGGGAAGTCGCGTATATACGTGAGTTGGTTACTGCACAGTCGCGTATATGTTAGTTTGAGGAAAAGCAGTGGGACAGGCTCAGGAAAAGGGGTCTGATATGATTTAGTCCATTATTTGCTCTGTTTCATAATGGTTACAATTTGTTTATTTTGTGTGGAAATGTCTTGATACTTGTAAGATGTTTAGGAATGATTTGATCTTAACTTGTGGATGATGATACTTCTTGCTGATATATGCATGATCAGATTTGACAGTAAGCAAGATGGCATAGGTTCAGGGGGAGCATATGATTTTAATAATGCATTTTTGGCATTATGGTTAGTAGTCCTTAGTGATGATGCTTATATGGCTAAATGATACATCGTGCTATGATATGGTTATGAGTTGTCCATGACAAAATCTCATATGATTATTGGGTTTACATAGTTGGTGTTCTGATCAGATTTGTGGATGCATATATGGTTCTTACATGGTGATCTTCATAAGGATAAGGAGAAGTACAAAGCTTGAATACACTTGATGATGAGTCACTCATATGCTGCTGTTGTCATATGCATAAAGATCATATAATACAATTATGATGCAGGATTCCTATAGTTCTTGGCGCTCATGTGGATGAGGATTGTTGCTGTTGATGATATCAAGAAGTCTTGACAAATGATCTTGAGCTCAAGATACATAGTGCTAGATACATGAATGTTTACTCAAAGTTGCATTGTTGGAGACATGATGATGATAAGTTCTTACCTATATGATGATAGGTTGATACTTACATATGTTGATTGATGCAAATGTTCCCATGTGATGATACTTGGATCATGCAGATCTTGATGTTGATGAGATGGCTATGGTGTTTTTCACATATGATATAATGTGAATGATTCTGTATGTCATATGCAGAATTCTGTTCAAAAGGATGAGTTGATGCAGACATACCTTGTTGTTGGTCTAGATGCTGTTGTCAGATGATTATGGAGCAGATCATACATTGTGTATGATAGTTGCTGATGACTATCATGATCTTATTTAGATGTTTGGTCTCTGTTATAAATGTCATGTAAAGGTCATATCAAGACTTATGATGTAATAGTTTGTCTCTATCTATTGTTGTCATTTGATGAATCCATTTTGGTCATATGATGTAATTTGTACCCCCACTATGCATGGGAAGGATGATGTAATAGTTCAAACATTTGGTATCTGGCATATCCCCACTTGGTTGGGTGGATGAGTCAATATTGGTATATCCCCACTGGGTTGGGAGATGGATGTATGTATGAGTCCTTGGTGACAGGAAGGTCATTTATGATAGAGTCATGTTCTTCTTGTAGAACATCTTTTTGCAGACCTTGCTTACAATCAGGGGGAGCATGAACAACACACTTCAATAGAGCAGAGACTTTAGCATGGAAAAATTGGTACACCTTGGCATATACAAAGGGGGAGCTCATTCATGAATTTCAGCAGGTACTTAGGGGAGTATGGACAGCGGAATGTTTATCAAGGAAAGAGAATATCTTGGTTCGCCCTTTTCCCTTGATGTCAAAGGGGGAGAGTGATTTGGGTTGTTGCCATCAAGTCCAAAGGGGAAGATTGTTGGCATTATGATGCATGTGTTGTACTAGATGGCAACCCACTCGTAGAAGAACAACTCACTTATATATAACTAGATGAATCTACAGAAGAGATATAAGATGTGACCGAATACATGGGATGCTGGATAGCTCAAAGGAATCAGATGACAGTTCTCAGTACGACAAGTTAGCTTTGCCATCAAGTCCAAAGGGGGAGATTGCTGGCATTATGATACAAGTGTTGTCCTTGATGGAAACTCACACAGATGATAGATCATAGTGTAGCAGGTCAGTAACAAAGAGTTGATGATCAGACTACAAAGAATGAAGAAAGAAGAGTATATACGCAGGTTCACTATATACAAAGATGCGTATACACGCGGAATTTCTGATCAAAGGTCGCATATGCGTATGCACGCACTTTCATGCACGAAAAAGCACGTACATGTGGGAAAGCTTATTTTTGGGTCTGTGGTATTTAGACCTATGGTTTTGGTCCTTGGCATTGCGTCCGAAGTGTTGAACCTAGGTATTGGGTCCCTAGTATTGGTTCTCAATGGTTTTGGACCATGGTATTGAGTAAGGCCTAAGACTATAAAAGGAGAAGAAGATCATTAGGCAAAGGCAATTAAGAAATTCTTGAATATCTGATGAAGGATGCGATCCATTGTGCAGGTTATGGGTTCATGATGCATTGCTTATCTAAGCTAAGGAGGAATCTCAATGGTTGATGGAGAACAAGATCTAAGGATAGATCGGGATCTAATGGATTGGAATGAATCATCTCTATATGGTTTTGTTTAGTCTAGATCTATATACTGACGCATGTAATGTTCTGTAAATTTTATGATCTGGGTATAACTCAAGTTTGGAATAGCTGCAAATCATGAATGAATATTTATAGATATATACGCTGGTTGACTATGATAAAAGCGCGTACATACGCAGGTTAGATACATCCAAGTAGCGTATACCATATGAGCTATAATGTTTGAAGTTATAGGTGTTTCTGGTTGTTGATGAGTTCTGATGACTGTTTACTGGTGTCAGTGTTCTGCATATTCAGATTGGTTGATTATGTTTAGCTTCAGTATTGATGGATGAGATCTATAATGGATCTAATGAACTAGATCTGGTTGCTAACATACATATTATCTTTGTATATGTAATAATCTGGGTATGTATGAAGTTAGGAAGTGGAGCGAAGTTATAAGTAAGTAATTAATGACATATATGCTGGTTCGCCTTGGTGAAGTTGCGTATACACGCTGGTTTAGCACTTCCAAGTAGTGTATGCACTCTGATGCATGATTTTTGATGATACAGTTGGTTCTGAATATTGTTGCAGAGTTCAGTGTTCTGCTCTGTGTTTTGGTGACTGCATTTTGTTGACAGGGTTTCAGTGATTCAAAGATTGATGATGCTAGTGTTGATTGATTGTGTGCTTCAATGATATTGATGGGTCCAGTATGAAAATTAGATGAAATGTGGCCTTCAGATTGTGGTGTTGTGCTTCAGGAGTATCCAGTCTGAAAATTTATGAAACGTGGTACCTGGAGGAAGAAAGAGAAGGTTGTAGCCTTCTGTAGGTCGACACCTACATACTAGTACATCAGCTAGTACAAGAGCTAAGGGGGTGGTAGCTCCCTTCTAGTAGCAGCTGGAAAACGAGTGAAGGTTGGAGCATTCAGTAGGCCGGCACCTACTTACTAGTAAAAGGATCGGCTAGTACAAGAGCTAGGGGGTGGTAGCTCCCTTCGAGGAGAAGCTGGAGAATGAGAGAAGGTTGTAGCCTTCTGCAGGTAGAAGCCTGTGTACTAGTATAAGACTGCACCAGTATAGAATCATTGTAAAAGAAGTTTCTTATTAAAAAGAAGATTGAGACGACTTGCAGCAGGTGGTTTTCACCCACATTGGGTTTCCACCTTACATCATGGTGTTCATGTGTGCTTCTTGTGTGTGATGATCTGTTCTATTTTACTACTCCTGTTTACTATTCATATGGTTAATAAAAGTTCTGATGCACTAACTAAAGATCAACTTTTAATGGATTAACTGAATCATAAGTTTACTGGATATACGCTAGTTGCATTAGACATAGTTGCGTGTACATGCAGGTTCCCTTCACTGAAGTAGCGTATATGAATCTGAGTATGGAAATGAAAAAGTGTTTGATTTGATAATACTGATTCACCCCCCCCCCCCCCCCCCTCAGTATTATTTCCAACAATATATACATATTCCTATGGTTCATTATTGTGTTTTGCATGCTTCTTATACGCTATTTTGATTACATGTTACGCAAATGTCTGTCTAATACATGGTTTGCCAATGCATCAGTTAACGTGTTTAATCTTCTAGGAATGTGTTGATATGTGATAAAATCAAAATTCCTTTCTAGTAATTTAACACATAAATACAACCTTAAAATCCGATGGTCTCTGACAGAATGTTGCCCATTGAGCTGGTGGACGACAAGCTGAGAATCCAGGTTCACAACCAATGTACGAATACTGAGATTGACAGCCTTGGTCAGTAACTCATAATAACACTATATTCAGTGACATTGTTTGTGGTACAACCTAGACAAAAACCTTGAAGGTCTACTAACTCATCGTGAGGATCGTAGATCACCCATGCCGCAGAAGACAGGTTGCAGGTACTACGGCAGGCACCATCAGCAAAACCAACGTAAGGTGCACCAGACATCTGAACAAGAAGCAAAAGACACAATAAGCGGCAATTATGCCTACACACCAAGCCAAAACATGAAAACACACACACAACACACCTACTAAAAACACACATATGTACAAATCAAAGTGCATGAAGTTCACGCATAATATTTTTTCAAGTAAAGCCCATTTCGGGGCTTATCCCGTTGCGCCGCTGTGTGACCGTCCCCGGATAGTGTAGGCATCGCCTTGGCCCATTTTGTGAAGTAATCAATGACAACGATGATATACCCATGCCCCCCGACCAAGCGAGGGTTACAAGTCATATAATCAATGCCCCATTCAACAAAAGGGCCGATGGTAACAACAGGGTGCAATGGGAAACTAGAAGCAAATCACTCAAGACAAGGAAGCATTTCCCAGTGGGTAGGGAGAAACGAAGAACGATGGTGATGATTGGACCAAGGGGGTTCCTCGAGAGACATGGTCTCAATAATGGCTTCATCAGAAGGAAAAATTTCCTTTAAAGGGTCTGAAGAAGTGTCGTCTCCAAGCCAAGGGGAATGAGCGTACGAGTCGAGAGCTCTACTCGAAGGAGCAGATTCAGGGGGTGGAGCCGATGCAGAAACAATTTCGATGTAGTTGAGCTCGGTAGGACTCAACAACATCTCATTGCCCCAGGATTCTATCTGATCAACGGGGGGAAGAACCCAAGGATTAGAGCGAACATAAATCATATTAATAGGAGCGACGTTGGGAGGTGGGAGTGAAAAAACACCCATAAGGGCAGGATCTTTAAAGAGTCTAGCTCCCACACTCTCACATGGGATGGAGGTATGCTCCACAAAAGGCACATTGCCATCGGAAGAGGAGGCGAAGAAAGACAGCTAGTCTACTGTGACGATCTTCCCCTGATGAGGGAAACGAATGACACGAAATAGAGATGAAGCCACGGCTCGCATGGCATATGTCCAGCTTCGTCCCAAAAGGAGGTTGTAAGTTAGGTTGGCATCAACGACTTCAACTTCCACTTCAACTGTCTTCGCTTCCAAAGTAAAAGGCAAGCGTTGGAGTATACCATAAGGGTGAGACTCTCTCCCATCAAAGGCTTCCAAGGTCATAGGAGACTGGCTTAGAGTCAGAGAACCAATAGCCTTCCAACAAGCAACAGACATTATGCAAGTCGAAGCACCTTCATCAATGACGGGGCGATGGATCATTTTAGAATTGATGATGACCTGGATAAGGAAGGCGATTTGGTGAGGCAGTCTCGGTATATCACTGTCGAGGTCAAAAGTGATCAAATCTGAGTCGGCCGGGTCGATGCCACCGATGGCCAATAACAAGGACTTCCTCTGAGAGGGGCAGCTCTGAAGAACTTCTAAAGCGAACATAGCTGATGGAGCCTGGGCTAAGTCCTCAATGATGCTATAGTGCTGAGCAGCACGAGCATTAGGGTTGTAAGAAGATTTCCAGAGTACACCTTTAGGAGGGGGTCAGATGGGCGTCTCAGTGCTAGGTCTCTCGATATGGAGGGGACCAGAACTGGACGGAAGAGCGCTAGAGGGGACCTCAGGTTCTTTCCCGGCAGGCAACATATATTATTTTACTTGAGTACTAATGTGGATGGGAATCGTCCCAGCCATAAACACTTGAACCAAAGGGAGAAGAGGATTGGGATGGATCAGCCACCATTTGTGTTTAATGTGCGAGAAAAGGCTCTTTGAGCAGGACAGGAGTCCCGTGGGCACCTTTCAACAAACGACTAACTTCAAACCGCCTCGGGCAGTCTTTGGTATAGTGATCCTCGTCATAGATAAGACAAGGATACTTAGGCTTGCGTTTGGTACCTTCCTCGGGTGGAGGTTTAGGGGAATCCTGCTTGGGTTGATTAGCTTTATTCTTTCCTTTTCCCTTCTTCTTTCCTTTCGAGGCTTTGTCCACCGTGGTGGACTGGACGACGTTAACCTCGGAAGTATTACCAGAATTGGATACATCCTGAGAAGAATTTTCATTCAGAGCATTCGAATTTTGCTTCCCAGGGTTCGCAAAAGATTTCTTAGAGGACGGATTAACAGAACCAATGGTGTTGGCAGGGCTTTGGAAGTTCCGGGCCTCGGGGCATCAGGCAAATAATCATATAATGTACCGGACTGGGAGTAAACCAAGTCAAGGTACTGAGCACGCACAATAGCCTGCTCTTCAGTTACACATGCCCCCATAGCAATGTCTTGCACTATCGGACCGAAAAATGAGGTCGTGAACCAGTCGGTCAGAAGCTGATCAGGAATCCAAAACTTAATCAAATGGCGATGCTGTCTCCATTCATGGATATGATCGGAGATATGTGTAGCCGTTGTTTGTTTCAAGGATGTCAGGAGGTGTGTGCCCATTTCATATCGAATTAGCAACTGAAAATGAGTTAAAAATGCCATAGCCAACGAGTTAAAGTCCCGAAAAGATCAGTGAGCTAACTCAATATACCATTTAGCAGTAGATCTAGTGAGGGTCCATTGAAAAAGGTGGAGCCGGATTGAATCATCAAGCCACGAATTCGACGAACACCATAGATGATAAGTCATGATGTGGGCTTGGGGATCTTCTCCAGCTTTACCGTTAAACTTGGGACAATTACCAGGAATCTTAGTTAGAACTGGTGGCCAATACGGATTATGAAGAATAGGATCATTTTTCAGTTTGGACACATCCGGTAACTCCAACGTTGCTAAGAAGGGTAATTGAGGATTAAAGGACATCTGAGGCCGTGGGTAGGAGGTAGCACCAGAGTTCTAGCCAGCTGCTTGTTGCCCCCATTGATTTTGTCCAGACGGATTTGGCCCAGGAGGGTTCTGTCCGTAGGGATTTTGTCCATAGGGGTTATAGCTATAATTGGATGGCTGACCCTGGATCTTCCCCCCAGCATTCCATTGATTACCAACTTGGCCTGCAGGAGCAACATACGGTTGCTGGTAATTCTGATAAGGACTCACCTGCAGTTGTTGATAATTTTGGTACGGGGAAAATTGGGTTTGCCCTTGGGATTGCTGGAAACCATAAGGCGGCTGGGCTCCAAACTGAGCCTGGGAGCCAGGCTGCATTTGATAAGTAGGTTGAGATTGGGATCCAACCTACATTTGAAGACCGGATTGGGTCTGGAGCCCAGACTGGGGCTGAAAACCGGGTGGAGCTTGAGAAGCAACAATCATTTGAGTGCCCGGTTGAGCAGGCCCAGAAGGATGTCCTTGAGAGAATTGAGGCTGAGCCATCTGGCCAGAAGGTTGACCTAGTTGAGATTGAGATTGACCCATTTGCCCAGAAGGTTGAGCTTGTTGGGTATTGGGTTGTCCTTGCACAACTGAGGGTTGTCCTGATGGACCGGATGGCTGAGCAGACTGGACAGTTGGTTGGCCTGATTGGATTTGAGGCTGACCAACTTGTCCAGATGGTTGACCAGACTGGACAGTGGGTTGGCCTTGCTGAACGTAAGGCTGACCGACTTGCCTAGAAGGGTAGCCTTGCTGGACACCAGGTTGGCCTTGTTGCATGTAAGGTTGTCCCGGATTACCAGAAGGTTGCCCGAAATAAGTAAAAGATGAACCACCAGAGGCCGAAGGTTTTCCCTAGAAGATTTGTTCTTGTGGGCCTCCAGGTTGCCCTGGATAAGGTTGTCTATAATACTGCTGCCCATAGGAGGGCTGCGTGTAAGACGATTGACCTTGATAGGGTGGTCCTTGAAAATTGGCAGGGGGTACTTGGCCACCATGATAACCGATGGTACCCCAAGCAACGGATAACGAGACCGTGACCTCAACCGCAGGTTGAGATGGCAAAGGTCCGGGGTAATAAATATGAGCTCCTCGAGAATCGTAATAATGAAATGGATCTTGGGGGTCCGGATTCTGAAGAGCCTGTAAATATTGATCGTATGCCCCCCCTGCTGGAATGGAACCAGAAGAAGGTGGGGCATTTAGTGTAGGATCAACAACTTCAGATGCAGATGCTGATGGGCCACTATTTTCCGATCTGGACGAAGGTCCAGCAACAATGGTCACAACTGAGGATGCAGTGACGGCACCAACAACAGGGGCTGAAGAAGCCACACAGATAGTTGGAATAGTTGGGACTAAGGTGACAGACACATTGTGAATTTGAGGAATAAAAGACTTCGAAGTCGGAGTGACGGTATGAGACCACATGGAACTCGTAAGGGAGGTCCTAGAACCCATGACATCCCTCAAAGCCTTATAGCGTAAAGGCAACATGACACCGAGAGGGGTGACATGGAAAGGTGTAGATTCCGTTGGGATAGGAATTTCACCGCTCATCACAACGGATTCTTCACTCGTGATGGGGGATGTGTCATCCATGTCAGAAGAAGAAATTGGGACCGAAACACTAGGAGGAGTATCGGGAATATCTTCTTAGAAAGGCTCCCAAATGGGGTTCTAGTGAATATTGTAAGACTCGTCTTCTGTAGCGCGAGAGTTAATCGGTTGGATGCTCGGAATAACAGGGAGAGTATCACTAACAATTGGTATCTTAGGAGCAACAGAAGAGGGAGACCCTTGGTCACTTGGAATGGGAGACGGGATTAGTGATTCCGTCAGGATGATTCGATTGAAAAATCCTAGGAAAACTAACGAGAAAGAACCCTACTCAAGCTAACGCAAAAAAGATCTAATAGAGTAAATGTGAACATGGCCGAATAAATTTTAAGACACAGGAACAGAACTTGACCTTTTCATCTTTAAAGAGTCGAGAAAAGGACAAAAAGATGACTCTAGTCGCCTTCGAATATTTAATGAGCCTGAAGTGACAAGTGCTCAGATGGACCTTTTCTTTTAGGGAGTTCGAAAAGGAACGAAAGTGACTACTCTGGAGAACTAGGAAAAAGGTTTACCAAACAACCCGTAAAATTGCATATACACCTGGGCAATCATATGAAAACCAAGGACTTTCCGTACGACAGTCAATCTTCCGGAATGCTGTGTTCGGTGCGTTACGGTTTGCAAGGCAACAGACACTGCTTCCTAAGGATAAAGGATGATAACCTAGTGGTGTCTCCCAACATATACTCGACAGTACCTGGGAGCGCAATTCCATACTAGACCACTATTGAGTCACAGAAGGAGGAATCACCCAACCTTGAGTGAAAACAAAAGTGACTAGGTTTAACGACGCCGGAGCACGTCTCTAACCTAGACCTCTAAATAGTGTGCGTTATGTTCCAATGCGTTGTTAGGTTTATTCAGTTCATTTTAGAGTTGATCTTGAACTATGTTTCAGTTTTCAGGCCTTACCGTATGTATACAAAAAATCCTAGGATGCAACTAGAATGAATGGAATGTCATTTTTCTTCAATGAACACCTACCTACGGGAGGGTAGAGAGATCATTCCCAAACCAAGAAAACCAAGATAAACAAAGACGGTCACTCAATGCATACAGACACCAATTCTTAAAGTGCATGAATACTACTAATGAGAGATTTAATCATTCACTTTCCAATATGCAAACTTGAAATGCAAATTCACTTTCACTTTCATATACTAAATGGATGCAATCCTTTCAATTTTGATGTCTTTAAATATAGAAGAAACAAAAAAGCAAGAAGCAAGTGTGGAAAAAACCGGTTGATCCAAACAATTGTGATCTATGTTCGGTAGTGAAAAGAAATCGAATCAATGCCAAAGATTGGTTCAATAATATTCACTAAACAATAAACCAAAAACAAGAAAAGGGGAAGGCTCAATCAAACTAACAAAAAGCTGCAAACGAACCTTGAAGAAACCAACAACTAAGCCAACTGATTCAAGAAATTTGAAATAATGAACTAGGTCACACAGGCAAAAAGCAAGATTCACTCAACAAAGCCAACGAGAGAGTGCCGTAACCACAAACAGTGAAAAACAAGCTACTAAGCAAGGGACCAGCAGGACTGATGGACTCAGGAGGCAGAATTGAGAAAATCAATTCTACAGCAATCAACGCTGGTAATCAGCATGGAAGTACACGACTTTTCCGCGATGGTCGGATTTGCAGAACCGTCGCGACTGTGAGATGTAATTACATAATGCACAGGATATTACAAAAGGGTGAGCGTGATGACAGCACGACTGTTAAATTTAAATCCACGATGATGTTCAAAACAATGACAAGCGAACAAAAAACTCCCAAATCAAATACAGTCAATCCTTCAATCAAATAGAGGTATTTCCCAGATCAAGCCAGGAAACTCAAAAGACTGATAACTAATCCCCAAACCTCAAAAGAGACCAAATCAAAAATCAAAACAAGAGCAAACAAGGGAAGAACAAAGGCCAAACTCCCCAGCGGAGTTGCCAATTTGTGATGTAGGAAAGTGTTCCCTCTGCGGACAGAGGCAACCCCTCTAGCCCTAGAGTGGGTCTAGTCACAAACAAGGATAGATCAACAATAGCTTTCCTTAAACAGTCATAGTTGGAGGCCTACCTCAACCGGTGGTCGATGGAGTTTGGCTGCGCTGCTCTAGCTTCCGTTTCCTTCTCCTAATGAGTGATCAACATGAAACAATGCAAAGGAAATACAACAAAGCACGTAACTGGAAAACAACAATGATCTATTTACTCACAAAGTCAAGAAGTCATGAGCTATCAAGTAAATTACATACAAGACATAGGAAAACATCATTGATTGTATTAATAATGAAATAAGAGCAAGCTTACAACCAAAGTCTTGACGTCGCAAGCCTTCTCAGAGGGATCCAGCCAACATGTTCCTCAAGCATTCACTCTTTGAAGATGGATCTCCCAACATAGAAGTCTCTCTCACTCATAAGTTTTACACAAATTTAAAGGCACTTCACAACCTTACACAAACTATCAACAATCTCACACTTGGCACACTCACACCAACTACACTAACAACACTGCTCAATCCAAGAATTTACCAACTAGCCAACTATCAAAAACTAGCAGTGCATAGCAATGGTGAGAGTTTAAATAGGAGAAGGAGTCTCCATGAAAGGTGGAAGAGTGAGCTTATCCCCAAGGAAGGTAGCAAAAATGATGGAACTACCATGCCAGAGAAAGGAGGGTGATACAAACTATGCCAACAACTAGGTCTGGAGTCATCCAGAAGGCTGACTGTTGGAACAAATTCGCCCAATCTGGATCATCGCGGGTGCATAACTGAGATTTAGCGCTGACATCGCTAGTGAGCAATGTAGCTAGTCAGATCATCGCTAAAGATAATACGTAACCTCGCGCTGGAGCATGAAATCGGACTGTCACGAGAATTAGATGTACTTCTGCACTGGCAGCGCAGCTAGACTGTTTACGAGCGCCCTTCAGCGCGTATATTTAGTCCATAGTCGCGATGAGGCAGATAACTTAGGAAAAGTGGGTCATTTGGCAACACAAGAGAGAATTTTTTCAATATGAGCATGTTTGACTTAGTCACATGACACAGTAGAAGGACTGGAGTGAAGGCAGTGACAAATTACTGTGTAACACGCCGACCAGGTATGGGACTTCGACAAACCACCTGGCCATAGATTGGACTGAACTAAATATCTCTTTCAGCAAATCACCCTCGTGTCATATTCCAAGCATGAATGTGGGATCTCATGAAACAAATCCAACAAAACCGAACCAGGGCTTCTCAAGGCCAAACCACCTCAACCCTCAACTAGTGATTCCACTTCTCGGTCGTACATCATTAACCATCACCAAATTGGTCTCCGCCCAAGTTTTCCATGGCTCTAAAGCATTTGTTCCAACCAAGGCTTCCAGGACTAGTAACTCAACCCACAACTACTATCGGGCTCTAAAGCGTTTGTCCAACGAAGGCTCCAGGACTAGTAATTCAACCCAAGCTGTTACAAGGGATTTTGGAGCGTTTGTCCAACCAAGGCTCCAAGAACTAATAACTCAACCCACAACCGTAAGGAATATGAGAACCAACCAAAAAAAAAAAGTAAACCCACAACATGATGACTATCCAGGAAATGGAAAGGTTAGGCAAAACCACTGTCAATCTAGACAATCCTCCATCCCAATGAAAGATCATAACCAAAGAACCACATGCATATGCCATGCATGCTGAAACTAGCAAGGAAATTATACATGCAACTCAGTATCTGCAAGGAAAACTCATTGCAGCTGTTGATCCAGATGTCCTCTTTCGCTTTCCTACTTTTCCTTTTCCTTCTTGCTCCAAATCCCAAGTATGCCACAATCCTCCAACAATGCTCCGAGAAAACTCTAAGTGTCCAAGAGTATGCGTGAGAGAGAATAGAGAGAGGGCTCCAAAACTGAACTAAGAAAAGTCTTTAAGCTGATCTTCATAATCCTTTTTATTGAGGAGGCCTTTATTCTCTTCAATTTCCACTATTTTCCTTCATTTTCCTCCTCACATGCAACCCGTGACCTTTCACCTTCCTTTTCTCCTACTTTCCATTATTTTCATAAATAAAATGTAAATTAATGCCACTTTGCATTTCTGAAGCCTTTGCCATTGATTTTTCCAATTTCCATAGCCATTAATTAATCACAAGTGATCCCCGTCACCATGTTTTTTCCCAACATTAAACTTGGAATACATGTCCCATGACCAAGGCCTTATTTTGCCTTTATTAACTTTATTACATGGATTTTGACTAGGGCTGTTACAGTGGTAGTGTATGGTGGAGTGGGATAGGTATATAAATTAGTAGATGGTTGACTTATCATGGGCACGAATTTTGTAAAGGCTTAGTTTAACACGAGAATCTGATTATAGGCTCTTGGTGTTCGTAACAAATTTAATTGACTTATACCATGAATTTATCAAATATATGGTATTCTACACCCTCCTTGTATCACAAAAAATATGTTTACATAATATGAAACAAAATCGTTCTAATTTTTTTGCAACAGAAAAATCACAACTTTTTATTAAGATAGTCTAAAGTTACATGTGCACATGCCATGAGATATTCAATCTCTCAGTAAAAAATATGGTATTCAAAAAACAGGCTCTAAATAAACAAGTGTAGTCATTTTTTATTACATTTCTTTCACTTTTTTTGAATATGAAGTTAATGAAGATGTCTTGATCTTGGCCCCTTCAGTTGTTGTGGTCTCTAGTGTAATATTTCTTGTTGTTGACCAAGTCCTACGACTGTGCTGCTGCAAGTGGGGCCAAGCATCAAATGCAAGAAGAAAGAAAATCTAAATTCATATTTATAGTTATTATTATTACAAACATGTTATTAACAAAAAGAGTAGTAGAGTGTTCTTTACTTGCTTCGGTAGTGGAGGGAAGCAAAACAATTTCAGATGTGTATATATGTTCATCCCCTCTCTAGCCACATCATGTATATGCTCTGGTGTAGAACCAATAAAGGTTATAATTAATACACCATTTGCATTTAAATATTTTTAATTGCATTCCATACTACAATTTTTTTTATAACACATGAAATACCTCTAATACCAAGATAAACATCAGTCTCAATATCAGGAACTCCACCGTTAGTAGGCTCATGTGTTTTATGTACATTGATCCTGCTTTTTACAATCAAGCACATTACTTTATGGCTAAAAAAATAACCAATATATTGTACAAGTAATGATTTATAAATGCTATTAGTTGTTTTTATTTGCCTCAGTGTTATTTTTGATGCTAGAACACTGTGAAGATGCCAAACTTGTCCTCCGTTCAACCACGACTTGATAGTCGTACTTGAAAGCAAGTTGTAGGTATTCCTTCATGGGAGTCTCTTTGAATTGTGTCCCCTACAATTTTGCATTAGAACATGGAATTTTATTCTTCTGTGATATTAAATTAAAATTATTAACAATTTATTATTTGGATGCAAGTTATTTTTTTATATACTTACAATTTTGTGGCCAGTTTAGAGTAACCACCCAGGCCAAGATGATGCTACCCGTGTTTGGCTATTCTAGCCAGTGTGGCTTTGGAAGTATCTGGGAGCCTATATTTAAAAATTTGAAAAAAATAATTAGATTTCACAATGATGATAAAGCATCATAATTACATTATTAAACGTGCCTCATACCTTCCTGGTCTAGGTGGACTCTTCCCTACTTTTCAAAGTGCCTTCTCATGTGCATATGCCACGAGCACTCTCCACTCCATCTCTGGAATTGACAAAGGGTGCTCATGCGACCTGACCCTTTCCAATTGAGACCTATATTGGTCCCACAAATATTTTAAATGTAGGCCTGCCTTTGAGGTAACTCCATATTTGTTGAAGGTACCATCACCAAACAGGCGAACCATCTTGTTAATAAGTTCCTATTTTAACTTGGAACTTTGGGATTTCTAGTTTGTGCGAATGGTCAGCCCAAATATTTCCAAGGTTATGTCATACAAATGCCTATAAAATACATCATTTCCTACAAAATGATATTATCATTAGTTTAAAATAATCACAAACTATACATTAATTTCATTTTGGTTGTACTTAATATTTAAAACAATTCTTAAATACCTGGAAGTTTCTCTATTTTCATAGGGACATTGTCTTCATCTACCAAAAATGTGATCATTAGTGATCTTGTGCTAGTAACATAGGAATATCCAAGAAATCTCATTTCAAATTGTGCAATTGTATCATGCTTTGCATCCACATGTGTAGACCATGACATACGTTGTTGAGGGGGTGCAGATCCTGCTGTGGATGGTTGAGCGGTTGTATCAGTCTCAATGATCAGTGACTCAGTTACAAGTGGAGCATCGACGCTGCTACTAATGTCAGCCTGAACCGTAGTCGTAGCATGAGGATCGAAATCCGCAAAAGCTCCTATAAAATAAAGAGTTTTTTATTATTATAAAGAATGAGATAACTAAATCATAAAAAATAATTGGGATAATTAAATGAGTTGCTCACCCCATACCGATGAACTCGCTATAGCAAGGTTATGATTTCATCTTTTATCTCATCTGTCTAAGGCTCAATCAAAATTAAAGAATTAAGTTTCTTGTTTGCTTTGAATTTAAGCTTCCTTATTGCTTGGATTGGATCGACGAACATAAAAAATGCATCATCAGTAACCTCTTCCTCATGAGCATATGTGGAATACTCTAAGGCTAGTGCCTTCCCTTATCAAATAAGTGTAATTTTCAATTCATCCACAATTAAGCATCATTATATTAATAATAAAACCATTATTGACATATGTATAAATTTATATAGAAACTTCATGTAGTAAATGACAATCATAACATACAATAGACATTGCTTACATGTTGGGTAAAATTGAATACAAACCACCCCCATAATAGAAATATTTGTATTTATTTTATTCAAATTTTAATCAATGAGAAACTCTTCCCTTGCAACTATTGATTTAATGGCACATATGAATACACAGTTTCCTTCACATCCCTCGAATATGAAATTGCATTGCTATTTGTGGTGATGAACTGTGTACTATTTATAAACCCTGCAATATTCCTTGTTGCTTTTGGCCTTTCCTCAATATACATAGTTTCTCCTTTATTTTCGTCATTGTCTTTTAGTTGTATATAATTTATGGCCACTCCATATCTTCACATACTTTTGGTATATTGGACTAGTCATACCCAATCATTGTAGTTGTAACAGGGTCTGACATACTCCATCAATTCAGTTAATCCTCCGTAACATACCTTTATGCCATCCATGGAAAATAGCCCCAAACCATGTAATTTCGATGGGGAAACGCAGTATATCCTTTCGTTGATAGAAAAATTAGTGTTTATTTCAGGAAGATCCTTGGGTGCCCATTGTTTCAATAGATGTTTGTACCTCAAGGGCACCTCAATGTCATCTATGCTCTCATTATCATAAGAACATGACCCCCCTTTAGCGAGAAAAATTTCCATGCGTCTATGAAATTTTCTTCTAATCTTTTCACCTCTAGTTGATCTTCGTCTGCTAGATAACGTAGCAGATGTTTGGTCAATTTCTTCTATCCTACCTGAACTTCTATCACTCGATGAAGATAGATCTGACAAATACCTATTTGGTTGAACATCCTATAAAACTCCATCAAATGACAAAAACTGTTAGCGAGTATCATAAGGGATGTTGAGAAACATCTTGACGAAACCATAAGAACATTATAATAGTACAAGTGAGTTAGAAGAACGCTTTCTGCATTTAACCATATGGAACTACTCCCTCTAGTTGCATCACAATACGAATTTTAATAGGATGAGTCATAGGATCCATATCCTTGACTAGATCAATAATGAGATGTCCACTATCCACAATTTGAACTACTCTACGTGAATTATTCTCATTCATGTCCTTGGGAAGAACTTCTCCATTACACATACCCACCCCATGATGCCAAGTAAAGGAAAATCGAGAACAATCCACCATTAAGTGGACCACTACATGGAATCTAGAACAACGAATGACATATCCATATAGTTAAGAATATGATTATAGGAAATATCACCACAAACATTTTGGATTGATTCATATAAACCCTACCTAACATTGATTTCAACTAGAATCTAGGCCATTAACCACAATTTATTCTCTACATACGCATAATCACCTATAACATAGGCCCTAATTGCATATCCTATGGCTTTAATACCTACATTATTCCAAAGTTCAAGTGGGATATTGGGCAATTTTACCCAAATCAAAACATTATATGATTTATACATATCCACACATAAAAAAAAGGGTACCATAGTATAAGCCCAAGAAAATAATAATTTTTTAAATAACCACATTTGGGCCAATATCTTCCATGCTCCCTCCTCATACCAAAGGATAAAACCATGCCATCCTCTCAACATAATGACACTATACATGAGAAAAGGAAACCCAAATTATTGCATACACAAAGAAAAATGACCTATATTAACACATCAATTGAAGAACTTACTAACTAATGTTTTGTTGAGAAATTCCTCAACTTGATAAAGAGAAATTTCCTTTCCTACCACAAGATAAATACTATTCCCATGGGATTTGATGAGCCTTGTCCTATACCAATGACTATTGTGGCTTGGTTTTGGAATAGGTAATGAACCTCTATGCTCCTCAATCCTTAATCCCACTCCAATGGAGGGAAAGGACAAAGAGTGCCAAACGTAGAGTTTGACCCACCTTCCATTGGGATAGTGCTACATGTCATGTTATGGACACCCATACCCACAAAAACATCCACATTAAGTGCCACATGAGAGGTCTCAAGCCTATTATTAATCTCAAATGATGGTGGATGTAGACTGCCAAATCCATGAGTGGAAATGTTAGGAATTTTCAGTGAATACTTACTCATCTTCGGTCTTCATAATTGTCTATGTACCATGACTTGATGTAATCAATGTACTTGTCAAAAGAAAAAGAAAAGAAAATTGTATTTTTGCAAAAGAAAATTATTTATTCAAGAATGGGTTTCTTTCCCATTGATTATTTTGTCTTAGGTTTAGCACCCATTTGTGTGCTCTAGGGTTGTGACAAGGTCAAAGTCAAGGTCATGATGTAAAGTCCCATGAAGGGCTCTTGAATTGATGTAAAATAAATATTTTAAATGTAAAAATGAGATCTAGAAGCTACCAAGTGATGGGTCGGCCAACCCATCAAGTCGGCCCCACAAGAGGCCCTTGGACCTCACCAAAAGACTATATAAAAGAGAGGTATTCGACCTCATTGGAGATAGATAAGCAATTCAAACTCTTCAATAAGTCTAAGAAAAATTCAGAGTGAGAAAGAAGAGAAGGATAACGAGGAAAGGAAGAAAAGTCTGTTTGTTTGACTTGGGCATTAATTCTTTGTTTGGAAAGCTCACATACTTGGGAAGGAAGCTATCTTTGTTCAGATTTTGAGCCAAAGAAGAGAAACAAACCGAGTTAAATAAATAAGCATTGTTGTTTGGGTGGCTGGCCTATCACTTGGTGAGTTTTCTTGATCAAAGGTCTTGGAAGTATTCCTTGAATTTCTAAAAGAAGAGAAGTTTATGGGTTTTCCCCTATGCAGGGGTTTTCCCTTGGCATGGAGCCTATTTCTAGTGTTCTTGTTTGCATTGTGATTTTCTTTATTGGCATTGTCTTGATGATAAACACATCATAATAATAATGATAATGGACTAACACTGCATAATTATAACATTATGTGCAATTATATAGAAAGAACAATAACAATACAACGAAAATAAAAGGAACATAAGAAGAAAATCATTCACATATAGAGACACTTGTTACAACTTTACACTAGCCATAGAAACACTGAAACCACTGACATATCTGAACTGTCATTACTGTAATATCATCAACTCTGTCATGCCAATATTGTCACTAAGGTTTGAGGTTTCAGAAATGATAGCATGGATACCTTTGCTACATGGTGCCATACTATTGTGTTGCATACTGAACTGCAATGAATAAATCAAACATGGTGCCATACTATTGTGTTGCACACATGTTGTGTCACACCAATACTAAATTGCAATGTGTAAATCATGCCATGCTAATATCATATCAATATAATAGACTATATAGTTGAACAATGTTGTATTATGTTACAACGAGATCATCATACATACAGATCCATATATATATACGATGCTTGCCAATTATACCATGCAATGAGGTCACATAATAGAGGTGGCATATATACAATAGGGGGTGCCAATATACCACAGTACACCAGTTCCTAGAACAACAATGCCACCAATGGAGACGAGACCTTAGTAAAAATCCAAGTTCTGAGCATAAATCCAAGACCTTATCACTGTAATAAAAGTGCAGTCCTATTCAAAAGTAAGCAGAGGTGTCTTAAGCCTATTTTCAAGAGACTGAACAATCAATAAATCCATCCTCTCAAGATTGAACTCATTGCTAATTGGATCATAGTTCTAGGCACTATATGTAGCCCTATTCTCAAGTCCAGAACCGCAGACTTGCATTCAAAATCATTAAAATTTGGAAGAGAACAATATCACTATTTGCAAGGGTCCAAATAGCCATGGTCTTCACAAATCTAAGCTGTTGGTTGAGCTTGAACAATGAAGACGTGACAAAGCAAAGAAAAAAAACCAAACCACTCAGAATTACAGTCCAAAGTAGCCCGAGGCAGGGATACAACACTAGTATATTGACTCTTTACCCTAACTTGCCTTATGAATTCTTCCGGATACCACATATCATCTTCCGAGTACCACATATGAACTTATTGGTCTCATGTTACCACCAACGGGTTTCTCGGTTCACCACCTCTGGTTGCCCATGACTAAATAAGATATTCACAAATGGATGAATAAGTCATAGCCCATGACTAAATAAAGGACTCAAGAAGGAATGAACATATTAATTAATTGATAACCATGCTACTACTCTCTTATAATTTTTTGTTTTAGGGCATAAATGGTCTCGATTGTGCCTATTGTGGAAATTTTTTGAAAACCCTAGAATTGTAGGTCTTAGGAGTGTGGACTTACCATTTCTTAACCTTGATGAAAAAATTCACAAACTACTAATAATTCTTGAAGGATTCCGCATAGGTAAGGGAATGCCGAATCAAATGTAGGGAGGAAACACCAAGAATCGCCCAGGATGGTCTGCAAAAATCGAATGTATTGAGGAGACATCGAGAATCGCTCAGGCTGGTTTGCAAAAATTGAATGTATGGAGGAGCCACTGAGAAACACTCAAGCAAACACTAAATGGAATGTAGGGAGGAGCGACTGAGAAATCCTCAGGTTTGCAAGAATCAAATGTAGGGAGGAGCCACCGAGAAACACTCAAGGGAACATCGAATGGAATGTAGGGAGAGGAGCCACCGAGAAACCCTCAGATCTATTGCAAGAATTGAATATAGGGAGCAAAGCCATCGAGAAACCCTGAGGCCTGCCGCAAGAATCAACGGTGGGGAGAAGAGCCACTGAGAAACCCTGAGGTCTACTGCAAGAATCAAATGTGGGGAGCAGAGCCATCGAGAACCCTCATGTCTGCTGCAAGAATCAAATGTAGGGAGTGGAGCCACTGAGAAACCCTAAGGTCTGCTATAAGAATCGAATCTGGGGAGCGGAACCACCAACAAACCTTGAGGGTTTGGTGCAAGAATTGAATGTGGGGAGCATAGGCACCGAGAAACCCTCGGGTTTGCTACAAGAATCGAATGTAGGGAGTGGAGCAATCGAGAAATCCTAAGGTTTGTTGCAAGACTCGAATGTGGGGAGTAGGGACATAGAGAAACTCTAAGGTCTGATGCAAGAATTGAATGTGGGAGGCAGAGTCACCCAAAAACCCTCGGGTATGTTGCAAGAATTGAATGTATAAGGGAGTAGAGCCACCGACAAAACTCATAGTCTATGCGAAAACCATATGCAATGACATGCAAAAAACATATAAGGTAGTGAAGCCACCAAGAAAACTCATAGTCTATGCGAAAACCATATGCAATGACTGCCAAAAACATATATACGAGCTAGGAATTAATAATATAATAATTAGTATAATATGGTTTTGATTTAATAATATAATAATTAATATAATATGGTTTTGATTTAATAATATAATAATTAATATAATATGGTTTTGATTTAATAATATAATATGTTTTTGTTTTAATAGTATAATTTATAATGTAATTGTTAATTAAAAAAAAATCAACAACTATGTGATAGAAAATAGTGATTAATTTTATTAATTAACAATCAATTTACACTAATGGTTACATTAAAAAAAAAATTCATGTAATTTGAATTAGTAGAGGTAGACTTTAGTTGATAATTTTATCAATTGTTATTGGATGTTTGAAATCACTATCATTAATATGCATTCAATCCATCTTTTGGTGAGTATAAGAGCATCTTGAAACAAATAATTTCAATTCATGGCATTCAATACTCAATAGAAGGCATTAATTAACCATAAGCATTGATGACTCAAGAAGAAATTATATGTAAGTGTTGAGAAACTACAAAACTCTGACTTGAACTCAAGAAGAGGATCAATCTATCACCTTGAGTAGAGCTTCTTGACTTAGCACCTTGGAAGCTTCTACTGCAGAAAATATTATAGGAAGTATCAAGCTTGTGAAAGAAGATATCATTATCATCAGAAGGGAAATAATAGTCCACTATAAGGCATGTTTGAAAGGCATCTTATGGATATATTGAAGGGACAAGTGCATAGATATAGTTCTATGTGCTAGTTAGAAGAAGACACCTAGGAGAGGATCTAGGCCGACTTGAACAAAAGACCTTATAGGCATGTTCTATAATGATATATTCACCCCAAGCTAGCATGCCTGACTTGAGGAGCCTTGCTACTGGATATTTTGATTAGACTTGAGGAGACTGACATAGCTCGTAGGTCATAGCTTAGAGCCTTACCTTAGAGCTTTTCCTATCAAACCAACATTGCCAATATCAGATTAGGACAACCTAGCTTCATGGGCAATCACAGGACAAGATTAATTCTTTTGTGTGGGCACCCCATGCCAAGTTGGGTCGACCCACCAAATCGTCACATGGGTGCCTTGGTGTGCCCAACATGCGACGCCCCCATGGGTTCTTGGGTGCCCCGCTTTCATGCGAGCATGCCTAGGGCTTGGGTGTTTGCCCTGCTGTGCAAATCAGTGAACAAAAATCATTAGCTCATCAATGAAAACAAAATATTATCATTTGTTATTTCCATGCTACATGATCAATATTCAATTATAAACCGACTTTTAACATCTAAACATTGCTTGAATTAATTTTCTAAAAATCATTATGAGGCCCCCTTATGGGAACATTGTTCATGGGATGTCATGGGCCGACATTACTTCTTTTGTGTGGGTGCTCCTTGCTTAGGCACCCTACCTTCGTTCACTCATCAATGAAAACAAAATATTATAATTTGTTAGTACCATGTTGCATAATCAATAAATTATAAATCGACTTTTAACACCCAAACATTACTTTAGTCAATTTTCAAAAAATTATTATGAGCCCCTTTGGTGGGAACTTTGTTCATGGACAGTTATTGATCAGGTGCTCAGTATTTAGCTCAAAAATCAAAGTTCTCAGAATGGATCGAAACCTAAACGACCGCGCCCGTCTTGGAAAAACGATCCTAACGCAACTTGTTTCGCTGAAAACCAAGTTCGTATGAAAAAGTTATTGTGTGTTGTTCGCTTTGCTAAACAAGCAAAATTTGCAAAAAAAATCCCAGTCACTGCATAGTCAGCAATCCATACTGCTGACATGGAAAGTGACTAGGCAGGGTCAATTTAGTCAACATGCAATCACAGTTTGACAAGTGGTGCACTTCTATTGGGTTTTAGGTGGTGATGTGGCACAATGTGATTGGTCAATTTTTGGGCCAATGAGAGAATTCCACGTGGCAAGCCCGAAGGCTGCCACGTGGCACCTCCCAAAGGCCTAGGTAGGACTCGGCACAGTTGAACAAAATTTGGGTAGAAGTCAGGGTCAAACTCGCGACCTTCAGCATACAGTCCGCAAGCCTTAACTGCCTCTGCTACCGTGTGTTACTTAACCATAAGGTTCTTTGTTAATATTTAAAGTTATCGTAGATGGAATGGGAGGTTAGGAGTAATAGCCCGCAGGCTATCCCTCCACATGTGAACACAAACCTGATTACCGTAAATGGTTAGGCAGGTGGTTCTAGCAAACTCACAACTCTAATAGTCTTTGCCCATGTCAATGCGCCTATGATAAATGCAGATGGTTAACGCTAATAACTCCATAAACCATAACCATGACGGTTACCATAGCCATGTGAATAGGTCAAGGTTTCGATGGAGGTTAGTTAACGCAGTGGCCAATGCTATGAAACCGCAGACATGTGACCCTCCAATGAGACCGCTAGCGATTTCATACCACAATTAGCCTAATCTGCGGGATTAGCGCTAATCAATCCAGTTAGACCCACTTAACATTTAATTAACCTGAAGTTTAAACTGGGGGTGGTTTAGCAGACTTCGAAATTCTTGGCGACAGGCCCAAATTTAGTGGCCCTAACTGGAGTTTTCCAGATTTAGAGGAGCATTTCAAGGGAAAAAATGTTTGAGTCATAGAGAGAGCAATTTTCGACCAAATTGAGCTCAGGAAGAGGTGTTCCTAGCTAATTTCAACATTATGAATACATTGGTGTAGGTATCAGGAGCCATAGAGCTTTTTAAAACAACATTTTTCCATATTGAGCTAATACAGAGGCCCAAGCCACGGAAGCTGGACCAAGGAGATGTAGCCCAGGAGGGGTGAATTCCTTCATCAAAACTTAGTGTTATGTGTCTATATGATGGTTTGTTGTATTTTTTACTGTTACTGTTGAAAATTATTCATTTAAGCTATTTTTCTCATGAATGTCACATTAAACTTAAGGAAATTTCCCTATTTACATAGACCGACAACCTAAAGAAACCTCAACACAAGAAACAATAAAAAAGCACACGTTTATAAATCTGTAATTGATATTAGCTCAAGAAAAATAAAAATAAAAAACAGATCAAGTTGGTATCAGAGCACAATTTGATTTGCTTGATTGCTTGAATTGTGTGCAATTAGGGTTTTAATGCTTGTAAAATTGTGATGCTTACAAGGTTAAAGTTGCAGAAAGGAGAAGGGAAATTGTTGGTTGCAACTCCTGAGGTAATGATTAGAAGAAGGAGAGCTACAAGGCCACAGTCTTCAACACTCAAAGTTCCAATTCCAGCTACACTTGAAACTCCTCAATTTTTGCCTTCAACTGAGATTGAAGAGGTACAAGCAATACCAGTTTTTGAGCCTGAATCCACAACCATTATGTCTGGAGAAAGACAACATGGAGGTCCTTCTTCAGAAGAAGAAGAATTCAAGAAGTATTCCAAGGAGACAAAAAAGATGGTAAGAAGGATTCCAAGGGTAATGATGGAAATCCACCTCCATCTCCACCACCTTCATCATCTCACACAACATCATCTTCCACTACCACCACCACTGAAACTGCCCATATTCATTCAAAAATTCCAAAAGGAAAAAAGCCCCTTACTCAAATTGGACATTAAATTTGAGCTTCCCATGTATAATGGAGAGGTAAATGTAGAAAAGTTAGAGAATTGGATTCGACAATTGGAGGTATACTGCAGAATTCAGAACCTTCAAGAAGATGATATAAAGATCCAGTTGGCTTCACTGAGGCTAGAAGGAGCTACACTAGTTTGGTGGGAAGCAAAGACTCAAGAGGAAATGCGAATCCATGGTAAGATATCAATTTCTTGGGTTGAATTTGTTTCTGCAATTAAAATACAGTTTTATCCTTTAGCTTATATGCAAAAATCCATTATGAGTTGACAAAATTTTAGGTAGCTTAAAGGCCAAACAGTACAAGATTATACACAAGAGTTTAGGAAAAGGGATTTTTTGTTAAGAGTAAATTTGAATTCCCAAGATACACTGATGAAATATATTGGGGGTTTGCATTCATATTTGAAACACACTATTTTTATCCAAATAGTTTAGATGAGGTATGTGTGCAAGCCACACACCTCGAATCTAGAGGAAAGAACATTCATGAAGAGGGTAGTAAGAGGAAGCCATTCAAGGGAAAGGAGAAAGAGAAGGGTGGAAAATGGAAGGGAAAGAAGAATGCAAGTGTGAAGAAAGAAGGGGAGAAAACCATATGCCAACATTGTTCCAAAGTTGGCATGATGAATCCCACTGTTGGAAGTTACATCCCGAGTTAAGGCCTAAGAAACAAAACAATAAGGGAAAACAAAAGACAACTGCTACCACACAACATGACCTTGGTTCAAATTCTTGTGATGAGACCAATATTTCAGCCATGGTCACAAAAGGGAAAGAAGCTGTTGCAAGCACTAGTTCCTCACATAGTCAAAACGACACTCCAAATGAAGAATTAAGAATAAAGTTGTTTCATATAAGAGTGATTTCAAATCATACAAAGATTGATGCATTATTCGTTAGTGGGTCACAATAAAACTTGATTTCAGAAGACTTGGTTAAGAAACTAAACCTTGAAACTATACCTCATTAGAAGCCTTATCCATTGGGTTGGATAGTTAACAATTCAAACTTACAGGTTACAAGGAAGTGTTTATTCAAGTTCGCCATTACTAAAAAGCTCATTGATGAAGTTGAGTTAGATGTAGTTCCAATTGACATATTTGGAATCATATTGGGGAGTCCTTATTTGTATGATATAAAAATAATATTTTATCGCCATGACAACAAATACATATTGCTCAAGAATGGGGTAGAGTACATTGTGAGAGCCCATTGCAAAAAGCTAAATATATCTTTGGTTAATACAGGGCAGATGAAGAGACTAGTAAATGCAAGTAAAATTTTTGTGCTTCTCATGATCAAGGAAAAGAATGATATTGATTATGAATGAGGTTGTGATGAAAAATTGAAATCTGATTTGCTTGATGTGGTAAGCAAGCATGGTGATATGTTTCAGGAACCAAAGGGGTTACCTCCCAAGAGGGGAATTCAGCATGAGATTCACTTGCAACAGGATGTTCCACTTCCAAATATTGGCATGTATCACATGTCGAGAATGGAAAGTATGGAAATCAAAAAGAAAATTCAAGAATTTATGAACAAAGGTATCATACGCCCATCCACTTCGCCATGTGGTTCGCCCATTGTATTGGTGCCAAAGAAGGATGGAACTTGGCACATGTGTGTGGATTTCTGTGCATTGAACATAATCATGGTAAATATTCGTTATCCACTCCCAAGAATTGATGATTTGATTGATCAGTTGAGGTATGCAAAGTATTTCACTAAGTTAGACTTACGAAGTGGTTATCATCAAGTTAGGATAGCTGAAGAAGACATTTGGAAAACCACACTCAAAACTAAACAAGGATTGTTTGAGTGCCTTGTTATGCCTTTCGGTCTTAAAAATGCTCTAGCTACTTTCATGAGGGTAATGAATGATGTGTTGAGACCATTTTTAGATGATTTTGTCATTGTCTACTTAGATGATATTCTCATATTCAGAAAATAAGGAGATGTACATGTCATGCATGTAAACAAAGTACTAGATGTCTTGAGAAAAGAACAGTTGTTTTTAAAGATGTCGAAATGTGAATTTGGCAAGACTTCTTTAATGTATTTGTGAAACATTGTTGGAGGAGGTGAGCTAAAGATAGACCCATCTAAGGTTAAGGTCATTTTGAATTGGCCCAAGCCCAATACAGTTACAGAGGTAAGAAGATTTTTAGGGGAAACACAATATTGGAGAAAGTTTATTGCTAATTTTTCTTCAATTGCAGCTCCATTACATGCATTGACAAGTGTCAAGCAAGTCTTCCATTGGGGAGATGTACATTAGAAAGAATTTGATGCTTTGAAGCAAAAGATAAGTTCAGCACTGGAATTGGCTCTTCTGGATCTTAGACAACCATTCGAAATTCAAATGGATGCAAGCGATTATGCCATGTGAACAGTTCTAATGTAGCATGGTAAGCCCATTTCATTTCATTCTGAAATCTTTAATGGAGTTGTAACCAACTATCCCACTTATGACAAAGAACTTTACGCATTGGTACAAAGTGTTAAGAAATGGAAGCATTATTTGATGGGGAAGGAGACCATCATCCATACCGACCATCAACCATTACAGTACTTACTGTCATAGTCAAAGTTGTAGCAGTCACGACATTTTAGATGGACGGGTTTTCTACAACAATTTCATTTGGTTATCAGGTATAAAAAATATACAATATGGTAGTTGATATGCTCTCAAGGCCTATTGTAAATTCATCTATTATACTCAAGAAAAATTCTGTTTTACAAGAAAGTTACATAGAAAAATATGCAAATGATAATGACTTTCAAGAAGTGTATGCAAGTTTGAGTCAAGGAAACCAAATTCAAGAGTTGGATTATCATGTACATAACAGTTTGTTGTATCACTTGGGAAAGTTGTGTATTCCACAAGGGGAAATAAACGATATCATAAGGGAGGCACACACTTCATTGATTGCTGGACACTTTGGTGTAGGAAAGACAATAACGAATCTCCAAAGGTATTGTTATTGGCCACGCATGTTTGATAATGGTTCTCGTTTCATAAGAGGATGTTCTTTGTGTGCAACAAGTAAGCCTAGCAATAGGAAAATTGGATTGTACACTCCACTTCCAGTACCTTCATGTCCATGGGAGAGTATCTCAATGGATTTTGGAGGAGGTCTTCCATTGTCAAGGAAAGGTCATGATTTCTTGTATGTAGTTGTAGATAGGTTCAACAAGATGTGCATACTAACACCATGTAAAAAGAAAATTACATCTGAACAAACAGCTCATCTTTTCTTCCAAAACATTTGGGTTCATTTTGGTCTTCCTACTTCTATTGTAAGTGATCGAGATTCTCGATTTGTTGGGAATTTTTGGTCAAATTTGTGGGACATGATGGGCACTATGTTGAAGAAGAGCACAACCTTTCATCCACAAACATATGGAAAAACCAAGGTGGTAAACCGAACAGTCATTCATCTTCTTAGAGGATATTGCAGCAAACATCCCAAGTTGTGGGATGAACAGTTGCATTACATACATCATGCATACAACAGGGCAAAGCATTCTTCCACAAACACATCACCATTTGAGGCATGTTATGGGTACTTGCCAAGATCGCCATTGGACTTCATCTTTGAGAAAGATGTCACCATCGATGGTCACAATGACATCGATAAGGCAAGGAAGTTCATAGAGAAAATTCAGTTGATACATCATACAGTGCAGGAACAACTTGAGAAAAGTCAAAGCAGCTACAAGGCAAGGCATGACAAACACCGAGTTGATCACAAATTTCAAGTTGGCGATGAAGTTTGGTTATATATTAGCAAAGAGAGACTTCAAGGGGAAGGTAAAAAGCTTAAGCCAATCCATTATGGTCCTTTTAAAATTCTGGAAAAGATTGGTAACAATGCATTTAAGCTTGATTTTCCTCCTTATATGCAAATATACTCTATTGTTAATGTTGAGAATTTGAGATTGTTTGAGCCTCCTTTGATTGACGATCAAGGAGAGAATGTTTAGCTGCCATCAATAGATGATTTCTCGCCAGAATATCTAGATGAGCTTTAGCAAGATCTCATACTTGATAGAAGAATCAGAACTTCGAAGAGAGGGGATGTCGAATACCTTAGAGTGGGACTCAAGGGACAAAATCCTTCTCAAGCCAAATGGTTGCAGATCAAGAAGGTGAGGGAGATGTACCCTCACCTGCTGAATAATTGATAGTATATTTTGGGGTCCAAAAGGCTTCTAGTGGGGAGGAATGATCAGGCGCTCAACATTTAGCTCAAAAATCAAAGTTCTCAGAATGACTTGAAACTTGAAAGGTCGCGTCCATCTCAGAAAAACAATCCTAACACAACTAATTTCATTGAAAACTGAGTTTGTATGAGAAAGTTATTATGTTCTGTTTGGTTTTCTAAACAGGTGAAATTTGAAAAAAAATCCTAGTCTGCACAGTCAGCAGTCCATACTGTTGATGTGGCAATTGACTAGGCAGGGTCAATTTGGTCAATAGGCAATCACAGTTTGACAAGTGGCGCACTTCTATTGGGTTTCAAGTGGTGATGTGGCATAGTGTGATTGGTCAGTTTTTGGAATGCCACATGGCATGTCTGGAGGCCACCACGTGGCACCTCCCAAAGGCTTAGGCAGGGCTTGGCATAGTTGAACAAAATTTTGGTGGAAGTCGGGGTCAAACCCACGACCTCCGGCATAGAGTCCACAAGCCTTAACCGCCTCTGCTACCATGTGTTACTTAACCATAAGGTTCTATGTTAATATTTAAAGTTTATCATGGATGGAATGGGTGCTTAGGAGGGCCAGCCCTCCACATGTGAACATAAACTAGGTTATCGTAAACGATTAGGCGGGCGGCTCCAGCAAACCCCATAACTGTGACAGTCTCTACCCATGTGAATGCGCCTATGGTAACTGTAGACGATTGATGCTAACAACTCCATAAACCGTAACCCCGATGGTTATCACAACCATGTGAACAGGTCAAGGTTTCGGTGGAGGTTAGTTAATGCGGCGTCCAACGCTACGAAACCACATACATGTGACCCTCCAACGAGATCGCCAGTGGTTTCAGACCACGGTTAGCCTAATCCACGGGATTAGTGCTACTCACTCCAGTTAAACTCACTTAACATTTAATTAACCTAGAGTTTAAACTAGCATGGTTTAGAAGACTCTAACATTCTTGGCGACAAGCCCAAATTTAGCGGTCCTAATTGGAGTTTTCCAGATTTACAGGAACTTTTCAAGGGAAAAATTGTCTGAGTCATAGAGAGAGAAATTTTTGACTAAATTGAGCTCAGAAAGAGGTGTTCCTAGCTAATTTAGACATTCTGAACACATTGGTGAAGGTATCAGGAGCCATAGAGCTTTGTAAATCAACATTTTCCCATATTGAGCTAATACAGAGGCCCAAGCCATGGAAGCTGGACCAAGGAGATGTAACCCAGGAGGGGTGAACTCCTTCATCAAAACTCTATGTTATGTGTCTATCTTATGGTTTGCTGTATTTTTTACTGTTACAATTCAACATTGTTCATTTAATCTATTTTTGCTCATGAATGTCACATTAAATTTAAGGAAAGTTTCCTGTTTACATATACCAAAAACCTAAAGAAACCTCAACACAAGAAGCAATAAACAAGCACATGTTTATAAATCTATAATTGATATTAGCACAACAAAATCAACAATACAAAACATATAAGTTATGGGCTGACCTTACTTCTTTTATGAGGGCGCCCCTTGCTGGGCTGGTGCCTTGGTGTGCCTAGCACGTGACGCCTCCATGGATTCTTGACGCCCTAGCGTGCCCAGCACGTGATGCCCCCATGGGCGCTGGGTGCCCTGGTGTGCCCAACACGCGATGCCCCCATGGGCGTTGGGTGCCCTGGCTTGCCCAACACGCGATGCTCCCATGGGATCCCAAGCATCCCACCTCGTGCGGGCACACCAAGAGCACAGGTGTTCGACCTGTTGTGCAAATTAGTGAACATAAATCATTATATCATCAGTGAAAAAAAAATGTTATCATTCTTTATTTACATGTTGTGTGATCAATAATCAATTATAAACCAAATTTTAACACCTAAATATTAATTTACTTATTTTTTTAAAAATCATTAGGAGACCCCCTTGTGGGAACTCTGTTTTGGGCAGTCATGGGCCGACATCACTTCTAGTGTGCGGGTTCCCTAGCATTCCCAACAAGCAACACCCCCATGGGCACCGGATGCCTTGGCATGCGTAGAACGTGACACCCCCATGGGCGCCTCACCTTGGTTCACTCATCAATGACAAAAAGGTATTATAATTTGTTAGTACCATGTTGCATAATCAATTAATTATAAGCCAACTTTTAACACCTAAACATTAATTTAGTCATTTTTATAAAGATCATTATGAGACCCCTTGGTGGGAAATTTTTCCATGATAGGTCATGGGTTGAACTTACTTCTTTTATGCAGGTGCTCCTTGCCAAGTCAGGTTGACGCACCAACTCGTCGCACGGGCGCCTCTAATGGGTGGACGTCCTGGCGTGCCTAGCTCACGACGTCCCTAGGGGCGCCCAAGAACTCTTCCTTTGTGCAAATGTGTCTAGGGCATTGGCGTTCACCCTGCTGTGCAAATAAATCAACACAAATCATTATCTCATTAATGAAAACAAAATATTAGCATTTGTTAGTAATCCCATGCTTCATAATCAATCAATTATAAACCGACTTTTAACACCTAAAAATTAATTTAGTCAATTTTCTAAAAATCATTATGATACACCCTGGTGGGAACTCAATTCATGGGAAGTCATGGGCTGACCTTACTTTGCATGTCTACCCAACCACTTTGTCGCTTGGTTCACCCATCACATAACTCGTCTGGTACATCTACTTAACAAACCATTAAAGTGAAAATTTGAAATTATGGTATAAACGTAAATGAGCTTCTCTTCGTTTCAAGAATAATATATTCTTTACTTAACAAGGCCAACCACATGAATATGGAAGCTTATATGGCCCCTTCCACTTCTCACATCACCCTCAATTCACCATACCCATTCTATCTACTATAATATATTTGAAAGAAACGTAGTAACATTCAAACATTAAACTAGGAAAATAAAAATTTAAGGTGAACGAAAGAGAACAAACCAACTGAAAAAATATAAATACATAACTTGACGTACTTTTCAACATTTTGATATCATTAATATTCTTCCTCATCCATCTCATCATCTGTATCATCCAGTTCAAAATTCATGTACAAAGGATTCACCATATCAACATCAACATCATCATCATCATCTATATCATCATCTGGAACATGCTCTTCTACATTTGGTTCAACTTCTTCAAGTTCTTCTTCCAATACAATGTCAATTTCATATTGTTAATCCAAATTAACATTGTATTGATTAAAATATATTCCTTGAACTTCTTCGACATCTCCATTTGAAACTTCATGAACCCCCTGCTCCTCTACATCATCTTGTTCTTCAATTTCATCTTCTTCTGCTACATTATACTTTACAGGCCTTCCTCTGGGATCATATATAACAACATATGACCAACTCGCTTTACCCAGAATGTCTACATAAAATACATGTTCACATTGGCTTGGAAAAATATATGGTTCTAATCCTAGCCCACGATTCCTTGTATCAAACATGGTAAATCCGTTAGCATGCTCAATAACAGTTCTATCAGGGTCACGTTTATAGATTCATATCCCAAACCATTCAACATTGAACTAAACTATTTTTAAGGATTCAAACTCACACTCAAGTATATCATGTAGATACCCATAGTATCGATTCTCAGAGAGTTCTGGATGTTTTTCACCTCTAGAGGAAACATTGATAACTTGAAATACTGCAGTTATCCCACTATCAAAAGTTTTCATCTTTTCATCCAACCTTTTGATGTGAAATTTGCGAGCATTGGACCACATTTTGTTATGGTGTTTCAACTGAAACATTCAAACGCATAAAGAATGCATCGCCAATTGATAAGCATGCATATTTATACTTGCAAAATTTGAAAATTAAGAAAAAAACACGCCATATGTTGCATCAATATAATTGTAAAAAAACTATGTAGTATGGGTGAATATGCTTGCCTGATAATCTTTTAAACCATGTGCTAAATCAATTTCCCTCTGTGTAATATTGGTATCTCCACTACGTTGAGAATCTTTGACCAATTAAGACACACCATACCATGATAACCCACCGTTATTAACTTGTTTGCATCGTTCAATCCATACCTTCATCCAATCTTTATTGTTCACAATGTATAAATGTATTACATCCCATTCTCGACCGACTTTATTAAAATAAAACAACTCACATATATTATATTAGTTACAATGTTATACCTTCATAATAATGGATTACGTAGGAAGACTAAAAATTAAATATGTATGATATACATAAAAACAAATAAGTCAAATGTGCTATAAATCTCCACTATATACTTACATCTCACTTTTCTCATTCTACCTTTCCCCAATAGGTGCTCCCCTTCAAAATCATCCATGGAGTTGACATCCAAAATGCGATCCAATACATTAATACTTTTTCCTATTTCATCACTATATTGATGAATATAAGCCATGGTTTGATATACCATATATCCCTCTACCATAGAACCCTTAAGACGTGCTCTTTGTCTGACCAAAGCCTTTAGTGATTTCAAGTGCCTCTCAACCATCCACATTGATCTTGTGTGTACAGGTCCACACTTTTCAATCTCCTCGACTTGGTGTATGAGGTAGTGTTATTGTGCATTGAAAAATGCCAGAGGTAGATATGTTTTCATTTCACACATTAGACGAGGAATTTGTTTTCTCAAATACTATATATCTTCTTTATCGATTTATTTAGATGACAACCATCAACAAATGAAGCAATTAAAACACAATTTTCAACAAAAAAAGGATAATATAGCACATGATGACAAGCAAAACACATGTAGTGAAAAATATGCGACACAACAACTTATTGAAAAAATCACACTTTGCACATAAATCTCCACTTGCGTCATGTATTTTCCAAGGTCATATATAACTTTTTTGACATTGTTGTCAAAGTTTTCTAGGAGAGATAAAGGTAGAACATGTTAGAGACGGTCTTGTCAGTCCTCCGTCAGAGATGAAAACTCTTTTTGCATTTCATTTTTAGGTGTCCCATCCTGCTTGATCATCTGCATTCCATTTAGGAGCATGCCATAATCTGACGGAAGGGCTTTGTCATTCATTCCCCTCATGTCTTGTACCTGCTGGCTTAGGTCTTTTCATCAATGTTTATTAAAGTCCATGACAGTCAATGTTTGATCTTTTAATGGGCAAAGAGTCATGTCAATCATAGGTCTAGGGTTTCACAAATTGAGTCATTAAAGTGTCCAAATGCCAGCAGGCCAGAGGGAGGTTCTACACATGTTTTTTATTTCGTGAATTTCATCGTCATATTGATGGATTATGACTGTTCTTCAAAACTCTGTTTTGAAGAAAAGTCAACATTTTGTCTTTTGTAACATTTTCTAAAGTTCTTCAGTTATTGAATTCTCCAGGTGTAGCCCTGGTCTTCCTTGGTCAAAACATGCCACCGTCCCTGCAAAAATGCCAAAAAGATTCATCATTTAAAGCCAAAATCAAAAAGAAACTTGAAAAATAGAGTTGTATTAAAGTGTTAAAAAGTGCCAAAACTAAACATAAGAAAATGGGTTTTCGAGAAGCAAAAATCAAACCCATCACTATATAAGTGTTTTTCATTGTTTGAAACATCATTAGTATGCCAAGAGATCGTTGGAAAGCTGAGTCAAGCTGTGGAAAAGTGAATTTCATATTTGAATGCCGAAACTGTGAGCTGGAAGGAGTCGCGACGCATAGAGTAGGTGGCGCGGCGCACCGGGGAGTTGCGGTGCACTTGGAGAAGTTGCGCAGTGTATTTTTGAATGGGCACGACGCATTGGGACGCCGTGGCGCACTCAGTTGTTTGGCCCAAAAATTTCCAGAACAGCCTCAAAACGCCCAAAACGTGAAATTTTTTCTTAAATTCAAGTAGGTTGAGCTCCTCCTCCACTATTCATCATCCAAGTTTATGTTGTATGTTATGGTTGATGTGTTGAGCTTCCAAATAAATGATCAAACCCTATCATTTTGAATTCCTCACATATAAGCTGTTGCCTAGGGTTTCAAAAATTGTTGGCCACCAAGCTTTTCTTTTTCCGTCATTTTCTTTTGTCCTTGATTCCAGTTTTTCCCTGACTTCATTGTTCCCTATCCCCTAAAGTTACTAAACCCCTATCCCAAATTCCCTTTACCAAACTTTTAAATATGAAACCCTAAACCCTATTCCCACACATAAATCCCTTAAACCCTCTCCCATATTTCCCTAACAAATCTGTCCCGATAGTCCCTAATCCCTTAATATTATTTCCCTTTCCTAACAATCCCTGTTTCATTTGTTTCCCCTTGGTGGCAGAGTTTGAACACATCACTAAAAGAGCAGTCCAAACAGTTTTCATACACCAACATCTTTTTCTCCAAGGCAGTTTGAAAAACAGCAGTCATGGCATCTGAGCATTCATCGGATTATGAAATGGAAACCCAAAGTGACTCTCCCATAGAGGAACATGCACCCCGGAGGCCTCATAGAGGAGGTAGGCATATCAGAGAAGAACCAGTCACCCTCACTGAATTACAGGCCTGCCCTCTTGCCATGTTTTGTTTCCAGCATCAGTCATGCTATGAGTTTTGTCAAAAGGTGGCTAGTGTTCAATTTCATCATGAGTTGGCCCATCTATTTGTGTTGCATTTACATGGAGATCAGGCTACCTTAGCCGGTGTCACCTTCACACTTACACCAGAATCTGTCTCACTAGCAACCGGCATACCAAACATTGGGGAACCATGTGCCAAGAGGAAGAAGATTGACCGGCAGCATTATGAGCCATACCTTAAAACCGGTTTCTTGAGGCAGCTCAAGAAAGTGTTTCCATTCCGATATCTGAAAGATGAATATGCTCCACTAATGAAATTGATCATGAAATATTTCAGCTGTGAGGGACGGTTCTCTCGTCTCTATGCTTATCACATCAGGTTGCTCATGCATTTCAATAGGGTATGGATGATGAACATTCCGTATTTCATTTGCCGGAACATAGAGAGGATGACCACCCTTGTGCATCACAAAACCCCTCAGCAGCAACTTAACAATGCTTACCATTTTGCTCTCATCAAGATTTTGGTGGTTCATCAGCTTGGATTGCAGGGCATCACTTGGGATGATTTCATCTCTCGTGACTTCTTCAAAGCTTCGCAGGGATTATCAGAGGTTCAACATGAGACAGGTGGATCTTCTCATCAGTATGAGCACCATGAGACCGCTGGTGTGCCGGTATTCATCACATATCAGAGGGGCACTAGACATTTGTTTGCAGCAGCGAAGCGAGTGTTATCTCCACTCGGTGTGGAAGGGGCCTCGTTTCCGACATCAGCACCACAGGTACAGGACAAAGGCAAGAGGCCAATGCAAGATGAGGGGCCTTCAGGTGAACAAGAGACTGACTTCATTCTCATTCATGATGATGATACAGATACGGGCCCACAAAGTGCACATCTTAGAGAGATCATTCAGGAGCAGCAAACATAGATCAAAGCCTTATCCCTTGACTTGGAGAGGGCTAAGTGGACTGTGAAATACTTGGAGCAAAGGAACAAACAACTTGAAGACCAGCAAGCAATCATGGAGTTACAAAACATCCGCGAGAATCTCTAAGCTGCACAAAGGAGAAGGGTTGAGCTCACTTCATTGGAGCAAGAGATTAATGATGATCGAGAGTCTTGGCTTGAGAGAGTCAACATTCACTTGGAGGGACTGTTGGAAAAGGCCGATAAGGACCATGCATTATTGAGACACATGGATTTCCACTACATGGCACGGAACAAGGTCAGCAAGGCACGAATCAGGAATTTAAAGGCAAAATTAAAGAAGGCAATAAGGAAGCAAAAGAGGAAAAGGGAGCTTGATCGTCTTCAGATATTGGCCGAAGCCTCTTTGGCCCAACATGAAACTTAATGAAGAAGCTCTAGCCCAAATTTCAAGAAATTTGGGGCATTTTTGGCATTTTGACAAATTTTGGCACAAAAAACAGGGGTTTTCTCCCTATGTACCGCGCCACATGGCGCGCACTTTTTCTAGGGAGCTCCAAATTGAAAAAAGTTTATATTTTTGGATTTTTCATGAAAAATCATGGCTTCGGGTGCATTGCTAAGAAATTTGGGCAAGTTTTGAGTCCCAAGGAGGTCAAAAACACTCAAAAAATGACCTCACTGCCCCTGTTTTGACACACAGGAAGCAGTCTTGGGAGATTGAAGTTTTGGAGGGGAAAATGACATGAAAATTTAGAAATTCCACTTGGGTTGGAAAGTAGACAGGCAGGTCTTTCCAACAAGAACACTTGGATCTCAATTTGGACTTCAGGAAGTGCCTCAAAATCAGCTCCAAAGTGGCGCGACGCATACAGATTTTGGCGTGACGCATAGAGGATTTTTGCCTATTTTTCACTGTTTAGCTCAGTAATTCGCCCAAAATTGACCATTTTTGCTTCTTGATGTTATTCTTGAATTTTCATGATGTAATTTGACAACCATGATGTAATATTGGCACAATTTTACTTATTCTAGAAGATTCATTCACCAAAAGGTGAAATGTGAGTGAATGAATCAGTTTCCTAGCATATAGGGGTAAGTGGTTTGACTACCTAGATTTCAGTTCCTTGTTTAGAATTAGTTCAAACAACTCCTAGAATGATGAGCTCGACCCCTAGAGGCAAGGGAATAGGTTTGGCTTGTCTATATTATGTAATTTCAAAGTCATTTTCAGGGTTGGACACTTGGGATTGCTTGGACTCTATTGTACATTTCATTTCTGCAATTTTGGCAAAGGAAAGACCAAGGTTTTGCAACACTTGTTGGGATCCTTGTGGCTCTGTGTTTGGATGGTGTTTTTCTCCATGTATTTGTAAGTTCATGAATGTTTATGTATGCCATTTCCCTTCTCTTGCTTCTGAAATTAAACTGATGAGTACTTAAGGTGGAATTCATAAATTGCTATGCTCTGCCTTTGAATTTTGTTTAGTTTTATATGTTTTCTTTAGTTTGTAGAGGATCCTTGATATAATCTTGCCCTCTTTAGTTTCTCAGCAGTCCTTTCTATCCATTCATTCAATTTAAGGCATCCTAACCATTGCTTTTCTCGCCCCAACTTGAACTCTGCAAGAACTGGCCCTCATCCCTGGACCCAAAATTTTCCTGTCCCTTTTTTCCAACAAAACCCCCAAAAACTCAAAACAAATCCTTGTACTTAATACCTAGCCTAAAATCAGTTGTTAAATCAGTCATCTCAAGCCCCATAGATCATCTTTCGCTGAGATTGACTCGGAGAGAGCCCTCTCCTGTCCTCGTAGGGCTAGCTACGAGGCTGAGCGTGGTTTGATGTGGACCTAGAACCTTGTCTTTTCAGCCTGAGGCAAATCTAGGCTCTAACAGAACATACTGTAACAAAAATAATGACCGACCATTATTTTTTCCCAGATTAGTAGAAAAAAAACATTAATTAACAAGATGTTTCACCAATGTATAAAATATATATACACCAAAATAATTTCCTTAATGAACGTAAACCAATCAGGAGTTCTTACCCCACCTAATTCACCTTTCTTTGTTACAATATTCTTTATGTTTGAAGAAAATCTAGTTGGAATTTTAATTTTTTCAATAACCTCTTTAACATGCTTTCTTTGTTGCTCTGTCAATAACCATGGAAGGGTGCTTATATTTTGGTCGTCTCCATCGTTATTTGAATGAATCACACTTTGCAATGCATGGTCAGCCTCCTTAATGTCATTACAAATCTTGACAATTTTTTCTTTATCTCTCCTTCCATCTAAGATTCACCATAAGGTCTTTGTTACATTCTTCCCAATGTGCATTGTATCAAACAAATGAACAATTTCTAGGTGCTCATAGTAGGGGAGTCTATTGAATTGCTTGGGATAAATTTTCATTCCTCATGGAAGTGCCCTGTTATTAATGCCTTCACGACCTACAATGTGAATCATAGATAAATATATTATAACAACAATATAACCTATCAATTAGTATAGTGAACAAAATCCCATAAAAAGATAAAATAATCCAAACATATAATGTGTATTGATACATAGACAATTCGATCCATACATTTAGAGACTCTATTATATTGAAACTTCCATGCACAAGGTGTAATTCTCCGTGCTCTTACTCTGGTCTCTTCTCTCCCATTGAAAATATGTTTTTTTAGTACCTATGGTTCTTAGAAAGGAAGTGCATATACTCATCAAACACCTCCTTTCCTAAGCTTCTTGAATGACGAGATTTAATCTTAGGACCACAAACTGGACAAGAAAATTTACCCTTTGTTTGAAGACCTACAAGAGATGGAATATTTTTTATATCAATTATTTTAAGTATGTACAATGAAGGTCGAACTATTTAAAAAACATACTTGAAATGAACTTCATAAAATTAAACATTATTAAAGTGCAGGGTAATGTTATAACATATAAAAAATGTGTTAGCCTTGGGGCATCATGAATCGTCCATACAAGCATTGCACGGAATTCAAATTCCCTTTGTGCTACTATTGGTCCAGAGACATCATACATAGTGACACCATTCTATAACTCCACTAAGTCATCGATATACATTCATATCTTTGACCTAGTACTTAGCTAATTGATTGAACATACACTACATAACTACTACATATATGAGTAAATAAAAAAAATTATAAGACATAATTATAAGGCATAATTGAACATATATGAGTAAATTAACAAAAAAATATAGGACATAATTATGAAACAAACAAGACAAATAAGATGTTATTGTGCTAAAAAAATTATTCTAAACAAATTACTACATGGAACAACCATTGTCAACATTATGTGATCTCTCTTTATTGACTTCCATGGAGGAATGCTATTGTTGATAAAAAAAACGGGCCACACCAAGTAAGTAGATCTAGCCTCTCCAAATGGATTGACACTGTCAATTGCTAATGAAAGCCTAAGATTACGAGGTTCTCTTTTAAAATCTAGCCACTTTTCCTCTATATTCCTAAATGCAGATCCATCTACATGCATTCAAAGAACACCATCTTCACTTCTATTCCTTGCATGGTAATCCATAAGTTTTGCTATGCTTTTTCACTTGAACAATTGTCGCAGACGTGGAATTATGGGAATATAACGAAGAACCTTGTGAGGCACTTTTTTTTTTACTTTATCGGTTTGATATCTACTCTCATCACATTTTGGGCATTTGTCTTTCAACGCATGTTCTTTATAATAGAGAATATCATCATTAGGGCATGCATGAATAGCTTGATACTCCATTCCAATATCTTTCATAACGACATGTAAATCTTGGTACGTACAAGGTAAAACATTTGACAATGGTAACATAAATTCACCTAATAATCTACAACATAAAAAATAGTATTGGTTAATGTACTAAAAAATATTAATTGTACATATTTCATCAAAATGTTACAAATTAATGAAATGATACAGATCAACGTACTACCATTAAAAAAAATGGAAAAAATAATTGCTTTATCATGTATATAGTATTAAATGTCATAAAATATATTACATACCTTAGGAGCTGTGTCACACACGTGTTTGAAAAACCATTCACCACCTTTAAGTTGATGAACAACAATACAACAAAGAGAAGAGATGTTTTTGAGCCTTCATAAAGAGGTTTAATTTCCCTCTCAAGTACAAGTAAATCAAAAGCACGGTCATCATACTGGTTGTCATCATCATCATCCATTCCAACATTATTAAATGTCTCCTGGATCAATCTATTTGTCCCATCTTCTTCAACTATGTTATCAACATCATTATCTTCTTCCATAGGATCATTAGCTTGATCCTCAATATTAATCTCTCCATGTTCTTGAACAAACGCTTGTACTACAACCACCTCTTCCTCATCGAGCAATGCCCTAGGGGGGCGATACTATACAATTACAATCAATAAAGTAATATTAGTATATATAGCAAATATTGAAATGTATATATAACAAAAATTTACAAATGTAATATACTAGGAAAACAAAGACACCAAAGATAAAGAGAAAGGCAACTTAGGTGAGACCAAAAAACAAAGACAACAAATCAATGATGATGTTTTTGCAATTTATCAAGATATTTAAGAATATGTTGAAAAAATCTAAGAAAGATGTTAATTTTCTTGACATGTAGGAAGTGAGACACTTTCTGAGATATATAGTCATGACCATAATAAAATACATATTGATCTTATTTTTCATTCATCATTTTAATGTCATATTCTTTCTTCATGTCATATATTGCATAATATACTTTAAAAACTCGACCTGGCCAATGCCTTTGACAGAGTTAGGCACTCCTTCCTTATATCTGTCCTTAAAAAGATGGGATTCGAGTTGCCCTTCATTAACCTCATAGCTGCTTGCATCTGTGGGCCCTGGATTTCCCCCCTGATCAATGGCAGACCAGGTGAAGCATTCCAATCTTCCCAGGGTCTTAGACAGGGCTACCCCCTCTCCCCCTATCTCTTTATTCTCATGGCGGAATCCTTCAGCCAAGCTCTGGATCACAACAGGAGAGTGGGCCTCATATCTGGAATCAAATTCGGGAATGGAGCCAAGAACATCAATCATTCACAGTTTGCTGATGATACTTTGTTAATTGGAGGAGCTTCCACCACAATAGCAAGGAGGTTCAAGAAACTCCTTGACCAATTTATGGGGTACTCTGGAGGCTTGGTCAACCAGCATAAAAGCTGTATATACGAATGGAACACCTCAAATCAGGTTATTCACAGTATCGCAAATATATTTGGTGTCTCATGCAATCTGGAGTGGACTCATTTCTCTTATCTGGGCATGCCTGTGAGCCTTGGCCCATTGAAGGCTAGAACTTGGGATGGAATCATTGACAAGGTGAAGAGGAAGGTGCTGTAATGGGGATCATTGTGGATCAACCCAGCAGGCCGTCTTATTCTTCTCAAGTCCGGTATCACCTCTCTCCCCCTTTATCGTTTCTCTCTTCATCAAGCTCCTGCTACTTTCCACCACAAAATGGAAGTTGTTCTACGCCACTTCCTTTGGCAAGGAGGGAAGAACGATAAAAGCAAGTTCAACTTAGTCAGCTGGAAACATGTCATCCAAACCCAAGGTAGAGGAGGTATTGGTATAAGGTCGCCTAAGTTCTTAAATCTTGCCTTTGGTGGGAAAATTGTTTGGAGGCTCATAACAGGTCCCTCATCATGGTGGAAAAGGGTGCTGGAGACCAAATACCTAAAATTCCCCAGGCAGCAACTCCTTGACTCCAATATCCCCATCAGAGACTCCTCTAAAATCTGGCAACTTTGCAAAAAAGCCATCCCTATCATGATTCAGAATACTTCTAAAGTTCCAGGGGGGGAGCTAGAATCAACATTGGAACTGATAAAATCTTGGGTCAACAACCTATAAACATGCAGGAAGAAGCCATACCCATCATTAATTTCTTCAACAACAGGGGTATACACCATCTGGATCAAATCTCCAGTTGGGATCCCCACTCCCATATCTGGACAGGGTGGTCCTTTCTGGAAATACCCAGTGAATTAAAGCCTAGCCTATGCTATCTACAGACTCTCCTCCACAGTAAAGCTCCCATCAAAAAGAATGAGAGGGATGGGTTTCGTTGGGATTCAACTGGAACAAATTACACAATTAAAGTAGGCCACCAATTTCTTTGCAACAACACCTTTCCCATGACTTTATGGAACCATTGGAAAATAGTTTGGAGGTCTGAGGCGCTCCCAAAAATAAAATTTTTCATATGGCTTCTGCTGAAAGGAAAGATTTTAACAGTAGAGAACTTGAAAAAGAGAGGCATCAACGGCCCATCAAGATGCCCCAACTGCTGCAACACTGAAGAAACGATGCACCATCTCTTTGTAGAATGCCCCTTTGCAGTTGAATGTTGGAAAAGACTATCTTTCACTGGTAACTTACCCTGGAATCCTCAGCATTCTATAGTTGAAGCAGTTCACATCTGGAGAAAACGCTGCCCCTGGAAAGAAAAAAGAAGCAACCTGGCGAAGAGAGTATGGAACACTCTCCCTTATACCTTGTTATGGCGAATCTGGCTGGCAAGAAATCGGAGGATATTCCAAAACAAGAGCTCAGCTACAAGAATCATCTGTAACAAGGCCAAAAATCTCGCCCTGGAAACTATTTCAATCAAAACCACAGGCAGGGTAGATGCAGCAACGTATAGTGTGGAAGAGCGAGATTTTATAAGTTACATTCTGGAAAAAAATTACAATGCACAGAAAGGCAGCATGGCGAATGAACAACGCAGGCTGGAAACCAACTCCTGGAAAGTCAGATTAAAAGAGGAGGAGTTCGCCAACTGGATTCAAAATTGCAACTGCTTCTGTCTATTTTTCGATGGGGCATCAAAATCGAACCCAGGTACAGCCGGAGCAGGGGGATTGATCATCAACGCTAATGGGGAGCGCATCCTTCATTACGAATGGGGTCTAGGAAAAGTCTCGAATAACAGAGCTGAAGCGTTAGCTCTGTTTCAGGGACTAACTCAGTTAAGTAAACTGGGGATAAAATCAGCAAAGATCTTTGGGGATTCCTCTGTTGTCATCCGCCTCATGGTTCACCAGAAGGAATCGCCCAATACCCTCCTCCAGCAAGTGATCAGGCGCAATCAACTGTTGCATCAGACAATGGACGATCTGCAGTACCACCATATCCTGCGAAATCTCAACAAGCAGGCGATAGATACGCCAACAGAGTGTGTGAAAGGTCATTAGGTAACCTACATTGCAACTCTGAGGAGGTCCATCAACCCCTGCCATGATTCAAAACAAGCTAATCTGCATCAGATCAGACAACACTGACAGCAACGATTGGAATCAGCCCTATCAGACCTTCAGCAAGATCGCAATCTGCATAGGGATATGGCATAGATTCGCTCCTCTTATCAATCTCAATAGCTCTGTCGGTTTCTATCTTTTCAGTCCAGTCTCTCGGGCTATCCAGGACAATTCTCTGATCTTCCCGTGCCTCTCTCAGGATTCCCTCTCTTTTCCCGTGATCGGCTCCCTCCTTTCTCGCCTCCCCCTATATCTTCACTCCCTCCTCCTTACTCCAGCGCTCCATCCCCTGATTTCTCCTCTCTGCGATTCACTCATCCCCGTCTCTGTTTCCAGGTGGTTCCCTCTCTGCGATTCTTTCTCCCCCGCCTCTGTCTCCAGGTGGTTCTGTCTCCCGATTGCTCCCCTCTGCGACCCTCTCATCCCCGCCTCCGACAACAAGTGGAACTACCAGGTCCTCAGGAAGTCCTATTTGTGCTGCGTCGCAAGCCGACTCTCCTCTTTCGCCTTTGTTTCCTGGAAGGTCTCTGCTTCCCGCCTTGTTAATCGAATCTTCTGGCAGCCTCTCTTCATTCCCATCTGCCCTTTAATCTCCCCATCCACAACATCAGTTATGGCTCGCAATGAGGATTGCTTGCACTGTGCGGACCTGCAAGTTGAGATGGAAGAAATCAGAGCCCAGTAGCATATTTTAGAGAACCAGTAGAGGATTTTGGAAGCCAGAATCAGTGATCAGAACTGCATCATTAATGACAAATACCAAGAAAAAATTGATCTCTTCTTGCACAGGGTCTCTTCACTTCATGAACAGTTCAATCATTTGTCAAACAGGTGCAACCATGCGGAAGAGTCCATAACGATCCTGAAATACATGATGGACAAACGCAACAACGCAACTCCAAGCTCCTCAAGCGCCAAGCAAGTAGAAAGGGATGAAAAGCCGGAGGAATCTACTGCAAGGCACATTAGTCATATAAACATAGATTAGAAATGCTCTGCAAATGTCAATATTTGCTGCTCCAATATGTAAGAGTTTACAGTAGTTTAGCAGTCCTTCAAGGTAGAACAAGTAGGAGTAGGATCAAGGAGAGATATCTGTTTTGTAACTCCATTGATCCAGGCTGCCCTCAACACTCAATGTATTTCAGGACTCTTGACTCCCCTCCTTTTTTCAACTATTAATACAGCAACCGGCTTTGTTAAACAAAAATAAAAATAAAAAAAATGCATGATTAACCTCTAAATCCTCTAGATCCAAATTAACCCCCTAACACCTTAATCCCATTCCCCTAAGCCCTTAAACCCCTAACCCCTAAACCATTAAACAATAACCCCTTATCCATAAGCCCATAAAGTAATTAACCCCTAACTTGACCTAACCCCTTAAACGACCCTAACAAAAATAATCAAATAATATTTCTAGTCCACATCAAGATGACAACATAGTTCAAACACCTCCCAAAAGAATATTATAAAATACATTTACAATAGAAATATAATACAATTTACAATACAAAGACATACAATCTAAAATACAATATACATATAAACATTTACAAAACAATCTATAATACAAATAAATATAATAAATAACTTACAAATAGATGATATTCATATCTGCCTTCATTGTGTCCATAGTCTCTATAATGCTTTTTAGTTGATTTTAGTAGAATTCTCCTTGGCCTCAAGCCCCTACAATTTCTACAAGGGAAATAACATTTTTCATCCTTATAATCCCTTGATTTCGATCCCATGTATCCTTGGTCTCCTTGAGGAATGTTATGTGACATTTTTTATCACCAAACTTTCAGTGATGATTTTGTTCAAAAATTAACCTCAAAATAAGTCTACAACCTTTCAAAACAATCACAACTAATATATATAGCAACTATGTCAAAGTTCTCTCAGATTTCAAGTTTCTGCGATCTTCATATTTGTGTAAATCATTTTCTGGATTCATATCACATTAAGTTTGTTGTTGTGATTGACGTTTCGAACCAGCAACGGTGGTTCATCATCAGGATGAGAAAGATTTATGAAAGACTGGTCTACCATTTAGTTCAATAAATAGATGTTCAAGATGCAAAGCTGATAGTAATCTTAAGGAGTATTAATTTAATTATTAAATTAAAGTTTACTTTTTGCATTTAAAATTCATTAAATTAATTATAAATTTAATTATTTAGTTTATTAATTTTTTTTTTTTTTTTTATTAAAATAAAGTTTAATTATTACAATTTTATCTCAAAATTTACAAATTAAATTAATTTTTTTATAGGAATATTTTGAAGTTTAACCTTATGTAAGTATAATAACTAAAAAATTTAATAAATTATAGTTTGATTTAAAATTCACTAAAATTAGTTATACATCTAAATATTCAATTAAAACTTTTATTATTAAATTAAATTTCATTATTTTTTTTATTCTTAATTATAAATGTAATTATTAAATTACAATTCATTCGGATTATAATTAATTTTAATTATCATTAATTTTTATTATTATTTCAAAATTTATTAAAATTAATTATAAATATGATTATTAAGATAAAATTAAATTAAAATTTATTAAAATTAGTTATGAAATCAGTTAGTGAAGTTTAACATATATGACTTTGATTATTAAATTAAAGTTTTTACTAATTTAAAGTTTGATTTAAAATTCATTAACATTTTGATTATTAAAATATGACTTTATTATTAAATTAAAATTTTTATTAATTTAAAGTTTGATTTTATTAAATTAAATTTTTTATTAATTTAAAGAATTAACATTAATAAAAATAATTAATAATTTTTATTATTTTATTAATTTAAAATTTTTATTAATTTAAAGAATTAATTATTTTTATTATTTTTATTAATTTAAAATTTTTATGAATTTAAAGAATCAATTATTTATATTAATTTTAATTCTTTAAATTAATAAAAATTTTAATTTAATAAAATCAAACTTTAAATTAATAAAAATTTTATTTTAATAAAATCAAACTTTAAATTAATAAAAAATTTAATTTAATAATCAAAGTCATATATGTTAATGAATTTTGAATCAAAATGTTAATGAATTTTAATCAAAATTTAAATTAATAAAAAATATAATTTAATAATCAAAGTAATATATGTTAAACTTCAATAACTGATTTCATAACTACTTTTAATAAATTTTAATTTAATTTTATCTTAATAATCATATTTATAATTAATTTTAATAAATTTTGAAATAATAATAAAAATTAATGATAATTAAAATTAATTATAATCTGAATGAATTGTAATTTAATAATTAGATTTATAATTAATAATAAAAAATAATTATAATTAAAATTAACTTAATGAAATTTAATTTAATAATAAAAGTTTTAATTGAATAATTAGATGTAGAACTAATTTTGGTGAATCTTAAATCAAACTATAATTTATTATTATTTTTTAATTATTATACTTACATAATATTAAACTTTAAAACATCCCTTTAAAAAATTTAATTTAATTGGTAAACTTTCAAATAAAATTGTAATAATTAAACTTTATTTTATAAAAGAATTTTAATTTAATAAACTAAATAATTAAATTTATAATTAATTTAATGAATTTTAAATGCAAAAAGTAAATTTAATTTAATAATTAAATTAATATTCCTTAAGACTAATGTCGGTTTTGCATCTCGAACATCTATTTATTGAACTAAATGGTGGACCAGTATTTCATGAATCTTTCTCATCCTGATGATGAACCATTGTTGCTCGTTCGAAACGTTGATCACAACAACAAACTTAATGTGATATGAATCCGGAAAATGATTTACACATACATGTCAAAGTTATATGATATTAAGGCCTCTACACACATATTTATATTTATTATAATTATAATAATATATTTCATAATTATATATATATAATATTATATTAATATTAATATATATAATATATATATTAATAATATTATATTTAATTATAATATTAATGTTGTATTTATTTTAATTAGTCAAACTAATTAAAAGTAGTCCCATATTAGACGTTGTCAATGCAAAAAGCCATTAGTGTTGGAATTGAATGTTATGTAACGGTTATTTATCATTTCTAGGGAATTGGACAATACATTTTCACATTGGATATAGAGTCAGATATCCAAGGGTAAAAGAAAAACCATTGGTTATTCAACGACAAGAGTGATTATAGGAAAACATCCTATAATTGATGGAATATGGAATTTTGTCGAATATTCAACCACTAAAAAAATGTCGTCAAATATAAATTGGAATTTTATTAAAAAAAAAAAAAACATTAAACTTCTGACACTTTTTCTGATTTTAACCATTCGATCAGATTCCGCTGTCAGAATTTCTCCCCTAATATAATAGGGGCTCTTCCAACATAGTGCTTATTCCACCTCAAAAATCTTAAGAGAACCCAACAAACCCCTTATCAAACTATGAACCAAAAATCCTTGCACAAAAGCCTCCTCGTCTAATTTTCAGCACACCACAAGGCCGCAAGTGATTTCAAAACTTGCATTACATTTTATCAACGTTTTTGTTCATTCAATGGTGAGGGAGACATGAGTCTTTATATAGATTTGAAACGTCATCTTTAAGGGTAGCGAATTTATAATGGTTTGAAGGGAAGCCAAGTAAATTTAATTTGAAATTTAAATTTGGCTTGCAACTAATTTTTCCCTGTACTTTTCTTTAACTTTCCCTCCAAGTTTTGGATCAATTTAATTTAATGAAAATACATGGAGAATCCTTTATTAATAATTCTATAGAAATTTTTCTATGCTCATGATTTAAATAACAATCTAATGATGGGCTACCATATCATCTCCTTGTTTGGAGACATTGACCACAAGATGGGGTTTTGACCTTCCATAAGGTGTATCTTCCAAACCGTGAAGAGTTATGAAGCGTGCCATATATAGTTAGAATAGGCACGATGAAGAGAATCAACTGGCTATGGTCATGAAGTAAAATTCATTGATCTTTATTTTCAAAATCTTCAACAAATGCGGAGCTTTTAGGACTTTCGATACTTACTTGTCCTTTGGAGCTTCCAATCTATTATCACAAAATCTGACCTTGATAGGCTGTTGATCAAGTAGACTCTGAGTAACTCTTTCAAACTGATCTTTTGGTTGAGGCTTAACCTCCTCAACCTGAGAGGGCTCTCTTAATAGGTTTAAGATTTTTGATTAATGATTAGATGGCTAACTTTAGGAACATAAATGGACAAATGTATAACTGGTTGAATCAAAGATTAGCAAACATCGATTGGGCTATGGAGTCAAGATAGTCTTCAACAAAACAACATGATCAACAAAACATAGAAGTCAAGGCACTTGGAGTTTAGGTTTATAAGCAAAACAGTAACACAGTGAATCAACACAGAGTACAAGCATGTGAAGGAATTTAGAGCATTTTCCAATGAATTCTAAGTATCACAAGCTCATACCACTGCAAATAAGTAATTGAAAAAGGCCATAAGAACATCAAACACATAAACCCCTTGTGAATCTTGAGTAGTCAAACTGATCTCTGTATTAAGTTTGAAAAACCACAGTTTCTTACAATAACACAACTTTCTTTTGCTAATGAAATTACCAACCATGAGGAATTCAACCTCATGCTTCATATAGAGTCTTTACAACCTTGGATTCTATGATCCATCCTTAGGAGAATTCGAATTTCTAAAATTGACACCTATCTACTCATAAAACAAACTCTTAATTACAAGCTGACAACTAACTGTCTTTTAGGAGTCCTAATACAAATAGGAGTGAAACTCCTAAAACATGTTTCAAAAACCTTATTTAAGACTTAAATACATTCTTTGACAACTTCTAATCCATGTATTCAACCTTTATGATGCCTCCAACATTGTTACCAACCCTGCTGATCTGTGACCTAACTGTCCAGAAACTGTCTTTGAACAACATGTGTAAAACTGGAAAATTCTGATTTCTGAAAATATGGCTTCAAAGAAAGCCTTGTTTCTCTCAACTGGTAACACTTTTGAGGAAAGTGAGAGAGGTTATTGTAGCTGGAGATTTTATGAAGATAAAACTCTTTCATAATTCTAAAATACTTTTGCATTTGGCCAAAAACTGATCATGAAGTGAACTACTAAAACCAGAAAACAAAGTTTTTCTCTCAATGACTTTCAACAGTTTTGTAGCGCAAGTTGGGTCATCAATTTCTCCCACCTCATAATGAATTTAAAGAAACTGAGAGAGGTTTTTGTAGTTAAGTATGTTAGGAAGAAAAACCTCTTTCAGTTTTCAAAAATGAGTTTTAGATTGCTCAGGAACCCCTTGGAAGTTGACTTCTAAAAACAAAAAAAAAGAGCATACACAGCAGTTTCGTAGCGCAAATCACCTTTTTTGAACTAGCTGTGCTACGAAATTGTGGATTCCTGTGTGATTGCAAAAATTTAACCCTAAACATAATTGAATGAATTTTAAATGGAAAATGTGACCTATTTGACCATGAAGTGAACCTAAAGGACTTTATTTGGAAATGAAAGATGACATTTTAAGACTTCAAACCCTATCACTTACCCTTTTATCAAGACTAAAATGACCTTTAGACCTCCTTGAAATCATGACCAAAAGCAAAGTTGACATAATGATGTTTTGAGAATTTTTGGGTGATAACACAATCAATTCAAAATAGACAAATATTAATAGCGTTCAAGAATAGATGTTGGCATCAATTACAACACCATTCAATAATCTCCCCTTTTGTCATTGACAACAACACATACTCCTCATGTGATCACTGCTACCCTTGACTCCATGCCTTTGATCTTATTTTCTTGATTTCTGTTCCCCTTTGACATAAATGACAAAGGGTTACTCCCCTTGATAAAATATATTCCTCTAACTTCTTGCAAAATTATTGTCTTCCTGTAACTACTTCTCTCCCCTTGACATGCTATGATTCACATGGGTTTGCACAACTAATTCCACATGAGTCCATCCAAATTTTTGTCCATGACAAAGTTGAATAATCTTCCCACCATGCTATTCACTACTTTGACGACTTCTTCACATATCCATCTGTCAACCTGTCAAAGGATATATCTTCAAATGTGCAACAATTGCTACAAGGACTCTCCCTTTTATGCATTCATAGGGAATCAACAAATTGGATTCTTCAGAATACTGTATGAACCAACTCTTCGACCGTATCATCCTAAACCTTGACAACTTCAATTTTAGATTCATCATGACCATTTGATTTTACAAAACCTGAAAGCATGACTGCATAGATTTTTCCATCAACTTGATCTTCTTGCTTTTGTTTTCTTCTCCAGACTTTCCTATACTTAGCATTACAATTGTCTTTCATGCAAGATTCCATCTTGTACCTGCAATTGCGATGAAGGTTTTAACCCTGTAAAGAAATTACTTGCATACGAATTCTAAAAACAGAAAATAAACAATAACGAGAGCATAAAACATAAAATAGATATACACATAGATTTTCCCCTCGATCCAAAAACTAGGGCTACCAAATTGATTTTTCATTATATTCCTTTCAATGTTACAATACATATATATACATACCTATGAAGTAGGAAAGTGTTCCCTCTGCGGACAGAGGCAACCCCTCTAGCCCTAGAGTGGGTCTAGTCACAGTAAGGACAAAACAACAATTAATTCCCTTAAATAGTCATCGTTGGAGGCCTACCTCAAACCGGTGGTTGATGAAGTTCCGTTGCGCTGCTCCAGCTTCCGTTTCCTTCTCCTTAATGAGCAATCAACCTGAAACACCACAAGAAAACAACAGAGCACGTAACCGAGAAACAACAATGATCTATTTACTCACAAAGTCAAGAAGTCATGAGCTATCAAGTAAATTACATACAAGACATAGGAAATCATCATTGATTGTATTAATGATAAATCAAGAGCAAAGCTTACAACCAAGTCTTGACACCGCAAGCCTTCTTGGAGGGCCTAGCCAGTATATTTCTTCAAGCATTCACTCTTAAGGATGGGTCTCCCAAACAACAATATCTCTTTACCACTCACAAGCTTTAATACAAGGTTAATGGTACTGCACACCTTTTTGCAAACTATGTAGCAATCCCACACTTGTCACTCTCACACCAAAACTATCTACCAAACTCAAATGCACTAGCAGCACTATACAACCCAAAAGAACTAACTAGTTAAAAAAGCTAGTAGATCATAACAATGGTGAGTGATTTTATAGGAGAAGGAGTCTCCATCAAATGAGGAAGAGGGAGCTTATCCTCAAGGAAGGTAGCACAAAAGGCAGAACCACCATCCCAGAGGTGGAAAGGCGACCGAAACTGACCCAACAACCAGCTCTAGAAACATCCAGAAGGTCGACTGTTTGAACTAATTCGCCAAATTTGAATCGTCATGGCTCATGAACTGGGGACTAGCAACGACATCGCAACGATACAGTGCATGACAGAGAACCGTCGCGGATTTTAAGGGTTTACTAGCGACGATGTAAGAAGTTCGTAAAAAAGGGTCAATCTTCAGCATTAGAGAGCATTTGCTTAATCTTCTTGCATAAGTGGGAAGATATGGACATGTTCATTTGACACATGACACAATAGAGGGGCTGAGATGAGTACAATGAAAAATTACTGCGTAACAGATGCCCCTTAAAGCATGAAGCCCGAGAGAGTGGGAGGGGTGAAATGATTTAAAAAACCATGACTGAATTGGAACACCACCTTGAAGAACCTGCAGGTGCAAGTACAACTGATATCTCTGATAGTGAAATACATGTAATCTAGGCATGGGTGCAGCCATCCAAAAGACATATGAAACTTGGTCTGTGGTATGGACGCAGCCACCCAATTGACAAGACCATGATAATGATAAAGGTATGGTCGCAGCCATCCATCAAAGAGTCATGTATGTAATCACGAACCAATCCACGCAGCCCAAACATATGTAATCTTAGTTCGGGGTCTTGAAACCCAACCAATCATAGTACAAATTCTAGCATGTGAACAAATGTGCTGAGGTCGAGCATGATAAAAAGGCACTTGATTACTAGTCAATAATGAAGACCGTTAACAAGCACGAGAGAAACCACCAATAATGCCAATGGCTCTCAAGGTATCGTCCAATACAATCCACTAAGTGTGAAAAATGAGCTGAATTTGAACACTCGTGGAATCACCCAATCTAAGACCAATGATGAGAGTCTATCATCAGGCGCAAAGAACTTGCCATTGAGGCATGCAAGATCCAAGGTACCGAAAGGGATCTCTAGATCAATCTACTGGATAATGAGCTGGCGTTGACAGGAGACGATCCGTCACAGGAGGGCCATACCATTTCCCCCATCAGCGACACGAGATAAGGAACAAGAGGTAGATGGTGAAATAGAGTATCAGAGGAGGAGGTAAGGGTGTGAGCTGCAGAAAGATTATACTCTTGAACATATCAGCGACACGACTCTGGAAGGTGGCAGCATTCAGGTACCGAGGGATTGGAGGCTCGATGGAGATAGCATGGATCAGATGGAATGAGGCGAAATGGCAACCCAAAACCCCTAAAGGCCAAATGACGATGTATGGATATCCCAACCCGACAAGAAGTAAAAATGTCGATGTTCAAGAGTGACTAGTTGCCGCAGGTAACCAATGATGACTTCCAAATTTTCCTCCACCATTGCTGGCGAGTACCCCAATTATTTTTGAAAACAAGCTTGAAGGGGATAGCATATGCTTGTGATATAAGTTCGTCCTTCGGACGAATCCAACCTAGATATAGTTTAACGAGCCCTAGGGAGGAGAAGCTCGAGTCTCATCATGGCGACAAGTCCAATGTCGTTAGAGTTTAACGAGTCTGACATAGGGAAAACTCAGAGTCTTTTTCACGTTTAGAGAGTTTGAAAAAGACGCGGAAAATAAAACTCCAGGGGGGTCCTTTTTCGTAAATTTGTGTCCATCGAGCCCAAAAAAGTATAAAATAATACTTGAGGGAACTACTTGACCATTACGATCAAGGAGTACTTTTCATAATTAGTGGCCTCAATCCGAAAAAATATAAAAGTGATCGAAGACACGTCGTTTCGTAACCAATATCAAACTCGAAATGACAAAAGTCCGGCGATCTTTTCATGTTTATATGGTCAGAAAAGAGCTGAAAGTGGACCGCCTTTTGTTCCATTTAACGAGTTAAAAGGGAAAACTCGGCAATCTTTTCGTCTTTAAACGGTCAGAAAAGAGCTGAAAGCATACCTCCATTTTTATTCTCTTTAACGAGTCAAAAAGGGAAAAAATACTTAGCAATCTTTTCATCTTTTACGAGTCAGAAAAGAGCTTAAAGGTGACTCGTCCTAGAGGAATGAGTGGTATAAAGGGTAGCAACTGGTTCCGGCAATGGTGGAACTGCTCAAAACATGTAATGGTCAAGAGGATGGCTAATAAACCACTCATCGCTGCGGTCCCTCAAGAAAGGAAAAAAAACCAAGTGAAAGCATATGATTGGCCAAAGAGATGGTGGCGATGGAATGAAACAACCAAGGCTCATCTAGCAGAATTTAGCGATAAAAACGGCAATCACGAGATGTAAATCAGGTATGGGTTCATTTTTACACAAGCTTGAACCGTGGAGAACTCTGCTTGGATTCAGTTTCATGTTTGCACAAGCTTGAAATGAAAAACTATGCTTGTCATGAGTTCGCATGCCCTAGGCTCATCTACCAGAATTTAGCGGATAAAAACAGCAATCACAAGATGTAAATTTGGTATGGGTTCATTTTTACACAAGCTTGAACCATGGAGAACTCTGCTTGGACTCGGTTTCATGTTTACACAAGCTTGAAACGAAAAACTATGCTTGTTATGAGTTTGCATGCCCCCAACATAACGACGCAAATCGAGGTACATGCCCCCCAAGCTTCATTGCATTCAACGAGGTGGATGGAATGAAGGTTCTCTTTCGAGATCCTGGAAAGACTCAACTTGGATTTTACGAGATCTTAATCAAAGACTCGATTTGGAAAGGGAGTTGTTTCATTTTTTAATGAGGTTGACATAGTAAAAGAACTATCCTCATAACCCTTGTTTCATTTTTTAACAAGCTTGACACAAGACAAGGAACTATGCTCGATGATCCTTGTTTCATTTTTTAACGAGGTTGACAGAATATCAAACTTTCCTCGGACACCTTGTTTCATTGTTTAACGAGGTTGACACAAGATCAAAACTATCCTTGGGACTCCTGTTCATGGGACATATGAGAACATGGCTCTTAAGAGGTCCTCGCGGGATGGAAGAAACATACTCCGAGAGGAATACATGTCATGAGGCACGAATGACAGATCGGGTTCCAATGCCCCCAGTACATGATGTACGAGACCATCCGCATGATCATCAACAGAGGCGGAGACGGAATGGGTAGCCACATAATTGACCTATGGCAAGGAAAGCACTGCTTGCGAGCAAGAACTGAGAGGGGATGACAGTTGCGCAGGAGGCACCGGGGGACTAAAGAATGATAATTGATCTATGGTCACCATTCTTCCATCGTGCGGAAAACAAACCACATGGAAAAGTGAAGAGACGAGGGCCCCCATGGCATAAACATAGTCACAACCAAGGAGAAGACTAAAATCTAAAGCACCTTGGACAACCATCACGTCTATATAGACGGTTTGGTTCCAATGCCCCCAGTACATGATGTACGAGACCATCTGCATGATCATCAGTAGAGGCGGAGACGGAACGGGTAGCCACATAATTGACCTGTGGCAAGGAAGGCACTGCTTGCGAGCAAGAACCGAGAGGGGATGACAGTTGCGCAAGAGGCACCGGGGGACTAAAGAATGATAATTGATCTATGGTCACCATTCTTTCATCATGCAAAAAAAAAACCACACAGAAAAGTGAAGAGACGAGGGCCCCCATGGTAGAAACATAGTCATGGCCAAGGAGAAGATTGAAATCTAAAGCACCTTGGACAATCATCACGTCTACATAGACGGTTTTGCCTCCCAAAGTAACAAGGAACTTTGGAAGGATCCCTAAGGGTTGACTAGTTCCTCCATCAAATGCCAACAGATTCTGTGTGACGGGCACAAGCTGTGGGGAGCCCAAAGCTTGCCAAGTAGTGAAAGGCATGAGGTTACATGACGCACCCTCATCCAAGACAGTGCCAGGTACTTATCATAGGCATGTACGGTAATCTGGAAAGGCACATAGGATGGAAGGCAGAATGCAGACAAATGACTCCAGTCGAAGGAAACGAACAAACTACTTGGTGGGGGTATCATATGATTGCCCCCATGCCCTATAGGAACCGAAGAAGGACCCTCTAAATCAGCTGGGATAGGAGGGTCGTTCTCGGACTCAGGAGAATCCGATGAGACGAGAAGAACATGAGTAGTGTAATCATGATGCTCTTCCAGAACGGAGTGATCAACGGGTGGTGAATCCAAGTCGACACTCTTTCCAACCAATGGTTGGTCAGGAATACGCTAAGCACAGCCAGGTTTGGGAAGAGAAGGGTGGACAAGAGAAGAATCTAGGTTAATCTCATTGCCAACTGGGAGAGGGTCTGAAGAGCGCCTCTGATAACCAACGGGAAGTTGAGGTGAAGAAGCTGTAAGACTTTCAAAAATGGTGGAAGCTTTATCCATGAGCAGACAAAGGTGAAGGGGATGGTTGCCTTCACACAGTCTACAGGGGAATCGAATCTTCCCTTTCTTCTTACCGCTGCCAGTTGATAGGGTAGCATTGTCACGAGTTTTAGAGGACGATGAGGGACGAGCTAGATCGTGAGACCATACTTCTAATATCCTAGGAATGCCAGGACAATCACGAAGAAGATGGTCACCCTTGCACAATTTACAAGGAAACTTAACCTTCTGTGAAGGAGCAGAGGGTGGTATGACTTGAGAGGTACTCGGAGAAATAGTTTCACAGGTGGTCTCACGTTGATCAGACTTCTTCTTCTTCTTCTTAGTCTCCTGGTTACTAGATGTGAAACTTTCGCCAGGCGAAGGAGGAGATGAAGGTGAGGAAACAGGGGAAGAAGGCGCGCGCTCAACCTTGGAATCAACATGTCGTGATTCAAACGAAGGAGATGGTGGAACAGGAGTCATGACGCTCGGGACCGTCGAGGTTGAAAATAACCAAACGAGTAGACCGATGGTTAACCCAGGCAAAGACAATGTTTCCATATACGGAGCACCAGCATTTCCAAAAGGCGGAAACGGACTAGGATTTCCATCTGGGGGAAGCCCTTGGTTGGTAGACTCGAGGAATGTTTCCATCGGGAACGAGCCTAAAAACAAAGAAACTTAACTGTAACCAAGAACATTTCGTGGGCAGTAAATTTTATGACGCAGGAACAAAACTTGACCTTTCCATGTTTCAAGGGTCGAGAAAAGGACGAAAGGGTGACTCTATCTCTTTCGAGGTTTAATGAGCCTGAAAGGACAAGTGCTCAGATGGACCTTTTCTTTTAAGGAGTTCGAAAAGGAACGAAAGTGACTACTCTAGAGAACTAGGTAAAAGGTTTACCAAACAACCCGTAAAACTGCATATACACCTTGGCAATCATATGAAAACCAAGGACTTTCCGTACGGCAATCAATCTTCTCGAATGCTGTGTTCAGTGCGTTACGGTTTGCAAGGTAGCAGACACGACTTCCTAAGGATATAGGATGATAATCTAGTGGGGTCTCCCAACATATACTCGACCGTACTGGGAGCGCAAGTCTGTACTAGCAGCTATTGAGTCACAAAAGGAGGAATCAACCAACCTTAAGTAAAAGCAATAGTGACTAGGTTTAACGACGCCGGAGCACGTCTCTAGCCTAGACCTCTAAATAATGTGCGTTCTGTTCCAATGCATTGTTAATTTCATTCAGTTCATTTTAGAGTTGATCTTGAATTAGGTTTCAATTTCCAGGCCCTACTGTATGTATATCAAAACCTAGGATGTAGCTAGAATGAGTAAAGCATCTTTCATTTCGATGAACAACTACTTATAGAAAGGTAGAAAGTTTGTCCCCAAACAAACACAAGTGAATTCAAACAGTAAGAAACACAATGCATCAATACACTAATCTCATGATGCATCGACACTACTAATGAAAGATTTTAAGTTTGCTTTCCAATTTCTCAAACATGATAACTTGAAATGCAAATGTACTTTCACTTTCATATACTAAATGAATGCAATCTTTTTATTTTTTTTGTTTGTTTTAAATTTAAAGAAACAGACAAGTAAGTGTGAACTGATCAGTCCAAACAATTGTGATCTATGCTTAGTAGTGAAGAAATTGAATCAATATCAAAAACTGGTTCAATAATCGACACTAAAAACCAACCAGCAAGAAAACAAGCAGCGAAAAAGCCTCAAGCAAATCAATAAGACGGTTGTGGATGAACCTTGGATAGAAAAGTAACCCAAGCAAAGGGTTTCTCGACGAAACTTCTAAAAAGCTAGGTCAAATGGTCTAAAAACATAAGACTCACTCAATGAAATCAAAGAGACAGTACCCTAACCAAAAGCAATTAAAACAAGCTAATGAGAGACAAGAAACAACAGGGGATAAACAAGATTGATGGATTTAGAAGGTAAAGTTGTAAAAACAACTTTAAAAGAATCGTCGTGGGTGTTACACTGACAACTAGAGACTAGTCACTAAAGTACACCTGTTTTCAACAATGGTCCGATTTTAGGAGTTGTCGCGAGAATTAAACTAGCAACTTGAGATGAAATCCAAATAGTCGCAGATACAAAGCTATAACATCAGTGACGTCGTCACGATTGTTAGGCTATCTTCAGCGACGATCTTACTTAAGCAAAAGACAAAGTAAAATCACCTAAATGACACCAGATTATTCTTCTAGACTGTAAGGGGATTTCCCAGATTGACCCAGGTAACCCAAAACACTGATGGTTTAACCCCAAAATTCAAGAGACACTAAATCAAAAACAAACAAAAGCAATCAAGAGAGAAACATACAAAGGACTCCCCAGCGGAGTCGCCAACTTATGAAGTAGGAAAGTGTTCCCTATGCGGATAGAGGCAACCCCTCTAGCCCTAGAGTGGGTCTAGTCATAGCAAGGACAAAACAACAATTAATTCCCGTCTAGTCATCATTGGAGGCCTACCTCAAACCGGTGGTTGATGAAGTTCCATTGCGCTGCTCCAGCTTCCGTTTCCTTCTCCGTAATGAGAAATCAACCTGAAACACCACAAGAAAACAATAGAGCATGTAACCGAGAAACAACAATGATCTATTTACTCACAAAGTAAAGAAGTCATGAGCTATCAAGTAAATTACATACAAGACATAGGAAATCATCATTGATTGTATTAATGATAAATCAAGAGAAAAGCTTACAACCAAGTCTTGATGTCGCAAGCCTTCTCGGAGGGTCCAACCAATATGTTTCTTCAAGCATTCACTCTCAAGGATGGGTCTCCCAAACAACAATATCTCTCTCTCACTCACAAGATTTAATACAAGGTTAAGGGTACTCCACACCTTCTTGCAAACTATGTAGCAATCCCACACTTGTCACACTCACACCAAAAGTATCTACCAGACTCAAATGCACTAGCAGCACTATATAACCCAAAAGAACTAACTAGTTAAAAAAGCTAGCAGATCATAGCAATGGTGAGTAATTTTATAGGAGAAGGAGTCTCCATGAAATAAGGGAGAGGGAGCTTATCCTCAAGGAAGGTAGCACAAAAGGTGGAACTACCATCCCAGAGGCGGAAAGGCGACCGAAACTGACCCAACAACCAGCTCTAGAAACATCCAGAAGGTCGACGTTTGAACTAATTCGCCAAATCTGGATTGTCACGGGTCATGAACTGTGGACTAGCGATAACGTCACAACGATATAGTGCATGACAAAGAACCGTCGCAGATTTTAAGGGTTTACTAGCGACGATGCAGGAACTTAGTAAAAAAGGTTCAATCTTCAGCATTAGAGAGCATTTGCTTAATCTTCTTGCATAAGTGGGAAGATATGGACATGTTCATTTGACACATGACACAGTAGAGGGACTGAGATGAGGACAATGACAAATTACTACGTAACAGATGCCCCCTAAAGCATGAAGCCCGAGAGAGTGGGAGGGGTGAAATTATTTACAAAACCATGACTGAACTGGAACACCACCTTGAAGAACCTGCAGGTGCAAGTACAACTGATATCTTTGATAGTGAAATACATGTAATCTAGGCATGGGCGCAGCCATCCAAAAGACATATGAAACTTGGTATGTGGTATGGACGCAACCACCCAATTGACAAGACCATGATAATGACAAAGGTATGGTCGTAGCCATCCATAAATGAGTCATGTATGTAATCATGAACCAATCCACGCAGCCTGAACATATGTAATCTTAGTTCGGGGTCTTGAAACCCAACCAATCATAGTACAAATTCTAGCATGCGAACAAATGTGTTGAGGTCGAGCATGATAGAAAGTCGCTTGATTACCAGTCAATAATGAAGACCGTTAACAAGTGCGAGAGAAACCACCAATAATGCCAATGGCTCTCAAGGTATTGTCCAGTACAATCCACTAAGTGTGAAAAATGAGTTGAAGTCGAACACCCGTGGAATCACCCAATCTAAGACCAATCATGAGAGTCTATCGTCAGGCGCGAAGAACATGCCATTGAGGAATGCAAGCTCCAAGGTACCGAAAGGGATCTCTAGATCAATCTCTTGGATAATAAGTTGGCGTCGATAGGAGACGATCCGTTGCAGGAGGGCCATACCGTTTCCCCCATCAGCGACACAAGATAAGGAACAAGTGGTAGATGGTGAAATGGAGTATCAGAGGAAGAGGTAAGGGTGTGAGCTGCAGAAAGATTATACTCTTGAACATATCGACAACATGACTCTGGAAGGTGGCAACATTTAGGTATCGAGGGATCGGAGGCTCGATGGAGACAACATGGATAAGATGGAATGAGGCGAAATGGCAACCCAAAACCCCGGAAGGCCAAATGATGATGTATGGATATCCCAACCCGACAAGAAGAAAAAGTGTCGATGTTCAAGAGTGACTAGCTGCCGCAGGTAGCCAATGATGACTTCCAAATTTCCCCCCACCATTGCTGGCGAGTACCCCAATTATTTTTGAAAACAAGCTTGAAGGGAATAGCATATGTTTGTGATATAAGTTTGTCCTTCGGACGAATCCAACCTAGTGATAGTTTAACGAGCCTTAGGGAGGAGAAGCTCGAGTCTCGTCATGGCGATGAGTCCAATGTCGTCAGGGTTTAACGAGTTCGACATAGGGAAAACTCGCGAGTCTTTTTCACGTTTAGAGAGTTTGAAAAAGACACGGAAAAGAAAACTCCAGGGGGGTAATTTTTCGTAAATTTGTGTCCTTTGAGCCCGAAAAAGTATAAAATAATACTCGAGGGAACCGCTTGACCATTATGATCAAGGATTACTTTTCGTAATTAGTGGCCTCGATCCGAAAAAATATAAAAGCAATCGAAGACATGTCATTTTGTAACCAATATCGAACTCGAAACGACAAAAGTCCAGTGATCTTTTCATGTTTATACGGTCAGAAAAGCACTGAAAGTGGACCGCCTTTTGTTTCATTTAACAAGTTAAAAGGGAAAACTCAGAAATCTTTCGTCTTTAAATGGTCGGAAAAGAGCTGAAAGAATACCTCCATTTTTATTCTCTTTAACGAGTCAAAAAGGGAAAAAAATACTCGGAAATCTTTTCATCTTTTACGAGTCAGAAAAGAGCTTAAAGGTGACTCGTCCAAGAGGAACGAGTGGTATAAAGGGTAGCATCTATTAACAACAATGGTGGAACTGCTCGAAACATGTAATGGTCAAGAGGCTGGCTAATAAAACCACTCATCGCTGCAGTCCCTCAGGAAAGGAAAAAACCAAGTGAAATCATATGATCGGCCAAAGAGATGGTGGCGATGGAATGAAACAACCAAGGCTCATCTAGCAGAATTTAGCGGATAAAAACGGCAATCACAAGATGTAAATCGGGTATGGGTTCATTTTTACACAAGCTTGAACCATGGAGAACTCTGCTTGGATTTGGTTTCATGTTTACACAAGCTTGAAACGAAAAACTATGCTTGTTATGAGTTCGCATGCCCTAGGCTCATCTAGCAGAATTTAGCGGATAAAAACGACAATCACAAGATGTAAATCTGGTATAGGTTCATTTTGACACAAGCTTGAACCATGGAGAACTATGCTTGGATTCGGTTTCATGTTTACACAAGCTTGAAATGAAAAACTATGCTTGTCATGAGTTTGCATGCCCCTAACATAATGACGCAAATTGAGGTACATGCCCCCCAAGCTTCATTGCATTCAACAAGGTGGATGGAATGAAGGTTCTCTTTCGAGATCCTGGAAAGACTCGACTTGGATTTTACGAGGTCTTAATCAAAGACTCGATTTGGAAAGGGAGTTGTTTCATTTTTTAATGAGGTTGACATAGTAAAAGAACTATCCTCATAACCCTTGTTTCATTTTTTAACGTGCTTGACACAAGATCAAACTATCCTTGGAAACCTTGTTTCATTTTTTAATGAGGTTGACACAAGATCAAAACTATCCTCGGGACTCTTGTTCATGGGCCATATGAGAACATGGCTCCCAAGAGGTCCTCGCGGGATGGAAGAAACATACTCCGGGAGGAATACATGTCACGAGGCACAAATGACAGATTGGGTTCCAATGCCCCCAATACATGATGTACGAGACCATCCACATGATCATCAGCAGAGGTGGAGACGGAATGGGTAGCCACATAATTGACCTGTGGCAAGGAAGGCACTGCTTGCGAGCAAGAACCGAGAGGGGATGACAGTTGCGCAGGAGGCACCGGGGGACTAAAGAATGATAATTGATCTATGGTCACCATTATTTCGTCGTGTGGAAAAAAAACCACACAAAAAAGTGAAGAGACGAGGGTCCCCATGGCATAAACATAGTCACGGCCAAGGAGAAGACTGAAATCTAAAGCACCTTGGACAACCATCACGTCTATATAGACAGTTTTGCCTCCCAAAATAACTGGGAACTTTTGAAGGATCTCTAAGGGTTGACTGGTTCCTTCGTCAAATGCAACAGATTATGTGTGATGGGCACAAGCTGTGGGGAGTCCAAAGCTTGCCAAGTAGTGAAAGGCATGAGGCTACACGATGCACCCTCATCCAAGACAGTGCCAGGTACTGCCTTATCATAGGCATGTATGGTAATCTGGAAAGGCACATAGGATGGAAGGCGGAATGCAGTCAAATGACTCTAGTCGAAGGAAACGACCGAACTACTTGGTGGGGGTATCATATGATTGCCCCCATGCCCTACAGGAACCGAAGAAGGACCCTCTGAATCAGCTGGGATAGGAGGGTCGTTCTCGGACTCAGGAGAATCTGACGAGACAAGAAGAACATGAGTAGTGTAATCATGATGCTCTTCCAGAACGGAGTGACCAATGGGTGGTGAATCCAAGTCGGCACTCTTTCTGACCAATGGTCGGTCCGGAATAGGCTGAGTACAGCTAGGTTCGGGAAGCGAAGGGTGGACAAGAGACGAATCTAGGTTAATCTCATTGCCAAATGAGAGAGGGTCTGAAGAGAGCCTCTGATAACCAACAGGAAGTTGAGGTGAAGAAGCTGTAAGACTTTCCAAAACGGCGGAAGCTTTATCCATGAGCAGACAAAGGTGAAGGGGATGGTTGCCTTCACACAGTCTACAGGGGAATCGAATCTTCCCTTTCTTCTTACTGCTGCCAGTTGATAGGGTAGCATTGTCACGAGCTTCAGAGGACAACGAGGGACGAGCTAGATTGTGAGACCATACTTCTAAGATCCTAGGAATGCCAGGACAATCACAAATAAGATGGTCACCCTTGCACAATTTATAAGGAAACTTAACCTTCCGCAAAGGAGCAGAGGGTGGTACGACTTGAGAGTTACTCGGAGCAATAGTTGCACGGGTGGTCTTGTGCTGATCAGACTTCTTCTTCTTCTTCGTCTTCTTCTTCTTATTCTTAGTCTCCTGGTTACTAGATGTGAAACTTTCGCCAGGCGAAGGAGAAGATGAAGGTGAGGAAACAGGGGAAGAAGGCGTGCGCTCAACCTTGGAATCAACATGTTGTGATTCAAACAAAGGAGACGGTGGAACAGGAGTCATGACACTCGGGACCATCGAGGTTGAAAATAACCAAACGGGCAGACCTATGGTTAACCCAGGCAAAGACAATGTTGCCATATACGGAGCACCAACATTTCCAAAAGGCAGAAACGGACCAGGATTTCCATCTGGGGGAAGCCCTTGGCCGGTAGTCTTGGGGAATGTTACCATCGGGAACGAGCCTGAAAACGAAGAAACTTAACTGTAACTAGGAATATTTCGTGGGCAATAAATTTTATGACGCAGGAACAAAGCTTGACCTTTTCATGTTTCAAGAGTCGAGAAAAGGACGAAAAGGTGACTCTATCTCTTTCGAGGTTTAATGATCCTGAAAGGACAAGTGCTCAGATGGACCTTTTCTTTTAAGGAATCCGAAAGGGAATGAAAGTGACTACTCTGGAGAACTAGGCAAAAGGTTTACCAAACAACCCGTAAAACTGCATATACACCTTAGAAATCATATGAAAACCAAGGACTTTCCGTACAGCAGTCAATCTTCCCAAATGTTGTGTTCAGTGCGTTACGGTTTGCAAGGCGGTAGACACGGCTTCCTAAGGATATAGTATGATAATATAGTGGGGTCTCCCAACATATACTCAACGGTACTGGGAGCGCAAGTCCGTACTAGCAGCTATTGAGTCACAAAAGGAGGAATCACCCAACCTTGAGTGAAAGGAATAGTGACTAGATTTAACGACGCTGGAGCATGTCTCTAGCCTAGACCTCTAAATAATGTGCGTTATTTTCCAATGCGTTGTTAAGTTCATTCAGTTCATTTTAGAGTTGATCTTGAATTAGGTTTCAATTTCCAGGCCCTACTGTATGTATATCAAAACCTAAGATGTAGCTAGAATGAGTAAAGCATCATTCATTTCGATGAACACCTACTTATAGAAAGGTAGAAAGTTCATCCCCAAATAAACACAAGCGAATGCAAACACTAAGAAACACAATGCATAAATACACTAATCTCACGATGCATCGACACTATTAATGAAAGAGTTTAAGTTGGCTTTCCAATTTCTCAAACATGATAACTTGAAATGCAAATGTACTTTCACTTTTGTATACTAAATGAATGCAATCTTTTGATTTTTTTTTTTGTTTTGAATTTAAAGAGACAAACAAGCAAGTGTGAACTGATCGGTCCAAACAATTGTGATCCATGCTTGGTAGTGAAGAAATCAAATCAATATAAAAAACTGGTTCAATAATCGACACTAAAAACCAACTAGCAAGAAAACAAGCAGTGAAAATGCCTCAAGCAAATCAATAAGACGGTTGTGGATGAACCTTGGACAGACAAGTAACCCAAGCAAACGGTTTCTTGACGAAACTTCTAAACAGCTAGGTCACATGGTCTAAAAACACAAGACTCACTCAATGAAATCAAAGAGACAGTACCCTAACCAAAAGCAATTAAAACAAGCTAATGAGAGACAAGAAACAGCAGGGGATAAACAAGATTGATGGATTCAGGAGGTAAAGTTGTAAAAAAAACTTTACATGAATCGTCGCGAGTGTTACACTGACAACTAGAGACTAGTAGCTGGTGTTACATTGACAATTAGAGAATAGTCGCTGGTGTTACACTGAAAACTAGAGACTAGTCACTAAAGTACACCTGTTTTCAACGATGGTCTGATTTTAGGAGTCGTCGCGGGAATTAAACTAGCAACCCGAGATGAAAGCCAAATAGTCATGGGTACAAAGCTATAACATCAACGACGTCATCGCGACTGTTAGGCTATCTTCAGCGATGATCTTACTTAAGCAAAAGACAAAGTAAAATCACCTAAATGACACCAGATTATTCTTCCAGACAGTAAGGGGATTTCCCAGATTGACCCAGGTAACCCAAAAGACTAATGGTTTAACCCCAAAATTCAAGAGACACTAAATCAAAACCAAACAAAAGCAATCAAGAGAGAAACATACAAAGGACTCCCTAGCGGAGTCGCCAACTTGTGAAGTAGGAAAGTGTTCCCTCTGCGGACAGAGGCAACCCCTCTAGCCCTAGAGTGGGTCTAGTCACAACAAGGTCAAAACAAGAATTAATTCCCTTAAATAGTCATCTTTGGAGGCCTACCTCAGACCGGTGGTTGATGAAGTTCCATTGCACTGTGCCAGCTTCCGTTTCCTTCTCCGTAATGAGAAATCAACCTGAAGCACCACAAGAAAACAACAGAGCATGTAACCGAGAAACAACAATGATCTATTTACTCACAAATTAAAGAAGTCATGAGCTATCAAGTAAATTACATACAAGACATAGGAAATCATCATTGATTGTATTAATGATAAATCAAGAGAAAAGCTTACAACAAAGTCTTGATGTCGCAAGCCTTCTCGGAGGGTCCAACCAATATGTTTCTTCAAGCATTCAATCTCAAGGATGGGTCTCCCAAACAACAATATCTCTCTCTCACTCACAAGATTTAATACAAGGTTAAGGGTACTCCACACCTTCTTGCAAACTATGTAGCAATCCCACACTTGTCACACTCACACCAAAAGTATCTACCAAACTCAAATGCATTAACAGCACTATACAACCCAAAAGAACTAACTAGTTAAAAAAGCTAGCAAATCATAGCAATGGTGAGTGATTTTATAGGAGAAGGAGTCTCCATGAAATGAGGGAGAGGGAGCTTATCCTCAAGGAAGGTAGCACAAAAGGCGGAACCACCATCCCAGAGGCAGAAAGGCGACCCAAACTGACCCAACAACCAGCTCTAGAAACATCCAGAAGGTCGACTGTTTGAACTAATTCACCAAATCTGGATCATCACGGGTCATGAACTGGGGACTAGCGACGATGTCGCAACGATACAGTGCATGACAGAGAATTGTTGTGGATTTTAAGGGTTTACTAGCGACGATGCAGGAACTTAGTCAAAAAGGGTCAATCTTCAGCATCAGAGAGCATTTGCTTAATCTTCTTGCATAAGTGGGAAGATATGGACATGTTCATTTGACACATGACACAATAGAGGGACTCAGATGAGGACAATGAAAAATTGCTATGTAACAATGCCGAAGCATCCATAAACCCCAATCCATTAACCCTGGATTAGAGCATAACCGTAGTTCCCTTGACCGGATCTACAAAATAACATGGATAGAAAACCATCATGCCCAAAACCATGTGCGAGATCCATGCACAAAACCATAGGTAGGTCTGCCCACCTAATATAGGGTCCAAAAGAAATTTCCTGGGGTACTGCCTGGACCCCGTGGAGGGGGCTACTGCCCCCTTGCATACCCCCCAATAGGGGGGGCAACCACTCCCCCTGTTGCACTCGACAGAGCATACAGTGGGCGCTACTGCCCTCCCTATGACCCCCTCACGTGTGGGGTAGTCGTGGAAATAATATCATACACTCAACATTTTCCCACTTGTTGTTTTCTTTCCATTGGGGCCCACAAGAGAGCTTAATAATTGATCCAACCCCTGCAACGCCCATTGTTTCTCTACACCAAGAGAACTTCTTAGTGCTCACAGACTTTGTCAATGCATCTGCAATATTCTTCAAAGTGTCCACCTTTACCAACAACACCTTTTTGTTTTCAACCATATCCCTCACAAAGTGATATTGAACATCAATGTGCTTTGTCTTTGAATGATAAGCAAGGTTTTTTTCCAAGAAAATTGCACTTTGGCTATCACAGTCTATCCTTATAGCTCGTTGTAATAACCCCATACTTGAACACAATCTCTACAACCAAACTGCTTCCTTGCTTGCATGAGTGGCTGCCATGTATTTATCCTCTATAGTTGAAAGAGCCACTACAGATTGTCTCTTACTCATCCAACTAACTGCACCTCCAAATAGGTTAAACACATACCCACTTGTAGATCTTCTCTAATCTAGATCTCTAGCCCAGTCTCCATGAACAAAACCACTGATGTCCAAAACTCTCTCTTATCCTGGTCTTCCTTGGTAGTACAAACCATAATCATGAGTGTCACGCAAATACCTGAAAACCTGCTTCACTTCTATCTAATGTTCCTTCCATGGTTTTGACATAAACTTGCTTAATACTCCCATTTCATGTGCAATGTTTGGTCTAGTATAGACCATTACATACATTACGCTACCAACTGCACTTGCATATGGAACACGGGACATGTCCTCTTCCTCTTCTTGTGTCTTGGGACACTGTTCAACATATAACTTTGCAATTGTAGGAATAGGAACCTTCATCGGTTTACTATCCTGCATATTAAACCTCTACAATATTGTCTCGACATACTTCCTCTGATTTAACCAAAGCTTCCTCTTTTCCCAGTCTCATTTAATTTCCATGCCCAAAATATAGTTTGCAACACCAAGATCTTTCATTTCGAACTTAGAGGACAATTGGGTCTTCAAATCCTGGATAATTTCTTTGTCATTTCCAACCAGCAACATATCATACACATACAAGACCAAATAAATAACACGGTCACCAATTAATTCCAAATACACACAATGATCCGCTTTGCTTCTGGTGAAGCCAAGTCCCTGTATAAATGTATCAAATTTCTGATAGCACATCCTTGGTGACTGTTTTAACCCATACAAAGACTTTTTTAACTTGCATACTAGTTCTTCCTTACCCTTTACTGCAAAGCCTTTAGGTTGCTTCATGTAAATCTCTTCTTCCAGATCCCTATGAAGAAATTTTGTCTTCACATCCATCTGTTCCACCTCAAAATAAAAAGCAGCGACAATAGATAAAAGTAATCTAATAGAAGCTACCTTGGCAACAGGAGAAAAAACATCACAAAAATCAATTCCCGACACTTGGGAAGAACCTTCTGCTACCAACCGAGCTTTTTATTTCTCCACCTTTCCTTCTGCATTCATCTTCTTCTTAAACACCCATTTGCTGCGAATGGGTTTCCTTCCAGCTGACAACTCCACCAGATCCCAAGCCTCATTTTTGTGCAAAGATGCAATTTCATCAACCATGGCCTCTTTCCAGAGTTTTCCATCCTCTGAATCTACTGCTTCCCTCACAATTCTAGGATCATCATCAGTAATAGATAAAGAAATTTTTTAATAGAAAGCATATGGACTATACCTTTTTGGCTACCTTCTTTCTCGAACTGATCTTCTCACAGCTAGAGTTAGTGGATCTTCATCTTTTGATTCCTCTTCTGCTGGATAGTTTGATTCTTCCTCCTTTAGCTCAAACTCTATCTTCTCGATTTCCTTTGATAGGACTTCATGTTTAATAACATGTTTCACCTCTCTAAACTCCACATCTTGGTTGTACCAACCTTCCTTGTTTCTGGGTTCCAAAGCTTATAACCTTTTAAACCATCCTTATAGCCAATAAAGATGCACCTTTCATATTTACTATCCGACTTTGTTCTTTTCTCCTTTGGAACATATACATATGCATCACATCCAAATACCCTCAGATGTGAAAGAGAAGGTTTCTTACCAGTCAACACCTCTTGTGGAGTCTTATCCTCTAACACTAATGAAGGTGATTTGTTGACCAGGTAACATGTAGTCTCCACTGCCTCTGCCCAGAATTCTTGTCCTAACCCGACACCACTAAGCATGCTTCTTTCCCTTTCCATCAATGTCCTGTTCATTCTTCTACAACTCTATTTTGCTGAGGTGTGTATGGAGTAGTCTTCTGCCATGATATACCACACTTCTTACAAAACCTTTCAAATTCCTTCTTGCAAAACTCTCCACCATTATCTGTCCTCAACACCTTTATCTTCTTCTTTGTCTGATTTTCCACCAGAGCCTTAAATTCTTTAAACCTATCAAAGACTTTAGATTTCTTCATGAGGAAATATATCCATGTATTCATTGAGAAGTCATTTATAAATGATACATAGTACAAAGACTTATGTAGTGATGGAATCAACACAGGTCCAAACACATCACTGTGCACAAGCTCTAATATCCATTTTGCCCTCTTAGCACCAGAGGAGAAACTCACCCGATTCTGCTTCTCATTTACATAATTTCATAGAAATCAAAATCCAAAGAGTAATTAGACATACCTTCTACCATACCATTACCATGAAGTATTCGAAAGCCCTTCTCTCCAATATGTCCAAGCCTTTGGTGCCAAACGGTATTTTCTTTAGAGACCACTAGATTTTCTACTCCACTTTCAGGAACCACAAAACTGTCGCACCCATCAATAAAAGTGCCACCCTGAAGTTTGTAAAGAGTTCCAATCTGAACTCCCCGCATCAATACTAGTGCTCCCTGAACCATCTTGCAGGTATCTTTCTCGAATGCTGTTTTTACACCTGCATTATCCATGTTGCTTACAAAAATAAGATTTCTAGCCAATGTAAGAATATGTAGAACACCCGGAAGTGTTCTAATCCTTCCACCTTGCAACTTCAACTTGAAATTTTTGTGATCGACGATTCTAGCCTTCCTATCATCCCCTAAGATGACATCACCACCATCATATTTTTCATACTCACAGAACCACCCCCTATGGGGAGCGAAGTAAAAGGATGCACCTGAGTCAATCAACCATGCCTCATGGTCTACATGTGTACTTGAAGAAGAAGCAAAGTACACATCCCCACCTTCATTTGAGGTGGTTTTCACCTCTGCAGAAGGAGAATCATCAAATCCTTTCCTTTCTCAGGAGATTTAGATTTATTGTCCCTTTTGAAGTGCCCTTCTTTTTCGCATTTCCGGTACACTTTAAAAGTTTTCCTGGAGATTTAGATCTCCCTCTAGATTTAGATATCCCACTCGAGGACTTTTTTTTTTATGTTTTGGGACCGTCCTTGTACAGATAAGGTATCACCATTCTGGCCCTCCATATTTTTCTGTCTCATCTCCTCCGACATCAAGGATGAGACTATTTCATCAAACTGCAAGGCAGTTTCATTGCTACCTATTGGAACAACCAGAATATCCCACAAATTTGGTAGAGAACACAACAAACTGATGCACTTATCTTCATCTAAAATTTTAATATCAACAAATAATAACTGGCTTACCATAATATTAAAGGCATTCAAATGCTCTGTCACCGAGTCTCCATCTTTCATCCTCAGGCTATACAACTTTTTCTATAGGAACAATTTATTCACCAGAGACTTAGATGGGTACAAAGTCCCTAACTTGTCCCACAAAGCCTTCGCCGAAGCTTCCCTTCATACATTCAACAAAACTGAATATGAAACACGTAATCGTATTGTTCTCTTTTCCTTCCGATCCAACTTCTCCCAGTCTTCAGCTGACATTGCCGCTGGTTTAGTACCCAGATCTACCGTGATCAACCGATCTTTATCCACTATCAGATCTTCCATCTTGAGTTTCCATGACTCACAACACTGACCATTAAATTTCTCGATCTCTATCTTTCCACTTCTCGCCATCTTCTTTCACCACAAGAATCGATCCCACAGATCTCCCACTGAACAGGGTCTACCACAGGCCCGAGAAAAACCTCTCAGCAGCAAAGGCGTCCCCTTGAAGGCAAAACAATTTTGATACCAAATGAAGGTTTTAAACCCATATAGAAATTACCTGCATACAAATTCTAAAAACAAAATAAACAATAGAAAGAGCATAAAACATAAAATAGATATACACAGATTTTCCCCTGGATCCCGAAACCGGGACTACTAGATTGATTTTTCATTATATTCCTTTCAATGTTATAATACATATATATACATGCCAAACTATCCATAAACCCCAATCCATTAACTTTGGATTAGAACATAATCGTAGTTCGCTTGACCGGATCTACAAAGTACCATGGACATAAAACCATCATGCCAAAAACCATGTGCGAAATCCATGCACAAAACCATAGGTAGGGTCCAAAAAAAATTTCCCGGGGCGTTGCCCAAAACCCCATGCAAGGGGCTACTGCCCCACTGCATACCGCCCGACAGGGGGGAAACCACCTGCCCTGTGACCCCCCTGCTACACCCAACGCAACGTACAGGGGGCTACAACCCCCCTTGTGACCCCCCTACGCATGGGGTAGTCGTGGAAAGAGTATAACACATACCCAACATGCGAGCTATATGCCCTTGGTTATGCCATTTGTAGCATTCAATGTTGGCTTGAATAATGGAGAAAATGACATATACTTTATGCTGACAAATATATTTTGAAACTTGTCTCGTGATACTGCAAACTTGCTTCTAGGGTTTTGATAATGTCTTTGATAATAAGCCCTGTCATATATTCTGCAGTCCCTAGTCATATGCCTAAAGTTAGAACATGAGAAACAATAACCATTAAACATGTTTGGGTACCTATATTAGATGTCCTCTCTTGATGATCTTTTGTAGACATGCTTTCTTATAGGTGGTACAACTTTGGTGCCATTTGTTGGGAATCATGATGCTCTATTGCCATTTTTTGGGAATCACGATTGTTGTTAGACCAAAATACGCAGGTGCAGGTCAATGATTGCATCGACGGAGATAATAATCCATGAGATGAGGTTAGTCCATGTCATGAAACACATGGGAAGCACTAATTTATCCAATGTACAACAAACTCCCCCGAGAGAAAGCTAGGTGTGTATCGAGCTCGTGACCTAGGCTCTTATTCCAATTGTTGCAAATACTAAGAGGGGGGTGAATCAATAATTGTCTTCAATTAGTATTTTTAACTTCACACAACATTAGTTATCATCAACATTAGATCAAACATAAATCAACATCACATGAATAATAAACAACACCATTTAACAATGCATGATAATGAAGAAAATAGACACAATATTTTTAGGTGGAAACCCTTCTAGGAAAAAAAACTTCAAATGCTTCTTAATATTTTGTCTTCAATAAATTTACATTAATTAGGAAGCTCCAAATTCCAAGATTTTTTGCTCCAACTAAAGGAGGCTCCAATCCCCTAGTTTACAGACTCCAACCTGAACGATGCTCCCATGCTCTAGTTTACAAGCTCCAAATGCAAGGATGCTCCAATGACCTGGTTTACCGTCTTCAACTGGAAGGATGCTCCAATTCCCTAGTTCATAAGCTCCAACCTAAATGATGCTCCAAAAATCCTAGAAAAACCCTTGAATTCTTGCCTCAGTAAGGTGCACAAGCGACCAAAATCCTATGCTACAATTAAGTCCACCCTTTTGCGCAAGAATATTCCTCATATTGTTCTAGAAGTGACCACAAAACATACCAACTTAGGGCCACAAGTATAAACCATGGTGACCGTTGATACAATGAGCTCAGATCTAAATGAAAGACCCTTGCTAATATAGGCCGCAAATTACATCCATTCAAAAATACACCACAAACTTGAATATGGGAGAGCCCAAAATTGACTATAGTATCCTAGCAAAACCCGAAAGAAATAATAAATGATCTTCAAAGTTTATACATAGTGGATATAGTTGCAATCAATGCATTTTTTTCATAGATTTGAACTCTTGAAGGACTGAAATCATTCTAGATGAATTTGGTAGACCTTTTTCCCAGAAATTAGATCTCTCACAAAGAAGAGACATGGGAGTTTGAAGGCCACAACTTTAGTGTTATTAGGCCACATCCCTAGACGTGCATCAAGGGTGATCAAACAATTTCAATCCATAGATTTAATCTAGTTGGAGTGAAATCCTTTATACAAACTACTCTCTCTGGATCAACTTTAGTATGGCTGAAAATAATCTTCTAACATTATGCTTATTCCACTTGCAAAAGCCTGAGAGAATCCAATGAACCCCTTATCAAACCATGAACCAAAAACCTTTTCATGAAAGTCTCCTCATCTAATTTTCAATACACCATAAGGCCGCAAGTCATTTTAGAAATTGCATTACATTTGATCAACGTTTTTTTTCATACAATGGTGAGGGAGATGTGAGCCTTCATATAGATTTTAAATGTCATATTTCACGGTAGCCAATTTGTATTGATTTGGAGGGATACCAAGTAAATTTAATTTGAAATTCGCTTTTGGATTGGAGCCAATTTTCCCCTCTGCTTTTTAGACCATAATAAATGTAGGAATTTACAGGGTAAGTTCCTCAGAAAGAATACCAAGAGGACACCGCTCACAACCAGATCTCAAATCAATACACCAGTATTTTTGACGTGGTTAAAACCCTCAGAGTGCAAGGAGGGAAACAGTCCACGGCCTGTCCCAACGTGGGTACAGACAATTTATTAATCAAAGAATGAAAATTTACATAAGCTTCTCTCATGCACGGATTACCCGAACAATGACCCTCCATGCGCTTTAAATAGAACTCATGGACCAATCGGGTGTCAAGCCACGGATCAAGTGTCGGTAATACCGAGGTGAGAGTGAACCGTCGGATCACTACATATCGTGACCGTCGGATTGTAAGTTACAAAATGTACAACGGTAAAGAAACACACTTTACCTAACTCTAACCTAACTCTATACTAGACCAAGTTGAACTTAACTATATCCTATGTGTCGGAATATCCTAACATCCCCCCTTAAGAACAACTTGGGATAGGATTGAAGGATTTACAAATATGACACAATAGGAGAAGGAAGGAGGCACTAGAGCCTATCCCCCCTTAGTGACAACTTCCTGAACTCCAAGCATATATCGAAGTTTAGTGAACTTCGCCTCTGTGAGAGCCTTTGTGAAGATGTCTGCAACCTGATCATCCGTTGGACAATATTGCACTTCAAGAACATGGTCATGAATGAGCTTTCTGATGAAGTGCATGTGTAGTTCAATGTGTTTGCTGCTCTGATACCATGTAGGAATTTACAGGGTAAGTTCCTCAGAAAGAATACCAAGAGGACACCGCTCACAACCAGATCTCAAATCAATACACCAGTATTTTTGACGTGGTTAAAACCCTCAGAGTGCAAGGAGGGAAACAGTCCACGGCCTGTCCCAACGTGGGTACAGACAATTTATTAATCAAAGAATGAAAATTTACATAAGCTTCTCTCATGCACGGATTACCCGAACAATGACCCTCCATGCGCTTTAAATAGAACTCATGGACCAATCGGGTGTCAAGCCACGGATCAAGTGTCGGTAATACCGAGGTGAGAGTGAACCGTCGGATCACTACATATCGTGACCGTCGGATTGTAAGTTACAAAATGTACAACGGTAAAGAAACACACTTTACCTAACTCTAACCTAACTCTATACTAGACCAAGTTGAACTTAACTATATCCTATGTGTCGGAATATCCTAACAATAAAACTTTCCCTAGATAATCCATGGAGAATCCTCTAATAATTTTTCTTTAACTATAATCCATGGAGAATCCTCTAATAATTGTTTAATATAATTTCTTCTATGCTCATGAGTTAAATAATAATCTAATGATGGGTTTCCACATCATCTCCATATTTGGGGACATCGAACACAAGATGGGGTTTTGACCTTCAGGAAGGTATATCTTCCAAACTGTGAAGACTTATGAAGCGTGCCAAATATCGTTAAAATCATAATGATGAGGAGCATCGGTTGGTGATGGTCGCGAAGGCCAATTCATTGATATTTGTCTTCAAAATAATAAAAAAGTGTGGTTCTTCTAGGACTTTCTAGACTTACTTGTCCTTTGGAGCTTCCAATCGATGCAAACGAGACAAATATTAATAGCATTCAACAATCGATGTTGGAATTAAAGACAATACCATTCAACAATACATTTCTTAAACAATTTAGATATATGTTTAGTGGAGTAGAACCATACCAAATAATTGAAGAAGTAAAATATTTCCTCAAAGTGAAAGAATTTATGTGTAGAAAGAAGATCATAGTTATTTCAGACTATAAAAATATGAGGGAACCCCATTTCCTTTTCCTACATTTGCTTGTGATTGATATTTTGGAGTTGAAGTTTGCAGATAGTACAAGACATGATCTGTGCTTTTGGACAAGAATAAAAAAAGGAATTTATTTATTTACCCTTTGATGTATATGATGTGATAATAAGAAATTATTCCCATTTAATATAATTTTCTAAAATGCTCAAAATATTTAACATATGGGAAGCATAACCCCTCAAAGGTCTTGATTCTGAATGATTAATTTTTGAAGATTTGGCATCTAAGAGATATGGTAATATTTTTATTGGGATTTTGAGAGGCATTTGAGACAATGAATCAAATACTCTTAAAACCAAAGAAAAATAAACATGCAGTGAAGATTTAGTTACTGAAACGAGTATCGATTCTCAACATTAAAGGACCAAAATGAAACAAAGATGAAGGAATACAACCAATGGCCAATATTCTTCTTCCCCCAAGGCATGTATGAGTTCCTCCATTGCATAGAAAAAGCAAGACTCAAATAAGAGTAGAGAAGAGAATAATGAAGGACATGCTGGAAGAAGTTTTGGAGATGATCCCCACTATATAGACATTGAGAAAACACATACATTACCATTGGCTAAAAGGAAGAGAAGCCAAAGCAAAAAAGATTCACAAAATACTTAAGGGTCAAGAGATATTTCCGATATGATAGTAGACAATGCCACTACATTGACTTGGTAGCAGTAAGAATTATTTAAAGACGAAAATAACAAAACAATTGGCTCAAGAGGAACCAATTTTTTCGAAGAACAATCTTTAACAATGTGCAAGGCCCTATATAATAAATAAGAAATGGAGTTAGATAAAAAAATGTCCATCTAAAAAAATAAGTGTTGTAGACTTCTTCGTCCCTGCCACTCAAATTAGAAATTATGCTCTCAACAAAATTGCATATAGGTCCCAAAAAAAGGTTGTGAGATGATATCAATCATTAAACAAAGTGAAAGGAGGAGATCAAGATCTTTGGCACTTGTGACAACACATTGTACCTTTGTAATTACTTTATGTAAGACATGTACTCCTATGTATTTATAGGCATGCAAATTCCCATGCATGCGATTGTAATGAAGAAATAAAGAATTTATTAGTGATTTCAAAAATATCTATAAATTGCTATGCTCCCTATCCATGAAACCCGCCAAAAGCCAATATCTGACAATTGCTACAAAGATGTACAGATGAAAATATTTATCAAACTCAAATCAGGCAATAACATTTAGAACAAAAAGCTCCATATTAAAAATATCAATAGACATCTAAAAACATTTTCATATCAATAGAAACTACTTTGCAAATGTTGTCATTGTACTGAATGGGTTGTTGAAATGAGATTTGTTGCATTAAACATGTGGTTTAAAGAATTATGTAATTTTGTTAAATATTGAAGATTTTAAGGAAATGCTAGAATGGGTCGTATTTATAGACATAAAAGACATACTTCAAGGAGATATTTGTTAACCAATTGTTGATGGAACTGGTAAGGTACCAAGAATCTCACTAAACCCTCAACAACTATGTTATTGAGTGATTGAAGAGTTTTGTGGTGAGAATTTTGTGTATCTTGCGAATTCGGACCATAAACCACAGTAGCCATATTTTTGTATTGACGTTTCAAGTCTATAACAAGTTTATAACTAAGTTATTACTCTTTGAAATAACATTCATTAATCAAAACACAGTAAAAATGAATCAACTACTCACAACAGGAACCAAACTAAATATAACATGCATATAACCAAAGCATAGTGAACAAATATTAGAGAATTACCATCAATAAACACCAACTAAATCAATTAAATTTAATTTTTTTTTTTTTTTTTCTTTCATTATAGCAAAAGAGATGTTATAGTCTACATGCATATTGGAAGACAAAATGTTGTTGGAAAAATAAAACACGATAATGATTTAAAATTAATAGTTTAAGGATAACACAAGTATATATGCATGCATATTTCTTTTCCATGCAACTATTTGTTCAAAAACTTGTTGGGAGGTGGAACCAAAATTTATATCTTCAAACTTACTACTGTAGATGAACTACATACTGCATATAATCAATAAACATATAGCTTGCAAAATTGACCTAACAAAAGGATATATTTACAACAGGAGTTCATGGACTAAAGGGAGAGAAATCAACATCTGGGGGCTTATTAAGATCAATTAACATGTTTCCATGAGGCTAATTAGGAACATTACTTGCAGAACTTTGATTTTCCTTTACTGCCATGTACATGTACATGTCATTGATTTGTCTGCATAAGGTGTCCATTTCATCATTGTATCATTGTACTTTGGCCTTTAGAGACTGAAGTTCTTCTATGAGAAATATAATTGTGTTTGATTGCTGGTGTATTTTCCAATTTAAATCCATAATTTCGAGGTGTAAGTTTTCTAAACTTTGTGGACCCTTGCTTCCAATGTTTCTTCCACTTACAATAGCTAGTGATTATTTTCTAAATTCCCTTGTACATTTACCAGAAGGTGGGAACTAATTAGTAGTGAGTACCATGTGATGGGTAGACTAGGGGTCAATGGATGGGTGATAAAGAGAGGATGAAAGTATAGCGATATATAGTGCTTCCAGGTGGCTTGATATGGGAAATTGAGAGGACCAAGGAGCGGTGGGGGGAGAATCAAAGAACCCCCTGTTCTGGATATACAAAGAGAAAATTTCTAAGTTGACAAATAGAAACTCAAAATGCAGAAAGTTACAATGGGAAAATAATAAATCCACTGTGAAGATAGAAGGATACCTTAAAGTAGTAGACAACTTGAATCGACAACGAAGCCCTTTGTAGCAACGAGATTTGAGACCAGATACTTCACCCCAATTAGGAGTAATTGACACCTTCCATAGCAGCAACCCAACATTCAACATCCCATAGAAGTCAAATGTAGTGTTTTGAACCAAATAGGAGTGAGTGGGAGGGTAGAAGTAGATATTCACATTGCAATCAAACATGGAAGCCTGCAATGCCCTGTATTTAACAAAGATGCTCGAGCCTACCTTAACATAACATACTATATTCCAATAACCTCCAACACTGCCATTGACTAAGCATTTTTTCTAGGCTTTTCCCAATTAACCATAGAGAACATTGTAAGTTGCAGAAATAATCTTCGAAAGTAGGAAAATCGGTTGACACCATAACAAACTCAATCTCCATGGAGGCCATATATAGAGAAACCAAGTGTTTCCCATAGATTTAATTTGAGGATCGGATAATTCACATGCATAATATATCTCATCTCCATTGAATTTTATGATCAACCACCATAATGATGCCATTAACACATTAGGTGCCAAATCCATGTTTATGTTACGATGTTGTTTGGCTTGAGCTCCTGATGCATGTGGGATCTTATGGAGAGGAGCCTCAACATAACATTCATGCTTTCCAACCACCACCTTGCCCCTTATGATATGCCAAGTGGGTAATTCATGAACCATATTAATGGAATTAAAATATGGGAGGGGGTGTATAATGGTTATCAACATTATTCTTTGCATACTTTTCAATTAGGGTTGGAACATTTGCTCTAAATGTTTTTAAGAAGACCATGTATGAAAATAATTGAGTCATGGGATGTTTCACCATTCCAACAAATTATTGATGTCAACTTGGCCTGGTTTTAAGAGGCATGCAAGGTTTGCTTGCTCATCCACTTCCTTGTTTAGAGATCTAAGGATATGGAAGAAAGTCTTGTGTTGAAAGTGATCAAGAGCCCCCATAATTCTATGAATGAGTAGCTTAAGCTAATTATCCTTAGGAAAAGATCCTTTATATAGATGTTGGATAGTGAGAACAAAGTTGCCCAAAATTACAAGCTTAGTAATCTCCTGGTCAAACTTATCTCGAGTAAGAGTCTATACATTTCAGCCCAATTGTTGGTCCTCTTACCTAGTCCCCAAGAGTACTTAGTCACTTTCTTTCCCTCAGGATTAAGGATAATCACCCCCCCCCCCCCCCCCCCCCCCCCCCCCCCAAAGTGCCCCCATAATTATATGAATGAGTACCTTAAGCTAATTATCCTTAGGAAAAGATCCTTTATAAAGATGTTGGATAGTGAGAACAAAGTTGCCCAAAATTACAAGCTTAGTAATCTCCTGGTCAAACTTATCTCGAGTAAGAGTCTATACATTTGAGCCCAATTGTTGGTCCTCTTACCTAGTCCCCAAGAGTACTTAGTCACTTTCTTTCCCTCAGGATTAAGGATAATCACCCCCCCCCCCACAACCCCCTATGATCCCTCTTTTCAGATGCAAACCTATTTTAGAGTGAAAAGTGATTTGATCTCTCTCGACAGTTAGTAGATTCAAAGTAAAGATATGAATTTTAGACTTGATTTAACATAAACTACATTGTTAGTTCCCAACCAACTACTACCCACATTAAAGTTAGTATCAGTGATATTATAACTCTGGATTTAAGACCTCTGTGGTTTATATCTTTTGATTTAGAAGCCGGAGAACCCACAATATTAACCATTTCTTTTATCAACGTTTCAAATCCCAATCGGGATCCATCATCAGGACAAACTTGAATGAAGATAGTAGAAGAGCTTTAATGAGGGTTTAAATAGTTTTTAATAGAGATATGTCTGCTAGTATATGTCGGCTGTTTGTTTAAATCATTCATTTATTTATTTTTTATTTATTAATACATATTAATTATCATTATCACTATTTATTATTACTATTATTTATTAGTTATTAATTATTAATCATTATTAATACATTAACATTAATATTATTATTGAGGTTAATAGTATTATTTATTTTAATATTTAATATTTAATAATAATAATAAAAAATTAAAATTATTCACTTATTATTATTAATATATATATATACTGAATATTAACTCAAATAATAAACGTGTTATTATAATTTTGAACAAATAAATAAGGAAATAAATAATTAATAATAATAATAATAATAAATAAATAAATAAATAAAATAAAATAAAATAAAAATAAATAAATGAATGATTTAAACAAACAGCCGACATATACTAGCAGACATATCTCTATTAAAAACTATTTAAACCCTCATTAAAGCTCTTCTACTATCTTCATTCAAGTTTGTCTTGATGATGGATCCCGATTGGGATTTGAAACGTTGATAAAAGAAATGGTTAATACTGTGGGTTCTCCAACTTCTAAATCAAAAGATATTATAACTTTTGAATGAAATAATTGTGGGAAAACCTAATGTAATACCTACTAGAGGTGGAGTCATCATCGCAACTAGAATCCCCACCGTCGTGGACTTCGCGGGAGAAGGAATTTAGTGCAATTGAAATATCAACCATTTAATGTACTGAATGCACATATATGTTACACTTATTGCTATATTGTTTGGCGTTTCTTGATCATGATCACTTCATAATAAAAAATGTATAAATTGAGAAGAGCAAAAAAAAAAAACTTGAAAGTAAATTCCCTCAGCCAAAAAAAAAATTTGCAATATTTTTTTATATGTAAGAGGAAAAACATGCATGGAATCATTGTAAGTTAAAAGACAAGTCACTTGCGGTCACATAAATATGGCATTCTAAGATATTATGAGTTAAGTAAAAAGGATCAAAGTATCGAATTAAAACAATTCTACAATACAAGAAAAAATCATAAAATGGTTGAAAGTTACAGCGAAGTCATCTACAATCAATTAAGTATGACATTTATGATTAAAGGCATCAAGCAAGTTGCAATAAGAAAAAACAATTTATCCTCAAAGAATATAATTTCAATCAAATAGTAAGTCCTTAAAAGCATATTTATATGCAAAAATCCACACAAATGGAATTCTCTTATAGTAACTTCTCTTTACCTTTGAATTTTACAGTTATGTTGTTTTTATGAACCAAAATCATCTTGAACAGACAAACAAAAAATTGTATAGGCTCTACACAAGTTGAATTGCATTGTTTTAATGCCTGTATTTACTATTTATTTTCAATCACACTAGCAAACCCCGCAAATGTCATTGCAATGTGAAAATTAAAATAATATGTCTAATATGGTTTCATTTCGATAATAAAAAATGACATGCATAGGAATCTAAACATATCACTATTTTGAGATAAAAAAAGTGATAGGAGTCTACCTCTTATCACTTTTGGGGTTAATAAGTGAAATATTAGATAGATTGGTAGCTAACACTGCTTTCTTTGTTTCTGCCAAATATTCTCGACAATAGATAAAATAAACTTAGGCTTGATGGAAAGAAACCTGTACATGGATTGGTTGTGTTGATGGCGAGCTCGAGGTTTATCAGAGGTTAACACCACATAGGGCCAAACCAATGTTGTTTTGAAAACTTGAAACCACTCCATCCATAGATACACTTTGAGAATTGTGTGTGGGTTGAGAGGGTGGTTCAAGCCTCCTTCCAAACCAAATTGTGTTGTGGTAGCCATTGTTTGAGTTGAGGATACCAATAACCTAGTAAATTTACCATATAAATGTACATTGAGAAGAGACCATCATCAACTTCATCGGAAAGGATAGGGAACTCTAAACCAACAACACCTTCTCATGGTCAAAGCTTATATCATCACGCAAGCAAACTACGATCTCAAAATGTGCCTCATGATGTCCTTAATTGTGAGGAAGAATATTTGTCATCTTATTGAAATCAATACTGAAGTAATGAGGAGACAAGGTGGGCATTTGGGTACTACTGGGGGGGACTCTTAGAGACAAGAGAATATGCAAATTCTTGTGTTTGGATATTGATAAATTGAGAAACAATGGATCCCATGGACTACATTGAAGGGGCAAGTGATAGGGATGGGTCTGATGATTTATTTATCAAATAGATAGCAGAAATCATGGATTCCATCTACATATGTCACTCCCTCTGTTGAAAAGTGTGCAACAAGAAATGCTTGTTGAGAATGTAACAAGATGATGGAGCTTAGTGAAAAGAGTCGCCTTCACTAAGTGGGCCCGCAGGCAAATTATGGCGCAAGTTCTATTTTTGATCACAGTGTGGATGATCACAATGTGGGTGATTACAGTATGAGTGATCACAGTGTGGATGATCACAGTGTGGGTGATCACAGTATGAGTGATCACAGTGTGGGTGACCACAGTGTGGGTGACCACAGTGTGAGTGATCACAATGTGAGTGATCAAAGTCTATTTTTAGACTGGCTGTCAAAAATAGAAAAGTCAAATATTATTGTTTCATAATAGTATTTGGACTATAAACTTGATCTTATTCTCTTGGAGCACTTCAAGATGAGATACGGATGTGGTACATGCAGATCCCAGAGGGAAATACTTGGTTACCTATGGGATGACTAATATTTGCATGCAGGACTTCAGTTAGAACTCAAGTGAGTTGAGTTTAGTGGACTGGAGGTGCAGTTGATGGAGTTGTGTTCAGTTTAGCCTTGTTAAACTAGTTGTATTTAGTCTAACTGATCAATAGACTAGAGATGAGTTGGGTGAATTAGTTATTAATTAATTCACAAGTTATTAACTCATAATGCAACTATAGAATACATCAGTTAACTCAGTTGCATGTCAGTGCATGTTCAGTTCAGCAGGGACAGGTGTTAGAGGATCAGATTGCTATCAGTTGTGACTATAGCTGTGCATGATGATTTGCACAATCAGAGGGATTGAGTATGCCAATGAATTGGCCAATATCAAGAATTGTAGCCTGTGCTCACGTCCAACAGAGTGTGAGTGATTATTTGCAGGTCAAATACGAGTTTGGTAAGCCATTCTCATCAGTTCTTGAGCAGGTATTGAGCTGTGGAGGTAGGCAAGCAGCGGGGGAGATTTGGAGATCAAATCTGAGCTGTATTGTGTGTAGCATGTGGAGATAGTACTGAGTACTTGTGAGGAGTATTGTACTATGTATTGTTACATGATTCAATCACTATAATATACAGATAGTGTGGGGTTTTTAGCGAGATGCTTTCCCTGGGAAAATACTGTGTTGATATGTGTGATTGATGCTTCTATGTGCGCCTGTGAATGTTTTTGCTTCTGTAAATTGATGATCAACGTAGAGGAGATTATGTATTATACATGTTCCTCTTATAATTGTATGATCAGGATAATCTCTGTGAATATGTGTCATATTATTCAAAATTTCTACATGGTATCGGAGCTGCTTGATTTAAAGAAGAGATTTTTACAGGATATCAAGCGAGGATTGATCATCAGATCTACTATTCAGAAAGTGTTTGCAATTTTTTTCTTCAGGCAGAGTCTTTAATCGGGCCAGGTAGCCTCTAGATTCATCCTTCTTTTGGAAGGTGAGATATCCGGTGAATGCCCATACAGTCGATCTCTGTACAAGAAATACTTTGTTCTCACGAATTCTAGATCGGAAGTGGTTGAGTTTTTGAGCTGGTGGAATTCGAATTTAATTCCAAAGCAAGAGCGAAACTCAGAAACATTCAGTGTGAGAATGGAGACAGTATGCCCTAGTATCTCACGAAGTTCACCCAATGCCGGGATGAGCTGAGAAGTGTGGGGGTGACTGTTGGATGAGGATGGTGAGTCTAGGACTCCTTGACCTTCCTAAGAGTTGGCATAGCTACCACGACTCGGTGAATGGAAGGGAGAAACTGCCAGGATGGGAGAGACTTTGGTCGGATCTTGTGCAGGAGGAGATTAGACGGAGCACCAGAGATGGTTCTTCATCTATGCATGATGAGGAGAACTGTGCCTTAGCGAGTAAGGTGAAGAAGGGGAAGGAGAAGGTTTCTCTTTTCGAATCTTGTTCTTCCAGTGATGGGAAGAAAGGTGACAAGTCGAAGGTGCGATGCTTTCATTGTCATGAGATTGGTTCACGGGTCAGGAACCTGTATGCTCTTGAGGTTCAAGATGCATGCAAAGCCTTGAGCAGCGAGGCAACTGATGGAGACTTTGTGGTTGAGAGGGAGCGTATATTACCTCTCAACATGCAGAGCCAGAAGAAGTCTCAGACGATTGTGGAGGAGCCACGATTGGTGCACCAGCTTCAGGAGATTGTGGAGGAGCCACAACAGGGGAAGCTGAGAGGAGATCGAGTAGAGACATCTACTCATCCAGAGACCTCCAGTAGGGGGAAACTTCAAGCCAGGTGGGCTGATGGATCGCATGCAGCCATACCTCCAGGTAGGAGGTGGGGTGATGTGGATTGATTATCCCAAGGAGGAGGGGCAGGATCCTTGAGCTACCCAACCTCTTGGAAGAGACCTTGCTATGGGAGCCCCAATGTGTAGTAGTAGGAACTGACTGATTGGGTAGAGACAGATGCGGATGGAGCGGTAGAGAGAGCGACAGTGCAGGGAATCCCAGGACAGCGCATAGCTAGCAGGCTGCAGCAATGCGAGAGGCACAAGTGTTTTTCACAGTGCTAGGTGGCACAGAAGGTGGCACAGAGAAGTGTGCAATGGTGCGAGATGCATGGAGATGTTGCAGTAGCGCAGATGTCAGAGAGGGATCACTTGTCAGCAGCAGGTAGAGCTTTCAGCATCAGAGGGTGTTTCTAGCCAACAGGGAGGTCAGTTGGGAGGTGCAGTGCGGATGCAATGCTGGGAGATAGAACCAGCAGCAGCACGGATGTAGTCAGAGATCAAAGTGACAGAGGCTAGAGCAGTCAGATACTGAAGAGCATAGAGATGCAGAGTCTTCAGTCGACAGAGGCAATAGCAGTCAAAGACTTTGATGACAGAGCAAGTGGACCAGCCAGATGTGTTGCATGGAGAACATTCCAGAGTTTCAGGATCGGGTTTGAGAGGAAGCCTTTCTTGTTGAGAGGGAGTGTTGAAAAGTGTGCAACAAGAAATGCTTATTGAGAATGTAACAAGATGATGGAGCTTAGTGAAAAGAGTCGCCTTCACTAAGTGGGCCGGCAGGCAAATTATGGCGCAAGTTCTATTTTTGATCACAGTGTGGATGATCACAGTGTGGGTGATCACAGTATGAGTGATCACAGTGTGGATGATCACAGTGTGGGTGATCACAGTATGAGTGATCACAGTGTGGGTGACCACAGTGTGGGTGACCACAGTGTGAGTGATCACAATGTGAGTGATCAAAGTCTATTTTTAGACTGGCTGTCAAAAATAGAAAAGTCAAATATTATTGTCTCATAATAGTATTTGGACTATAAACTTGATCTTATTCTCTTGGAGCACTTCAAGATGAGCTACGGATGTGGTACATGCAGATCCTAGAGGGAAATACGTGGTTACCTATGGGATGACTAATATTTGCATGCAGGACTTCAGTTAGAACTCAAGTGAGTTGAGTTTAGTGGACTGGAGGTGCAGTTGATGGAGTTGTGTTCAGTTTAGCCTTGTTAAACTAGTTGTATTTAGTCTAACTGATCAATAGACTAGAGATGAGTTGGGTGAATTAGTTATTAATTAATTCACAAGTTATTAACTCATAATGCAACTATAGAATACATCAGTTAACTCAGTTGCATGTCAGTGCATGTTCAGTTCAGCAGGGACAGGTGTTAGAGGATCAGATTGCTATCAGTTGTGACTATAGCTGTGCATGATGATTTGCACAATCAGAGGGATTGAGTATGCCAATGAATTGGCCAATATCAATAATTGTAGCCTGTGCTAACGTCCAACAAAGTGTGAGTGATTATTTGCATGTCAAATACGAGTTTGGTAAGCCATTCTCATCAGTTCTTGAGCAGGTATTGAGCTGTGGAGGCAGGCAAGCAACGGGGGAGATTTGGAGATCAAATCTGAGCTGTATTGTATGTAGCATGTGGAGATAGTACTGAGTACTTGTGAGGAGTATTGTACTATGTATTGTTACATGATTCAATCACTATAATATACAGATAGTGTGGGGTTTTTAGCGAGATGCTTTCCCCGGGAAAATACTGTGTTGATATGTGTGATTGATGCTTCTATGTGCGCCTGTGAATGTTTCTGCTTCTGTAAATTGATGATCAACGTAGAGGAGATTATGTATTATACATGTTCCGCTTATAATTTTATGATCAGGATAATCTCTGTGAATATGTGTCATATTATTCAAAATTTCTACACCCTCGAGTTGTGTGGCAAGATGCGGTTGTGACTCCAAGTTGTTGCTTCCTCAATACATGCAAGATGCTACAATTATTGCTCCTTAAAGTTGTGAAAAATAATAAAGTAGGACTTTGTAGAGCATTCGTGAATGTGGCTCCATCATGCATTACTTCAAATAATGGTAGCTTGAGACTGTAATGTCGACCTCAACCATTGAAATTGACCATTAGGACAAACACCATACAAACCAGTAGGACAAACAACATACAAAAATTGTGCAACTACATTTAGTAGGGTAGATAGCACACAAAATTTTTGTGACATAGTGATCCACTTTGCATTGTATTGTACAATGGTTACAATAAGACATTCAAGTTATCATCAAATCATGTTTTTAAAAATGATCTTTTAAATGATTTTGAAAACGAATATTTGTTTTTCAAAGTTCAACGCTATAACTTGCTTTGATTAATTCTAACTAATAATGGTCAATATGCAAATCTATTGCTAGAGTCATGCCTGTGTAGTGACTAATAGGAAGATAACTTAGAAATGGACCTCAGAAGTGGATGTTTTAAGAGCTGGACCCTTTGGAATTCTAAAATTACACGTGACTACTAGGAATTCTCTTTCTCACTCTATTTCAAAGCAAGAGCTTGAAAATATTAAATTAAAAGGAAGGATAAATGAGATAGAGGACACATTAAATCCTAAACCTTTGTTTACATAACCATTAGCTATTGTTGCTCCTGATAAAATGCCTGAAATCACACCATTGATATCAACATGGGTAAACAAATTTTTTAAATTACTTAATGTAGTGAGACTATATGTTGTAGAAAAAATTTATCAATGACTAAATATATTTCAAAAAACTGGGAGGTAATCTCAAATATGAGGAATATGTCACAAAAAAATTTCAACTTTACAAAGTATTTGTATAAATATATGGAATATGGTAAATACATTTATAAAAATTATTTGAGTATTATAGATTTGAGGCTTCTGCGATCTACATTTTGTGTGGTGATATCTTCCGGATTCATCGCATTCATGTTTTTTGTAATCGACGTTTCGAACCAACCTATGTGGTTCATCATTAGGATTTGATGAGTGAATACTTTCATTTCTCAAGTCTCTAGTTTGTGATTTTCATAGAAGTCAACGGGGTTTACCCTCAAACATAAGAAAAAAACATATAAAAGAAGGGTGGTCGATAAGGATATAAATGCCACAAGAATCAATTGCCAACTATACAAGGATCAATGATAGACGAAGTAGTGCATTTCTCAAAGCACTTAAAATTGTTTAATATATTGAGGGACCATGGTTAATAAGAGAATATATGCTTACAAAAAAGGAACAATTGGAGGTGTTGTACCTTAGGAGACAACCCATGGCTAAGTAGAGGTCAGTGCCCAAGATATTTATTCAAAAATATAAAAAACTTGATTTTTTGTCCCATTGTGAAACTTCAAAAGTATTATTTTTACAGGTAATAATTATGAAATCTTCTTGGAATAAAAACACCTTTCAAAGTGGCCTCTCTGATAGTGAATGTGTTTTAAGTTGTAGTAAAGGGGTGAAAAGATGTCTTAAAGTTTTAAACAACAGACTACTTATAGCAGAAGCTCTTGCTTTAACTTTAGCAGAAATATGGAAGGAAGATGAATGGAAATACAAAAAAGAGGAGCGCATATTAGGGTTATTTAACTTTAACTTACAGATACTGTGAATTGAGTGAAACTGTATCATTAAAGACCAGCTGCTTCATTACTCTTTCCCATAGAAGAAAAACATTAAATGATTATACAAAGATAAGAGAACACATGTCACATTCAAAATCTGTTTGGAATCACTTTGAAAAAACTTTATTCAAATCTCCAAGAAGATGAGAAACATTACACAGAAAAGTCTTTTCCTTCTGAAGTCAAAAACTCGGAACCCTTCCTAGTTCTCCAAAATTTCTTTTTGTATGATGATTACAATGATGATAGTTATGAAATTGTCAACTGTCAAAACTACTAACTACTTGAACTGCTTTAATCTATTCAATCCTTCGAAGGACTTTATCTATGATAAAATAAAAGCAAATTATATCATTATTACAAATACATTTCTGTTTTTTTTTTTTTTTTTTTTCATGAAATAACATGTGGCTTTTCTTCATTGAGTGATTTGTGATTCTCGTGCAGTAGAAGGTCTAGCTTCTGTTGTTGTTGTTGTAGGAGACATCCACTCTCTACATTTCTTCCATACTGTCACATCTGAGCTCTGAATTTTTACAAACCTTGTGTGAGCCATTATGAAATTAGTAATTCGACTATAAGTTGGCTTCTTAGTAAAAAGAGTTATAATTAACCATAACAACTGAAAATCCTTGTGAAGATAATTTACAATTGTTGCTCCTTTTAGAACTGCTATTTTTTCATGAGAGGTTCCAATCTTATTTTTTCATAAGTCTCCTAGGGAAGCATATTTCCCTATTGATCCCAGCATGAAGGAAATCCTGCCCTGGTTCTTTTATCAAAGTTGGTGTTGAATTTCAAAACAGATTCTTTAATTTCTCCCAACTTTGTCTCAGTTGTCTTTCTATATAAATTCTTCAAAACCATTTTTTTAATCTCCAACACCAATTATGTTATGTCCTCAATTTTCATTTCTCTTAATTCCTGTGATGACTTAGAATTAAGGAAATCAATTATCTTCTTGGAAAATTGTGCACGTTGTTGGATCTTTTGTTTACTAGCAACAATGATGCTCTCCAAATATCTGACAATGGCTTTCTCCTCTGCTACAACTGACATAAATTCCCAAATGTTCTTCATTGTATTAATAATATCGTTCTAGATAATTTCCCTGGCTTGAATGAGGGACATATTCCCTTTTACTTTCTCCTTCAACTCTTTAATCTCATGAGAAGCAATTTGGTAATCATTTTGATATTTTGAGGTAGTGTCTTTGGCCATGGCCAACTCCCTTTCTGTTATCTTCAGAATTTGCTTTGTATCATCTAGGTTTCTTTGCATTTTCTTCATCTCATCCTCTGATATCTTCAATTCAGTCATTACTCTAGTCATTTTCTTTGTTGGGTCATCAAAATCTGGTTGTACTAAGATAGTACACACATGTGTATCTAACTTTTGTTGTAGGCTAGAATTCATCTCCTTGAGGGCAGCTATTTCATTATTCCTCTGCAAAAGTTCATTTGTCAAAATATATTTTCTTTCTCTACTTGAGCTACCTCTGGGGCCATGACATGCTCCACAAAAGGTAATTTCAACTTTTTCCTTAACACTTGAATTTTAGTCTCTGCCCCTTGCAAGATTTTTTGTACAACAATTCTGTCTTCCGGATTTACACCAATTTTTACAATCAACTTCTTCAATTCTTCATTTTGGGTGAATAATGCTCTGGAATTTTCCTTTTCCAATTTCAGTTGATTTACAACTTTTCCTAGTAAAGCTTCTGCCTTACTAGCAACGAGGGATGTTTTTCTTAAATCACTGTAAATTAATTCTCTAGTTTTCCTATGCAAATTAATCTTGTGAGGAAATGGAATTTCTCTTGCATCCATAGTCAAGTTGACAATCTTAAAACCTGCTAATGATGAAACAATCAGAGCAAAAGATGAGAAAAATATAGCTTCAATTGATTTCTTTCAAGATCCATGGAAGACAACAATCTAGTGTGATATTCAGAAATAGATTGTGTTTCAAGATGAGATTCAACACTTTCCTTTATCCTCTTATTTCTTTCTTCAATTTGACTATACAATTGTTTTATAACAGGAACAAAACTTTGAGAAGTTTCTTTAGGCACAGGGGAGGAAGGTGTACAAGTTACTTCTCCCAATTGCAACTGAAAACCCATTGCAGCTGAGGAGCTTTCAGCCAAAGATTCAGGCTCTTTTTCTATTTCAGACAACCTTGGCTTTTTTGAGCTTTGATCTATTTCACCCTCCAAATCAATTATTTCTTCACTGCCTCTTTTTAGACCCTTCTCTACAGGATGTGGAGTTTCAATCTCTATCCCTCCTTGTGCTCCTATCTTACCACCATTTGCAAATTTTTCCACATCTGGTCGAGATTCATGTATATAGGGAGCATATGAATTTTCCACTCTTCTTTTAGAAATGATATGATGAGGATCATATGACCATTTCTCACCCTGTTGCAACTACATGTCTCCAAGAATCTTCTCCACTTCTTCCATGGTCTGTCTATTGTTCACAATAAAAGGCCCAATAGTTTTTGGCAATTTGAATAAATGCCCCTTCTTTGTTGGTACAAAGTGAACCTGATCAACATTTAAACTTTGTCTGATGAATTCTAAAGAAAATAATCTCATAGGTACAAATGTGGGAAGTCTATAAGGGGCAACCTCTGCTCCATACAATCTGATCTCAACATAATCTTCAAATTGGAACCAATCACCCACTTTGACATCTTTACTAAGTTTCATAAGAGATTGGTATTTTGGAGAAATACAAGGTGGAGGAGAGCTATTTATGATGGAGTAAGCAACTGACATAAAATAAGTAGTGAAGTATGTAAATCCTTCATAATTGGCATGAATTCTCAGGGTATCTGTCCAATTCACTATTGATTGCCTCTTTTTATGTACATCCATTATATTTAGACCCAAATGCATGAAACTCTCAACATGAGTGTACAGGAAAAGATAAGTTACTAATGATGGGAATCTGAAACAACCAGTAAGAGCTAGGTATGACAACTGAGAATTGACTAGTTTCTCCCAATAAGCAGGTATATCAAGTACAATTTTAGGTTGCAGAATTAAATTGAACATCCCTAAAATAGCTCGGTCAATGACAGTTGTATCTTCCCTTCCCAAAACCTTGGAAATTATTTGCAAAATTGGTCTCACATCTTCAACAAAAGTTTCAAGAGAAAACTGAGTGGGCTCCATAGGAAATTGTTGTCCTATAGGCATTAAAAAGAAGGTCATTTGGGCATAGTCCTTCCCAGACAAATTTTGAAATGCTGACAACAAGGTTTCCTCTGAAAATGGGGTGTAAAGGTTTGAAGGTGGAAAAACTAATGCTTGTTGAATTAAAAGAGAAGATATCTGAAAGATATTTTCACCTAAAGCATTCATCACAAAACACTTTTGAGGATAAAGGGCAGAGACCAACCAGTAAATGAACTCAAGGAAGACATAAGTTTGGGGAATTATAACAACAAAAAGACCAGACTTTACAACTGCATCATACACAAGAGACTCCTTTTGGTTGACTAGAATGTGTTGATGAAGTTCCATTAAATTTAGTGAGAAAATAGGATAAAAAACATCACTCTTAGTGTCCATGAGAGGAATGTGGGTGGAAGAACCTGACAAAACAACTTTCTTTGACATTTTGAAGATTTAACAGTTAAATATGATGTATAAATACCTAGTTAACAATGGATGGTGTCAATGAATTCGAATTTAAGTTGGACGACAACTGCAACGTGCTACTGACACTGGGAATTGAAAACGACAATGTGAAAAATGAAGTTGAAACGAAGTTTATGGGGAAAATGAAAAAATGGGAGGGAAAATGGGATTAAATGCTAAAGTGATGTGTACGAGATGGATGACGAGGCAGAAACAACATGATGATGTGATGGGGTGACATGGTGATGATGTGGTGAATACATAGTGAACTAGCCTGTTGGGTCACGCTTGCTTGTCGCATGGTTACGGGGGCACCTACCGTGACAAAGGAGGCTTGCTAGTAGTGACCCTGCAATCAATCCAAACCGTTGATTGTTAGTCAACCCATATGTTGTTGACTCATTTACGAAGGCACCCGAGGGAATAAAAACCATATTGTTTGTGCTGTCAGGTTGGAGTCACCAGAGGGTCCCGACATAGCAATCAAGTCCACCCGACGAACTAGCTCGCACTTTAAAGTTTGGATTAAAAAAAAAAAAACCTCTAAAAGGGCCCTACCAAATGCTTTGTATTAATGTTGCACCATCCTCAATTTTAAAGTTCCTTCACCTTTTATTAAATCAAAATCTTCACACTTATTCTAGATTTTGATTTTTTTTTTTTTGAAATATATAATTTTTGTTTCTTTTCCACAATTTAAAACATAGTGAAAAACGAGCTACAAGAGGAGGAATAATTGAAGGTGGTTAAAGCTTCATGATCCAGTGAGTATGATAGTCTCACTTATGTTCCAAATTAAGAAATTAAAATGTGGTTAGTTAGTTTTATTAAAGATAATAAATCCCACATGGCATTAGTGGAACAATTATGCTTTGGATTCAAAGAAATCGAAGAAGAAATATTTTCACTTCAATTTAAACAAGATATTATAGTTCCATGATTTAAATAATATACTAAAGAATGGATCAAGAAATATTTAACACATCCTAACCCAGAATAACCACCAAAATGTGTTAAATTAGAAATGATTGAGTCCTATATATATATATATATATATATATATATATATAAGAAAACCCCGATGTAGAGAAGCAAGATCATTCCATCCACCATTCATCTTCTACTTTTGTGAGTGCATTTTATTTTTAAAGCAATTTCCCTTCTTTGATCCTAGACTTTGATCATCTAGAAGTGTATTGTTCATTTATAAAGCCAATCCCTAACTGCATTTATTCTTTTCTTTCAGGTTGTTATTACTATTTTATTCGGTCCATGAGAGCCCTATCCCACTCCACTGGGACAAATGCATTTTCTTTTTATAGTTTAAGTATCATAAACATTGTGTTTTGTGATAGGCACATACTTTATTCGAGATTGAACTTCAATTTGTAATATTTTTTATTGTCGCAGAGAGATATCATAGGAGTTCATGATAATTTTCATTTCAATAGATTATATAAGCATGAGATATAACATACTTTTCTCCTATGAATTATATGATTTTGAGTGAACGAAATCATTTAAATCTCTTTGAAGTTATAGGCCATCAATGTTATTTATGTCAAGCTTCAAATATTTTTCCATCATTGTTTGAATGGATGGATGTGATGGAGTGGATTTAGTTATTTTTGTTTGTGAGATTATCATTTTTTAATTGTAATCATATTTGTTACTTTTTCTAACCACCTGGTCCACTCACAAGTGTAAATATAATCAAAGTTTTAATTTTATTATTTGGAAAAGTATATTGAAAATCTAAGTGAGAAAGAGGAGTATCGCCTCAATAAAATGTAGAGGGAAACTTAATAATTTTGGTAGGAGGTTGATTCATGTCCTTGACAAGAAAAGAGATCAACATTTTTGGTGACTCCACTTGGGAATGACTAAAACATCCTATCTCCAATAAATGACTCATCTCAACCCATTCCAACCTCATCTTCTCATTGGATTGAATGACCAAAGATTTTTTTGGAATCAATTGTATAATTTGTTCCTAAAAAAAACAAAATATCAAAAAGATCTTGAACAATATTAGCAAGCATTGGCTCACTAGGGATAGCTAATTCTGCACAAATTCGAAAGGTAACTCCATTAAAAAATATTTTAACCTAGAAACACCAAAGAATGTTGAAGGTTTTATAAATAGAAGAATATGTAAGGATCCTCTTAAAAATGTCTCGAAAGAAGTTGTTTATGCCATTAAGTCTGATAATTCCCACAACCAAGTAAGTGAAAATCTTGTGGAAAGTAATCCCCTTGCCCCTAGAATCTATGACCTCCCTAAGATTCATAAAGAGGGTGCCCATTTGAGACCCATTGTTAATTCCATTGGTGGACCCACTTATCTTCTAGTCAAGCTCTTAGTCCAAAAGCTTAATCCATTGGGGGACCTCACAAGATCATTCGTTAAAGATTCCCATTTTTTTAAATGAAATTAAAGATACTAAATTGGATCCTTCTGATATATTTGTCAGCTTTGATGTTGTTTCTCTTTACACCAAGATTTTGAAAAATGAAGTTGTGGATATTATTAGTCGCATTAAAGAATTCCACATTCTTTAGTTTTCAAGGTGAATTATATGAGCATATGTTTGGATTTTCCATGGAATCCCCTCTCTCCTTGGTCGTAGCAAACCTTTTCATGGAATATTTCGAGACCAAGCCCTTAGCCTTAACGACTTTCTATTTGAAGCTATGGAAACAATTTGTTGATGAATGTTGTGTTATCTGGCCCCATGGCAGTGATAAATTGGAATTATTAAAACAACATCTGAATAATCAATATGAATTTGTAAAGTTTACTATGGAGGTCGAGAGTAATAGTAGCCTTCCATTCCCTGACGTTATTATTTCCAAAAATGATGATGGTTCCATTTCACACTAGATGTTCTGGAAAAATATTCACACAGTGCAATACCTCCATGCTAGGTCCCATCATCATCCAACACAAAAAATTGGTGTATTAAACACCTTGACCACCCGTGCATTAGGGATTTATGATGAGAGTCACCTTAATGAGGAGAAAACCCACTTGATGGATGGTTTTATGAAAAATGTTGGAAAATATGGTAGCCATGGTCAGTATTTTCATTATGAAAAAATGGGAAATTTAAAATATATTGATGCCTCCTCAAAGATGACAAGTCGAATCCACTAAATGTTAGATCAGTTGGACCTTTAAGAGGCACCCTTTTATCTAGACAAAAATAAACTCCCTAGGTTTAGTGGCCTTATCTAGAAACAACAGGGGAAAAAATATCTATGTTTTCCTTTAGAGAGATTAGAATACAGAAAATAGACCTACCTGGAATCTGTACTAACCCCTCCTCTTCTATTTTCTTATAAGCACCAGCTCTAGCTCCAAGCTCTATAAATGGAACCTGTAAAATGACTAAAACAAGCAAGAGAATTACAATATCCACATAACAGAAACTAATGTCTCTAATCAATGAGTCAAGTGGCATTTAAATACATGAGCATCAACATGACACAAGTATAGGAAAACATAGTGTTTTTTGTATTAATAAATGAAGGATAGAGTTACAACCATTTATAGATGTTGACTTTGTAGATGTATCCCCAGTTGTCTTGTCCTTCCTTGCCACAAAGAAAACCTTCAAACTCAACACTAATTCATTAATGGATGATTATTCCTTAATCTTAAAGTATTAGCATGAGGGCAGTAGTAATCTCCAAAAGCCAAACCAGACTTTATGGGAGGTAGAGAATTTATAGGGTAAAAGTGGTAGTTTAGGATTTACCAATCTAGGCTTGAGATCCACATATGAAGGAGGATAAGCTCTAAGGATAGTGGATAATACCTCTAGAGTAGGAATTCAAGGTCTCTATCCATGGTAAATGGTCAAGACCACCTTATAAGCTTATGGAAGGAGAATTTTTGTAAATATTTTATATTTTTCCCAAAATTCTAGAATCATCGCACCTGCAAAGTAGAATAACCTACGTTGGTCAGTGTAGATGCTCACTTATGAACCTTGCAAACATTACAGGTGGACTGAAGTGGAAGGTACACAGGGGATAAAAACATAGTTTTTGAGTTGATTGACCCATAAACTTAAACTTTTTGGAGAGGTGATTCTTAGGGCTTCACAAAGGGATAATGACAAAGTGTTAAGGATATTGATTGATCGAGGTTTTCAGGCCATTTGATTTGATGCAACAAAATGACCTGTAACATATTTCCCCGTAAAGTACAAAGTCAAAATCAATGGCTGAGTACTGAAGTGCTTTACCTTGTGACAAGTCCATATCAAGAACAAATTGGTAGAGATCATCATCTATTACAATACATATTATAATCGTGATATCATTGTTGAACAATTCATTATACATGTACAATGATCAAGAAATATCATCCATTAATGATAAAGAGTGGACCCATGCTTGTATGAATATCTGAATTATCATATCCATCATACTTTGTATTATTGTATGAATCTTGAGATCACAGCGCAAATGGATGGAACTAGATCAGGGGTCTTCTACCTTGTCACTTGATAGTACAAGTCTAACCATCAGAATAAGTGAGCTGGAGTTTTACATGGTAGACACCATCTAATTACTGGCCAATGATGCAAGCCGTTATCAAGCATGAGAGAAACTACAGATAATTATAATGACTATCAAGGTACTATAGTACAATCTATGTGGTGTGAATGAATGAGCTGAAGTCGAACACCACATAAAATCTTACGACCAAAGGCCATTGATGAATACTTGTCACCAAGAGCGAGAAAAATTTCCATTAAGGTATGCAAACTCCAAGGTATTGAAAGGAGTTTCTAAGTCAACTTCCTGGATAATGAGCCAATGTCGACAGGAAGTGACCCATCGTAAGAGGGCCTTGATGTATCCCTCATCAGCGAAATGAAATGGGTAGCAATATTTTGAGATAGAATAATATTGATGGAGAGCTAATTCAGAAATAAAAAACATAAGGTAAGGCTTAAGGAAATTTAGAAAATGTCAATTGAAGGACTTCACTGGAACATATCAATGACACTTTATGGAGTTGGTAGAATTAATGACTCAAAATCTATTACGAAGGCTTTTGATATGGTGTGATTAACTAAAGAGGCAAGCTTATTTCTCGATCAAAGAGTCACAAAATGAAAGAGTTTCATGTTCAAGAGCAACTCATTGCCATTAATAGGTAAAATACCCTGCTTCCCCAATTTCCCAACCATTTCTGGCCAGTACCTCTTTATTTTTGACAAGCTTGAGGAGGATAACATATGCTTGATCTATAACTTCATCCTTTGGATAAATCCTTCTGAGTATTTTTAACGAACCCTGGGAAGGAGTGGTTTGGTCCCATCATGTTCAATGAGTCTAACATTATTTGATGATTTTACGAGTCCATCGAACCTATAATTCAACTTGTTTTTCATGTTTATAGAGTTTGAAAAAGAAGTGAAAAGGAAAACTTCACAGGTTCCTTTTCATAAATTTAGTCTCTTGAGTTTGAAAAGGCATAAAATGATACTCATGAGAACCTTTTAGCCATGTTTGACTAAAGTATTCATTTTTCTTAAATAGTCCATCCCAATCCGGAAAAGGGTTAAAGTGATATTGGTAAAACGTCTTTTCATTTACTTTAACAAGTTTTATTTACAAGTGCTCGACAATCTTTTCATATTTTGGGAGTCTGAAAAGAGCTCAAAGAGGATTCCTCCTAGGGGAACGAGTGGTATGAAGGGTAGAAATTGGTTCCAATCATGATGGAACCACTCAAAACACATCGAGGTCAATAGTCTAGCTAATAAGACCACTCATCGTAGTGGTTCCTTAGGAAAGCTAAAAAACAAGAAGTGAGAGTGAGTGATCAACCAAGCAGATGGTGATGATGGAATGAGAAAACCAAGACTCATCTTTCAGAAACAGGCTAATAAAAATGGCAATCATAAGGGATAAAGTATGAGTGGTTTCATTTTTACACAAGCTTGAAATAAAGAAACTATGCTTGAAATTGGTTTCATTTTTACACAAGCTTGAAACAAAGAAACTATGCTTAAGAATACTTGAAGGTAGTTTCACTTTACAAAAGCTTGAAATGAGGAAAAAATATGCTTGATAGTTCTTGAAGATGGCTTAATTTTTACACAAACTTGAAATGAGGAAAACCATTCTTGAGATCAGTTTTCATGCCCTCAGCATAATAACACAATTCTAGGCGCATACCCCCCAATATTTGTTTATTCACCTAAGGAGACTATTGGTTACTAATAGGTGGATGGAATGAAGGTTCATTTATGAGATCAAGTGAAAGACTCAACTTGACATTTATGAGAGTTAGTCAAAGACTCGAATTGGAAGGGGATCTGTTTCATTTTTTAACGAGCTTGACACGAGAAGGAACTCTACTCCGGGAACTTGTTTCATTTTTTAATGAGTGTGACATAAGACAAGTAACTATGCTCCAGGATCGTGTTTCATTTTTTAATGAGCTTGATACAAGACAAGGAACTCTGCCCCAAGACCTTGTTTCATTTTTTTAATGAGCTTGACACAAGAAAATGAACTCTGCTCTGACCCCTAGGTAGCTTAGTAACCTTATGGGGGGTGGTTAACTGTTAGTGAGGGATATCTAGGATAGGATGGGATGGGTTGGGCTACTGACATTTTCATCCCACCTTGATACATATTGTTTTGATAATTATGATAACCCATACCAGGTTTTCCAATCCTAGGAAATCCTTGATATTGTTGAAAAGGTTGACCTTGGAAATATTGGCCTGGATAGGGTTATTGCATGGTTGTTGTCTGACCAACAGGAGTCTGGGGTATTCCTTGTAAAAGTTACCTTGGAAAATATTGTGTCATCCCTGGAACAAGTTGACTAATTGGCACCTATGGCATGCTATAAATGGGTTGACTTATTTGTACCTATTCAATAGTCTGACCAAGTGAGTCATTACTTGAAGGTGGTTCCTTGACAACAAGAGAAATATCCCCTTTTTCAACAGGATGTGAAGAAATAAGAACCTGAGCAGTATGAACTTCACTCTCTACGAGAAAATTACGATCAACTGAAGGTGGAATTGAGTCAACTATTTTCTCAACTAATTGTTGGTTGGGAATGAACTCATGGGATTCATGTTCAGAGAGAGTGGGATTGACTGAATTCAGATCAATCACTTCATCAATTAGTGGAGGATTGGGAGAAAGCTTTCGGTAACTAGCTGGAAGTCGAGGTTGAATATCTGTAAGGTTTTACAACACTTTTGAGGCTTCATCCATATAAGGAAAAAGCTAAATAGGATGATTCCATTCACATAACCTACAAAAAAACTTAGCTTTATCCTTTTTCTCGTGGAACTTACTATCACTAGTTGATGGTTTATCACTAGCGTGATCTCTAGAGGCTGATGACAAGGGCTTATGTGAGCTTGTATACCACACTTGTTGGGTCTTGAAAATGTCATTCATTTCCATTTCACTTTCACTAATGTCCATTATATCACCTCCATTTCACCTCCATTTCACTACTATGTCACTACATTCATCCCACTCTCATTATCATTGGGCCACATTTATGTTTTTCCAAACTTTATTAATTCTTAGCCTTTTTAAGTGAATTTGCGGTTAAAAATTAGAAAATAATGTGCATATGCTTATACCTAACAGGTGGGTTGAGATTGTTGACATGTGTAGGTCAAAAGGAGGCTTCTAGAAGACCCTTATGTGGCACTCTAAGGCCAAATTCGAATTTGAGTGGAAAGAATCATGGGATCATGATGATATGTGTCACATCTCCTAATTGTATTGAAACTCTAAGAAGACGTGTCTTATCAGTTCCTATTTTGATTAGGACTCTAGGGGTAGAGGGAGAGATTCATGGACTCTCATTAATGAGATGGTTTCTCATCTTTTTGTATAAATAGGAGATCTCTCTCTTTCATTTGTTAGCTTGTTAGCTTGTTAGTCTTAGCTTAGCTTGGCTTTTTAGTTCTTTAGCTTGGAGTTTGTAGTTCTTCCTTGATGGCTTTTGAAAGCTTTGGAGAGATTTGTTGTACTTTGTAATTTTGAAGAATTTGAATAAAGCTTTGATGTTCTCAACATGGAAGGAGAAGTGAAGTAGATGTCATGGAGCATATTAGAATGTAAGGTAGAGTAGATTTCATTTTGTAATTTTTCTTTGATTTCGTTCATGTATGTCATTTTATTGCTTTCAAGTTTGATAGTCTAGATCTTCCATTCATGCAATTTTAATTCATGCAAGTGTGTTCAACCGGTTGATTGTAGATTATTTTTTCTTTACATGTTTTTGCATCAAATAGTGACATGAGATTTGCCTCTCTGCTGAACTTTTTCTCAAGCTTTTCAATTTCAATTATGCTTTGATTTCAGTCTTATTTATTTGTTGTTGTTAGTTAGTTTAGATATCAAATTCTTCATGTCATTTGACGCTATCCCCAGAGCCATGGCTTAACCCTGAAAAGCTACTTGGCGAGCTATCGGATCATGAGTGAAGTGATTTGATTTTACTTTCATCTCTGCAATTAGATATCAGGTTCTTCATGTTATTGACATTATCTCCAGAGCCATGGCTTAACCCCGAAAAGATACTTGGCAAGCTATCGGATTATAAGTGAAGTGACTTGATTTTACTTTCATTTGCAAGTAGCCGAAAAGCTACTTGGCAAGCTATCAGATTATAAGTGAAGTGACTTGATTTTACTTTCATTTGCAAGTAGGTAATTTAGATATCAATTCTTCATGTTATTGACGTTATCTCCGGAGCCATGGCTTAACCCGGAAAAGCTACTTGGCGAGCTATCAGATTATAAGTGAAGTAAATTGATCTTGCTTTCGTTAGTCTGCAATTTTTGGTTTGTTTGAGTGCAATAGTTTAGATTTTATTTCTGTAATTAGATGGGCAGCAGAGACAGTGATTTCATGATCATTATTTCATCTTTTTTTTTTTATTTAAGTAGCTGCATATTTACATTCCTGTTCAAGTATTAATTTTATCAATAGCATGTTTTGAGATCTTTTGAAGTGCTATGTTTTGGAGGTTACCATAAGCGACATAAACCTTGTCTTGAAATCTACATCCATACTTGACCTTTAAAAGTATTCTTAAGACCTTAGAATAGGATTTCCATTTGCATTAGACACTTTAGGGGATCAACAAGAACAAAACCCAAAAACAAGATAAAAACTATAAAACAACGAAGTAAGAAAAAAGGTTAACTAAGCACATATGGTGCACCACATTTCATCAGTTTATGATACCCGGATTGATAATTTATGTAGAGCTATTTAAGACGTTAAATTGACTAGACAACACTTCTAATACTTGGGGAAGACTAGGAAAATCTCTAAGGAGGTGAAAATCGTTACAAAGCTTACAAGGGAATTTCACTTTATGGGCCATGTTGGAAATTTTCTCAACATTAGTTTCATTCATAATAATGTTTTCTTCACTGCCCCCCTACTTCTTTTGCTTCTTCTTATTCGTCCTTTTCTTCTTATTCTTAGCTTCCTAGTTACTAGAATCAAGACTTTCACCAGGCAAGAAGGAAGAAAGGGATGAAGAAACAACAAGCAAAGAAGGAAAAGGATCAACTTTAAGATCAACTTGAGGTTGATGTTGTTTAGGTGGAGAACTACTTGGTTGATAAGCAGTTTGGACATTTAGAACCAAGAAGGTTGAAAATAACCAAACTGGTAAAGCAATGGTAAATATAGGAAGGGACAACATTTCTATATAAGGAGCACCAATATTTCCTAAGGAAGGAAAAGGAATAGGATTCCTGTTAGAGGGTTTTCCTTGACTAGTAGACTCAAGAACTGTTTCCATTAGTCTCAATCGAAGATCCACTAAGGAGTTGTTCCAAAGTGAGGATGTTGTTTTGTGGTTAATTAATTGATTTTAGAAATTAAATACACATATAAAAACAAAGGGGTAACTAGGCAGATAAGGTTTACCAAGTCACTGTGAACTGAAAAATATCGTTTCTAGTACATGTTGGCAATCTCCCCGAATGCTATGTTTGGTGTATCACAAATAATAAGGTGGCCAACTCGGTTACCTAGGGTAGTCTTTCATCCTAATGGGGACTTCCAAAATATACCTATAGGTACGTGGAAGTGTAGTCCGTAGTAGTGATGTCTAATGTGTCATGTATGGTAGGTATTATTCCGATATACTTTTCATACGTGGAGCACCATCCAATATTTCCGAGGGTACGTGGACAAAAATATGATATACTTACATACGTGGAATATAGACTACCCCTAGAATGTAACACATACAAGGAATGACATCTCCTATGTTTAAATACGTCGGAACATGTCTCTAACCTAGACCTCTATGTGTGTCGTTAATGTTCCAAATGCTCCTTAGGTTAATTGAATAAATTTTAGAAGTTGATCTTCAATTAAGTTTCAATTTCAAGGCTCGTAGTACAAATTCACTTGAAGTTCCTATGATGCAACTAACATGATGAAAATAACTCTTCTATTTCAATGAATATCTTTCTATGGGAAGGAAGAAACAAACAATAATGCAACAATTAATATGCAGCAAACAAGAGCTTCCTAACTAGATCTTTCAATTTCACTATTCCAATTCAATTCAAACCCCTAAAAAATGCCAAACCATGCAATATATTTTATGCACAATTCCCCTGAAAATTATGCAATTGTAATCTATGCACAATTCTCTTTACTTTTGTGAAAATAAGAATTCTAACTCTGAAATATAATCTATTCAAGAGAATTATTCAAAACAAACACAAGATGATTCCAGACTAGTGAAAGAACAATATAACAAGGTTGCTTATGAAAAACATTAACTTCCTTCACTAAAGCAATGAAATAACCAATCAAGTGTGAGTAAAGGAAATTCGCAATGAAATCAAATTTAATATGAGATTTCATTAATAGGGGACTCAAACTGAAATTGGGTGAAAATTCAAAAGATCAAAATAGATGACACTCAAAGGCAATTAACACTCATAAAATTGTTAAGAAACTGAAAAAACATTTGAGTAGTGACCAAAGGAAATCAAATCCAAATGTAAACACACTGATGGATTTACAAAGACACAGACAAGTTCAGAGACTCAAGAAGACCTTTTGGATCAAATTAAAACTCAAAGCAAGACATAGAAATGAAAATTTTTTCATTCTACAAGACCATCACATGTGCAAAATGGGAACTGATGTGAACCATCGTACTTATAGAGAAGAGACACTAGATTAGGTCGCTCTGTCTCAAAACAAAGAGTGCACTGGGGTTAATTTGCTCAAAAAACGACACAAAAATCCCTACCAATCTCATAATTGTGTTTTCTTAAGGCCAATTACCACTTGAATAAGTCAGTTTAGGTCACTTTGAAAGATTAAAATTGAATAGGCCAAGGAAACCACTAAGAGAAATCTCGCTTCCCAATAAGGTTTCCAAGTTGTTATGTGGAAAATTCACTTCCGTGGACAAAAATGAGCTCCCTAGATCTAGTGGTGTGATCTAAAAACCATCGGGGCAAAAAGATCTATGTTTTCCATAGAGAGATTATAATACAAAAAAGAAACTTACCTAGAATCTGTAGTAAGTCCTCCTCTTCTCTTTGCTTCTAAGCTCCACCTCTAGCTCCAATCACTATAAATGGAACCTACAAAATGACTAAAAAAAGCAAGAGAACTACAATATCCACATAGCATAAACTAAAGTCTCTAATCAATGAGTGAGATGACATTAAAATACATGAGAATCAACATGACACAAGTATAGGAAATTAGAGTGATTTGTGTATTAATAAATGAAGGAGAGAGTTACAACCATTTATAGATGTTGACTTTATAGATGTCTCCCCAATCGTCTTGTACAACTTCCTTGCCACAAAGGAAACCTTCAAACTCAACCCTAATTCATTAATGGAGGATGAATACTTAAGATCAAAGTAGCAGCATGAGGGAAATAGTAATCTCCAAAATCCAACCCAGACTCTGTGGGAGGCAGTGAACTTATAGGGAAAAAGTGGTAGTTTAGGATTTACCGATCTAGGCTTGAGATCCACATATGAAGGAGGATAAGCTCTAAGGATAAGAGATAAGACCTCTAGATTCAAAATTCGAGATATCTATCCATGGTAAATGGTTAAAACCACCTTAGAAGCTTCTGGAAGGAGAAGTTTCATAATATTTTTTTCCCTGAAATTCTAGAACCATTGCACCTGCAAAGTAGAAAAACTTGCATTGGTCAGTGAAGGTCCTTAGTTATGCAACTTGCAACCATTGTAGGTGGACTCAAGTGCAGAGTGCATTGGGGCTAAAAATATATTTTTTGAGCTAATTGACCCAGAAACTTGGAATTTTTGGAGACGTGATGCTTAGCGATTTGCAAAGGGATAATGAAAAAGTGTTAAGGACATTGATTGATCCAGGTTTTCAGGCCATTTGATTGGATGCGACAAAATGACCTGTAACACACCCATTCAACCCCCTCCTATAGTATATAAATAAGAGATACTTGCTATTAATTTGGACACATCAATTTGCTCTTATGCATCTTTTATCCAACAAAATCACACAAGGACCAAAATTTCAGGTGGAGGCCGAAATTTTGGAAAGGGTCGAAATTTCAGGGACTCGGATTTTGACATGGCACTTGATCATGATTTTGGTTACTATTTTGGCTATTATTTTGCAATTTTTTATTTATGATGTATTGATGAATCTAGAAACTCTCTTTCTCATAAGGAATAACTTTTTTCTGTGTTTTTCTGTAGTTGTGTGCCTAATTCTCTGTGTCTCTTTATTTCATGGTTACTTTACTACTCTTTCATGTCTATTAGTTGATGTTTTTATTTTTTATAATTTCATAAATGATATTGAATTTAATTCTATGTGAAAATAATGTTTAATTTATCATTGAAGTATTTATCAGCTGCAGAAAAACTTAATTCTAGTAGGTGCCTTAAAAAAATTAACATGGTATCAGATCAAGTTTCGATGAGTAGTTGAATCTAGATAATTTTCTAAGGCCTTTATTCTCCTTTTGTGGTCTGACCGAGCTACCTTGATGGTGTAATTTTATTATTTCTCGGTGGAAAGGTCAAGTTATTGTACTATGATATGAATTTGAAAGGATTGTGTAGAAAGTCTAAGGTTTGTGGAAAAGTACATTGTTTTGGAAATATGAAATTTTGGGGATTATCCTAGTTTGAATCTTTGAAATTGTGAACCATGTAAGGAAGGATTAAAAAATTCTAATAGTTGAAGGCTTGAAGATGTGAAGTAACTCAAGTTGAAGACATAACTCCTAAGAATGATTTCCAAATGGATCTGAGGATGTTTTTGTCTCTATAATTATGCGAGCTCTAATAACAAAGATTTGTGGCATCAATTCTTTATAGTTGTGTGAGCCACCTATGACATTCATGATCTATGATAACTTTTGAGGATAGTTGCACTAATTCTGAAGCGAAAATCGTTGTGAAATTGCATGATGGATATGCTAAATCATGTGAATCATTTCACTATGGAATGGTGCGAGTAATATCTATGAAGGATCGAAGATATGAAGTTGTGATAAGTCTAAATTTCATTTAACCTCACATATTCTTTGCTTTAAACAAACTACGTGGCTCAAATCTATGGCATGCAAGATATGTGGATCTATACAAACCTATGGCACAACGGAATGATGCAAAGTACAATTCTTATTCTCTAAGGTATGACCAAGAAAATTAATCCAAGTTTCTGGTGGTATGTCTCCTCATGGTAAGAAAAAATCTATTAAAAGCATAAGTATGGGCTCATATAAATTTTGTGATGAATAATATATCCATAAGGAGAAAGTGTAGAAGTTTTGTATGAATACAATAATCCAAACTATGGTGGCCGAAAAATGTTGGAAAGAGGCTAAACATCTATGTGCCTTGTTCATGAAAGCATACTTCCTACCACTGCTTATGGCATTTCATGAGAATCCTACAACTTTATATATATGTGAACTCTGTGACATCTAATTTCTATGGTAACATTCAAGTTTTGTGGCAAGGGTCTTTATGAAATCATGTGAGTTCTGTAACATGGTATGTGAGCTTTTCAAAGGCACATTGAACTGTGAAATTTATGGACCTAAGGATATCTGAGCCAAATTGAGCTACAATGATACTATATTAGTAAAAAAATCTATATTGATGAGATGAAAACATAATGTGATCTCAATTTTTTTTGATGATCTAAATTCAGTATGATCCAATATCCTCTAGGAATAATATTTAGTGGCATATGAATGATTACTAAATGCTTAGTATATGCACGAAGTGTGGAAGAAGCAATTCGACCTCCTTGGAGCAGAAAACAAATCCAAGGTTATATATTTTTATGGAAAGAAAATTATTTATTCCTAAGAAAAGTATCAAGTGTGTGGAAGATTCAGATTCTTAATTTTAATATGATATCAAGCCTCTTCTATACATAAGTAAATAATGAAACACACTAAAAAGGATCCAACTCTTATAAGGTTCAAAATAATGTTTCCTGGAAGCGATGGTTGGCTCTATTCAAATGAATAATGTCAAAGGTTATTGGAATGGTTTGGGTTTGCAAAACCCTAGTAAGGTTTTGAATAAGAAAGTCATAGGGTTTGTGAAACCATAGGATTTCCAATGTTGAACATGATGAAGTTGGAAAATGAATGCAAGGATTAGTGGGGTTTGGAGTCCATACCCTAGTTGATTGATTGTTTACCCTATCAAATCATTAGGGATGGAAAAGAAAGCCTTGATGGATTTTGCTTAAATAAAAGAACCCTATTTTACATTTTCATGATGAGGTTGATTTGTAGGATGAATGCAAGGAGGATAAAGGCCAAGAGGGAGATGTCATGATCTCAAAAGATAAGTATCTTGTATTTATTTGTTTTAATTAATACTGACATTGGACTATCTATGATTTGTAAAACCCTAGGTAGGGTTTGGAAAGGAAAAATCTAAGACTAATGGACCTAACTCAAATTCCTTGTTGATAATATTGAGCACTCTGTAATGATATGGATAATATGAACCTCATGATGATTTGTCCTTTTTGATGAAGTAGATTCTTTAATGTTGAGGATGATGTATACTCCTTGAAAAGTAATAATGTACTCCTTGTTGATGATAATATGAAGAGGACTCTTTTATGTTGATAATGTGGTTGAACTCCTTAAATTATGAGGACCCCTTGTTACTAACTATATGAATCCTTAATACTAATGACTTGGATTCTTTGAGGACAGGTGATGTGTACTCCATAATGATGTGGACTCCCTAAATGAATGATGTAGACTCTTTAATCATAACATGTTCAAGTTTAACTTCTTGATAATATGGATGAAGTTGTCTTCGTGATAGTGATATGGACAAGGTTTATTCCTTGTTGGATGAGATTGAATTTATTGATGATGTGTTTTGATTCCTTGTAGAGATAGATTCCTTTGATGACGATGATGTAAATGTGGATGCCTATGATGATGATGATGTGGAGTTGTTTGATGATGAATCTTGGATGAATTGATCAAATTTATATTCTTAATTATGTGGACTCATTGAATGATGTGGATTTTTTGACGATGTGGACTCATGATGTGGAATCATTAATGATATATATTTCTTGATGATGTGCATGTGAATTCTTTATTGATGTTGATGCAAACTCCTTGAAGATTTGGATGATGGAATCCATGATGATTTGAACTCTTTGATACTGATATCGACTTCTTAATGATGTGGATAATGATATGAACTCCTTGAGGATGTTGATGTGGACTCCTTAATGATGAATGATGCATACTATATGACCTTGATGATGTGTATTCCTTGTTGATGATGATAAATACTCCTTGATGAAAATTATGTATGATTCATTGATGACGTGGATGATGTGATTTGACTCCTTGATGTTCATCTAAAATCCTTAATAATGATGATAATATGGACTCAATGACATGGACTCGTTGATGATGAGTTGGACTAGACTCCTTAATGATGATGATAATGTGGTCATGTTGATGCCATAGACTAGTTGAATAGACTCCTTGATGATGATGCTATGGACTTGTTGATGACATGTACTCGATGATGTGGAATCATCAATGATATTGATGATAATGCTTCCTTGATAATATAGATGATATGTACTACTTATGTGGACTCTTTGGTGATATGGACAAGGTCAACTTCTTGATGACGACATAACGATATGATGATATGATGATCATATGACTATGGAATGAAATCTATGATGATATGGATTCCTTAACGACGTAGACTATTTGATGATAATGTATACTCCTTGATGATGGTGATGATGGTGGTGATATGGATTCCTTGATGACTTGGATTCCATGAAATCTTTGTTGATAATGAGAAGTCCATAATGATGATTTGGATTCCTTGATTACAAGGACTCCTTGGTGATGTGGACTTCTTAATGATGCAAATGATAATATGGATTCCTTGATGATGTAGGATAAGATCTAGAGGGAGTTGAAACACTTTCAAAAGATAAGTATTATTTGAGTGTTTCTATTGATTATTTCGTTATTAGTCTCTTGGCTTGGTTGGTTGTTCTTGTTCTTCCATAACCTCCTAGTAAGGTTTGCAAGTACATAATGGAGATTTCCAAGAAGTGGTAATCGTTGGAAAAAATGGAAGAAAAATGTGACAAGATGACTCGTGATAGGCTCTATACTTAGAGGGAGCAAACAAAATCAACCTGATTGAAGCATGTTTCTATGAAGGTCCATCAACATCTTCCTGATGAATGATTTGAAGAAGGCGCAATAATCTGATGATTACTTAGTTGACTCTATGATTATTTCGTTGATCTATTTGTTGATGTTTGTTTCTGCTAAAATCTATTACTATTTGTCTTGTAGCAGCTACAACACCCTCCAAAATTTTGGTCGGCATCCAAATTTTGGAGCCTACCAAGATCATTCCTTGGTCACTTATTGGTAAGCTAATGATCTCAAGCCCCCTCCTTGATCTCAAGAGTTGTCCACGTTCCCATATTTACGTAGCATGTGTCATATTTGGGCATGGGGATTATCGTTTTTCATGCCAAGGGAAGTTTGTTTTACTACAAGGGGAAAAATTTGTGCGTATGAGTTGTTCTTATTACATAGACATGTTTTACTCTTTCACACACTCTTGTCATGAAGGTCGTTGCTTTAAGAAGAGTATGTTTTATATGTTTTGGATGGTCTATGTTGTATCACTAACAGTTCCAGTGTGTGATCATCGTCAAGTTCTATCATTGTTTATATTAGTTTCTTTGATCTCACACTTATCCAGTTTCACGAGCAACCTAGCCTCATGCAGATTTTCCGAAACTACACACTTTGCTTTTGCAACCCTCAAGATTTTTTCCTTGCCTACTGGAATTGCGCAATGCGTAGGAACCCCAACCTCCCTTGGCATCCAAAACTGTGCAGTGGTCTCCTCCACTTTCCTTCCTTCAGTTGAAACCCACTGTCTCTAGAATATGCACAGTACTGTCCCTCAGATGCCCAACCATCATCGCTCCCCAGAAATGCACAGAGTAGGCAGGCAACCAACACTATTGTCCAGAAATGCGCAGAGCAATCAAGTAGCCAACACTGCTCTCCAGAAATGCGCAGAGCAATCCGACAACCTTTCTCAGGAAAATTGCGTAGAACTATCCTCCCAAGACCCCATCCCACAGCAGTGTCTTGCATCCCAAAATTGTGCAGTATTGTTCCAACTGTCCAGTCTGTCTTGCATTCAAAAACTATGCAGATGTGCCTCCCAGGGCCTCATCCCGGAAGCACTCACTTCTCATTGAAACTACGCAGATCTAACTCTCAGTGACCATAAGTAAATATGACATGCTAGATGACTCTTAAGGAGTTGAGGAGAAATACGAAGGAATCACGTTATGATCAGGACCGCATACAAACTTCGTCAAATGCATAACCATCTGGAGGGTAAGTATGGTCTTGCTCCCTTTCGCTTGTTGTACCAGTAGTCGTCTTCTAGCATACATATTGCTTTATCATGCTTGTCATCTTTTTATAGTGATTTTGAAGGTTTGTCTTTGTGTGCATGAGTTGTCTTCACTCTGTGAACATTGGTCACACTCACACACAAAGTTGCAAGCACAGTCGCACAAGTGTCATCACGGTCATTCGAAGGTCTATCTCAAGTGTCACACTTGTTGCTCTTAGCTTTAAGACAATCTCACTAAGCACATGTTTTGTCTTGTTGGTTTATGTTGTCTTGTCGTCAAAATATGCTAAGTGTATGATCACAATGTCACGTCTACACAAGTTCACTTTCTCTCACACTTAGCCATTTTTCTTGAAAATCTGTCAAACCCCTTCAACCAAACCGTGATTTCCGTGACCCTGCTCTGTTACCCAGAAATGCACAGTGCTTGAGGCTGCCCCCAGGCAACTGCACTGCACAATCCTGGAAGTGAGCAGGTTGTATGTCTCCCAAAACAACGCAGAAGTTTCCTCCAATCCTAATCGAATTTGCGCTTCCCGCAAGATCATCTATCAAGCCTCCCTCTAGTCTACCAGAAATATGCTCTGCCCTCCGACCTGGGACTTCACTGTTCCCCATAAATGTGCAGAGTAGCCAGCTGGTCATCTGCAGTCCCACTCTGCACTGTTCCCAAGAATTGTGAAAGCCTGCCCAAATGACTCATGCTTGCTAGCTCAGCTTTGCCTTCAAGAAATGCACAGATTTTTCCAGCAAGCCCTCGAGTTGTGTGTCTTGCACTGTGCCCAGGAAATGCATAGAACTGGCTGGCAGTCCCCGGGCTACCTGTCTTGCACTATCTCTCATAAATGCGTAGATTTAACTACCAATCCCTTGGGATGCCTATCCCACACTGAGCCCAAAAAATGCACAGAATTTCCCTGATAGTCCTCCAGATATCTGTCCCACAATGTCTCTCATAAATGCACAGTTGTGAGCAACAACTTCTCGAAGCCTGATCATTCCTGGCTCTGGAAAATTTCGCAAATTATATTTCCAGTGCCTCCTATTTCCCCTCTATGTCTCCCTTGAGTAATTACGTAGAACTGTCCAGCAGTTCCTCAAACACCCTGCCTTGTCTTCCTCTTAGGAATTGCGCAGATTCTGCCCAGCTGGGTTTCACCTAGCAGCTGACACTACTGACCCTGATTGCGCAATTTTTCCTCCCAATCACCTCTATGCAGTTTTTCTCGACAGTACTCTAGAACCCCTCCTCCCAACCTAAGATATTCTCTGTGCAATTTTAGTGTCTTGTCCTCTCTCCCGAACACCTAGACCTGAAACTGAAAACAATGCATCATGCTAGACTAGGAGATTTTTCGATTTGATGTCATCCCGTCATAAGTGAATTGCAGGAATAGGTACATTGATGGAACATGGCGCAATGATGAACAGGATGAAGAAGGAGCACATGCTAGAAGACTTGCTTGCAACTAGACGAATGTACACAACACATCAAGAAGTAAGAGAGAAAAGACATGCATGGGACCATCAAGCAACACCAAGACCATCGAAGACCTCACAATCCTCTTACATGCGGAGGTGAAGACATAACATACCGAGAGCACATCCATCACTCAGTAGCATAACAACTCGACATGGACACCACAGTCATCTAGTACATGTCAGCAGTGTCATGTTGAGTTGTGTCATGAGTTGTCTCAGCCACATGACTACTATGGGCCATACTTGTGTAATCAAATGTAATGTAATGTAAAAGTTCAAGAGACACACATATGAATTTGAAGGGAAGTCATGGAGTCATAAGGGTCAAGCATCACCCTTAGCAATATATACCCCCTTATTGTATGAGCAAAGGATTTTTCACCTTGGCTCCTCCCACATAGCCTTGAGAGTATGTTGTATGTTCTTTGAGGAGCGAGGAGTGGCTCCAATGTCCCACTAATGGGGCTAGTGATGTATGGTGTACAGATGTGTCTTGGAACTTTTTATTAATTCAGAAACATGTCTTAGGCCAGCACATTTTCACGCATGTTTGGTATCTGTTTGTAAGACTATTCTTTAAATGTTTGTAATGTGTGTTTGTTTAACCTGTACTAAGATAGTTGAACTACTTTGGTTATTTTAGTACTTACATTGTTGAAGATGTGTTTTATTGTTTATCACTATTGTCTTGTCCATGTGGACTACTTCGCTAGACATTAGATAAACCATTCTTTTTTTCCTTGGTTATAATGACCGTCACCCCCACATGGACTACTCCACTGGAAGATGTACGTGTTTCCCCTACACTTCGGTTTTAATGACTGTCGCATCCGTTGTGGACTATTCTGCTAGATACTGGACAAACCCTTGTTGTTTTTCAAGTGTGTCTCTCCCTGGATGGTACTACTACCTCTCATATAGTGGCTCATTTTTACCCTATCCTTTACAGTAAGAGAACCTAGACACAAATTACATTACACACTCACCAAGCATACTCACCTCACTTTTTTGAAGTCACAAGAATAACACTCTCATGTGCTGAATAACAAGAGCTAAGGAAAATCTCTAAGATAATGGAAACCGAGCCATCATACCGAATGGGAATCCTACACCAAATGGTGTGAGGTATAGTCGGGACTTCATACGAGGGAGATCCCCTTTGTTGGTGGGTCTAGCAACGTCAAAAATCTGCTATATTTTATTATGGTATGCTGGATTTGATTATGGATACTAATGCTTGCTTATATGAGAAGCCACTTATTATCTATTGAAATATACTATGGTTGTCGAGGATTGCTTCTATGAGAATCCATTGGTGACATCTATTATTATTTGTTGATAATGTAGATGTTTTCTTCGGATAGAAGCCCCAATTGAAGCTGAATCGACAAGTTGAATGCCATTGTTTGCTAAAAATATTCACCATACTACTGATGTTTATGTGAAGAAACTAGAATGACTGAAAAAACCCTTTGAAGAGGTAGCGTTGATTACATAACATCATGATCTCTCCTATAGGTTGTGTACCATGATACCTTATGGTCTAGGAGATGTATTATTGATTCCTCCTCCAGGTTTTGTGCCGTGAGACCTTGTGGTCCAAGATATTTATTATTGATTCCTCCTTTACGTTGTGTTCCATGAGACCTTGTGGTCTGGGAGATGTATTATTGATTCCAATTTCCTATTGTAGGTTTTGTGCCATGAGACCTTGTGGTCCAAGAGATGTATTATTGATTCCTCTTGTAGGTTATGTGCCATGAGACCTTATGTTCCGAGAGATGTATTTTTGGTTCCTCCCTTAGGTTATGTATTGTGAGACCTCATGGTCGGGGAGATGATTTGAGATGGGTACTATGATCTTTCCTTATGATGAGATTGATGATCTCTCCCTTAGGATGTGGGTTATGAGACCTATAATTGGTCAGGGGATTGATCCTAACAAAGGGAGTGAAAAGTAACTCCCTGGCTAAGATGGAGTGTTGGAAAATATGGAAGCCATGGTAAGTATTTTCATTATGGTGAAATTGGAAATTTAAAATATATTATGTTGAAAATGGCAACAAGAAATGCTAAAAATAAAAATGCTAAAAATAGAATTGCTATAAATAGCAGTTCGGGTACTAGTGTTGGACATAGCAATAAGGAATGAAAAATGGAAGTGCTAAAAATAGAATTTCAGGATACCTTCCTATTTTAGTTAGTCCCTGAACTAAAATAGAGAAGTAAAATTCGAATTTGATCTTAGCAGTTGTTTGATTAATAATTAATTAATTCATCTTGAGTTAATTAGTTGGAGAAAATCAAACATGAAGTCTATGTGAGGACATGCAACAATTATCCCATTAATTGAGGAGTTTATCCCTTAGTTAAAGAGATAAGGATGAGTTGTAATTAGTTAGCTCAGTTAACTGAGTTAAGTCTAGTTAGATTAGTTCCAACAATTTTTGGAATTAATTGTGTGTTCAGTTAGTTAATGCATTCATGCATGTAACTACTACACTTCAGATAACTTAATATTCTCTCATAAATAACTCATGCATGTCAGTTCAGTCAGAGACCCAGTTGAGATCAGAGGATGGGACAGTGTACTATAAGTTGGAGGATTTTTCCTATATAGGAAACTCATCCATGCAGAAGGAATTATCTCCTTCAGGATTGCGCAGTTACTACTGAGCCAAGTGAGCAATGTGAGGTGGGAATTCACACAAGTGGAAGCACTAGACCCCAGGAAAAACTGTGCAAGGAAATAGGAGGCTTGGAGGGCAGAGGAGAAGGTTTGTGAGAAGCCTTTGACTGTCTATGAGTAGCAGAGGGATTGTACTGAGAGCTGGATAGCTTCCGAGCTAAGGCTTTGTGTAATCCGGACATATTTCCACTTGTATGATAATACATAGATCAGGGTTTTTAGCTGAGGCTTTCCCCAGAGTATTCTTCTGTGTTTCATGTGTATGATTTCTTCTTCTTTGTTATATGTGTTCTGATTGATCTAGCTCAAATTGATTAAGCTTCCGCAAGTTTGTTTGTAGAAGTAGATCAAGTCTTTTGCTTTAGTATATTGCATTATCAGGTGATCTACAGTGGGAATTTCTACATGGTATCAGAGCTGAGTTTATCAGAGCTGTGAACGGTATACGAAGAAGAGAAATCAAAGTGGTAAAAAAAAAATGCGCCACGAGATTGCAGAGCAGATCTGAAAATTTTTGTGCAAAATTTTCAGAAAAAATAGCAGATCTGGATTCCTTGCGGAAAAATACCCAAATTCAAAAAAAAAAAATCGGCTGAATCAGAGTTCGGATGAGGGAGATATCACTGGTTTAAAATAAGCTATTTTTCCCGAAAATTTCGTGACGACAGGACAGATGAAATAGATTGGCGTACGAGTCAAGAACCTGTATGCTCTTGAGGTTCAAGATTCATGCAAAGCCTTGAGGAGCAAGGCAATTGATGGAGACTTGGTGGTTGAGAGGGAGAGTACATTGCCTCTCAACATGCAGTGCCAGAAGAAGTCTTAGACAATTGTTGAGGAGCCACGATTGGTGAAGCAGATTCAGGAGGTTATGGAGCAGCCATAACTAGAGAAGCTGAGAGGAGATCGAGTGAAGGCATCCACTCATGAAGAGACCTCCAGTAGGGGGAAATTTTGAGCCAAGTGGGCAAAGGGATCACATGCATCCATACCTCCAGGTCGAAGGTGGGGCAATGTGGAGTGATAGTCCCAAGAAGGCTAGAATAGGGGTAGGATCATTGAGGTACCCAACCTCTTTGATTAGACCTTGCTACGAGAGCCCCGACGAGGAGTAGCAGGACTGGCTGAGTGGGTAGAGATAGATGCAGATGGAGCGGAAGAGAGAGCTACAATGCAGGAATCCCAAGACAGTGCAGAGCTAGCAGGCTGCAATAATGTGAGAGGCACAGGAGTGTTGCACCAGTGCAGGATGGCACAGAGAGGTGTGCAATGGTGCGAGATGCATGGAGTGTTGCAGCAGCTTAGAGGTCAGAGAGGGAGCACTTGTCAGCGGCAGAGGGAGCTTCAACATCAGAGGATGTTTCTAGCCCAATAGAGAGGTCAGTTGGGAGTTTTTTTTGTTTCTAGAGTTGTTGGAGCAATAACACTTGGGAGAAGTGTTGCATGCAGAACATTCCAAAGGTTCAAGATCGGGTTCGAGTTGAATGCCTTTCTTGTTGAGAGGGAGTGTTGAAAATGGCAACAAGAAATGCTAAAAATAGCATTGCTATAAATAGCAGTTCAGGTACCAGTGTTGGACATAGCAACAAGGAATGAAAAATGGAAGTGCTAAAAATAACATTGCTATAAATAGCATTTCAGGATACCTTCCTATTTTAGTTAGTCCCTGAACTAAAATAGAGAAGTAAAATTCGAATTTGATCTTAGCAGCTATTCGATTAATAATTAATTAATTCATCTTGAGTTAATTAGTTGGAGAAAATAAAACATGAAGTCTATGTGAGGACATGCAACAGTTATCCCATTAATTGAGGAATTTATCCCTTAGTTAAAGAGATAAGGATGAGTTGTAATTTGAGTTGTAATTAGTTAGCTCAGTTAATTGAGTTAAGTCCAGTTAGATTAGTTCCAATAGTTTGTGGAATTAATTGTGAGTTCAATTAGTTAATGCATGCATGCATGTAATTGTTGCACTTCGGATAACTGATTATTCTCTCATAAATAACTCATGCATGTCAGTTCAGTCAGAGACACAGTTGAGATCAAAGGATGGGACAATGTACTATCAATTGGAGGATTTTTCCTATATAGGAAACTCATCCATGCAGAAGGAATTATCTCCTTCAGGATTGCGCAATTACTACTGAGCCAAGTGAGCAGTGTGAGGTGGGAATTCACACAAGTGGAAGCACTGGACCCCAGGAAAAACTGCGCAAGGAAATAGGAGGCTTGGAGGGCAGAGGAGAAGGTTTGTGAGAAGCCTTTGACTATCTATGAGCAGCAGAGGGATTGTACTGAGAGATGGATAGCTTCCGAGCTAAGGCTTTGTGTAATCTGGACATATTTCCACTTGTATGATAATACAAAGATTAGGGTTTTTAGCTGAGGCTTTCCCCAGAGTATTCTTCTGTGTTTCATGTGTATGATTTCTTCTTCTCTGTTATATGTGTTCTGATTGATCTAGCTCAAATTGATTAAGCTTCTGCAAGTTTGTTTCTAGAAGTAGATCAAGTATCTTGCTTTAGTATATTGCATTATCAGGTGATCTACAGTGGGAATTTCTACATATTAATGCCTCCTTAAAGATGACAAGTCAACTCCACTAAATCTTAGGTCACTTGGGCCCCTAAGAGGTGCCCATTTGACCCCCTCCTCAAGTATATAAATAAGAGACATTTGCTACTCATTTTGACACATCAATTTGGTCTTATGCATCTTTGATCCAACAAAATCATAGGAGGACAAAAATTTCAGGAGGAGACCGAAATTTTAGGAGGTTGAAATTTCGGGAAGGGCCAAAATTTCAGGGACATGGCTTTTGACATGGCACTTGATCATGATTTTAGTTACTTGTTTTGCTATTATTATGCTATTTGTTATTTATGATGTATTGATGAATCTAGAAACTCTCTCTCTCTCTCATAAGGAATAACTTTTTTATGGGTTTTCCCTTTGTGGGTTTTTCCCTATCTATGTGCTTAATTCTCCATGTCTCTTGCCTCTTTATTTCATGTTTACTTCACTACTCTTTAATGTTTATTAGTTGGTGTTTTTCTTCTGTATAAGGACGTAAATGATATTGAATTTAATGATATGTGAAAATAATGTTTAATTGATCATTGAAGTAATTATTAGGTGAAGAAAAACTTAATTATATTTGGTGCCAAGGCTTCAAGGCTTTCCAAAAAGAAATCCAAGGTCCTAGACCAAAAATGGACCTTCTGGATCCTATCCCCAAATTTCAACTTCCCTATATTCAGGGAACCACTAATAGAACTGCTCACATTTTAAGAAAGAATCAAGTTTTCGCCTCCTTCAAACCATTAAATACCATTCGGGGTATGCTAAAGTTGGTAAAGGATCATGTTGACCCTTCTAGCATGAAAGGAATCTACTTAATTCCGTGTTCATGTGGTACTCCCTATGTTGGCAAAAAAATTTGATCTGTTAAGAAAAGGATTCAAGAGCATATAGCTAACATTAGGCATTATCGGTCCCATTCTTCTAGTATTGTTGAACATGTTGAGAAAACTGAGCACCATATTTGAATTGAAAGCTTCCTGATCCTAGCTAATATTGATCACTATCATCACAGGAAGTTCGGAGAAGCCATTAAGATTGAAAAACATTCTGGAAATTTGAACAGAGCTTAAATTTGGACTAATTCCCTTTTATTAATATATTCATTTTTATGTTTATTTTTAAATTTGTTATTACATTATCTAATTGATCATCAATTTATTTTATTCTTATTCATTATATTATTTAATAATTATTTATTTATTTTTCTCTTTTTTAATTTTATTAGCATTTATAACTTTTTGAATTATTTTTTACTTCCTTCCTTATGTTAATAATTTCATTAATTATTGTGAATGTTTTAATCTTGTTAATTCTTTAAAAAAAAAATCATATTTGACCTCCTAACATTCAACTAACCCAATGTCTCTTCTCCATTTCTGACATCACATCTCTCACCTATTTATCTCTCAATGCTTGATCATATTTTGTATCTTTGTCCTGGATGAGGCAGTCTTGCTGGCTCGAAACGCCGATCACGAAATTTTTGATGTGAGTAATCTGAAAATGTCGAAACAAAATTACTCTTCTCATAAAAGCCTTCACTCTGGAATTATTGAACAAGTTAGTAGTTCCATGGCTCAGACTTCTATGTCTTTATGCCCACCGGGTATTGAAGAAATGGAAGAATGTGAAGACAAAAATGAAATAAAAATAAACAAATATATCAAAGATAATGATAGAGAGTAAGTCCTATGGCTCTTTAAATTGAACATTATTGATTGTCAAATCTTCCTATTAGGATATTATCGATATTTAATGGTGATGGTATAATGAATCCTGATAAACATTTTGATCAATTTTTGATAATTTATGAATTAGATTAATACACAATGATGTCATGGTCAGAGTATTCCTACAAACTTTGATATTCCTAGTCTATGATTGGTATGTATGTTACCATAAAACTCAATTACATGCTTTGACGATAATGAATTTTCCTTTTCGAGTAGATATGATCAACCTATTGCATATCATACTCCCTTAATTCAGTTCACTCAAAGAAATTCGCAAAAAAATAGAAGATTGGAGATTTTAATCTCCAATTTTTCAAGACTTTACAAGGAATCCTGGAAGATTTACATCCAAATTAACCTAGTATTTTAGGATGTTTTAAAAATGCAATGCCTATAAATGTTAAATATTCCATCAAATCTGCGTAGATTGTCACATTAGTGAATACTATGATGAAAGTTCAAGAAATTGATGAAAATATTCTAGAAAGCAATGTAGACCCTAATATTATCTTAGAAAAATTGCATTAACAGATGACATCCCTTACAATTTCAAATAAAAAAAATTCAACACCAGTCTGAAATGTGGAAGATACAATAGTTGAAAGATGCATATTTCATGGTCTACCTCCAAATGTACAATCCATTCCATCACCAAATGAACCTTATCATTCGAAGTTAGATGCGAAAATTATGTAATTGAATAAAACTATTAGAAAAATGCAAAATGGAATAACTCGACTAAGAAGAGGTGAAGGGTGAAATCCATGTCAACAACATCAAAGTAGTGAAGCAATTACATATGGATTTAGGGAATAACTAAAATAAATCATAACGTTGATAAAATTTCTCATAAACTTCTCAGAGCTCACAAGTTCCAAAATCCTAATTTTGTGATAATAGTGCAGGCATTGTAGTGTTGATATTGATATAAACAAGTTCATGGTCTTGAGTATTACAAGGAGAGAACTTCTCTCATTCGAAATATTATTTGCATTTTCTTCAGTGTTGGTATGGCCCTTTTCCATTGATTTCAAAGGAGGAGAGAATTTGGATAGAGATCAGCTTCAAAGTTGAAGCTTCATTTTTTGGAGAGTGTACAGAGATCAACCTCAGTTGTTGGAGATCAAATTGAGGTTGAATAAATGCCAAAGGAGTAGTTTGTAGGCATTGGTGTCAAGAAGTTCATGGTGTTGATTTTCATATGCATGTGTGATGAGTGCTTGGGGATGTGTGTTTGGATTGATGGTCTTGTTAGTTGGCATTGATGTCAACACATTCATCACTAAACCTAGTGGAGGTGATTTGGAGATGTTGGTGTTGCTGAGTAGAGTTGGATTCCACATGTGATGATTGGATTGAGGTTGATATGTTGTGTTGATTGAAGATTTTGTTGTAGTAGGTGGTTGGAGTGTTGCTACAAGTGTTTCATATGTCTCTACATTTCTTGGAGACATTGGGGTTGTTGCTACATGTGTGAGATGTGGTTGCTTGTGTTGGAGGTGCTTCTACAAATGATGGAGGAAGTTGCATGACATGATTCTACTATTGTAGGAGTTGGAGGCACTGCTACAGGTGTTGGAGGTGTTTAGACAAATTGTGGTTGTTGCTTGAGGAGTTGGAGGTGTTGGTCTTGGCGATAAGGTTGGGAAATGAGGTACTACTTGTCACTGATTTGTTGCAAGAGTTCTTAGACTATGTCATTAGTTGAAAAATTCTTACAAAGGCTTGGAGGGGTGTTCAGGAGCTGAAGAAGATGATCCATCAGTTGGAAGAGGTCCTGAATTGATGTTTCAATGTTTTTCTTTAGCATTTGCCCCGGTCGCATGGAGCCAAGCCTGTGAGAGTGGCTGAAAAGATCTAGTTGTTGGCATACAGGCCTATGGGAGTTATTGAGGTGTTCTAGTCAAATATACCATGTGTTATGCATTCAATCGAGTTTTTTCACGGGTTTTTCTCCTAATTTCTCACTCTGGTTAGCTAATTTTTGTATTGTGGCGACATTCTTGTTTGAAACTTTTTGGTTTATGGTCGGAAAAGTTCGTGGGGCCTCCAGAAGTTAATTAAAGTTGAAGATATCAAATGGAAAGTGGAGTTAGTGGTTTGATAGAGTCAATGAGTTGAATCTGGATCAAATCAAGCATATGAACAGAGTTGTGGAACCCAGTAGTTCTTTGTAATTATTGAGTTGAGCACTTCAGTTCATATATATATTGGAGATAGCTCAATGATAGTTTGGTTGATTCTTTTAGTGTGTGGAGTGAGAGTGAGCTAGGAGAAGAGTGTGCAAGCTATGTGAGGAGTGTATTGCAAATTTTCTGAAGCAGTTTGCAGTTTTAGCAACAGATAGCTGAAGTATGTTTCAACCATAATTTTTATGCAGTGAGTGAGAAAGTGAAGTGTGGATTGAAGTAATATTGTGAGGAGATTTTTTTGCAGATTGTGGTGTATTTGGAGGTTGGATATTTTATTTTGTTTGAGCTTTGATGATACATTGTTGCAGTGCTCATGTTGAGCAGTTCTTGGTTCCAGTCTAAAATATTTTGAAATGAGAACCACATAGAGGAGTGGAGTTGGAGGACTCTGACAAAATCAATATAATTGAGAAGTTTTCTCAATCCAATGGTGTTTTAGTAATTTGGTAGAAACTAGGTGAGGCTCATTGGTCATGGTGGCTTCCAGCAGATTGGAGTATGTAGAGTCATTTGATAGTTTAGGAGTAACCAGGCAGGAATCATTGATCGTGGTGGCCTTCAGAGGATGGTAGTCTATAGATCGACATGAGAAACGGTCTTCATTTGATAATAGACATATTTTTATCTCTATGTAAAGAATTGTTTGACATAATAGAATTTGGGTAGCACAGTAGCAATGGGTGGTTTTTTTCCCTGGAAAGGGTTTTCCACCAAACATACTTGTGTCCATTGTGTTGATTAATTTTATGGTTTCATGTTTATTTTTTATGCTCTGATCTCTAATTGTGTGTTTCAGTTTATGAATGGTTAAAAGATTAATAATTTGGAGAAAAATTTATAAGTGCCTTCACCACTGATTCACCCCCCTCTTAATAATGATCTAGTTTCCAACAATTAGTATCAGATCAGGGCTCTCGGGTGCAGCTTGATCACTGCAGAGTGGATCTTGAAGATTATGGCAGAAATTTGCATTTTTTCTGGAATGAGTTGTCCAAGGAAATTAGTTCTTATTGCTGCAAATTTCAAGGTATGGAAAGAAAGTGTGAAAAACAAATTATTGTTTTGTGGCTCTAACATTTGGAGATTGGTTTGTGAAGGACATGATGGATATTTGTCTGCATTTAAAATATGGAAGAAAAATTCTCAAGCAAGGCAATTGTTTTTCAAAAATATCCATAGTGCAGATCTAGAGAAAATTGGAGATGTAAAATGTGCAAAGGAAATTTGGGATAAATTTCATATCCTATATGGAGTTAGCACTAACAACAATGATAAAGAGATTGAGAAGAGCAGCGAAAAGAAGAAGGAATCTTTGCTTGAACCAACTATGAAAAAGGACAACAAATATGAAGGTATAAGTCGTAATGATATAAATTTGAGTTATATTTTTTATAGTGGTTATGAAAATGATTCAGATTTAGTTAGTGAAAGAGATGATGATCACAATTATATGCTCCTTAAGGCTGAATATGAATCTGCCATGGTTGCTATTGAAGAATTTTCTAGTGAAATTGGTAGACTAACAAATGTATGCAAGGAGAATGAGAAGAAATTGCAGGATTGTGATCAAAAATAGAAAAATATCAAGGAAGAAATTACTACCTTGAGAACATAGTTGGCATAATTGAAAATATTAGAAGAAGTCAATTGTAGCAAGAAAAAATATAGAAAGGATTATGTTGAAGCGCTTGAAGGTGTGATTGAAAAATTAAGAAAGGATCTTGAGGAAAAGGACCAACAGTTGGAGAAAGCAAAGAGCACCATAACAGTGAGAAAATTTGGTAGCAATTTTTAAAAGGGTGAGACAAGTTTGCATGCAGGAAAGAATGAAAAAGCATAACCAAAGAAGCCTACAACAAACAATGTTATCAACAATAACAACAAGAAATAAGAAAGAAAACAGATCCACTAGCAGCAGCAAAGTAGAAAACCAAAAGGAGCTTTCACATCTAGAAGACCATTTTCTCCTATGGTTGGAGGTAGCAGTTTTCAAAGGAGAAATCAAAACTCCTTTGCCCCCTTGATGGACAAGATTGAGTGCTTCAACTGTCACGATTTTCGGAATGTGGTAGTTGCTTGTAGGAGGAGAATGGACACATTTATGAAGCAACATGATCAACCAAAAATAATACCTACATTCAGGTATACAAATTATTTCAATGGTCATTGTTTTTCTTGTAACATGTTTTGGCATAAAGCCATTGATTACAAATCTAGCGTGAAAAGATGGAGGTCAAGTATGAGCAAAAAAAGATCAGATGATCTGGCTACATATCTTGGTCATATAGAGTGCTATGTGTGCCATGATTTTGGACACATGACCAAGGATTGTAAGATGCCTAGATCTATGAGGCCTTTTCTTCAAAATCAATAGTCAAGGGAGAATGTGCAACTAAGGAACACATGTGTTATAGACACTTTTGTGCCTTACATCATTAAGCATGAAATGTCCATAATCTAAGGGATCCAAAGTCCCTAAACATGTTGTTCCTACCCCTAGAGGAACAAGGCCAACAAACCACAGCAATTCACAGAAGTTCTCCACCAGAAACTGCTCAAAAACAAGTCAATTCAGGATCATTTCAGTGGCTACACTAGCTGTTTGCGCTGAATGTCAAAGCCAACATTGGCTACCTGCGCTGAATGTCAAAGGCAACACTGGCTACCTACGCTGAGCGAGAGTGGACATGTGGCAAGTTCATTTCTCAAGGTGTCAAAACCCAGGAAGCTTCCAAAATGACACTTGCCTTAGGGAATTCGACTGGTGATGAGTAAGAGGTTCCAAATCTCCAAGTGGAAGCAAGAACCTCCAAGTGGAATCAAGAACTGACAGAGGGAGAGGACACTAGTCAGATCTCAAGCTGACTCATCCTCTCTCCAAACATCTATATATGGATCTCTCCTCCATGAGATCTAGAGGCTGGAATTTTGTTATTGCAAAGAATTGTTGTTGGTTTGAGATTGGAATCATTGGGTGCTTAACGCTTTGAAGGGGGTGAAGATAGGAATTCCATTTGTTGGGAAGGAGATGCTGGATTGGAGCCCTTTGGGTTGTATCTCTTCCTGAACCTTGTTATTCATCAATAAAGCTATCTTGGTTTCTCCTATATGCCGATGTATTTTTTGATGTATGATTGCATTAGTATGTTTAGTTTATTTCTAATCCTGAACTAGTTATGAATATGAATCCATGTCTTGTGTAGTGTTCTCTTCTTGTGATCTTGCAGAAACCTCTTGAAGCTGGGCGAGCGAAAAGGCAAGCAGCTGGGAACTCTCCAAGAGAAGATAAGCCGGATCGAGGGACAAACGGAAGACACCGGTTAGTCCATCCATCTCTCTTCATTCTTAATTCATAAAGGAAGAATACTAGAATAGTTGTCTCTGTTTGTTGCTAAGGCACTGTCACACCTTAGGTGGATAGGATCGTCCTGCATAGGCATTTTTCCCCACAACAAATTGGCGACTCCACTGGGGAGATTTGTTTAGTCATTTTATTTGTGTCTCTATCATTGTTTGTTTCATAGACTCGACAGCAACAATCGAACTACATCTGCTATTCCCGGATGCAAAGTAGACAGTTGCTGCTTTGATCCAATCACTGGACTTGTCTATGATCTGAACAATGGACTCACAGATGATTTGATGATCCTTTGTGATAGATCTTAGTACTCCCTCAAAGCATCCCTTTGATTGTACCTTGTTTGTTGCTTTTATTTGGCCTGAAACAGTAGATTAAATAGCAATCTATGACCCAGAACCAGTGGGAAACGAGAGTTTCTCCTTCAGCGCAGACCCAGTGAAGGGATTCTGCATTTCAACGCAGGTCCCGTGAAGGCTACCTGCGTTGAATGTCAAAACCCCTGTGTTGAGGTTGCGCTGAACCAGTTTGGCCTTGTGCAGCTGGGGTTCTCTGCTCTGTTTTGCCTTGTTTTGATCTCTGATTTTTGCAGCCTGTAACCAACATAGGTACCAGTCTGACAACTCCTTTTCTCTGCTTAGATTCCACCTCCTTTTGTACAAAAAGACTGTGAGTGTTTTTATGTGTTTGTGGCATCATTTACAGTTTTCCTTTGCATGAGTGAAATAATCATCCTGTAGCCCTTGATTCAGATCTGTTGATTGTGATCTTAGGAGAGAGTTCATTGGCTGTTTGCAGTTGATTATACATTTACTCTTGCTTATTGGTTTGAGTTTGTCTCTTTTAAGTGTCGAAACAAGTATTCATTTCGAAAATCGTTAAGTGTTGTAATCTCTTCTACCCTCTCTCATTTCGAAAAAGTAAACTTGTTTGTATTTGTCATTTAAAAGCAAATTCAAAGTTGTACAAAAAGCTTTCTTTGTAGGCATCAATACTAAGAAAGCGGAAAACAAACACCTGCATTGTGCATTTGCATTTGATAGTTTGCATGCTTGATTTAGGAAAAGTGCATTAGAGTGTGTTGATTGCTCTTTGAGAAAAGATGGTGTCTTTCTTTTCCCTTAGTAGCTAGGATTTTCAAAGTTGAAAAGATATAAAGCTTGCTTATCATCTTTAGACTGCATTTAGGAATTGTATCATACATCTCGTGGTGAACCTCAAAAGGCAAACTTCTAAAAAGATCAACCTAAAATAAATTGAATGAACTTAACAACGCTTTGCAACATAACGCACAACATAGAGGTCTAGGCTAGAGACGTGTTCCGGCGTCGTAAAGCCTGGTGACTATCAATCTCGTTGATGGTGGGTGATTCCTCCTGAGGGATGATAGCGCCAGTACGGATTGTGCTCCCACGTACCGTCGTGTATATATTCGGAGACCCCTATAGGCATAAAACCTTTATCCTTAGGAAGCCGTGTCGACCGCCCTACTGATCGCAATGCACTGAACACAGCATTCAGGAAGATTGATCGCCCGTACCTTAAAAAGTATTCTGCGGTTTTGCGAAAAGTTTGGCACACCCTCTACCTAGAACTCCAGAGCAGTTCCTTTTGGCCTTTTTCAGACTCTATAATGGAAAAAGTCCATCCGAGCATTTGTCACTTCGGGTTCGTTAAAACATCGAAGGAGACTAGAGTCATATTTTGCTTTTTCTCGACTCTTTAAAATTGAAAAAGCAAGTTGTGTCCAAGCGTCGTTAAAATTTATTTTAAACAGAATAATCATCACCATTCCCTCGTTGATCTTCGAAGTTAGTCTCTTTTCATCGTAAGTTCTTGTAGAATCGCTAGAAAATCGTTTGGATAGACTCCAAATGTCTGAACAACCGTCGACATCCAGGACTGTGTCGTCCGACACAGCAGTGGCACAGCCTCCTACTGCTACTCCAACGATGTTCGATGGAATACCATCTGTCCCGGCAAGTTATCAACAACAAGCTGGAGTCCCATCAGGGACTGCTTCGACGACATGGTTAGTTCCTATTTCTTCATCCGGATTATCATCTGGTATTTCTTATGTTGAAACTCAAAAAATTGATCCAATGTATCTTCAAAGGCCAATCTACCCTTTAAGTACTGGATTGACACCATATGGAGGGCAGTATGCCTTTTCATTGTTCCCTCCCAGAGAACAACCATATGAGAGTTTACAACAAAGTTCAGGTCAAACTGGAATTACATCCAGCGGTTGGGTACCAATACTGCCTCAGCAACCAAGGGTTGTATATTCAACGCAACCAGTCCACCCTGTGTCGAATATTCCCACTATACCTACTATGGTGACTGCGTCGCAAGTACAAGCGCTACCTGTTGTATGTCAACCCCAAGTTTCTCAGGTTGCAATACAACAGCCTCTTGTTTCAACGACTCAATCACAACCTCAGGTTAGTGACTCCTTATCTGGAACGAATCAGGCTCAAACAAGTACTATGACTCCTCATCTTGGTCAATCATCCAGTATTGGACAGCAGCAAATGGTCCAACAACCAGGGCTGGTTCAATCTCAACAACCGCCATTCCAACAATCATATCAAGGACCTGAGCAACAAGTCTTTGTAAGTAATGGGCAACCATATTATAGTGGTTATGACCATCAACCTTGTCAAAGTTGCCAGCATTATGCTGGTATGCAAAGACCCACTGCTCAAGCAATTCCATCGTATCTTGGGTATGCTTCGCCTAACCTGAATCAACAGTTGCCCTTTGTAGCAACTCTAGAATTACCAGATCTAAACCGGCTGACGAATGATCCAATTGCTTATGCCCCTTGGTGGCCAGCGATTCTGCATAAACTTCCGTCAGATATTCCTAAATTTAATGGAAATCCAGGTGAAGATCCATCGAATCACGTGATGACATTTCATCTATGGTGTTCATCAAACACCCTAAACGATGATTCGATTAGGCTTCGCCTTTTTCAGAGGACGTTAACTGGTCCAGCGGCAAAATGGTATATTGAATTGCCTAAAGTTTCGTTCAACAACTTCAGTACCTTAGCCACGACTTTCTTAACCCATTTTCAATTACCGATAAGGTATGAAACGGGAACGGAACTCCTAACCAACTTCAAACAGACAACGGCCACTCACATATCTGATCATATACATGAGTGGCGACGTCGTCGTAGGATGGTGAAAACGTACGTTCCCGGTCAGCTATTAGCTAAATGGTTTATCAAATCCTTACTTCCTACAATCACGGAAGATGTGGCAAAAGGGGGAGTTGTAACAGAAGAGCAAGTCATCGCTCGTGCGCAATATCTGGACTTGGTCTATACTCAGGTTGGCACACTCTACGACAAAATACCTGATGCCCCTAGACCGGAATTCTCAATTCCTCCTCCTCCTAAATCAAACAATGACTCTCACGCCGGCAATGGCGTGATTGGCAAAACAGATACGAAATCGACAAAGGCTACATCTAAAAAGGCCTGTAAGATTTCTAGTCAAAATGCAAATGAGGAACTTCTTGCCTCGGAAGTAAATGTCATGTCGACCGACAAGGGCAAACAGCTGAAGCAACCAGGGGGCAAGAAGAAAAAGAAAGGGAGAAAAAGGAAACACCCTACGGGGTGTCATATATGTGATGAGGATCATTGGACGAGAGATTGTCCACATATAGCTGAAGTTAAGAAACTCTTTAAGAGTTCAAAAACCCCAGCGGTATTGACTGATCCGTTTCCAAGCCCGGGAACCAAAATGGTTGCTAATCAAAATGCTTCCCAATCCCAAGTGCTTATGTTGTCTGTCTCAAGGCAACAAAATGATGCTTTGACAAGGAATAAAGATTACGGGAATCCACGGCTGTCGAATAACAAGGCTAATGAACAACCTAGTAGTTCGACGACAACTTTAACCAAAGTTGTGCCACCCATCATTCCTGAACCAATGATAAAGTCGCCAAAGGGAGTAGTACACAAATCGACATTTAATCCTCGTGCCAAAGTAGCACAGAATTATAATATAGTAGAGGACCTGGCCCAATCGCCGTCCGCTATGTCGACACTTGAGGTACCGCAAAATTGCCCCTCCCAAGAGCAAGCTTTATTATCAGCAATAGGTGGGATTGGCCCAATGGATTCCAATCTTGTGGCCTTTGATCATAAAGAATATGACCCTCAGTTACCAGCTCAACTAGCTTTCCTTATTCAAGTGAAAGCCCTCAACAAAACTGTTCATCGAACAATTATTGATGAGGGGGCATCTACATGTCTTATGTCGATGAGTTGCTGGAAAAATTTAGGCTCACCATCCTTGTCGAAATCGTCAATGACGTTAAAAGCATTTGATGGATGATCATACACTCCATACGGGATTTTAAGTAACTTGCAAGTTGAACTGGGGGGCAAAACAATAGAATTTGATGTTGAAGTAATCGATGGAAACATCGATTACAACATCCTACTGGGAAGGCCCTGGATATATGCCATGGCCGCAGTTGTGTCGACCTACTTCAGGAAGATTGCATTTCCCTTTCAAGGAGGAATTATAGTCGTCGACCAACAAACTTTCCTCCCCGACAGTTCACAAGTTACGGGAAGCACTCCAACGATCCATGGAAGCAATCATTCGCTTCAAAACATTGGAGTAGGTCTCCTAAAAGACCCTGCCTTAATGGGTACTTTTGCCCTACCGCCTGCGAGTAATCTGGCGGAAGTAGCCACAGTGGAAACCTACAATATGAAATCTTCTATATCTAATGGATTCGGAATATTCCTAAACATTTTGTCAGCATGGATCATCGCCCTAATAGAAATACTGTAAATACAATGGGCTCCGAGGACGGTTCTTATCTCGTGTCAACCTCGTTAAAAAATGAAACAAGGAGTCATGAGGATAGTTCTTTTACTGTGTCAACCTCATTAAAAAATGAAACAAATCCCCTTTCCAAGTCTCAAAGGTAAACCTTCATTCCAACCACCGAGTTGAATGCAATGAAGCTTGGGGGGCATGCACCTCGATTTGCGTTATTATGCTGGGGGCATGCAAACTTATCATGAGCAGTTTTAGCACACAGTTCATGCTCGTTAAAAATTAAACGCAAGATTCGAGCAGTTTTAGCACACAGTTCATGCTCGTTAAAAAATAAACGCAAGATCCGAGCAGTTTTAGCGCATAGTTCATGCTCGTTAAAAAATAAACATAAGATCGAGCAAGTGTTTCAATCCGCGTTCAAGCTCGTTAAAAAATGAACTACCCGGTAAATAACCACAGTGAATGTAATATCATCAACCATTAAAGCCTTGGTCGTGTTTGCACCGTCACCTCCACTTTTCCATTGGCCGATCGTTCACCTCCATATGTTTGTTTACCCATTTTGAGGAACAGCTGCGAAGAGTGATTTCACCTAGCCATCCTTGTGACACTGCCGTGATTGGAAAATTCCAACCTGTACCTGGAATCAGCTGCTAACCCTGTTTATCACTCGTTCCTCAAAAGACGAGTCTTCTTTAAGCTCTTTTCATCTGACTCGTAAAATATGAAAAGATTGTCGAGTTTTGGCCTTCCAGCTCGTTAAAGGGATAGGAAGTGTTATCCCTCCTCTAGATTTTAATCTTTTTGGACCTGAGGGATTATTGCACAAAAAGATCGAGCGCTTGTTTTATTCGGCTCGTTAAAACTATCGAAAACTCATCCCTTCTGTATTGTTTTATACTTTTTCGGACTTAAGGGATTATATGACGAAAAAGGACTTTTGGAGTTAACTTTATGTACCTTTTCAGACTCTCTAAAAATGAAAAGGACCGAGTTATCTTTGTCGTTAGACTCGTTAAAATCATTAAATAGCGACAAACTTGTCTTTAGACGAGAACGAGTTTCACTATCGCTAGGCTCGTTAAAACATAGCGATGGGCTTGCCCGAAGGGCAGGTTATAGAACAAGCATATGTTATCCTCCTCAAGCTTGACAAAAATAAAGAGGTACTGGTCAGCAATGACTGGGGAAAAATTGGGAGAAACTCAAGAAAACTTTGATGGTAGCAAGTCGCTCTTGAACATGACACTTTTCCTCCATACCACAATCGGGTTGGGTTGTTTCATTCACTGGTCACATCCATGGTCTCGCCATACCATCCATATTTGGGGTAATGCAACCGATCCATCGCATCAGTTTCGCCATATGTTCAAGAGAAGTCGTTCAGAAAAGTCAACAGTGTCCCATCCACTGCCATACATTATCCTTCATCCTTTCATGACCGCCACCCTGAATCATATGTCACAGATCGTTTTCACCTCCATTAAAATCATTAGCTCCGTTCCGTGTCACTGATGTGGGATTCATTAAGGCCCTCCTTTGACGAATCGCTTCTTGTCGACATCAGCTCATTATCCAAGAAGTTGATCCAGGAACAACCCCTTCAGTACTTTGAAGCTTGCATGCCTCAATGGCAAGTTTCTCACTTCCGGCGACAGGTATACATCAATGGCCTTCGACCGAAAGATTTTGCATGGTGTTCGATGCCAAGTCCTTTATTCACACCACGTGAATTGTACTGCAGTACCTTGAGGGTCATTATCATTATCGGTGATTCCTCTCGCGCTTGTTAACGGTTTACATCATTGACCGGTAATCAAGCGATGTCTTTCCATGTTCGACTTCAGAACATTTCTCACATGGATCAACTTGTACTTAGAGTGAAGATCGAACGAGTTTGAAGACCCCGGATCTAGTTTCATCCATCCGGGCTGCGATATATATTCAGGAAAGATAAAGACATTGACATGTACATCATTGCAGCAGATAATCATCCTACTCAAAGGATGATAATTTCATCAAAATTATCAGTCTACCATCAGACGATTGTCTGTTCTATGTACAGAAAAATGAATTTATAAAGCTGAGCATGGGAATGCCCACCTCAGCTAGATCATGAAAGCAGTATGAAAAATATTGTATTGTATTGTATCTTATTACAGGTCTCCTCCCAGCATTGGATGAACTTCGGATCCCCCTGATAAAGCATTTCACCCGATAAACGGCCTCATACTTTAGGGGGAAACTGTTATAGACATTTTTGTGCCTTACAGCATTAAGCATGAAATGTCCATAATCTAAGGGATCCAAAGTCCCTAAACATGTTGTTCCTACCCCTAGAGGAACAAGGCCAACAAACCACAGCAATTCACAGAAGTTCTCCACCAGAAACTGCTCAAAAACAAGTCAATTCAGGATCATTTCAGTGGCTACACTAGTTGTTTGCGCTGAATGTCAAAGCCAACACTGGCTACCTGAGCTGAATGTCAAAGGCAACACTGGCTACCTGCGCTGAGCGAGAGTGGACATGTGGCAAGTTCATTTCTCAAGGTGTCAAAACCCAGGAAGCTTCCAAAATGACACTTGCCTTAGGGAATTCGACTGGTGATGAGTAAGAGGTTCCAAATCTCCAAGTGGAAGCAAGAACCTCCAAGTGGAATCAAGAACTGACAGAGGGAGAGGACACTAGTCAGATCTCAAGCTGACTCATCCTCTCTCCAAACATCTATATATGGATCTCTCCTCCATGAGATCTAGAGGCTGGAATTTTGTTATTGCAAAGAATTGTTGTTGGTTTGAGATTGGAATCATTGGTGCTTAACGCTTTGAAGGGGGTAAAGATAGGAATTCCATTTGTTGGGAAGGAGATGCTGGATTGGAGCCCTCTGGGTTGTATCTCTTCCTGAACCTTGTTATTCATCAATAAAGCTATCTTGGTTTCTCCTATATGCTGATGTATTTTTTGATGTATGATTGCATTAGTATGTTTAGTTTATTTCTAATCCTGAACTAGTTATGAATATGAATCCATGTCTTGTGTAGTGTTCTCTTCTTGTGATCTTGCAGAAACCTCTTGAAGCTGGGTGAGCGAAAAGGCAAGTAGCTGGGAACTCTCCAAGAGAAGAGAAGCCGGATCGAGGGACAAACGGAAGACACCGGTTAGTCCATCCATCTCTCTTCATTCTTAATTCATAAAGGAATAATACTAGAATAGCTGTCTCTGTTTGTTGCTAAGGCACTGTCACACCTTAGGTGGATAGTATCGTCCTGCATAGGCATTTTTCCCCACAACGACATGGAAGAAGAAACAAAAACTAGGAAGATGTGGCATTGTATTTTTTTTTTGTGACGAGGATGACATGTGGTACATAGATAGCATATGCTCTCACCATATGTCAGGAGATGGGAGAAAAATTGATTTACTCAGTAAAACCAAGAATGATCATGTTGTGTTTGAAGGTAGTGAAACAACTAGAGTGTTGGGAAGTGGTAAAGCCAATCTTGGTGAGAAGAGGAAAAATGTAGAAGATGTTTGGCTCATTGAAGGCCTAAAGCATAATATCTTGAGTGTGATCCAAATGGTTGATGGAGGTAAGGAAGTGATTTTCAACTCCAAAGGTTGCATCATCTGGAAAGAAGGATCAAAGAGAGTGATTTCAAGAGGAGTCAAGACCCCACAGAACGTGTATGTATTGAATGGAAGAGTGAAAAGTAAGAAGAGACCAAGAGAGTACTCTTCCTCATCAGATTTAGAGTAGATGTGATAAGTACCTACTATAGTCCACTCTTGCATGTTAGATCTACTTGACCGTGGCAGTATGCATGAGGCTAGCATTGTCTCAAGGGGAGTATTGGCAGCTTGAAGAGTACCATCAATAATGAGTTTTTGATCCAGTTCAACCATACATATTCGGGTCCATAGGATCAATATGCTCATGGGGTATTTTATTCAGGGGAGTTCTTGAGGTTTGAAGTGTTATTTTCATTTCAGATCTATTTCTTTTTCAGTTTGATTAGCCATGTACATCTATTGTTGATGGTTTTTGGAGCAGTTGCATGTTGATTTATGGTAGCCCCATGGTTGTTTTATGAGCATGATCAAGGTGGGATTTGGCATTGTGTTCATTATGCAGTATGCTATTTATTGTTGTTGTCACACATTTCTAGTTGGATATGATAAAATGTTTGCATGAAAAACTTGGCATGCTACTATTGTTTTCATTGCTAGATCATAGTCATGACATGCTTTATGATACTTCTTTCTACCATGGAGATTTGATGATGTGTTAGAGTTGTCTCATCTAGAGTATATGTACCTCATTGCTTATGATTTCATTTCTAGATGAATCATGTATGATGCTAATATGTTTTAGATGGCTAGATTATATGTTGCTATTGCATGGAGAGAGAGAGCATGATGTTGCTTATGATATGTTGGATATTCATATGATTGAGTCATGTTGATTCATACAGTTTCTTATATATGGAGAGATTTTTGCTGATCATGATGAGGATATGTATGTGTTGTTGCTCATGATGTTTTGGTATGATGAATGTTTATGATTTTATGGCATTGCTATGATGATGCTATCAATTGATTTTGTTGTTGATATACATGTGGAGCACGGTGGTTTCTAGTGGTTATCGTGATCTTGCTGCAAAATCTTCATTGATGCGATGGTGATAGACAAGGTGTTGAGTGGCCATACACTAGCACATGATGTTCCTAGTTCTTCTATTGTTGTTGTTGCACATTGGGGGAGTATATCATTTCTTATGAAGGTATTATGTTTTGATCCACATGCCATGTATTGAATTTTATTGTTGCTGATATATGGATCATATATTGATTCTCATTGATGCAATGTGCTCATGTTATTTCATATTTTGGACATGTGTAGAGGAGAGCACAATTAGTGCAGATTTTATAGTTCTATTTTACTAGCATATTTCTCATGAAGAGACCCATGGTGTCTAGCATGTCTTGTCATTAGATATGTATGGGTCAATGGGAGTCCAAGTCATGTACTATTTCGTATATCATTGATGTAGCCCCACTATATTGGGTGCATGATGTAAACTTGGATCCATAGAGTCATGGTTTGTAAAAGGTGTGCTTATAGTGGATTCATATACCAGTCCTATATATTTATCACAACCATGTATTTTCTCCATGAAGCATTATATATGTAACTCATTGTATATCTTGTCCGAAGTTAGTTGGAGTCTTAGTTCATGTGTACTAGTCTCTCGCACTTGGAAAGGAGGCTTATTACAACATGCATATGCATTACTACATCAACAAAGAGAATGTGATTACAACTTCATTACATGCTTAGGGGGAGCATGTTCAGTTTTAAGAGATTGCGTGGTATTGGATAGAGATTTGTTGGCAGCAAAGTTTTTGTTTCACATGCTTATCTTACATGAGATGCTTCTATTTTGCATTTGCATGGTGTTGAGTATGACAGGGAGAGAAATTTTGTCATCCAAAATATTATTGGCATTGTATTCAGTGTTGGTATGGCCCTTTTCCATTGATGTCAAAGGAGGAAAGAATTTGGATAGAGATCAACTTCAAAGTTGCAACTTCAGTTTTTGGAGAGTGTATGGAGATCAACCTCAATTGTTGGAGATCAAATTGAGTCTAACATCAATGCCAAAGGGGTAGTTTATTAGCATTGATGTCAATAGGTTTATGGTGACTCTTGTCATATGCATGTGTGATGAGTTCTTAGTGATCTGTGTTTAGATTGATGGCCTTGTTAGTTGGCATTAGTGTCAACATATTTATGAGTAGACCTAGTGGAGGTGATTTGGAGATGTTGTTGCTACTGAGTAGAGATGGATTCCACATATGATGATTGGATTGAGGTTGACATGTTGTGTTGAGTGAAGGTGTTGTTGGTACATGTGGTTGGAGTGTTGATACAAGTGTTGCATATGTATCTACATGTCTTGGAGACATTGGAGTTGCTGCTACATGTGTAAGATGTGGTTGCTTGTGTTGGAGGTGATTCTACTAGTGATGGAAGCAGTTGTATGACATGATATTATTGCTGTAGGAGTTGGAGATGTTGCAACAGGTGTTGGAGGTGTTTAGACATATTGTAGTTATTTTTTGAGGAGTTGGAGGTGTTGGTCTTGGTGATAAGGTTGGCAGACTAGGCACTACTTGTCACTGATTTGTTACATGATTTCTTGGCCTATCTCATCAGTTTCATTCTTATTACAAAGGCTTGGTAGGATGTTTAGGAGCTGAAGAAGATGATCCATCAGCTGGTAGAGGTCCTAGATTGATTTTTCAATGTTTTTCTTTAGCTTATGCCACAGTCGCATGGATCCAAGCCTGTGGGAGCGGTTGAAAAGCTCCAGTCACTGGTAAATATGCCTATGGGAGATACTAAGGTGTTCTAGTTGAATCTAGCCTACATTGTGTGTGTGACCGAGGTTTTTAACGATTTTTTATCTGGATTTCTCGTGCTGGTCATCTAATTTTTGTATTGTGGCGACATTCTTGTTTTGAACTTTTCGGTTTATGGTCGGAAAAGTTTGTGGGGCCTCCAAAAGTTAATTAAAGTTGAAGATATCAAATGGAAAGTGGATTTAGTGTTCTGATAAATCAATGAGTTGAATCTGGATCAAATCAAGCATATGAACAGAGTTTTGGAGCCAATAGTTCTTTGTAATTATTGAGTTGAGAACCTTAGTTCATTTATATATTAGAGATAGCTCAATGATAGTTTGGTTGATTCTCTTAGTGTGTGGAGTGTGTGTGAGCTAGGAGAAGAGCGTACAATCTGTGTGAGGAGTATATTGCAAATTTTCTGAAGCAGTTTTCAGTTGTAGCAGCAGGTAGCTGAATTATGTTTAAGCCATCATTTTTATACAGTGAGTGAGAAAGTGAAGTGTGGATTGAAGTAATATTGTGAGGAGAATGTTTTGTAAATTGTGGTGTATTAGGAGGTTGGAGATTTTATTTTTTTTTAGCTTTGATGATATGTTGTTTCATTTCTCATGTTGAGCAGTTCTCAGTTCAAATCTATTTTTTTTTTTAAATGAGATCCACATAGAGGAGTGGAGTTGGAGGACTCCGATGAAATTAATATAAGTGAGCAGTTTTCTCAATCCAATGGTGGTTGGATGGTTTGATAGAAACTGGGTGAGGCTCGTTGGTCGTGGTGGCTTCCATCATATCACAGTCTGTAGAGTCGTTTTATAGTTTAGGAGTAACCAGGTAAGGATCGTTTTATCGTGGTGGCCTTCAATGGATGGCAGTCCATAAACCTGCATCAGAAATAGTCTTCATTTGATAGTAGCCATATTTATATCTCTATGTAAAGAATTTTTTGACATAATAGAATTTGAGCAGCGCAGCAACAACAGGTGGTTTTTTTCCCTCGAGAGGGTTTTCCACCAGACATACTTTTGTCCATTGTGTTGATTACTTTTCTGGTTTCATGTTTATTTTTTATGCCTTGATCTCTACTTGTGTGTTTTAGTTTATGTATGGTTAAAAAATTAATAATTTGGAGAAAAAGTTATAAGTGCCTTCACTACTGATTCACCCACCCCCTCTCAATAGTGATCTAGTTTCCAACAAATAAATGAAATCAATGAATTTTTTAAGAAGATAATCATTTCATGGATCCTCCTGGAGTAAAAAAAGAAGAATATCCTATGATTATTGAGTCTATGGAGAGGGGTTATGACATGATGTCATTCCCAGTAGGGGATTTGATGTTAGAGGAAGAAGAATTTTTGAATACATAACGAAAGAAAGTGATCCAAACCAAGGCTCAAGAAAATAAATTCAAAGGAAAAAATCTAATTTCCCAACAAGTGGGTAAAGTTCAAGGTGAATCTTCTAATTTTCAAAACAATTATTCCCAATCAAATTTTAAAAATACAAGGAAAAATTCTTGGAAAAATGATAAATGAAAAAATTCTCCAACATTGAATTATAATATCCTTGATGATTTCATAAAGCTATAGATTATCCTTACATTTTTAGAGGTGGTGAATATTCCACAACAAAGAGAAAATATACTTAAAGTGTTAGAAAATAGAGACACAAATGACACAAGAGTAGAGGTAGTAGTCATTGTCCATTAGCAACAACATTCTACCCCTTTTATGAGAACATGAGGAAAAATCCCTCCTTATTATATATCATTAGAGACACTTGAGTTTACATTACATAATTTTTTGATGGATAATGGTGCCACTAATAACGTTATGCTTCTTTCCACGATACGAGTGTTTGGTTTGTATATACCATGTATTATGGAACATGAGAGAGAATTTGTGAAATTGAGTTAAGAAAAGTGGTAGCATATGGAGAAATCGAGGATTTATGTGCATCGATAAGATCTACACCACATATTACTACAATTTTTACTATAATTTTGGTAGACCTACCTGTAATATACAGTTTAGTTTGAGGAAGGGAATGGTGTTTTTCCTTAGAATGATACATAATGAATGATGGAAATTGTAGGATGCTTCGAAACTAAGAGGGTGGACTAATATGGGTCCCTTGCAAACAAAAAAATTTGGTTTTATTCAAAAATAAAGAAAATTAAGCAATGGTGCACTATATTGATATTGGTCATGGTAATTATGCCATTTTAAGTAATCATGATATCAAGATCGAAAATATAATGAAATCCCATTTCAAAGGTTTTGAAAAATGGTCTTCGATGTTTTTCCTCAAAGTATACAATTGGAGTACATGTTTAAAAAACCAAAAGGAAAATTCAGTCCACATGCCTTTGAATTAAAATTCAAATATACAAACAATGAAGCAAATTATGAAGCATTGATTTAGGGATTAACAATTGTTCATCAAATGACATTGATGGATCTCATCGTCATAGGAGACTCAAAGTTGGTCACCTATCAAGTTCAAAAAAGATAAAATACAAAAAACAAAGTGGTTTGAAGGCTTATGTTGAGAGAGATTAGGATCTTCCACAAAAATTTAATTCTTTTAATATATTTTTCGGCCCAGAAGAAAAAATCAAAAGACTGATTCACCGACAATGTTTGCTCCACCCTTTAATCTAAAATCATCCTGTGATTCATTTCATGTCAAGATGATGTTTTTTCCATCAATACCAGACAACTAGAAATTTTGGCAAATATTTAAAAATGAAAAACCTATTGTTGAGGTTCTAACAAAGCAAGGAATCACTGTCCGTGGGAGCGGCTGAAAAGCTCCAGTTGCTGAAAGGCAGGCCTATTGGAGTGACTGAGGTGTTCCAATTGAATATAGCCTATGTTGTGTGTGCGACTGGGATTTTTAATGAGTTTTTCTCCAGATTTCTCACACTGGTCATCTAATTTTTGTATTGTGGCAACATTCTTGTTCGAAACTTTTCGGTTTATGGTCGGAAAAGTTCGTCGAGCCTCAAGAAGTTAATTAAAGTTGAAGATATAAAATGGAAAGTGGATTTAGTGGCTTGATAGAGTCAATGAGATGAATCTAGATCAAATCAAGCATATGAACAGAGTTATGGAGCCCAATAGTTCTTTGTAATTATTGAGTTGAGCACCTTAGTTCATTTATATATTAGATATAGCTCAATGATAGTTTGGTTGATTCTCTTAGTGTGTGGAGTGAGTGTGAGCTAGGAGAAGAGTGTGCAATCTGTGTGAGGATTATATTGCAAATTTTTTGAAGCAATTTGTAGTTGTAGCAGCAAATAGCTGAAGTATGTTTCAACCATCATTTTTATGCAGTGAGTGAGAAAGTTAAATGTGGATTGAAGTAATATTGTGAGGAGATTGTTTTGTAAATTGTGATGTATTTGGAGTGTTATCCTCTACAATTTCCTAGGCTGAGGAGGAGATCGAAAGAGGTAACCTCGAACCTACTTTCAGCTCAGTAGCTAGCCCTACTGAGCCAGAGAGGGATCTCTCAAAGTTTTTTATCAATGAATAGCTTTAAAGAACAAAGTTTTTAGGCTAGATATGCAAGTTTGTTTGTGTATTTGTGAATTTGAGATTTTAAGGTTTGCTGGACTAGGGTTTAGAGCAAGTGATTAGGTCTAGGCTTTAGGAATGCAGAAACAAGTATAGAAAGGAGCTAGGTATCAGTAGGCTATGGTATACTTGAAATGTTGTCAATGTAGTATAGATTAGAAAGTTTTGAAGAGACTAATGAGCATATGTAAGTATGAGTTCATTAGCTTTAGAAGAAATAAACACAACTATGAACACCACATAAACAGAGCTTGAAATCAAGAATCCTGTCTATTTAACTGCAAGGTAATTCATAGAAAGAAGACAAAGCATGTGAAGAAAGATTATTTAGCCATTAGAAACTGATAGAAAGATTAAACAAACACCATAGACTCACAGAACTAGAGTTCCTGAAAAATAGTTGCAATTGCTCCTGTATTAGCTGAAAAGATCATAACATACAAGCCTCCTCCACAAAAGTCCAACCCTTCTCTCTGAATGAGAAATAGTACATATAGACTCAATTGAACCACTTCCCCACCTTTAGGAGTCGAATTCCTAGGTGGTGGAACTGATTGCAAGATTCTCTCAACCAACAGGTGAGAGTGAGAAGGTCAAATACAAACACTTCTTGTAGACTTTGATTTGGATTATACTTCCTTAATGAGGCCTATTAAACATCAAAAACAACCTATCATGTGAATTTATTCATGCCTACATCATCTAACCTCAAACCAAGTTCAATTACATCAAGATTTTTGACTTTGACCAAGTCAAACTGAAAACTAGGAAATTTACATAGTGAAATTTAAAATAAAAAACATAGGAAATTGCAGAAGCGCAGCGCCGATTTTGAGCCCACTTTAAGGACCCTTCTAGAGGTCCAAATGAAGCTACAAAAAGAATGGTCAACTATATTTTAACGTCTAGTTTCTAGAACACCTTGGATTTTTGAAAATGACCCATGGGAAGGCCTTCAAAAATCCAATCTCTCAAGGTCACTCTAGAAGCGCAATGCTTGTCAAAAAGAGGTCCACAAAGCTGATTTTTTACCACTTTTTCCCTTTTTTTCTCAAACTTTGGACCCCCTCTGGAAAATCTGAAGAAATGGGTTTTGAGAGAATGCCAAGAGCTTTCCAAAAATGCAATTCATTCCTGATTTGACTGCCTGAGGAAAAAACTTAGATCTTGTATCCCTTAAACCAATATTCACCATGATCTGGTATCCCTGTAACAAGTGAAATAGAAGCCACTGAAAATGTGAACTCAACACTAGCAATAATGGCAATTTCTCCTTTCAAATGAGTTGCAACCCAATCTGTCAATTGTTCATGGAAATCTACTTCACACACTCTTTTGCAGAAATCCAGACAATTCACATCTTCAAAGCACTGTTTGATAAAGGGTGATGCATTGATCTCATTGCAGTTGGTTGGTTCATATCTGATAATCTTTCCTCCCTTATGGTGTTTCTTCCTTTCATGATGACTGAAACCCTAGTAGCAGGAAAATGAGAAAAAATAGTGAGGGATGAGTGAAAAACAAAATGATGGATAGGTGGAGTGGAAAAAATGGCAAGGGGAATTTCTAGGAGGTGGATATGGACTGTGAGAAACTTGTGAAAATGAAATGAGGTGGAATGAAGGACATGAGTATTTGTAAAAATTGAAAAATAGAGTTTCTAGGAAAATTGTCCAAATTCTTTAGGAATGAGCTAGGGTTTTATTTTGGTGAAGTAATTTGGTGATTTGCAGTTGGTTCAATGGTTCATAATGTCTATTAAACATGTGTAGAGGTGTATAATGATAGTTTACATGTTTAACATATGAAAACTAGACCATCCATCATCAACCCTAACTCATTTCATGAAAAAATTCACTAAAAACCCTAAATGAAAAAATCTTAAGCTTGAATCCATCTTGCTAAATAAAAAGGTAAGTAAAGTGATGTACTTACACATATAGGAGTCTAGGTTAGCAATAAAACAATTTGAAAGCTTGAAATTTCAATTTGGGTGAGTTTCTGGAAGGTTTTGAGCTGCTCTTGCACAAGCATAGTGCAGTCTCTGGAAGTGCAGCGCAGTGTCTAGAAGCGCAGCGCTGGCCTCAAAAGTGCAACGCAGTCTCTGGAAGCGCAGCATCTTGAATTTTTGCCAAAGTTTCCTAAAAACCCGAGTTTTTCTCGCCTATGGATGAGAGAGCTCGATGCACAAAGGGAAATAAAAGGCAAATAAAGTGAGTTTGGGTATTTTTGGGTTTATATAGGCAAGTTAGTTTTCCTTTTGAAAAGAAATGGGCCCCACAAACCTTTCAAAAAACTAATTTTTCACTTTTAAGACTGAGTCACCTTGGAGAGCTAAAACCTGGGTTGTATTTTCACTTTTTGAACACTGAAACTTCTTCTCCCGGAGCCTTTGAAACTGAAATCATGATGAACTTGTGAAAACTCATCAAGTTAATGTCAAAGAGCTACTTGTCATGTTTTATTTAATGTTGGATTTACACATGATGATGATGGACCTTGAAACCCTAATGACCTAATGAAAACTTGAAACTGAATGGAATGATGATGATGATTGATAAAATGGAAACCTTATTTTTATTATGACACCTTCATCTGAATGAGGTAGGTGACCAACATATGTGACTTTCCCAAAAGACTAAAATCATTCCTAGACCAACTAACCAGTGACCAAATTTTACTCTGTAAACCTAGTGACATGGTAAAATTTGACTTTGAGACTCCTGACAGACTTGGTAAAATCATATTGATCGTTGGTGATAGGAAAACAAGACTCACTAACATTGGCTCCAGGTGGGGATGGAAGCTCCTTGGAGGTGTCAGGAACACCGTAGACCAAGTAGCCTTATTCATTGGGCAATGGAGTCAACATGCAGAAAACCAAACTTTGACTTAAAACTAACTGACTTTTTGACATGACAGGACTGCAAAAGTAAAATAAAAATATCATTTGACCAAAGAAGTCTTAGGGCCTTCTCTTCAGGCTTCAAACTCCTATGATAGCCACTTAGATACTAGAACATAAAAAACACACTAGTATATACAATGGTGATGAAATTTCAAAACTTTTTCAAACATGGTAGTCCTTGAGAATCCTACCATTGATCGCTCCTCCTAAGTAATCTTCTCCATTCATTTCCTCCAATAGGAAAGCATTCTTCCATCTGAAAGTAGAAATTTTGTAGGGTCCCTTCCACAAGTTTTCAAATTTTCCATGTTTCCCTTTTTCTTCATTCCAAGCATCCCACCGAAGAACCACATCTCCTAAATTGAAATTGTCTTCTTTAGTCTTGCGATCATAGATCTTTCTAATCCTCTCCTAAAGTTTAGAGGTGTTTTGAAGAACTTCTTCTCTAGTCTGTTGTAGATGAATCATCTGGTTTATCCTTCCTTGCATATCATTAGTCTCAGTGTCTAATTCATGCAGAATTTTCGTGACCGGGACAGCAAGAGATGAAGGAAACATTGTGTCAATTCCATATTCCAACTGAAAAGGAGACATACCTATTGATTTCTTAGTGTTGAATTTGTCCGCCCATAAGGCATTAATGAGATTTTTATGCCAGTTCTTCTTGTTCACTTCTAAAACCTTTTTGATGATGTTAACCAAAGATTTGTTCGAAGATTCGGCCATACCATTCCCTTGTGGATGATAAGCAGTGGAATGTCCTAATACAATATGGTACTTAGCAAAAAACTCCACCATCCTTTTTGACTTGAAGGCAGCAGCATTATCAGTAATTATTTTCTGCGGGCAGCCAAATCTAGATAAGATATTAGATTCCATAAATTGAATGATAACAGAATCAGTAGCTTGCTTGGTTGGGATTGCCTCAATCCACTTTGTGAAGTAGTCTGTAGCTATCAAAATCCATTTATGTTGTGCTGATGATGAAGGATGGATCTCGCCAATGAAATCAAGACCCCACTGCTGAAAAGGAGCTGAAATTGAGATGGGTTGCAAGGGTAATGGCAAAAGTTTTCTTTTTCCTTGGAAAATCTGACATTCATGACAACTCATCACTATTTTATATACATCAGAAAAAAGAGTGGGCCAATAGAAGCCAACTCTCAAGATCTTATTTGTTGTAGTCTTCCAGAAGTGATGACCACCACAGTCTCCTTTGTGAAAATATTTCATCACATCCTTAGCTTCATTTTCTACCAAACAATTCAGCAGCATGCCACCAAGATCTTTCCAGTATAAGACACCATCAAGAATACAATATTTTGAAGCTTTCAATTTTAAGGATCTAGCTTTACCTTTGGGAACTTCCGGTGGAGGATTTAAATGCTGCAAGACATAGACAATGTCAGAATACCATGGAGAGGAAAGGAACATGTCGGACACCTGTAAGTATGGGTCTTCTTCTTCTTCTTCTTCAAAAAGTGCTGCAATCAAATTGATGTCTAGTGCATGTAGATTAGATTCAGCCATAAGCTTAGCTAAACCTTGTCCCTTGATGAGATTTGTAGGCTTTATCTCCAAATCATACTCCAGCATGGCTGCATTCTATTTCCCCTTCTACCTTCAGGATCTGTTTTCACAAGAGTTTATTTTGTCGTTGTTGTAGGAACATAGGCAATGGTGTGAGAATGCAGAATATAAACTCGAAAATCCTTGAGATCTTTCACCAAAGCCAAGTCTTGCTTCTCAATGATTTTGTATCTTAGTGCTCCATCTCTTATGGTGTGACTGAAGAATGCTATGGGTTTCTCATCTTTCTTATCCTTCTTTTGCATTAAGACTGCTGCTAATGTATGTTCAGAGGCAAATGAAAAGATAATGAAATCTGAAGTATAATCTGGACTAATCAAAATAGGAGTAGTAGATAATGCAAACTTTACTGCATGAAATGATTTCTTAGCCTCTAAAGACCACTTTACCTCACTGTCCTTCTTCAACATGTCTGTCATCTCTTTCAAATGTTTAGCGAGATTGGGAATGACCTTTAGTGTTAGTATTTTTTGATGATATACTAATCTACAGCAAGTCTTGGAAGGATCATGTTGAACATGTTGATAGGGTGCTACAACTATTGGAGGAGAAACAATTATATGCAAAAAGATCCAAATGTTTCTTTGGAGTACAAGAGGTGGAATATCTGGGTCATATTGTATATCATGAAGGAGTTAAGGTAGACCCTAGCAAAATTAAAGCCATTAAGGAATGGAAAATTCCGACATCCATAAAGCATCTGCGAGGATTTCTCGGGTTGACAGGGTATTATCGCAAGTTTGTTAAGAATTATGGGAGAATAGCAGCACCTCTAACAACATTATTGAAGAAAGATGCATTTTCATGGACTCCAGAAGCAACAAAGGCATTCGAACATCTTAAAGAAGCAATGTGCCAAGCACTGGTCTTAGCTACACCGGACTTCACAAAAACCTTTATTGTGGAATGTGATGCTTCAAGAAATGGAATTGGTGTTGTTTTAATGCAAGATGAAAGACCCATTGCTTTTGAAAGTTGTCCAATCAAGGGAAAGTTTTTAAACAAAGCTATTTATGAGAAGGAAATGTTGGCAATACTCCATGCACTTAAGAAATGGCGACCCTACCTAATGGGAAGACACTTCAAGGTAAAAACGGATCAAGATAGCCTTAAATACTTTTTAGAACAAAGATTATCCTCTGAAGAGCAACAAAAGTGGGTCACAAAGATGTTGGGTTATGACTTTGAAATCATCTACAAAAAAGGGAAGCAAAATGTGGTGGCAGATGCACTCTCAAGAAAGGATGAGGATGTGGAAGCATTATTGTGCGCCATTTCTATTATCCAACCAGATTGGATAAACGAAGCAAGGGAGGAATGGAAGAATGATGAAGAAGTTTGGGCACTTATTCGAAACTTACAACAAGATTCCAGTATGTCTGATACATTTAGCTGGCAAAATGATTCGTTATGGTACAAAGATCGCTTATACCTCTATAAGAATTCCCAGCTAAAACAAAAGATTCTTATGGAATTGTACACTTCTCCCTTAGGAGGGCACTCAGGATTTTTAAAAACTTACCACAGGGTCAAGAAGGAATTTTTTTGGGATGGCCTTAAATCATATATTCAAAAGTTTGTGGTGGAATGTTTGGTTTGCCAACAAAATAAAGTTGAAACAATTAAGACACCGGGTCTATTACAACCTTTATCCATTCCAAGCCAACGTTGGGAGGAGGTTTCAATGGATTTTATCACAAGTTTACCCAAGTCTGAGGGAAAGAGTGTCATCATGGTGGTAGTTGACAGACTTACCAAGTATGCACACTTTTGTGCATTATCACATCCATTTAAAGCCAGTACAATTTCTACTGCATTTATGGAAACAATTCAAAAGCTACATGGAAACCCAAAGATTATTGTAAGTGACAGAGATCCCATTTTAACTGGAAATTTTTAGACGGAATTATTTTCTTGTCTTGGTACTCAGTTAGCTCATAGCTCATCTTATCATCCTCAATCTGATGGGAAAACTGAGATAGTAAACAAATGTTTGGAAGGATATCTTCGTTGCTTTGCATCTGATAAATAGACACAATGGGTCAAATGGTTGCCTTTGGCTGAATGGTGGTATAACACTTCCTTCCATACAGCAACAAAAATGACCCCATTTATGGCACTTTATGGGTATCAGCCACCATCCATCATGTTAGCGCTTGGAATTCACCTAGGCTGAGATAGACAAACTCTCAAGGCTACATCAAACCATTTCACCTCGTAGCTAGCCCTACGAGGTATGAGAAGGCTCTCTCGGGTCAGATTTGATAGATCTTATAATATAATTAGGCTGACCAATTAGGATCAAAGATATTAGGCTAGTAAATTGATAAAGGGGGGTTGATTTAAAGATTTTTGGGTTTTTGGTGGCAATTGGAGGGAGTGCAATTCAGGGTGCGGGGATTGAGCACAGTTTTTGCAGGGGGATCTTTGGGGCAAGGTAGGAACTTGTGCTGATGCCTTTGGCTTGGATGAGTGATCAGGGAAGAAAGAGAGGAGGTTAAAGAGGGCAAACAAGGACTTTGAATCCTCTTTAAACAGTGGAAAACATAGATATTGAACAGAATTAAAAGCTGAGCATGGCATGCATGAATTCAAACTTTATCACTTCATCTTGTTCAATTAGCAGCAAAGAAAGAGAGATGTAACACATAAACAAACTTACAGTAACAATTAGAAGACACACCATCAACACAATGATCCACAAGAATCCACAATGAAGTCTGCAAAACCCTGGCCTTCCTTTCCTTAAATTGCAGAAGTAGATGTACAATACACAATAATGCTTTCTCCCACAAGAGTCCAACCATGAAAATGAGAAGGAGAGAGCATAATATAGACCATCTAGACCATCTAACTCCTTTCCCCACCTCTAGGGGTCGAGCTCAGCTTCCTAGGAGCAGTTTGAACTAATTCTAAACTAAGAACTAGAAAATAGGCAGCCCAACAACTTGCCTCTATTACTTAGCTAACTCATCCATGCATTAATTTTTCACTTTTTACATCATGGAAGCTTCTAGAAGGGTAAAGAAAGATAAAATCTACCAAAGTGCCATGAAAATATTACATTTATCCATCATCTACAAGTAAAAATAGTCAACCATAGTCAAAACAGTGTTTTTTGACCAAAAATGTGAATTCTGGCAAATCTGGAAGTTCTGGTCGCGCCCCTGGAAGTTCTGGTCGCGCCCCTTCACAGCTGTTTTTGAGTGGGTTCCACTAGTCCAAATCAGGTGCAAGATGGATCATTGGAAAGCTTGGCCTGTCTACTTTCCATCCCAAGTGGAATTTCTGAATTTGGTGTTGATTTGACCCCTCAAAAACCATTTCTCCCAAGGTCACTTTCTGCAACTCAAAAAGTGGGCAGAAAGTCATTTTTTTGATGTATTTTGAGCTTTTGGAGGCTCAAAACTCAAAATCAGGCTTCTCCCAAGCATTGGTAATTTTTCTTTTTGCATGCCCTTTCCAAAAATGCCAAGTTTTCAAAATTCCGAGCAGTCCTCCAAAATGGTCTCACCCGGGGTGAGACCAAACCGTGGGCAAAACCTGTAATTTTACCAAAAATTTCCAAAATGCTCCAAAATTCTCAAAATTTTCACATTTTGATGCTAGATCAAGGCTGATCAGTACCATGATGAGTGAGAGATGCCTCAGCCAAGATGCGGAGTGGATTTGTCCTTTTCTTCTTCTTTGGGGCCTCTGATAGTTTCCTTTGGAGAATTTTCATTTTTGCCTTGCGAACATGTAACCTCTATGATGAACACCTTTGCCACCCTTACGAGGCCTCTGTTGTGTCTCAACCTCTGTAGAAGAAGACCGGTCATCACCTTGCTCATTAGTCTCAGTGGTTGACATGGTGTTATTGAGCAAGGTGGAATAAACAAGTCAAGATGACCGCTGCCCTGCCTGCAAAATGCTGTGAAGTATGCTGTTTTCAAGGGGAAACATCATGAGGGACATGTTAGGGGAGGGAATTTACATATAGGAAAGGGAAAAATATATATATAAGCAGGGAATTCTGAAGGAAAACATCACACAATGCTAAACCTGTCATTCCATCTCTCACCATTTGCAAATTAAAATTTTATTAGGGAAAACTTGTGTTTTGAACACCAAGGGAAAGGACAATGAAAATCTCCATGATGGAGGGAAGGATGTCATGAGCATAGGGGGATAGGGCAGCATCAGTTATAAACCTTTAACAGGCTGCTCTCCTTAAATTTTGCCTTTGCATGTCATCTAAGAGCATACTCTGTTTTTTCATAACTTTTGGAATGGCCATTTAATGCTTTTGGGAAACAGTGATTTTGTATGTTTGATCACCAAGGGAGGGAAGGGTTACTGTGATAGGTTTGCAATGGAAATAGAGTATGATGTCTTGTGAGTTAGGGAGATGAGGGGATATAGAGAAATAGGTTTAAGGAGACAATAAAACCCATCACCAAAATCTGCCAAACAATTTTCATAACAGCAGTCTTTCCATGGTGCTGGCAGTTTCATTTTTGCATTTGTCATTGGGAATTAGGATTTCACTGTATGTTTTGACATTGGGGATGGAAATTCAATTGCATAGGGAGTTTTGCATGAAGGGAAATGCAATTTGAATTAGGTTTTCATATGGGGAATAGATAGGGAAAAACAGAGTTTTATGGATAGAGAGATGATACCATGCTAATGAGAAACCCTAACACAGCAAAACTGTTTCCTTTGACAATTATGCAGCTGTATTTTTAATGAATTTTGTGATGACTTTAACACAGCTTTGAATCTTTGACATATACACAGCAAGATGACACTTTTCTTTATTTTTTTATAAGGCTATGCAAATGGCATTTTCACTGTTTTTACAATTTCTTGTGTGCATGCCTTGTCATCACTTTTCTTTTTGTTTTTTACAATGTTTTCTTTTTTACTTTGCTGTGTATTAACATATGCAAATTTGCTGTGTAGAGAGTGTAGGGTTTTAATCATATAACATGGGGAAAAGGTAGGGTTTGTATGGTTAGAAGGGACTAGGGTTTGAGAAGATTTGGGGGTAGGGTTTGAGCTTTTCTTGCAAATGAGATTAATGAAAATGACATGTTAACATATGTAATTTAACTTTGGGAAAATGAATGGAGGGGCTAGGAAAAAGTTGCCTTGAAAAACAACAAACAGTCAAACATATGCATGCAAAACATCAAGTCAATTCAACCTATCTTCTATGGATTCTTGGCATAAAATCATCATCATAATCTTCTTTTGTAACCTCAACACCATCACACAACACGTGGAATAGGCATACCTTTAAAAATTTGAGTGAATTTGAGTGAATTTGAGCGTTTGGGAGAGTTTCAAGGCGGGCAGACTTTTTGGTCGCGCACGCCCTCAGAATGGTCGCGCCCCTTCGTTTGGTCGCGCCCGTGTTATTTAACACTGCGCTTTGGCCTCCGTTTGGTCACGCGCACCCAGGTGGTCGCGCACCTGTCCAGAATGGTCGCGCACCACTTCTAACCTTGGAACTTGCAGAAACTTGCCCGAATTGCCTCCTTTTGCCTCTAACACAAATTTTTTGACTTTCAAATGCACAATAAGAGTGAATTGAGAGGGAAATTAGCTTTTATAGGGTCACTTTAAAAAAAAATTAACTTTATAACCCACTTTCTAATGTTTTCAACTTGCTTTGCTTTTTAACACTGTTTAGAGTCTTTTTGTCCTGAAATGAGCTCTCTTGATGCGTTTGACTCCGTTCTTTTTGTAGGTTGACCGCCTGAGGGACTGTAGTGAAGGAACCAGGGTTATTGCCGGCACTTTTACAAATTTTTGAGAATTTCGTTATTTTTTCAAATTCCACATGGCCTTGGACTTAAAAACAGGGTTTTTAAATCCAAGGCATAAAATGAACTGTAGCTGAAGAAAATGATAATGAAACATATGTACAAAACTCCTTCCGGCTTGCTGACCATGACTCATGACCTTGAAATGATTTTGACTCAAAACCCTAGACCTAAGACCATGGGACCTCAAGACAAAAACAAAAACAAGTATGACTCAATTACATTGTTGTATGACCTGATCCAGCAAAGCCAAGAAGGGAACAAAGACTGGCTCCTCCATTCAGTGTTATGGCATGCCTAATGAGATGCAAAATTGACACTGAATGAGACACCTATAACTGCATATGCAAAGAGCTATTGATCACTGATGGAGGGCTCAAGACCGACACTAACATTGGCTCCAATGGGGATGGTAGCTCCTTGGAGGTGCCAAGAACCTCAGACCTCTTGGGAGAGCAGACCAGTGCCTTATTCATTGGGCAATGGAGTCAATTTATTCACATGTGACCAACTCAAAAACAACTTTATTTGACTTAGACAATTGACTGAAACTTAACTGATGCTGGACTCAAACCGACTCGATGGCAAACTGAAATAACTTGAAAAACTTACTCAACAGACCAAACACAAATGACTCATGACTTGACTTAAAACAAAACTTACAAAGCTTATGAAGGGCAGCAGTCCATCAAGATTTGAAATCATGATGACAACCACCTGCATAGTAATGAAATATGTACAATCATGTATAATGAGCTTTCCAATGTAACCAATCCAGCAGATGGCTACATACCACTTTTCTGCTCCCGCTTATCTCGAGCAGGCGGAACGGTGAACCTGTAGGCAACTCAAAATAACCACTGAAACCAAAACTTATGATAAAGAACCAGGCAACATTTATCTTCTCTAGTGCTTGCAGAAGAATGCCAAGGGGATCTTGATAATCCTGAAGCACTATCTTGTTTGGAGATCCAGCTGCAAAAATATAAGTACTTGCTTCATTCTGATCTGAAAAAACAGTGGGTTGTTGATTGATAGGAAGGCACAAAGAGGTATAAGCCTCTGCCATATGAGTGTTGGCTGTACATTCCTTGACCGTGAGAATTTCGGGCATATATTCCTCTACTTCATGATCTAGGTCATTCTTAAATAACAAACAATCTTCAAGGTCCTCAAACATGACAGCCTTATCATCTTTGTGAAGGAAAACATTATTTGTTTGCTGATCTATAAAACTAATTACAAGACTGTCATCATTTTCAAAAGAGGAAGAAGTTTCACCAACACTTTCATGACCATGTGTGCACTGCAAATCTGCTTTAGCTTGGGTTGTAGCATGACCTTTCAAGAGTTGATCTATCTCCTCTTCAGACAAAGGAGATAAGGCTTTTTGTTTCCTTTTGCTCAAACAAGTCTTGTCTTCTTGAAATAACATTTCAAAACATGAAAAATCTGAATGACAGCCCTGATCTTCTGAAACTTGGAAACATTGTTGATCATCTTCATATGACATGGCAATCAAACTATCCAAATTATGATTGAAAGAAGAGTTTTCACTTACTTGAACTAAGATCTTATCTTGATGTTCATGAGCTAGCTGAATTACCTCCTCACGAAGGCTCTGGTCAATAACTTTGTCTTCTTCATACCAGATGATCTCAATAGCAGAGCTTTCCTTTATGGGATTTAGAACAAGGTTGTCTTCCTCATCGCGATCTGAATCTAGATTTGAAATCGCTGACTTGAATTTGTCACTTTCTGAACTTGAAACTTGACTTTCATGCATGCTGTCCTCTTCCGTGGGCAGATCTGAAACAAGCTCTTCTCTTTCATCCTCTTCCACCATATGACCATCTTTAGCCTGCTGATCTTGATTCTGCTGCAAAATTTCCTGATCATCTTGATAGGCATCCACTAAGATCTCTATGTGCTGCTGAAACGGATTTTCATACAATGCTTCCATGATCTCTTCATCCATGAAATTATCATCTTCATAAAACTTCTCAAGGCTTTCAATAAAACTATATGCATGCTGGCAACAGTCTTGAACTAAATTCAATGACGGATAAGAGTCCTTATATCGTTCAATGAACAAGACATGAAAATCCTTTAAACAGTAAATACAAGCAGGCGGCAAACTTTCATACCATGATTGGGCTTCACCTTCCAGAGTGGCCAAAAATATCTTCATCAAGCAATCTTCAGGAAAATTGATCTTGAATTTGCGAATATGCATATGAAATCTGACTAGATGTAAGGCAGCATCCTTCTTACCATCATCATTAAATGTAGGCAAATTCCTTGACCAATCTACCTTCGGAATTTTATTCGGAAAACCTGGAATGTGATCTCGGCTCAAGGGAGCATATCTTCTTGCAATCTGATCCATCTCGAAAATCTCAAAGCCACTGATCTATCTGCAGTGAAGTCACCATGAAGCACTGATTGCTGGATTCTTCAGTGAAAGGAGTCGCCAGTGAATGATTTCAGCCTTTCAAGTGTCTGATCGTTGTCCACTATCAACAATCAGATCTGAACTTGATACATGTACTGGGGTAAAGTGTCAATGAAGCGCTATGTTCACAAATCCCACGGAGATAGACTGAAGCAGCATTTATCTACTAACGCTGATGTAAAACAAGAGCGTTTTCGAAGGCTTCTGGCGTAACTTTAGGCTCCGTCTAAGACTTATGAAATAACACGACAATGAGCAAACGATTAATATGTTCTCCCCAGTATGGTCGCCAATATGTTAGCGCTTGGAATTCACCTAGGCTGAGATAGACAAACTCTCAAGGCTACATCAAACCATTTCACCTCGTAGCTAGCCCTACGAGGTATGAGAAGGCTCTCTCGGGTCAGATTTGATAGATCTTATAATATAATTAGGCTGACCAATTAGGATCAAAGATATTAGGCTAGTAAATTGATAAAGGGGGTTGATTTAAAGATTTTTGGGTTTTTGGTGGCAATTGGAGGGAGTGCAATTCAGGGTGCGGGGATTGAGCACAGTTTTTGCAGGGGGATCTTTGGGGCAAGGTAGGAACTTGTGTTGATGCCTTTGGCTTGGATGAGTGATTAGGGAAGAAAGAGAGGAGGTTAAAGAGGGCAAACAAGGACTTTGAATCCTCTTTAAACAGTGGAAAACATAGATATTGAACAGAATTAAAAGCTGAGCATGGCATGCATGAATTCAAACTTTATCACTTCATCTTGTTCAATTAGCAGCAAAGAAAGAGAGATGTAACACATAAACAAACTTACAGTAACAATTAGAAGACACACCATCAACACAATGATCCACAAGAATCCACAATGAAGTCTGCAAAACCCTGGCCTTCCTTTTCTTAAATTGCAGAAGTAGATGTACAATACACAATAATGCTTTCTCCCACAAGAGTCCAACCATGAAAATGAGAAGGAGAGAGCATAATATAGACCATCTAGACCATCTAACTCCTTTCCCCACCTCTAGGGGTCGAGCTCAGCTTCCTAGGAGCAGTTTGAACTAATTCTAAACTAAGAACTAGAAAATAGGCAGCCCAACAACTTGCCTCTATTACTTAGCTAACTCATCCATGCATTAATTTTTCACTTTTTACATCATGGAAGCTTCTAGAAGGGTAAAGAAAGATAAAATCTACCAAAGTGCCATGAAAATATTACATTTATCCATCATCTACAAGTAAAAATAGTCAACCATAGTCAAAACAGTGTTTTTTGACCAAAAATGTGAATTCTGGCAAATCTGGAAGTTCTGGTCACGCCCCTGGAAGTTCTGGTCGCGCCCCTTCACAGCTGTTTTTGAGTGGGTTCCACTAGTCCAAATCAGGTGCAAGATGGATCATTGGAAAGCTTGGCCTGTCTACTTTCCATCCCAAGTGGAATTTCTAAATTTGGTGTTGATTTGACCCCTCAAAAACCATTTCTCCCAAGGTCACTTTCTGCAACTCAAAAAGTGGGCAGAAAGTCATTTTTTTGATGTATTTTGAGCTTTTGGAGGCTCAAAACTCAAAATCAGGCTTCTCCCAAGCATTGGTAATTTTTCTTTTTGCATGCCCTTTCCAAAAATGCCAAGTTTTCAAAATTCCGAGCAGTCCTCCAAAATGGTCTCACCCGGGGTGAGACCAAACCGTGGGCAAAACCTGTAATTTTACCAAAAATTTCCAAAATGCTCCAAAATTCTCAAAATTTTCACATTTTGATGCTAGATCAAGGCTGATCAGTACCATGATGAGTGAGAGATGCCTCGGCCAAGATGCGGAGTGGATTTTTCCTTTTCTTCTTCTTTGGGGCCTCTGATAGCTTCCTTTGGAGAATTTTCATTTTTGCCTTGCGAACATGTAACCTCTATGATGAACACCTTTGCCACCCTTACGAGGCCTCTGCTGTGTCTCAACCTCTGTAGAAGAAGACCGGTCATCACCTTGCTCATTAGTCTCAGTGGTTGACATGGTGTTATTGAGCAAGGTGGAATAAACAAGTCAAGATGACCGCTGCCTTGCCTGCAAAATGCTGTGAAGTATGCTGTTTTCAAGGGGAAACATCATGAGGGACATGTTAGGGGAGGGAATTTACATATAGGAAAGGGAAAAATATATATATAAGCAGGGAATTCTGAAGGAAAACATCACACAATGCTAAACCTGTCATTCCATCTCTCACCATTTGCAAATTAAAATTTTATTAGGGAAAACTTGTGTTTTGAACACCAAGGGAAAGGACAATGAAAATCTCCATGATGGAGGGAAGGATGTCATGAGCATAGGGGGATAGGGCAGCATCAGTTATAAACCTTTAACAGGCTGCTCTCCTTAAATTTTGCCTTTGCATGTCATCTAAGAGCATACTCTGTTTTTTCATAACTTTTGGAATGGCCATTTAATGCTTTTGGGAAACAGTGATTTTGTATGTTTGATCACCAAGGGAGGGAAGGGTTACTGTGATAGGTTTGCAATGGAAATAGAGTATGATGTCTTGTGAGTTAGGGAGATGAGGGGATATAGAGAAATAGGTTTAAGGAGACAATAAAACCCATCACCAAAATCTGCCAAACAATTTTCATAACAGCAGTCTTTCCATGGTGCTGGCAGTTTCATTTTTGCATTTGTCATTGGGAATTAGGATTTCACTGTATGTTTTGACATTGGGGATGGAAATTCAATTGCATAGGGAGTTTTGCATGAAGGGAAATGCAATTTGAATTAGGTTTTCATATGGGGAATAGATAGGGAAAAACAGAGTTTTATGGATAGAGAGATGATACCATGCTAATGAGAAATCCTAACACAGAAAAACTGTTTCCTTTGACAATTATGCAGCTGTATTTTTAATGAATTTTGTGATGACTTTAACACAGCTTTGAATCTTTGACACATACACAGCAAGATGACACTTTTCTTTATTTTTTTATAAGGCTATGCAAATGGCATTTTCACTGTTTTTACAATTTCTTGTGTGCATGCCTTGTCATCACTTTTCTTTTTGTTTTTTACAATGTTTTCTTTTTTACTTTGCTGTGTATTAACATATGCAAATTTGCTGTGTAGAGAGTGTAGGGTTTTAATCATATAACATGGGGAAAAGGTAGGGTTTGTATGGTTAGAAGTGACTAGGGTTTGAGAAGATTTGGGGGTAGGGTTTGAGCTTTTCTTGCAAATGAGATTAATGAAAATGACATGTTAACATATGTAATTTAACTTTGGGAAAATGAATGGAGGGACTAGGAAAAAGTTGCCTTGAAAAACAACAAACAGTCAAACATATGCATGCAAAACATCAAGTCAATTCAACCTATCTTCTATGGATTCTTGGCATAAAATCATCATCATAATCTTCTTTTGTAACCTCAACACCATCACACAACACGTGGAATAGGCATACCTTTAAAAATTTGAGTGAATTTGAGTGAATTTGAGCGTTTGGGAGAGTTTCAAGGCGGGCAGACTTTTTGGTCGCGCACGCCCTCAGAATAGTCGCGCCCCTTCGTTTGGTCGCGCCCGTGTTATTTAACACTGCGCTTTGGCCTCCGTTTGGTCGCGCGCACCCAGGTGGTCGCGCACCTGTCCAGAATGGTCGCGCACCACTTCTAACCTTGGAACTTGCAGAAACTTGCCCGAATTGCCTCCTTTTGCCTCTAACACAAATTTTTTGACTTTCAAATGCACAATAAGAGTGAATTGAGAGGGAAATTAGCTTTTATAGGGTCACTTTAAAAAAAAATTAACTTTAGAACCCACTTTCTAATGTTTTCAACTTGCTTTGCTTTTTAACACTGTTTAGAGTCTTTTTGTCCTGAAATGAGCTCTCTTGATGCGTTTGACTCCGTTCTTTTTGCAGGTTGACCGCCTGAGGGACTGTAGTGAAGGAACCAGGGTTATTGCCAGCACTTTTACAAATTTTTGAGAATTTCGTTATTTTTTCAAATTCCACATGGCCTTGGACTTAAAAACAGGGTTTTTAAATCCAAGGCATAAAATGAACTGTAGCTGAAGAAAATGATAATGAAACATATGTACAAAACTCCTTCCGGCTTGCTGGGCACTTGCTGACCATGACTCATGACCTTGAAATGATTTTGACTCAAAACCCTAGACCTAAGACCATGGGACCTCAAGACAAAAACAAAAACAAGTATGACTCAATTACATTGTTGTATGACCTGATCCAGCAAAGCCAAGAAGGGAACAAAGACTGGCTCCTCCATTCAGTGTTATGGCATGCCTAATGAGATGCAAAATTGACACTGAATGAGACACCTATAACTGCATATGCAAAGAGCTATTGATCACTGATGGAGGGCTCAAGACCGACACTAACACATCACATCATATTTAAGAGAAAATTCTAAGGTTCAAGCAGTGGAACATCACATCGAACATCAACAACAAGTCCTCCAACTCTTAAAGGATAACCTCGTGTTGGCACATAATAGAATGAAACAATAGGAAGATCAACATCGTAGCGAAAGAAGTTTTGATGTAGGTGATTGGGTATTCTTACAGCTACAACCATGTAAGAAAATGTCCCTCAAGCAAGCTAAGAAGGATAATAAATTATCAGCAAAGTATTATGGTCCATACAAGGTGTTGCAAAAGATTGGTACTGTGGCATACAAATTGGAGCTTCTTGCAGCTTCTCGATTGCACCCAATTTTCCATGTTTCATGTTTAAAGAAGGTTATAGGTGACAAGCTCCTAGTTCAAACAATATTTCTAGAACTTGACAAGGAAGGAAAAATTATATTGGAACCGGAAGCAGTCACAGAAACAAGAACTTGACAGCTATGAAATCGATCAATTTTGGAGTATCTTATCAAGTGGAAGAACTTATCCGCTGAAGATTCCACATGGGAGCATGAGAATTTTATACAGAAGCATCCATAACTTCTCAAGCGTTGAGGACAAAACTTTTTTGAAGGAGAGGGGCATGTTGGGTCCCTATAATACTAGTGATTACCCCATTACTATTGTAGTTGTACCCCTTATTAATATTGTTGTGCCCCTTATTAAGAAGCGTGGCAGACCTTCCCATCGGCCTCCTCCCCTGCCTCTAGCACGAACTCGAGTGACCTCCGGTGACTCTCCTTCTCTGGGTAAGAGCCTCCCCTTAACTTCATCTTCTCCATGCTGCACATATTTTCTTGATAACATTACTACTGGTTTATTTTCCAGTTTATCATTTGGTGTTACATTTGGTTTGGTTCCGGCCCCTTTTACTGTTGCCTCTTCCCCGATTTTATGCCAAGTTACATCCAAACCCGTTTATACCCCCACTCCTTCCTTCCCTTTGACCTCCCCTCTCCCTCCACCTTCCATCTTTTTTCAGGCACCCCCTGCATCTGGTTATATGACATGCTCAAAGGCCAAGAGACAGACCTTGGACCATGTCGAGCTTGATATCGTTCCCACCCCCCTGCGGCATAAGCTCCATAGGGGAAGACCCTCCAGGATCACAATCGCTCAATCTATGGTAGGAGATGATATTTCCTTGGGCAAACAATCCACTATACCTAGGGTACTTAGAGCCAGAGAAACACCACTGAGCCCCCTCCATGAAGATCATCTCCTTCAACTATCGAGGGCTTGCTAGGCCTGACAAAAAATTAGCACTTCATCAGTTAATTACAACAGACTCGCTTGATATTATCTTTCTACAGGAGACTCTTGTACCTACTACTGTCATTTCCCATACCCTTCAAAATATGTTCCCGGGGTGGTTATTTTTTGGATTGCACATGGAAGATCTGGGGGCATTACCATGGGATATAACTCTCGCTCCATAAAGTTTCTCAATTGTTGGGGAGGGACTGGCCATATTGGTGCTGACATACATTCAGCGGATCTGGGAATGAACTTTAGGATTTACAATATATATGGACCTTGTCAAAACAGACCTGAATTCTGGGAAAACCTCCTGGGTTCGGAGCAGTTTTTGGCAGACCATCTGATTCTTGGAGGGGATCTCAATTTTTCCATTGGTCATGCTGAGTCTTGGGGGCATAGAGCACAGAGGGACTCCCTATCTGATTATTTCTCATCCATTCTGGATACACATCAGTTGATTGATATCCCTTCAGCTAAATTACAAGCGACTTGGAGGAATAACAGGACAGGGGAACATGGTCTGGCTCGCAGACTTGATCGCTTCTTGGTCAAAGAGAAGGTACTTGATCTGGGTTTACACATCAGACAATCGGTTGGATCTGGGGGGATCTCTAATCATCTCCCCATTTATATGGATATTGAAGGGGGTAGAACAAAGCCCAAGGGACCTTTTAAATTATGCTCTGCCTGGCTCAGGGAAGACTCTTATATCAGCATGGTCACTGAATATTGGAAAGAAAATCTACCTGGGGCTGGGGGTAATACCACACAAGGTTTTATCCAAAATCTTACAGAGTTGAAGAAAATGTCCAAACATTGGGCACACAACAAAAGGGTACAGGATGAGCATTCCCTGCAACAGATAGAATCTGAATTATCTATCTTTGAAAATGATCAGGGAGGATTATTCACTTCTAATGATCACAAGGAAAAGATCACATCCCTATACTCTGCTAGAGGGAAAATACTTAAGGACCGTGAAGAAGCTTGGCGATTAAGAAGTAGGGCTATATGGATGAAGGATGGGGATGCAAATACCAAATTCTATCATAAGTTCGCCAACGGAAGGAAAGCGATCAATACTATTTGGTAGCTTCAGAACGAACAGGGACAGGTTGTCAACACATTTCAACAACTGGCTGAGCTAGCAACCTCTCATTTCAAACGAATTTACAGTGCCTCGCGGGAAGCAAACCTATCAAACATCATAAGAGTGGCTCAACTTTTTCCAAGGTTCGTAGATCATGAGGAGGAAGGGGACCTGACCAAAGCAGTTACTCTGGAAGAGTTGGAGGCCACCCTGAAGTGGTTTAAAAAAGACAAAATCTCGGGACCTGATGGATGGTCAATAGGGCTATACTTATCTTTCTTTGACATCATAGGTGAAGATCTGCTAAAAGTAGTTGAGGATACCAGGATCAGCGGGAATATAGCAGCATCCATCACGTCTACCTTCATAGCACTCATCCCGAAAAAAGATAATCTGGTCTCCTACGAAGAATATCGCCCTATCTCACTCTGCAACTGCATTTACAAGATTATTGCAAAGATCATTGCCAACCGGATGCGGCCCATTCTTTCCAACCACATCTCACCGGAACAATTCGCTTTCTTACAAGATCGACAGATCCATGAGGCAGTGGGCACTGCTCAGGAAGTATTACATACTCTACATACCAGGAGATGCAAAGGTATGATTCTGAAAGTTGATTTATCCAAGGCATTTGACAGAGTAAATTGGTTATACATTAGAATGCTTTTAACCCATCTGGGTTTTCCATTCATATTCATCAAATGGATTATGAGTTGTATAACTAACATTCCCTTTAGCATTCTAGTCAATGGAAGTGCATCCCCCTTTTTCTTCTCTGAAAGAGGTTTGCGGCAGGGATGTCCGCTGTCACCATTACTCTTCCTTCTAGTCATGGAGGGCCTCAGTAGACACTTAAAGGATGAACATAGAAGAGGCAGATTACAGGGCATAAAGATATCAGACGGTTGTATGCTAACACATTTACTTTTTGTGGATGATGTCCTAATATTTCTCAATGGCAGCATTGGTGACCTTACCATCATCAAAGCCTCTTTCTCCCTATTTCAATTGGCTACAGGAATGTTGATAAATGATGCAAAATCTACGTTGACAGCAGCAGAATGCACACCACACGAGATCCTATTTGCACTTCAACGCTTTCCATTTACTCAATTGAGCCTGACGGAAGGACTGAAATATCTGGGGTATAAGTTAAAACCCCTGGGCTACAAGATCACCAATTGGACTTGGCTCATCTCAAATATGGAAAAAGACTCAATATCTGGTACCTCAAATACCTATCATGTGCTAGACAAATCACACTCATCAAGAGTGTCCTAAAAGCCACACCAATTTACTGAATGTCTCTGGGTTGGATACCCAGGGGTATCCTCACCAAGATTCAATCCCTCTGCTGTAGATTTCTATGGAAGGGTAGCATGCAAGGCAAGAATTTTGCTTGGGTAAATTGGGATGCCCTTAATTTACCAAAGAAGTGGGGGGGATGGCGCCTAAAAAATCTTGATGATTTCTCATCTGCTCTGGTTGCTAAGCTAGGTTGGCACTTGGTAACAACAGACAGTCTATGGTCAAAGGTTATTGTTGCAAAATATGTTGCCCCGTTACACATTATAGATTGGATTAGGCAACCACACAGATGTACATCTGGGATTTCTATCATCTGGAAGGCAGTTACAAAGGCTTTAGACCGTATCAGAGCAGGTATAACTTGGAGAATACACTCAGGAAATAAAGTGCGCATAGATATTGATCCGTGGATTGGTTGCGAGAACATGGATAGACTACCTCATGAACTCATACATCACCTGCATAATCAAAATACCACTCACATATCCCATATTGCAGATGATGATAATACCACTTTCCTACAACAGGCCTGGAAAACTGCACTTCATCTTCATATACCTCCTCAATGGGCTCAGCTATGGGAGGATTATACACAGGCACTTACAGAGGCTCACATTCGCATCACTGAAGGAGATGATGAGGTAATTTGGGCCCTATCTAAATCTAGGAGATACTCCCCCAAAGATGGCTACTTGGCCCTGTCTGAACCTAGAAGACCTCAGATCATTGCAGAATGGTGGAGACGTTTCTGGAAACTAAAGGCCCCTCCCAGGCCTCAGATGCTAATGTGGACTATCTTATGGAATAAAATACCTACATGCGATAACCTCCTTAAGTGAGCACAATATGGCCCTCACTCGTGTCACCTTTGCAGAAGTGAAAACGAATCCATTCAATGCCTATTCCTTGACTGCACAGAATCCCGAAAATTGTGGGATATCATTATACCTTTTGTTGCTCCATTGAGTATGTGGGCAGGATTAACTATTATTGAGGCCTGGCAAACCTGGTATACATCTGCATCTGCACATAAGCATCGCAATCTACCCCTTCTAATATGTTGGGCTATTTGGATCACCCGAAATCACATAATTTTTCAGAACCAACCACCAAACTGGTCTATTATAGCTGCCAAGGTTCTGGTCGACTACACCCTTGTTCTAGATGACCCACCCCCATTGAGGCCCAAGAACATTGTACCTGAACGTATTGATGATAGCAAGCCATGGGCTTTTTTTTACGAGGCCACACAAGAGGCTGGGTGCGGTGGGGGTGCTATTCTACATGTCAACCATCATCATTCTTACAACATGCTCATGGGTTTCAAAAGAGGCACTGATAACTTTGCAGAACTACTAGTTGCAAAACATCTCATACATTTTGCTTTGGAGAAAAATGTCAGAGACTTGCAACTATTTGGGGACTCCAAAATCATATGTGACTGGCTGAATAGAACATCTAGATGCTCTTCTTTTTCTTTGTGTTGTATTCTGGATGAAACTCTGAGATTGATTTCATCATTTGACTCCTTCACATGTAAACACATTTACAGGGAGCGGAACAGGGTTGCTCATAGCCTATCCAAAGAAGTTGCAATCAGGGAGCTAGGCATCTGGATGATCTGGGAACTGCACGATGGAGAACACTACCAATATTATCACCGGCCGTTTATGGATATAATAGATTAATTTTCTGTTGGCATATGAACATTATCATTTTGTGTATATATTTATTGCATGAAGAACTTTACAGTCTTTTATATCTTGTAGTTTTTATAGTTCTATATATATTGCTGCCTCCCTGCGTGGATCAAGGCAAAAAAAAATTGATCACTGTTGACGATGACAGTCAGGTTTTTTGAAAATGATCTGAATATGCATTTATGCATCTGCAAAATGTTATTTCCTTTTATTAATGAAATTAAGATTTTTCCAAGGGGGCAAAAAAAAAGGCCCTACGGACCCCATGACGCATGGAAATAATATAACACACCCAACATAAAGAAAGTTGTAAATTACTTAGTGGAGTGAGACTATATGTCATAGAAAACATTATTAAGTGACAATATGATCCAAATGGAAAGTGGAATCCACCCATGGTATTATAAGTGACATATACCCATGGTATTCATTCACCCATGGTATTTACCCACCCATGGAATTTACCCATGGTATTGTAACTAAAAAAGACTATAAGTAACAAGTCATATTTTGTAAATGATCTGATAATCACCCTATGAGTGACCTTAGTTAAATATTTATTGAATAAAGGTATTACAGACTCATATGCTGGTGTGTGTGTCTATGTTATTTAAGTAACAGATCAATCAGATTGCAAATACACAGACACTTGAAATGGAAAGACAACAGAGAAATACAGTAAGAAAATACAAGAACACAAGAAATTAATAAGGAGTTCACCCTATCCTCCGGGGCTACATCTCCGGTCCAGATCTCAGTGGTGGTCTTATTTTATTGTGTCTTAAGTAGAGAATTACAATGCAGGGACTCAATATGAGTCTCCTGAAACAGGTTGGCTTGGCAGGATGGTTCTTGGATTCCCCAAGCCACTGGATTCCACAGACTCTTTTGACCTCTCTAGTCTAACAGATCCTCTCAGGGATGGCTTGAATCTTTCAAGTTCTCTGGTGCTTGACGCTGCCTTTGGTCAACTCAGTCCTCTATCTTCTTACTATGTTTGCTTCACTGTCTTCTTTGCTTCTTGTCTTCTGTCTTTCTCTCCCTATGTGTCTTATGTCTTTGTTCTCTTTGTGTGTCTTCTGTCTCTGTTCATGGCTTTAAGGCCATTCGTTCCCATGGCAGCTCGATTCCTCTTCCACCTCCGTTGGATCGCCTACTACAGCTGCACTTGGAGTTCCCTGTTCGGCATCATCATCAGGCTCACAAGGAGTGGCCACATGTCCTCCTGTAACTGCGCCAGCCTGCTTCATCAGTTCAATTCTTCAGTTACATCGTGGAATGAGTCTTCCTCCACCATGGCGGTCAAAGCGGACCTCAAATCCTTCTAAATCGCGGCTTATTCCCTCGTTAAATCCAGTCTTGTCGTCGAGCACAATGTTAACCATTAGATCTGGATCCCCCAGATCCAACGTCGTCCGCTCATTTCGCGTGGTTGACTTGCTCGACCGTTAGCGCGCGATGAGCGGTGGTTTTCTCTCTCCTCCGCTTGCCACGCATCGATCATTGAGTGGGATTGCTCCAATTTCACAAATTCTGCTTACCGCTCAAGGAGCCCCCGGCTTGCCTGAATGACTTCACCCGCGTCGCCCGACGACCTCACCCAGCTCGCCCGACGACCTCACCCGGCTCACCCGAACTACCTCACTCGGTTCGCCTGAATGATCTCGCCCGAGTTTCCTGCCCGACGACCTCGCCCAAGTTCTACCTGAACGACCTCGCCCGAGTTCTCTACACGAGTTTCCTACAAGATTTTTTCGCCCGAGTTTCTCACCCGACTTTCCTGCACGAGTTTTTCACCCGAGTTCTGCCTATCGTGCGAGCTCATCCATGCACTGTAGAACTCCTCAATCGAACTCGTGTTGGCTGAATTATGATGGCTCATCTCCACAAATGCTCCACCAATATATACGAGTGGGTGGTGGGTTATGTCACCCGGCTGACCCATGGCCAACGCCCAAGCCAACTCGTTCAACATGTTGCCTTCGCCTGAGTGGAGGGTCGGCCCGCCCAACTCATGGGACCACCCTCTCAACTCACCCAACATCATATAAACTTGCCCTTGGCTCATTCATTTCACATTTCGCACGAGCTCATCGCCCATCCTTCGCACGATGAAGGTGACCCGGACCGCAGGTCCTTACACCCTCCCCCACTTGAAGTCATCGTCATCCTCGACAATATCTCGTCCCGGCAACCATATGTTACCAAGATATCCATACCAAGGCATACACCCCATCGGCATGTCATACATCAGAAATCATCTCAATTCATGATCATCAACCACCCTGTCACAATCTCCACATGCTACTCCCTATCATGGAAGGTTGGCCCCTCCATCTCAAGCTACATGCTTCCTGCAACATATCATGTCGACCTCATCATGTATCATCATTGTGTGAACTACTGCCATGACACTCCAACAAATGCTAACACATCTCTATTGTTTCATCATGTCGAACCAATGCTAACACGCATCTGTACACTAGTACCCCCCATGTTTGAACTAGTCGGGTGATCAGTCCAACTATCCACTCAAACCATGAGAATGCAAATCCTCATGCCATCATCAGTCGTTTCTCAGAACATCCCGTCACATCCTCAACTCGATCAAGATTCCATCTCCATATAAGTATAAGCCATGCTCAGGTCCATGAAGTAGCCTTCATCTCATCTGCAACATGTTGTCCATGATGTTTTCTATCCAACATCATCATCCATCTGAAAAACATCCATCTCCTCAAAGTGAAGAGATCATCTCATCAAACTCCAACACTCGATGTGCCACATCCAGGTCCATGAAGCTACCTCCATAATATCTGTAATGTGCCATCCCTCAAGTCTTCCATAGAAACAAGTATACACCTGTCTCATCTATCCATATGTTTCCCATGATCATAGATCAATCAGCGCCCATGTGTTAAATGTGGTTAAGTCTCGGCTCAACCCATGCCTAAGTGTTGCCACCAAGGCATCATCAGTGTTGTAACTCCATCACTCCAAAGTGTCTCATATCGATCCTCCTCCTCAATGCATAAGATCCTCCAAGTCCACCATATATAAAGTCTCCAAAAGTCGCAACAATCTCATGTCATTATGAGCTCCATGAGTCATCTCCAACCAACATCCAACAAGCATACATGTCTTGGCCCAAAGGTCTCTGCAAGATGCCTCAGCTCTCCATGTAGTAGGAATGCTCCATAGTCTGCTCACAACTCCATCCAAGTCCATGGCCTTGTTGTACAAGAGTGCACAACCTCTCCATCGGCTCATAAATAAAACATCTCCATGTCACACCAGCAAATCCACCTACACAACATCCCTGCCTTGGCACTCCTCATTGGATGCCCATAAGTGACACCTCTACAAGTGCTCCTGCACAATGTCCCTGCATAAGACTGTCGTGCTCCATGTCTCCAACCTGATGTCCATGACTAAGTTGCCCATGTAGTCCAACTAAGTAGACCCATCACAATAATCAGTGATCCTCATCCAAGTCTGCAATCGTCAGTCTAGTGAACTCGTTCACCCAACCATATCATCATCACATCATGAGTCTCTTCCATCATAGCTCCCCCACTAAAGGTTCCACCAAGACTACCTCTTGGTCTCGGCCATGAGAAGTCCACCCAAGCAACTCAAGTGTGTGCCCTCCTCAATCTATCCATGAGTCATGCCAGGCACTTAGCCAATTCTCCATGTGGCTAAAGCATGACCCAATCCTCCGCAATGATCATCGTATTCCTCCCTTGTCACGGACCTTTGTACCTTCTACCATAAGGTCACAAACAACCCCAACAAGTCCTGCAACAGTCAACAATCCTTGCTTCTCCATACAAGGTCTCATCATAGACATCCATGGTAAGATGCTCCCTTGCATTAGCAAACTAATTTTTCTCTTCCCTACATACGGCCCATCTACCAAATGCTCAAATGAAACACAAGTATCAATACTTACTTCATCATCATGAGGCTCCTCCATGTGAGTCTCCTCATCTACCCATGTCTGCAAACTGCATGATCCTAGTCCAACTTGATCAATCTCAAGTCCATCCTCCATCATGGTCATATCTGCAACATCTTCAACTATCACGGCTTCCTCTTCCTTGTTAGCACAATCTGCAACTTCATCTTGCTCCATTGTCCAACCAAGTTGAAGAAGTTCGTCTTCAACATTCTTTTCCAAGACTTCAAGTTCCTTTCGAATCCCGGGATTCTCTTCTTTCAACCACTTCAACCTGTATAAGGTAAGCAAGAGCTTCCCTTCGCATTCTTCCAAACCTACCATGCCTTGTCGTTCATCTTGGCCCAAGCACTAATATTTACCTATGCTAAACCTGTTTCACCATTCACCTTAATCACCCTGATATTCCACCTGTCACCTGCAAAATTTGAACTTCCTTCCAAGTCTTCGGTCTTCATAGAATCATCTCCTTGATTCAGTTCACCATCTCTCAATGCGACCAAGTGCTCGGGGCTTCTCCATTTTGAGGGTTTTCGCCCAGCAAAGCGTTAATCGTGCATCAAAAACCTCCTATGTTTCCCGATCTGGGCCTCCCAGGGGATAATTTCGCCTCTGTGGGCCTCGATCAGTGCGCTTTGACCGAGGTCCTCATCATTCCACGCTGGCTACTACTGCCACTGGTTTGAGGTGCTTTTGATCACTGTTTTGAATTCTTTGAAGTCTGTCCCAACCTGGTACAACCATGGTTCTTTTGACAGTTCTTTCTGGATCCAACTCGAATCACTACATTCCCATTGAAAAAGCTTTTGGACCACCAAAAGTTGGTTTTCAAGCATCAACTAAGTGAGGTTATTGTTGTCTCACTTGTCCAATCTCAATCCACTTCGCATTGCTCGGCTTTGAACCTTTGAACCCAGTCATGAGGTACTCCACATCTCCCCTATGTGTCGTCCTCACCTTCCTATCCAGCACTGTGTCTTCTTGCAATTCATTAAGATATTCAGGTAGCAGGTCATCAATAGAAGGCAATTGACTTTGCTCTTCAGGGTCCTCAATCATTGAAGGTTCAAACAATCTCAAGAAATCTGCATTTACGACTGAGTAAATGTGCATGTAAGCTGGTAGATCAAGGCGAAAAGCATTTTCACCAATCTTCTCAAGTATCTTGAAGGGTCCATACCTGATAGGCTTTAGCTTTTTACCTTCACCTTGCATCCTGTCCTTGTTGATATACAGCCAGACCTGGTCACCAACTTGAAAACTATGCTCCATCCGATGCTTGTCATGCCTAGCCTTGTATTTGGCTTGGCTCTTTTCCAGTTGTTCCTATACTTCCTGGTGGATCTCATGGATCTGTTCAATGAACCTAGTTGCCTTGTCCACATCACTATGTCCATAAACCATGGTATCTTTACCAAAGACAAAATCCAAAGGAGACCTTGGTGTGAAACCAAAACAGGTCTCAAAAGGAGATCTCTGTGTAGAAGAATGCTTTGCTCTGTTGTAAGCATGCTACACATAACACAAATTTTCATCCCAAAGCTTAGGATATTTGCTGCAATATCCTCTCAGTAATTGGATCACTATCATGTTAACTACTTCTGTTTGGCCATCAATTTGTGGATGAAAAGTTGTGCTTTTCTTCAGTTTGGTGTCCATCAATTCCCTCAGACTTTACCAAAACTTCCCCACAAATCGGGCGTCTCAATCAGATACAATAGAAGTGGGTAATCCAAAATGAACCCATACATGTTCAAAGAACAATTTTGTAGTCTATTCAGCTGTAATTTGTTTATTACAAGGTATCAAAATACACATTTTCCTGAACCTATCCACAACAATATATAGATAATCATGACCTTTCCTAGATTTAGGTAGTCCTCCAACAAAATCCATGGAAACACTTTCCTAAGGGTGAGAAGGAACTGGCAATGGAGTGTACAAGCCTAGTTTTCTGTTTCTGGGCTTGCTTTTAGCACACATAGCACACCCTCTTACATATCTAGAAATTGTCTCATTCATTTTCGGCCAATAACAAAATCTTTGCAACTGTGCAACTATTTTACTCACCCCAAAGTGACCTGATTTCAGAGAAGTGTGTGCTTCCGTAATTATCTTTACTCTCTCAGTTTGTGGAATGCAGAGTTTCCCACAATGGTATAAGAGTCGGTCCTTCACATGATAATCCAATTCTTCTACTCTTTTGCCTTTACTCAAAGTTGCATAGACATCTTTAAATTCCATATCCTGAGCATATTGTTCAATGTAGCTTTCATGTAGTTCAGAATTATGCTTAAGTATGGTAGATGCATTTATAATGGGTCTTGATAACATGTCTGCAACTTTGTTATGTATGCCCTTTTTATATCTGATGACTAAATGAAACTGTTGTAGAAAACCCATCCATCTGTAATGTCTTGATTGCTACAACTTAGTTTGGGAGTGTAAGTATTGAAGTGGTTGATGATCAGTATGTATTACTGTCTCTTTGCCCATTAAGTAATGTTTCCACTTTTTCACACTCTAAACTAATGCATACAATTCTTTATCATATGTAGGATAGTTAACTACTGCAAGATTAAAAGTCTCAGAATGATAACATATGGGTTTACCGTGTTGTGTCAACACTGCTCCCATGGCATAGTCACTGGCATCTGTTTGGATTTCAAATGGTCTTTGTATATCTGGCAGTGCTAGTACAGGTGTTGTACTAATCTTTTCTTTCAAGGTGTCGAAGGCTTTCTGATGTTTGCCTCCCCACTGAAACACCTTGTTCAATCTTGTTAAAGCATGTAAGGGAGCTATAATTGAGGAAAAGTTAGAAATGAACTTCCTCCAATATTGTGCTACTCCTAAGAAGCTTCTCACTTATGTAGCAGACTTGGGTTTAGGCCAGTTTACAATGACTGCGACTTTAGAGGGATCTATTTTCAATTCACCACCCCCCACTATATGTCCCAAGTAGTTTAGAGATGTTTTGCCAAATTCACATTTTGAGAGTTTAACATAAAGTTTTTCTCTTTTCAAAACATCTAATGTCTACTTAACATGCTTTAAGTGTTCTTCCCACGTTTTACTAAAAATCAGAATGTCATCCAGGTACACAATAACAAAATCATTAAGAAAAGGTTTGAATACATCATTCATTAATCTCATGAAAGTAGCAGGAGCATTGGTCAAGCCAAAAGGCATAACCAGCCATTCATACAATCCCTACTTTGTTTTGAAAGCAGTCTTCCATGCATCTTGTTCTGCAACTCTGACCTGATGGTATCCACTATGCAAGTCTAGCTTGGTGAAATAAACAACTTCCTTCAATTGATCTAAAATATCATCTATGCGAGGAAGGGGATAACAATTTTTTATTGTTATCTTATTCAGTGCTCGGTAGTTAATGCACATTCTCCACGAGCCATCTTTCTTTCTCACCAAAACGATTGGTGACCCACATGGTGATGTGCTAGGCCTGATGAACCCCTTCTCGAGCAACTCCTGCACCTGCTTCTTGATTTCAGCATTCTCTAAAGCAGACAACCTGTACATTCCAATGTTAGGCAATGGAACATCTTGCTGCAAAATAATATCATGTACTATTCCCTTTTTGGGTGGCAGACCTTTAGGTTCTTGAAATAATACATCATACTCTGAAACAACCTTTTCTATATCAGCTTTTTGTTCAGCATTACAGCCCTCAAATACATTGGTTTTATCAGGTTTCTTTTCCTTTACAACCATCAGTAAGAATTGTTTGCATGAATTTATCATTCTTTTCATCTGCCCTGAGTTTATGAGAGTATAATTATTCTTAAGCTTATGAGCTCTTACAAAGTATTTGATTCCATCTTTAACAAGTAGATACTTGTTCACAGCTCTATAGAAGATATCCTTTCTATCATACAAGTAAGGACTTCCTAAAACAATTCCACATATATCCAAAGGAATTATGTCTAACTCATCCTCATCTACAAATGCTAACCCAAAAGAAAACCTGAGTTTTCACTGTCTAGTCACTTGTAGTTGTGCTTTATCATTCAACCATCCTAATGGGTATGGTTTCTTATGAGGTGTAGTTTCTAATCCCAATTTCTTTACAATTGCTTCAGAAATTAAATTTACTTGTGAGCCACTATCAAACAAAGTATCAATCTTTTGATATTTGGAAACAACTCGAATATGGAAAAGCTCATGTCTTTTTCTCTCATTTTCTGCATCAATAACAGATTGAGCAGAATTACTAGAAGATGCTTCGGAATTCTTACCTTTTATACCTATGGCTGCAATAGTTGTTTCATCTCCCAAGTCTGACCCCAAATATTTCTGAATCGCCGCAGTAGTCTTCTTCTTCTTTCCCTCGGACTTTTTAGGTCTCAGCTCTGGATGCAAAATCCAACAATGCTCATCATCATGCCCATCCTTTTTACAGTGAGTGCATGAAGCTTTACTTTTCTATGTGGTGTTAGCCTTCCTTGCTTTCCACTTCTGCTTTCTTTTCTCCTTGCTCTTGCTTGCAGTGGGTTGGGATGTTCCCCCAACTTCTGGATTTCCATTCTTTCCTCTAGCTTCTAGATGAGTAGCTTGTACAAATACCTCATCTATACTAGTGGGATTGAACATGAGGATGGCATGCCTCATGTAGCTGTGTAGACCACCAATGTACTTCAAAAGAGTCTCTGGTGAGTCTAATGAGATTCCTAGAATCAATGCTCTATTTCTAAATTCTTGAGTATACCCTTGCACACTTTTCTGTTTCAACTTTCGAAGAGTTTTCCAACTCATCATGGCTTGTTGCATGTAGGACAATGGATAGAACTGCTTTTTATTGCAGAAACAAATTCACTCCAGACAAAGATTGTCTTACCATGTCTTTTCATGTCAGCTTGAGCTCTGCCTTCCCACCAAACCAAGGCAGTGCCTCCTAGGCATAGGCTTGCTAGCTGAATCTTGCTCTTGTCTGAGTCTATGTTCTGTACTCTGCAATACACATCAATTTGTCTAATCCAAGTGTCCAACTTTTCAGCATTTAGCTCTCCACATTATATAGGCAAGTCAAAATTAACATCTAGCTTGATCAAAGATGCTTTCTTGTTATGCACAGGGCTATTAGGAGGTGTGAGAAAGCTTTCCTCTTTCCCTTTTCCTTTGGAGTGGTCATGTAAGTGAGACTCATCTTCTTCTTTATCTTGTTTATAACCTGAGGAATATTCAACCTTATGCTTTCTAAAGTCCCTATACATTTCTTCTACCATAGACTTTATAGCTAGAAAACTTTCTATGAATTGAGGGTCTAGCCCCATAGAACCTTCCTCTGACATTGTCTTCCGAGGATAGACTCTCCCAATTTCAGGATTAGTTTCAACCAACTCTCCTTCTCCTAATTTGATCTTTGATCTAGTGAACATTCAACAGCTAAACCAACACGAGCTTGTCTAACCTTACAGCCTAAAGCTCTGATACCACTTGATCTGATAATCACCCTATGAGTGACCTCAGTTAAAGATTTATTGAATAAAGATACTATACACTCGTATGTTGGTGTGTGTGTCTATGTTATTTAAGCAACGGATCGATCAGATTGCAAATACACGGACACTTTAAATGGAAAGACAGCAGAGAAATACAGTAAGCAAATACAAGAACATAAGAAATTAATAAGGAGTTCACCCTATCCTCCAGGGTTACATCTCCGGTCCAGCTCTCAGTGGTGGCCTTATTTTATTGTGTCTTAAGCAGAGAATTACAATGCAGGGACTCAATATGAGTCTCCTGAAACATGTTGGCTTGGCAGGGTCGTTCTTGGATACCCCAAGCCATTGGAGTCCACATACTCTTTTGCCTACCAGCTCTTTGACCTCTCTGGTTTGACAGATCCTCTCAGGGATGGCTTGAATCTCTCAAGCTCTCTGGTGCTTGACGCTGCCTTTGGTCAGCTCGGCCCTCTGTCTTCTTACTGCTTTTGCTTCACTATCTTCTTTGCTTCTTGTCTTCTGTCTTCCTCTCCCTGTGTGTCTTTTGTCTCTGTTCTCTCTGTGTGTCTTATGTCTCTGTTCATGGCTTTAATTCCATTCGTTCCCATGGCAGTTCGGTTCCTCTTCCACCTCCGTTGGATCACCTACTGCAGCTGCACTTGGAGTTCCATGTTCGATGTCATCATCAGGCTCACAGGGAGTGGCCACATGTCCTCCTGTAACTACGCCAACCTGCTTTGTCGGTTCAATTCTTCGGTTACATTATGGAATGAGTCTTTCTCCACCGTGGCAGTCAAAGTGGACCTCAAATCCTTCTAAATTTTGGCTTATTCCCTCATTAAATCCAGTCTTGTCATTGGGCACGATGTCAACCATTAGATCTGGATCCCCCAGATCCAACTTCGTCTGCTCATTTTGTGTGGTTGACTTGCTCGACCGTTAGCGCGCGATGAGCAGCGGTTTTCTCTCTCCTCCACTCGCCACACGTCGATCGTTGAGTGGGATTGCTCCAATTTCACCAATTACGCTTACCGCTCAAGGAACCCCCGATCAATACCGCCGATTTCGGAGCAGGTCCCGCCTTTTAGCTTTTAGCCTTTTTTGCCTTTTGTCCTACGGTTTCCCCCAGCTCTCCATGCGACCAAGTGCTCGGGGCTTCTCCATTTTGAGGGTTTTCGCCTAGTGAAGCACTAATCGCGCATCAAAAACCTCCTCTGTTTCCCAATCTGGGCCTCCCAGGGGCTAATTTCGCCTCTCGCGCAGTCTCCATGGGCCTCGGTCAGCGCGCTTTGACCGAGGTCCTCATCATTCCATGCTGGCTGCCACTGCCACTGGTTTGAGGTGCTTTTGATCATTGTTTTGAATTCTTTGAAGTCTGTCCCGACCTGGTACATCCATGGTTCTTTTGACAGTTCTTTATGGATCCAATTCGGATCAGTAAAATGACAGATTGTCCACCACAATGTAGATTTTACAGTTATTCTTTGTTTTAATTTTAAAAAGAAACATTTCTTTGTGATTTTGTTTACTGCGTGTTCTCCCCTTTTCTTCTAGCATTTCAATTTTTTAGATATTGGGAGCCTCCCCCCAAGATCCATATCAATGGTATCATATTCAGGTTACGGCTCCATGGGAATGACAGTTTGAAGCATATTTCAGTTTCAAAGTTTTACAACAATATTCAACAAACTTGATGCAAGTGATATGACCTCCACAAAGCATTTTAGAAGGTACAAAATAGCTCATTTGAAATATTTTTTTGTTAAATCAAATGGGTTTTATACAGAATTTGATTTTGTTTCCCTGTTTGAGAGATATGATCAATTTAAGTTACACATGTCTAGAATGTTGCATGGTCATGCATACCATGAGTTTCTGGAATCATTTTCTGACTCCGCAGGTCATCAAAGTTCAATTTCATATATCAATAGAAATATATATCCAATACCTCAAATGGGACTTTGACGGAATTTGATTTCACCACCTATAACATAAGTTATCAGCAAAGTTGCAACAAGATGTTTATCATTTGAATGAAGCCTTTACAACATCTCATTGGATAGGAGAATCTACCAGACAAGCCACTATGATTTTACCAAGCAGACCTACAAGCATCATGGTTATGGGTCACCCACAAACAGAGGTTATGGGTCACCCACAAACCAAAGGTTATGGGTCAACTACACAAAACCCTTGTCATCAAAGTCCATCTGCTAGGTCACACACTATTAGTAGCACAGTTGGTCACAAGCATTACGGGACATCTCTATACTCGGATTGTTTTTTTTCATGGTTATGGGTCATCCAAACCCACGCTTCATCAAAGTCCATTTTCTAGGCCGAACATTGTCAGTATCACAATTGGTCACAAGCATTATAGGGTATCTCTATCCTTAGATCTTTGTTGATCAAGGTTATGGGTTAACCACACAAAACCCTTCTCTTCAGTGGCTCTTCATATTCAACAAAGGCTTCTCAGGAGGGAACTTCACACAATGGGGACCATTACTTCTTAAAGGGGGAAGAATGATCTGAATGGAAAGTGGAATCCACCCATGGTATTCATCCACCCATGGTATTTATCCACCCATGGTATTGTAAGTGGCATCTATCCATGGTATTCATTCACCCATGGTATTTATCCACCCATGGTATTCATCCACACATGGAATTTACCCATGGTATTGTAAGTGGCATCCACCCATGGTAATTACCCATGGTATTGTAAGTGACATCTACCCATGGTATTCATTCACCCATGGTATTTACCCACCCATGGAATTTACCCATGGTATTGTAACTAAAAAATGCTATAAGTAACAAGTCGCATTTTGTAAAAGGATAGATTGTCCACCACAATGTAGCTTTTACAGTTATTTTTGTTTTAATTCAAAAAAAAAAAAACTTTGTGGTTTTGTTTATTGTATGTTCTCCCCTTTTCTTCTATCATTTCAATTTTTTAGATCTTGGGGGCCTCCCCCCAAGATATGGATCACAATATTATTTTCGAAGCCTAGGAGGTTTGCTCAAATCTAAGGAATATGTCACAAAGAATTTCCACCTTTACATAGTATTTTCAAAAATATTTAGAATATGATGAATGTTTTTATAAAAACGATTTAAATACTTTCATTTATAAAGTATTTAGTTTAAGTAATTTTCATAGAATTCAACAAGGTTAGAAGAATAAAATAGTTAAAGAATGATGGTCGTCAAGGATACAAATGCTACAAGAATCAACTACTAGTTATATGATAGAAGAAGAACAGAATTTCTCAAAGCACTTAAAATTGTTGAAGATCTTGAGGGACCACAATTAATAAGTCAATATATTCTTTATAACGAAGGATCAAATGGAGGAACACTTGAATGTGGTTAAATATTCATGGGTCGATTCTTTTGATAATCTCATTGATTTTTTGGAGGAATAAATTAAAAAGTGGTTAGTTACTTCTAGTAAGGATAATGAAGACTACATGGCTTCAGTGAAACAGCTACACTTTGAGTTAAAAGTAATTGAAGAAGAAATATTTGCACATGAATTTAAACAAGATGTTATGGTTCCACAGTTAAAATAATAGAGTAAAGAACGACTCAAGAAATCATTAACACAAATTCTTAACCCGAAATAACTACCAAAAGGTGGTTACACTAGAAATGTTCAAGTCCCAAATATGTATGTGTGTGTGTGTGTGTGTGTGAGAGAGAGAGAGAGAGTACCTTGATGCAAAGAGATATCATTCCATTCACCATTCCTCTTCTATTTTTTTGATTGCATTTTTTTTTTAAGAAATTTCCCTTATTTCATCCAAGTGTTTAATCATCCAACTTTAGTAAGTGTATTATTCATTTATAAAGTTGATCTATGAATAAATGTTAGGTCACTATAGTGCTAGTGCAGCCCCCGTATTGTTTTTGTTGTACCCCATAGAATCCCACTATTGTTATTTTTGTTCTCCATAGAAGCCCACTATTGTTATTTTTATGCACTTGCATTATTATTTTTATGTAGGTTCTAATTATATTTTGACCCCTTAGACTGTTATATATACTAAGGAGGTATTGTCATTTGAATCATCCAAGTATTGTTCATTTATGTAATGTAAAAGAGGCTTACCCATTTAAGAGGTTTATTTTCATGTTGTTTATATATCTATTCTTTTGTTTTTTGATTTGGTTACATAACATTTGGTATCATAGGTTTGGATTCTAGGGTTTCGCTGCTTCAAATAGGTCATCATGAAATTTTCTCTATAATGTTTTTTATACAATGCTTCAGAAGCTAAAATTTTGATCATGTGGAGCCGAAATCTTAGTGAACTTTTTGTATAAATTTCAAATCTTTTTTCTCTATATTTTCTAAGATATGGTCTGTAGAAGTTAGGGTTTGTGCATGCTCCAGAATTCAGTCTCAAGTAGTTGAACTAGGGAAAATCGTCATAACTTTTTTAATGAGAATTAGATTTGAATTTCGTAAAAAATTATTAAAATTACACAGATAGTAACATATTGAGGAATAATTTTAGGGCCAAAGGTTGAAACATTGACGTGTGGAAGTCTATACAACTTTGTTATACTAAACCAGTCCATAATTAGGTCATCGTGGGAGATTTGGTATAACTTTATCTTGAAGAATCCAATTTTGGTCTAACTTGTGGGGTTGGAAAGAGGACATAAATTTACCCCAAAAAAAAATTTCAGACAGTGAGAGGCCAAAATTACAAAAATACAATAATTTTAATTTCAATCCCCCAAAAGCAAGAAAAAAGGTGTTTATTTTTCTAAATTTTATAACTTTTGGTTGAAAGACCAGTTTGAAGTAATTCAAATGGCATAGTAAAGCGTAGATATCATTATTTAGTTTCTTCATGCCTCACAACAAAAAAATAGATACTCCTAGTAAGTTATTAGAAATCTCTACTATGGTGCATGAAGAAGAGGAATAAATGCAACATGATATATAAAAATTACGAGACCAAGTGCAACAAATTTCGCTCTCACAAAAAGTGACCAAAATTGAATTGGAAACCATGATGAATGTTAAGACAGGTTTTACAAAAAGGGATGTGGGAGTTTTGAATCATGGTTTAAAAGCAGGCATGGAAGCAATGATGAATTTCAAGATGGAAGGGTTGAAGGAAGGTTTCATAAAGTTTTTGTAAGAAATACATCCTAGTCATGACAAGGAATTTCATGAAAATAAGGATGAGGATAGAAGGAAAATGAATTATGATTTTAGAGACTCTAACTCAGGGATGTAGATCAACGATATTCCAAAGATTGATATGAGGAATTTTGATGGCAATGATCTGGTAACATGGATACTACATATGGAGCAATTATTTTATCTACACGATGTGCAACACACACAAAAGGTATGCATTGCATTTTTATATTTAGAACCCAATAAATTTGTTTAGTATAACTAGATTTTTTTCTCATAAAGCACTAGCCACTTGGAAAATTTCTACGAAGGAATTGATAGCACATTATGAAGACACAAAGAGAAATACCTTCTTTAGCCAATTAATAAATCTCAAACAAAAGGGTTCAATGGCGGAGCACATTGAGGACTTCCAAATATTTCAAGGTGACCGATATTCTAGAATAACATATGATTATTGTCTTCATAGGGACTTTAAAGGACAACATCCAACATGAGGATCACCTTTGGGAACCTAATTCACTGGAAAATGCATTCAAAGTGGCAAGATAAGTTAAAAGAAAAATTATGACGATAAGGAGGTCTACCACTCACAACTATAAAGATGGAAGTGTTGTTGCTCCTAGTTTCCCATAACCTACAAGGTTGACACCACAACAAATGGAGGAAAAAGGATCAAAAGGGATTTGTTATAGTTCTGATATCAAATACACTAAAGGTCATAAGTGTGTTGAGAAGAAATTATTGTACATAGATTGTGAAGAGGAGGAAGAAAATGAATAAGAAACATCAAAAGAAGAAGATATACACTAGGAACCAACCCCAAGGGCTGAAAAATAAGAAATGAATCCAACCATATCTTGTAATGCATTGGAGGGGATCACCACTCCTCAAACTCTCAAGATAGAATCACATATCAAGAAGAAAAAGGTAATAATGCTGATTGATTCGAGTAGTACTCATAATTTTATTCAATGTAAGGTAGCGAAGGATTTAAATTGCTTTCTATATCTAACGCTAAAGTGTCAAGTGATGCTTGAAAATGAAAGAACTATAAATTTCTCTAGGAAATGCCATAATATCAATCTAACTATGGGGGAATATATATTGAATATTCCAATGCTCACCACTCCATTGGGTGGTGTGGATGTTGTATTAGGAGTCCAATGGTTACAATCTTTAGGGATGATAAATTTTCTTGAAATTTTTCTCAGAAGGAAAGGAAATTGAATTAAGTGGTCTCATAAGAAAACCTAGGAAGATAATCAACTCTATTGGTATGACCAAGTTTTTGAATAAGGAACAACAAGGGGTAATTGCACATTATGTTCACAAGATGTTTAAACATCTAAGTAATCCATTTCTGCAGATCTCCAAAGAGTCTTGTATAATCATTCCAAGGCTTTTGAGACTCCCAAAGGTCTCCCACCTATTCACAATCATTTCATGCTATTCACTTAATTCCAAGAATTTTTCCTCCAAATATTATACCTTTCAGATATCCTTATGTCCATAAGAGTGAAATTGAACATATGGTAGCAAAAATGCTAGAGGTAGGTATAATTCAACCTAGCCAAAGTTCTTTTTCTTCTCTGGTAGTATTCGTGCACAAGAAGGATGGATCATGGCATATGTCTAGATTATAGAGATATCAACAAGCTCATTATTAAAGATAAGTCTACCATTCCTATCATTGATGAATTTTTTTATGAACTACATGGAGCAATTTACTTCACGAAGTTGGATCTACATTCAGGATATCATCAAATTAGAATGAAGACAAAAGACATTCTGAAAACAACATTTAGAACTCATGAAGGTCATTATGAATTTTTTTTCATGACTTTTGGCCTTACTAATTCACCTTCCACATTTAAAGGTTTGATGAATTCCACTTTGAAACCCTTCCTTAAAAAATTTGTGTTAGTATTTTTTGATGATATACTAATTTGTAGGTCTTTGAAATATCATGTTCAACATGTTGAAAGGGTGCTCAAACTATTGGAGGAGAAGCAATTGTATCTAAAATCATCCAAATGTTTCTTTGGGGTACAATAAGTGGAATATTTGGGTCGTATTTTATCCCATGAGGGTGTTAAGGCAGACCCTAACAAAATTAAATCCATCAAGGAATGGAAATCCCCACAACCTTAAGGCATCTTCAAGGATATCTCGGGTTAATAGGGTATTATCGTAAGTTTTCTATGAATTATGGGAATACAACAGCACCTCTAACAACATTACTAAAGAAAGATTCATTTTCTTAGACTCTAGACGCAACTAATGCCTTTGAAAATATTAAAGAGGAAATGTGTCGAGCTCTAATATTAACTACACCATACTTCACAAAAACCTTTATTGTTGAATGTGATGCCTCAGGAAATGGCAATGGTGTTGTTTTAATGCAATAAGGAAGATCCATTTCTTTTTAAATTCATCCAATCAAGGGAAAGTGTTTACATAAACCTATTTATGAGAAGCAAATGTTGGCAATACTACATGCACTAAAGAAATGGTGTCATTACCTAATGGGAAGACACTTCAAGGTAAAAATAGGCCATGATAGTCTTAAATACTTCTTGGAACAAATATTATCTTGAGAAGCGCAACAAAAAAGGGTCACAAAGATGTTGAGTTATGAATTTGAAATACTCTATAAAAAGGGAAGCAAAATGTTGTTGCAGATGCACTCTCAAGAAGGGATGAGGATGTGGAAGAATTGCTCTGTGTCATTTCTATTATCTAGCATGATTGGATAACTGAAGCAAGGGATGAATAGAAGAATGATGAAGAGGTATGGTCACTCATTCAAAAGTTGCAACAAGATCCCAATGCATCTAATTCATTTATTTGGAAAAATGATTCAATGTGGTACAAAGATTGCCTATATCTATGTAAGAACTCCCAAATTAAACAAAATGTTCTTTTGGAATTGCACACCTATCCTATAGGAGATCACTCAATATTTTTCAAAACTTACCATAGGGTCAAGAAGAATTTTTTTAGGATGGAATTAAATCTGATATTCAAAAGTTTGTGGCGGAATGTTTGGTTTTCCAACAATATAAAGTTGAGATAATTAAGGCACTAGATTTTTTACAGCAATTATCCATTCCAACTCAACATTGGGAAGAAGTATCAATGGATTTTATCACAAGGTTACCGAAGTTTGAAATAAAGAGTGTCATCATGGTGGTAATTGATAGACTTACCAAGTATGCACACTTTTGTGCACTATCGCATCCTTTTAATGCTAGTACACTTGCTATTGCATTTATGGAAATAGTTCAAAACTACATGGAAATCCATAAATTATTGTAAATGATAGAGATCCCATTTTCACTGGAATTTTTTGGATAGAATTATTTTCTTGTCTTGGTACTCAATTAGCTCATATCTCATCTTATCATCCTCAATCTAATGGGAAAACTAAAATAGTAAAAAAATACTTGGAATGATATCTTTTTTTCTTTGTATATGATAAACAAACACAATGAATCAAGTGGTTATCCCTAGCAGAATGGTGGTATAACACTTCCTTCCATACCACAACAAAAATGACCCCATTTATGGTGCTTTATGGATATCATCCATAGTCCATCACATCGTCTTTAAGAAACAATTCTAAGGTTAAAGTAGTGTAATATCACATCAAGCATCAACAACATGTTGTCCAACTCTTAAAAGATAACCTCACTATGGCGCAGAATTGAATGAAACGACAGGAAAATAAACATCACAGTGAAAGATTTTTTGATGGGGGTGATTGGGTATTTTTACAACTAAAACCATACAAACAAATGTCCCTCAAGAAAGCTAAGAAGGATAATAAATTATCACCCAAATACTATGGCCCTTACAAGGTCTTTCAAAATATTGGTACTATGACATACAAATTGGATTTGTATGCATCTCTGCAAGTACACCCATTTTTCCATGTTTCATGCTTAAAGAAGGTTATAGGTGACAAGCTTCCAGTTCAAACTATATTTCCAAAACTTGATGAAGAAGGAAAAATCATATTGGATCCTGAAGCAATCATAGAAACAAGAATCTGACAGCTACGAAAGAGATCAATGTCAGAAAATCTCATTAATTGGAAGAACTTACCTATTGAAGACTCCACATGGGAGGATGGGTTTTTTATTTAGAAGCATCCAAAACTACTCAAGCATTGAGGAAAACATGTTTTTGAAGGAGAGGGGCATGATAGGTCCCTACAGTACTAGTGTAGCCCTCACTTTGTTATTGTTGTGCCCCATAGAAGCCCACTATTATTATTGTTGTGCCCTTAAATTATTGTTTTTATGTAGGCCCTAGTTATATTTTGACCCCTTAGACTCCTCTATATTCAAAGTAGGCCTTATCATTTGAATTATCCAAGAATTGTTCATTTATGTAATGTAAAGGAGGTTTCCCCCTCGAAGAGGCTTATTTTCAAGTTGTTGATTTATTTATTCTTCTTTTCTGTGATTTGGTTACATAAAAAAAAAATTACTCCTTTTCTTCCAGGTTAGTATTACTATTTTGTTTGGTCCATAGGAGCCCCATCCAAGTCCATTTTGATGAATGCATTTTCTTTTATCGTTGAAGTATCATGAACATTTTGTTGTGTGATAGGTGCACACTTTATTCAAACTTGAACTTCAATTTGTAATATTTTTAGTTCTCACAAGGAGCTCTTCTAAACATTCATTACATTTGTGGTTTCAAGACTTTACATAAGCATGATATCTCATGTACATTTCTCCTATGCATTTTATGATTTTGAATGAATCAAATCATTTAATACCTTGGAAATTCTGGGACATCAATCTTATTTTTTGTCTATGAATATTGCTTCAAATTTATTTCCTTGATTGTGAATGGATAAATTTGATGGAATGAATTTAGTTATTTTTGTTTATTAGGTTATCATATTTCAACTATAATTTATTTCTTACTTTTCTAGTCAAAAAGTTGGTCCACTCACATGCATATACATAATCAAATTTTGATTTCATTATTTGCAAAAGTATATTGAAAATATGAGTGAGAAAGATGAGTATCACCTCTATAAAAATGCAGAGCGAATCTTAATAATTCCCTAAAGGCTTGATTCTTGTCTTTGACATGAAAAGAGATCAACATGGACATGAGACCAAATGACAAATGTGTCATATACAAATCAAAACCAACATTTTAGGTTTGAGATAATATATATTAAGGGTTAGAACTTGAAAATTCTCTATGAAATTGTTAGTAATTATAGGGGATAATATAATTCCTATTGCAGTGCCTTCCATTTGTTCAAAGAGTTTACCCTTAAATTCAAATAAGTTATGGATGAGGCAAATATTAATAATATTTAGGGTTTTAAATTCAACACATTTGGAAATGATGTCATGAGATTTGAATACCAGGATTTTAGTGAAAATGGAACTACATCAAAATTTACTAATAATTCCTAGTCATCAAGGTTCAATGTTGGTTTCAAGGATAAAATCAAATTAATCTTTTATAAATGAAGGTTTTTGGCTAGTAAAATGTTAAATATATTCCAATAAGATTTTTTCTGGTTTGTAAATTAAATTAGCATGGGAAGTGTTATCACAATTTTAGTCAATAATTTTTAAAGCGTTGAAAATGGGAGTGTCAGTGTCGATTTCTAATAAATAGGGTTAAAACACTAACAGATGGAATATCAACATTATTGTATGGTCTGAAAATTAAAAAATATGATAACATTCAGGGTAGCAATGCATATGTGTAAAATAAAGGGTCAGTTAAAACTCTAGCAACGCGAGTATCAATGCCAAAGGGAAAATTCAATTTTTTTGTCTTATGTCCAAATAATGCGTTGGTAGAGCATATGTCAGCAAATGAATAATTATTTATCAAGCAAGTGTTGATGAGTCAGATGGTTAGGTCACATGATTCGTTTCTAGATTCCACCGTTGAGAGGTAAAGTTGGGTTAAAATAGCATGATTGCATGTCAATATTTTTTGAAATCAATTGTTAATTCGTTATATCATGTACTGGTTAACATGCCTTGATATAATTTACTTCATATGGCAAGACCCATATAATGAATGATTGAGTTGTTTTATTTCTTACACTAAAAGAGGACAAGTTGTTAAGTTTTACCCAGAAACCCAGGATCGAATCGCAATCCCGCTTCTAGTTCTTTTGCTTGATGGTGAGAAACATGGGAAGGAGCGGAAAATTGAACAAAGGTGAGCCTAAGGCACCCAACTTGCTCGAGGTTTGTCCAGACATTTAACAACATTTTCGGGAAGCAGGTTGGGAACAATTTGTCTCTCATTGTATAAGCTATCATGATGGAGTTTCTAGAGATTTTGTGGAAGGTTTCGATGGTCAGTAGGTGATTTTTGGGGGTATTTCATTTCTAGTCACCGAGGAGTTCATTGCTGAAGGTGCAGGTTTACCTATAGACGAGAAAGGGAATTTATGAGTCATGTTTTGGTTGGAATTGATGTACCATTTTTTCTGAAGGATGAATTTAAGGAGATGAGTTGGCATTCAGGAATTCAAAGGTCCTGGTTAAAGGACGAGTGGCACTGCACCCTGCGAATTACTTAGTCATACTTCACCTATGAAGGACACTACAATTGGGTAAATCTATACCATTTCCGATTCATAGATCATATAACATGATAGTTGAGAATTAATACTCCATATTTTCTATTGGAAATCTTGAAACATATGTATGCTAGGGTTAGAGCAAGACCAAATGCATCTACCCATTTCATATATCATGAGATTTTGATTAAACTGTTAATTCAAATCTAGTTGATAAGGGTTGGAAGGACTGGGAACATTTTTTGTTTTGGGGAGGGTTTGAACTTCAAACTATAAAACAAAAAAGGGGTAGGAAGAAAGGTAGCAAAAAGAAAGTCAAGCAGCCACAAAACCCTGAACAGGGGACCTCATCTATACAAACAAGAAGTCAAAAAAAGGTAGAACCATTTACCCCTTTGGTTCCTGAATTGCCCAAGGTTTATACCATGAAAAGTGATAGGTTGAAGAAAACAAAGGATGCCCATCCTCCCATTATCCCCCTACCTGCAGAAAAACAAGTTAGCAAGCATACAGAGAAAGCCAAGGGAAAATTGATTGAGCCCAAGAGAGAGCAAACACTAGCAGATAAGGAACCCACCTTATCATATATGTTTAAAGGTGAAAAAGACCACATACTAGGCCTTGGAATAAGCTGAGACTGAACATCAGATTGAAACATAACCCTGAGTTAGCAAAGGAGGTCATAGATGTAGATAAAACCCCTCAGAAGGACTTGATCATAAACCAGGAGAAGTCTACAAGCTCAAAGAGATCTAAGAAAGCTAAAGACTCAAAGAAAGGGGTTACTACAGAGGCTCAGAGGATTAAGAGACAGAGGAGAACAAATGTTGACATCTTGCTGGAGGTAGCTAGCACACTTAGCTAGTTGATTTTTGACCGCACAGTTTTGATCGCCCACTGTCAAGGTGAAATTTTGTTCACAAGTCGTTAACACATCTATCAACAATTTGCACTGGTAAAGGTGAATGGGCGCTGAGAGTCTCAGTGTCAGCGCAATTTTGGCAATCAGTGTCTATAAAAGCATTGACAGCCATCCCGTCAGTGATCCTGATTATGTTTCGGTTTTGAAAGGATATCAATGAGATTGTCAGCGCTGTCAGATCAGGAAATCCGAAGGGAGGAGCTATGTAAGAGATGATATTTTTAGAAGGAGGACGAGGCACGAGTTCCAAAAAATCAGGCAAAAGATTCGTCACCCTTTTTGACCTAGTTTTCTAGCCATGTTTGTAGCACATTGTTATGGTTTAGATACAGATAGGCTTGGAAATATGTATTATGTGCATGTATTTGACATATACACTTTTTTATTTTTAGAAGATTGTAATTAAGTAGATACATAGAACCTATTTTTAATTTGTAATATTTCCTATAAAGACAAGCTCTGTAGAATTAAAGAGGGTTGGGTTTTTATTAGAAAACTTATTGTGCTTTGTTTATTCTGAAAGTTTAATGAAGGAAGCCTAATTCTGCAATAGAGATTATTGTGTTGAGAAATTGGGATATGGGTCCTCATGTTTCTATTTTTCTTTTATGTTGTCATATATATGTTCTTCTATGACTTATAAGAGTAAATGAACAAAATTCATATTTACTATGCTTTGCTTATATGTTCAGTAATCCACAATTTTTTGTCTTATGCTTTATAGAATTCACCCTTGTGGTGCTCTTATAAGTATACCATTGCCTTCTTATTTTTCATTCCATCTTAGTAGTTTAAAATCCAAAAGTATCTCAACTACCCTGCCTCTGTGAATGTTTTAGTTTGCTTCCTTGTTAAGCCAAATATTTGACTCCATGCCCAATAGAATTCTATCAAACCATACCACTTTTTTGAAACCATGTTACAACAAATCTAGTCATTGTTTTACATACATAACCAGTCATATTTGACTGAGTTATAGAAGGGATCCCCCTTTGAATTGAAAGGGCTAGCTTTCAATTCAAAATATTGGTTAGAGGTTACATCAGTTATTTCTCTCCACAACCAGGGTAATTTTTGAGTGAAAACAGGAAGAATAATTGGTATCCTCCTCATCCAAGTTCAATTTGCACAAGTGGGATACTAAGCACTTAAAGGTTATATCAGTATAATTGATTTGATCCTTGTTATCCTTCCACCCTAAAAATTCTAATGTTTACCTTAGGTACCATCCTCGAAATGAAAGGATGCACTAAGGGTTTTCCCTTGGAAAATATAAATTGCTAGGGCATATGTAAGGGAACCAAGGGAACTTGCAACAAGGAAAATGGGGATATCTTTTCTTATATATTTTATGTTTGACATAAATTTTGGGATTTTGAGGGTTGTGAGACAAGATCTATCTTTTTATGATGGGATCTATAGAAGAGGAATTGACTGCTTTCATCACTTGGTTAATAATTTAGTTAAGGGGATTCTTTGTGAAAGGTTTGCATGAGGAAGATGGAATTAGATAAAAGTGTTTAGTTTCATAATCAAAGGCATTCCTGATAATACTAAGGAAGTTATTAGGCAAGATTGCACCCTTATCCTTAGGAAATCTAGACCTCCTAAGAGCAATATTAGTAAGAGTGAGTTTCTTGCTCTTAAGTCCTTGAAAGATAACCCTGACGTTGTCGTTCTTAAGGCCGACAAAGGTGGGGTTGTCGTCATTTTAGATAAAGCTGATTATGTTAGTAAAATGTTAGATCACCTGTTTAATAGTGGGAGTTACAAGAAACTCCAGAAGAACCCTATTAAAAAAGTGTCTAAGGAGGTCATCAATGCAGTTAAATCTAACCCTGCTATTGACCCCTTAGCAATAATTTGATTGAGAGTAACCCTCTCACCCCTAGAATTTATGGTCTTCCTAAGATTCATAAACAAGGGGTCCCCCTAAGACCTATCATCAACACAATAGGAGGGCTTGCCTATCTTCTTGCTAATTTCTTAGCTCTGAAGCTTAAGCCTCTTGTTGGTCGCACCAGCTCTTTTGTTAAGGATTTTGCTTCCTTTGTCAATCAGCTTAAAGATATCAAGCTAGAACCTCGGGATTTGCTTGTTAGTTTTGGTGTTGTTTCCATTTTTACAAACATCCCCATTAATGAGGCAATTAACATCGTGAGTTGAATTAGCGATAATGACACTTCCAAATTTGTTGGTTTGTGCCTGGCATCTACATTCTTTATATTTCAGGGTGAGTTTTATGAGAAAACTTGTGGAGTTTCCATGGGTTCTCTGCTCTCTCCTATTGTTGCTAACTTATTCATGGAAGATTTTGAGACCAAAGCTTTGGCCTCTACTCAATTTCAACCCAAGCTCTGGAAAAGGTTTGTAGATGATACTTGTGTTATCTGGCCCCATGGTCGTAAGAAGTTGGATTTGTTCCTTGTTCATCTTAATTCTATTTTGGACTCCATCAAATTCACAATGGAGGTTGAAGTTGATGGCAACCTTCCTTTTCTTGACGTTCTCCTCTCCAGAAATGAAGACGGTTCCTTGTCTCACCAGGTGTTTCACAAGAAAACTCACACTGAACAATATCTTCATGCTAATTCTCACCATTTCCCAGCACAAAAATTCGGGGTCCTTAACACTCTTGCTACCCGTGCATTGAGGGTTTTTGATGAAAACCACCTGGAAGATGAGAAATCCCACCTTCTGAAAGTTTTTGAAATTAATGGTTATAGTAGGCATCAAGGTTTTGTAGCCTTTCAAAAATCTTGTAAAGGTTCTTCGATTAAAAAGTCACGTGGTGAACATTTTTCAAATGTTCTTCTTCCATTCATCCATGGAACCACTGATAAGATCGCTTGTGTTCTTAAGAAAAATAATGTTTTTGCTACCTTCAAGCCCCTTCAAACTATTAGGAGCTCCCTTAGATCGGTTAAAGACCTTGTTAATCCCAAGGACATGAAAGGGGTTTATTCAATCCCTTGCTCATGTGGGATTCCCTACATTGGAGAAACTGGTTGCTCCATTAATCTGAGGATTCAAGAGCATGCAGCAGACATTAGGCATAATCGTTCTCGCTCCTCAGTTATTGTTGAGCATGCAGAGAAAACGAAGCACCATGTCTGCATTGAAGATTCCATTGTCATTGCTAGGATTGATAATTTCCACCATAGGAAGTTGAGAGAGGCCATTGAAATTGAGAAGCAGGCTCAAAATCTCAATAGAGATGATGGTTGGAAATTGAGCAAGAGTTGGATTCCTACTCTTTCTTTATGAATTTTTTTTCTTCCAATGATTAAGAACTTTAATGATAAAAAAAAAATTCCAAAGATTAAGAATTTCAATGATTAAAAATTAATATAAAATTTTAATTTTATATATATATATATATATATATATATATATATAGATCCATATTCATTTTTATTTTTATTTTTTTACCTATTCTCAAATTTGATATAATAATTAATTCTTATTTAATAAATTCTTCCCTTTGACTTAAGTAGTTAAATTTTCTTGACTAAAGACTAGCTATTAGTATTAAAAATATTATAGGACTTAAATTTTCTTGACTAAAGACTAGCTATTAGTATTAAAAAATATTATTTCCTAACGGCTAGTTCTTCTAGAACTTGATGCATCTCTTTGCGATTTAATTCTATTGAGAGATTAATTTTTTCATTTTCGTTCTAATGATAAACCTCATTAGTAAGTTCTAAATATTGACCATTAATCAATACTTATGTGATTTATACAAAAATCTTTCACAAAAATTATTATAAATCACAAAAATCTTAGATTAAAAAAAAAAAAAATTTAAATTATTTATCAAAATTATAAAAATAAATTTAAATTTATTTTTAATTATAAAATTTAAATAACATAATATTATATTATTTATAAATAAATTTGAACTTCATAAAATATTAATGACCCATTAAACTATCTTCATAAACTGATAATTATATTTCTATATAAATAACAACCAAGTTAAAAATGAATTTCAATATATTGAATGCTAAGTCCAATAATAAATATGCGCTCTTTTCACTATTTCAAATATCAATAACACGTGTTAATATATATATATATATATATATATATATATAAAATTTAATCTCACCTAAAATTTCATTATCCATAATCAGAACTTATCTTCATTATCCAATTTAAAGAAAATGAGTTGTTATGAGTTTGTACAATTCATTATGAGCTATTATAATTTTGCACAATTGATAGGTGAAAGTAATGTACTTTAAAACCCTTAATACTTATCCGGGAAACAACTTGGCTGAAATTCATTTGTCACGAAATGTCATTTCCCAATACCCTATACTTAGTTATTGTGTTACAACATCTTTTCCTCGACGGGCACACATCTAATAACTTCTCGTAGTTTGTTTTAGTCATTGTGAATCAGTGATTTTTTTTATTAATTTACGCCAGGCCCAATATTTAAAATTTACTAATTTAAGTGAGGTTTAATATTTTTTAATTTAGGTGAGGTCTAATATTAAATTGAGTGGTTATTATTTTAACACTTAACCTATATTTAATAGCTCAAATCAAATATGCTAAAATTTTATGACTTAATAAGAAATGAGACCCCACATATTAAAAAAAAACTTACTTTTTAAGCTTTTTCATAATAGATCAAAAAGGAGGAGCACCATCATTTATCAAAAATACCTCAAAGGAAAGAACATGGTATTCTGGTACAGAAGGCAATCATTACGCATCAGAAGAGGCTCCCCCATATGGCAAAGTTTTAGAAAGATCCAGTCTCTTTTCTTGATGAATTTAAGATGGAGAATCTTCTCAAGATCGAGCATCTTTATTGGCATTGACACAACTGTGCTTAATCTGGAATCGATGATTCCCCCTGCCTTGCTCTCCTTCTTTTTCTCAAGGGGCCTCTTCACATGGAATAAACTTATTAAAACTTGGTCATCTCAGCATCCAGTTTGGAAGGACGGGGCCGAATTATCTCTGCCCCACTCTCTTCGTCCCTTATGGTCATCGGCTATCAACAGTTTTTCTAGTAAAGGCATCTCTCAATCGGGTTCAATGGATGAACTCATCTGGTCACTTCAGAAATCCTCTCAGTCTATCGCCGTCAGAGATCTATATGCTGCTATCTCATCCGGCCAGTCGCCTTCCTCCCCCATTTTCCCACTCAAATTTTGGAAAGCTTCCTGTCTGCTCAAGATGATTCTTTTCTCATGGCTTCTCTTCTCGGACAGGAATCTCACCTGGGAGGTTCTCTAAAGAAAGGGATGGCAGGGTCCGGGAAGATGCCAAATGTGCCTTTCGGAAGTTGAATCCAACTCTCACATGTTCTTCCAATGTGCCTCATCTTCAACAATCTGGTATGAATTGTCTTTGATTTATGGCTTTTCTCACCGAGTTTTTTCATCTGTACAGGATGGTTTCAATTGGTGGAATGTTCAGAATCCCTCCTGGCGTTCTCTGTTCATCCTCACCTGCTGGTTTTTATGGAAATGGAGAAATGACTGCATTTTCCAGGACTCCAGGTCGCCCCTTGCTTCTATCCTGATCTCAATTACGGGCTTTATGCCCCCTTCAGATTAATCTCAAGTCCAGCTCTGCTGCTATTTTGTGTTTTTTGGACCTTCTGCTCTTGCTGTTGACGGATCTTCATTTTGGCTCATGCTGATCCGGCTCCTTATTAATCTTTTTTGGAGACTCCGCTTCACTCTCATGAAGCGTTAAATGTGGAGGTTTAGATTCACTCTTTTTAATCTTTTTTTGGAGGTTCCGCTTCATTCATGAAGCGCTATTTGTATTATGGTTTGGACCTTCATGCTTTCTTTGTTCGCGATTTTGCACATGCTGCCTCAGCACTATAAATTCTATCCGGATGCTGGCTCTCCCATGAAGTATTATTGTGTCCATGCTGTCTCATCAATCATACTATCTGATTCAGCTGTAATTCTATGTTTCAGCTGATACACATGTATTTTGATCATGTATACAGATCTTTATATTCCTTTAATATAATTCATGATGATTTTCTCTCTGAAAATAAAATTTAAAACCAAATACAAAATAACATTCCAATAAACCAACCACCCCCATTATCCCATTATCCGATAAAAGAGCAATTTAAAATATTTATTGCATTAGAATAACTTTCTTCAATATAAAATAGAAACATACACATGTGAGAATCTTAAAAGTTTTACATTATAATATTTTTTCTTCCGTACAAATATAAAAATACACACATTATGGTGTAATATATATTTTTTACAATTTTGTAAGTTTTTTTTTATGGAAAAGATACACACGTGAGAATCTTAAAAGTCTTGCATTATAATATTTTTTCTCCAATACAAATATAAGAATAAACACATTATGGGGCGGTACATATTTTTTACAATTTTGTAAGCTTTTTAAAGAAACATACACATGTGAGAATCTTAGAAGTCTGCATTATAATTTTTTTCCCATACAAATATAAGAATATACACATTATCGGGTAGTATATATTTTTTATAATTTTGTAAGCTTTTTATTTGGCCAATTGTAGTTGTTTTATGTTTCTTTTGTTTTTTTTTTTTTAATTTGATGGTATAATGTTTTTTTCTTATTTGATGGTATAATATTGATGGAAATGTTATTTTATTTATTTATATTTATATATATGAATTTAGAGTTGGAAAATTTCTAAGATATTTAGTCAATATATATTTAATAATTCAAATTTGTTATTTTAACAATTTTTTTCATATTTTAAATAAAATTAGTGAGAATATATCTTTGAAAAAAAAATTAAAAAAAATGTAAAACATTTAAATTACATTTTTTTATTTATTTATTTTGAAGGTTTGATTACATGGAGAGGCACTCACAGTATGCAAGAGATGTTGTAATGTCTTGTCTTTTCCTATTTTGTCTTGTAAACATTTTGACTTGGTCAAAATACATAAAAATAAAAATAAAAATATTAATGTAATGCGATGTAATGTAAATGGTGTAACTTCATCTAAATAAAATAAAAATAACTCTGTGTTAAAATAAAAAGTCTACGCTATTATTTTTTATTATTATTTTTTGTTGAGTAGTTAAGGTAAACTTGACTTGGCCTAGTTACCTGTATTTTTTGAGCTCTAGGTTTATGAGAACCCATGGTATTGCCCATGCTATTCATGTGGAATATAGCCTATTTAAAGGGGGGAATTAAACCACCCTAGATCCATCTTAACTCTAGATCTACCAAGAGCCGAGAGGGATCAAATTTCTTTGCAACTTAAAATATTTCCATCTCAAGACTTCTAAAGAATATGACCTAACAAACGTGTTAAAATTTTACTACAAGCCTTCTATAAGGGCCACTTCAAGGATGAGGTTCTATCTCTCTTGACTAAAAGTGCTAGTGGAGGCGTAGCGAATGAGGTGAGCAAGAAGCTTGCCTCTAACGGGGTTAAGGTGTGGTAATGGTAAGACAATAGAATGGTAAGATAAAGAAAACCCCACTCTGAGCATGAGATTCCCTTGTTGGCCTTACCTTAGGAACAACACTCTAGAAATTTATATGATAAGGTAATGAATCATTTATTTTAGGTAAGGTAAAGGTAAGGAATACATGATATTGGGTAAGGTAAGGAATCATTTAAAAGAATCTTTTATTTTAGGTAAGAAAAAGAACATAAGCATGACAGTATTTCTCTTGTTGGCCTCAAATTTATTTGCAACTTAAAATATTTCCATCTCAAGAGATTTGATCCCTCTCGATGCTTGGTAGATCCAGAGTTAAGATGGATCAAGGCTGGTACCTAGTTTAATGTTGTTGAACTCGAAAAGTAGGAAAACAACTTTAAGAAAAGGAAATACTCAAAGGTTAATGTGCATTATTCAAGAATAACAACAATATACGTTAGCATGTTAATCTGAGTTTTATATTGAAATCAAGTGATTATACATTTAAGCACTAAATATTGTCGTGTGATAAAATAATTATAAATAGTTTCACACTAACATTATAGACAATTATCTTTCAAGGGTAATCTAGAATGAGAAATCAATATTATAAGCTATTCCTATTTACCAACACTCACTATCTTATATTTTCAAAGTTGTGTTGGAAAAAAAAAAAACAAATTTTATTTCAATTTCTTATGGATGAGGAATAAAGAAAGAAGGCATTCCCTTGTTTAAATGGAACAAGATATGCAAACTTAAAAAGACTTCAGGAGACAAGGACTATATAAATTTCATTATTTTAAACAAACTTTGGCAGCAAAGAGGTCATGAAGGCTATAAATAAGGTGTGGTTGTGAAACTAAGTAATGTTTCAAAGAGACAGAGAACCTATTTTTATGAGGATTAGATTAGATTTCCTATAAAATCCAGTCAAAGATTTCCTTTTCATAAATTGGCTGGCATGGAGAGTGGGAAATGGGACTAGAGTAAGAATAAGGGTTGACCCCTAGGTTGATTGTGGTGGTCAACATAGATTTTTAGAATATGGGATTAACACTTTAAATACACAATGTACTCATTATCTAGGTGATGATATGAATTCATATCTTTATTCATTTAGGCATTAGGGATGGAAAAGGGATGATACCTAGGGCTTATAAGGAGAGGCATTTGCAAATTGAAACCACTATGTATAAAGACTCCAATAAAATGCCATAAGGTTGAGAGATGACGAAGGTGAGTTGTTTTAGTAAAATAATAGTTCTATAGGAAGGTACACTACCCATATTAGGTTATAAGGCATTGATTTCTAAGGAGGAAACAAAAGTGTATGTTGGTGGAAGTTCAAGGTCCCTTGAATATAGATCTTTTACGATTGGCACTCTCAAATAAAATCCTAGCTATAGGGAGGTTTGTCGAAAAAAAGATCTTGGCAAGTTCCAAGTCAATGTGTTCTATGTAAAGAAATTAATGAAACCATCAACCATGTGTGAGTATATTTTCCTTTCATAAAATAGGTTTGGCATGAACCATTATCATTCAATGAAGGTTTAAGTTTTTAGTAAGGTAATGTGGTGTTATAAATCATGGAAAATTAATTATGTAAGCAATATGAGATCAAAGTGCTCACTCCTATTTGATCTCTTAGGTTCTATAGCTTGCTAAGCATGAATGTTGTTTCGGAACAAGAAAACCCCCACATTTCAATTTATTCATCAATTATTCTTGCATATGGAATGTGGAAATGTAGGCAAAGATCATATTCCCGTATTAATTTTCAATCCAAACATGGATAAATCCATTGCTCAGACCTTCTTTGATGGAGTCTCTCGGGATAAACTTGTGAAATGTGGTGTAGGTGTTGTTTTACTCCTCACTAAATACTATAAACTAGTTTTGAAGATGCTTTGTGAGAAGGGACAAACAATTGGGAAAAAATGAACACTATGTATTTGTTAATGAGGATGGTTTCAAAGGAAGGGATTTTACAATTCTATATATTGGTGGACTAGTTATTGATTAGACCATTTGGGAAAGTAATCTCCATAATATAACCCTCTTTCCAATCTTTTGTTAAATTTAAGGATTTGGAAATAAGCTTTTCAAAAGTGTCCTTTTAATACAAATATAGATTACTACATTATGGTGGATTAATTGTTTGAAAATACTCTATATCTAGTTACAAATATTGTGATTTTAGAGGAAGAAATAATTGGGACTCTGCTACCAATTGTTCTTAGATATCTATATAAGTAATCATTATAGTTAACAACATTGACAATCCCAATTTCTAAAGCTCAAGTGCGGTGGGAGACTATGATTTTTTTTTTAAATATATATGACAAGTTTGTTGTGATTTTTTGAAGTTGTATAAGACAAACTTCAAAAAATATATCGTTTATGCTTGAACTAGTAATGTGAAATTCTTTTCGTTCAAAAAAAAATAAGAATAATAGGATTTAATTTCACAACATATTCAAAATGCAACAATGCATAATAGAGTTTAATTTCACAAATTAATTAAGGGTTTCCATATTATGACTACACTAGTTATACCATAAAATGGAAAGCATGAGGGGTGGTAGGAGTGGGAGGGGTTATACTTCACCATGATGAGATGATAAAATAAACCTTTGCTTGAGGCCTAGGAATTAGATTGAATAATCAAGCAGAAGCATATGCTCTCCTCAAAGGCTTACAACTTGCTAAGGAAAGAAATATTACAAGAAATTCAATCCTATGAGACTTTAAAATTATAATACAAAGCTTGAATAGCAAAAAAGCTTACCAAGGGAGATATAATTAAAAGCCATTTTTCTAAAAGTATGGGGGATTTTAGATATTTTTCTTTCTCTTGATCCTACCATAATTTTACTCAATACAACAATGAGGTTGATACCCATAAAAAATATAAAGGTTGCACTTTCAGTTTAGGGAGATTAGTTGTGAACGACAATGAGGAGCAGAGCCCCATACCATAATATTATGACAGAGAAACAAACCATGATCACCAACATTGGTAATGATGTAGCACACAAAATAGCTCATAGTGTGTGAATATGGCTAGCAGGGAGGTCAAGCATAAGGAAACAATACACAAAAAGTGCAAGGAATAATGATGTGACTACTTGAGCTAAAAGAGGAAGCATCATGGTGGCATATGCATTGTGGCATTCAAAGGAGATGTTAGTAATAAAATGCAATGTGGATTTGAGCTAAACAATCATAGAATCATGCATCAAAATCAATTCACTTCCACTGAAATAAGGAAAAGATGATGCATATCAGGTAAGAGACTAAGGTCGTAGTCTAACAAGGCCATAATTTCGCCCAGAAAACAATGGAAATTCGTCAAACTTTAGGATTTTGGGTACCCAGGGGTTCTTGATG